>CM035413.1:170620495-171220495 GCA_020310875.1 Ceratopteris richardii
CATTGGTCCATGAGCACAAGCAGAATCACTTGTAAATGGGACCTTAAAAAGCCTCATTTGCAAGTAGACTTTCCTGAAAAGCCCTCCAGAGTCTCCACAAAATCAAGACCAACAGCAAATCAGTTTGTTTGGAAGCCCAAAACGTGTACTAAACCCCCCGACCCTCATTTGTAAATTCATATCCACTTACTCACTAGATCACTCATACACCGCATCTTTCCATTTCACTCTTAGGAATATCCATTCACTAACTACACACACGATCCCCGAGCACTTATTGACCTACTAACCTCTCACTAAAATCATGTTAATGTTGTAATGGGGACGCATGAATGCTTGGTGTCCTTTTGCAATGTTAGCATTCATTTGTCTATTCTCACAAAACCGGTGACCAGTCTCTTCACCATGGTCGAGGCAGGAACTAGCTCCCAGGCAAGCACCAGCCCCGAAATCGTGGACATTGAATGTCTTCCCATTGAAGAGGAATTGAAGGAACGCCCAGTGGCATTGAGGGCATTACACGCCATACCGATTCAGAATCCTCCACACGGGCACACAATGCCGGTCAGCAAAAACTCACATTGGTTGAGTGATGTGGCCGGATCTCTGGGTGAAGGCACTTACATGTGGGAGGCCGAGATAGAGTTCAACAGGCGATGGGGCAGATATCATTTTTTCACCAGGGAATTTGAGAGGCTTCAAAATGATGAAGGTCTGAAACCCATCTGGAAGAAGGCTGGACTCTACGACTATTTGAAGGCTCAATTACCCAAGCCAGATTTTCTACGGTGTTCCTACTTAATTATCACTCTGACCCCTAGTAAAGAGAAAAAGGGATATAGTACCTTCGTTCTACCATCACTTACAAGAGGTAATGAATTAAAGCGTTTCAAATTGACAAACAACTTGGTGAGGGAAGCTCTTGACATGAAAGGCATGCATATCCCCACCGAAAAAGAGACGATGGTCCTGGATAACATGAAAAACAGGAACCTGACTAAGCTCAAAGACATGGTAGCAATGACACCCACAATCACCATCCACTTGCGAATGGTCATGCAACAATTCGCGTTCCCAGCTCAAGAGCGGTTCACCATGCCACCCAAGAAGATATGGTTCAATCTATATTTGGCAGATGCCTTCAATTTGACAATCAATATGCCGCATTGGATTATCGATCAAATCCACTTGGCACATCAACGGTGGTATAAAAAGCAAAAGTCTATACTATATGGATGTTGTGCCCTCACGAGAATTGTGTATAGATGTTTGGCTTATGATGTGCCAGTTGAAAGGGCATTAATTTGGACCAGGGTACAGGAATTTCAACATAGACTATCAACTGCAGGGCCTCCATCAAAGAAAATGAGAGGCGCAGTTCAGATGCCCTGTGCACAAGCCCGTGGTGCGACACTGACACCAGAGACAACTCCATGACTTCCGAGGCGTGTACAACCCTTCACTATCAGATTACCAAGACACAACACTGATGGACCGAATCTGGTGTTTCCACCTGTACCAATCGACCTAGAGTTTCCTCACGGCTTCACATTAGAAGACCTAACTGATGAGGAGGTAGCCAGAATAATCGAGGCTGTTAACGCGAAAGTCGAGGTAGAACATGCAAGCGACCAGCAAACAATCGCAGACCAAAATCCAGTCCAACCAGGAGTAGTTGAAGTGGAGGATGAAGAAGAAGAAGAGCAGGAGGAGGAACGAGGAGGACAAACAGAGGAAGAAGAGCAGGAATATGAACAAGAAGTTCTACAGGAACTTGAGGGTGCCCCGGCTTATACGAAGGAATTGAAAAAGTTGTATGATACCATCAACAGGGTTCAAGAACAGCACAAACTGTCCCTGGCAGCAGGAAAAGCCCTCATGAACCAAATCCTTGAAGAGGAAGGTGTGGACGAGCAATACCGAGCAACCCTAGATATGATTTCTGATGCGTTGGGGGTACCTGAGACGGTGCATACAGCTCTTGCACACTCGAGAAGATCGGAGCGACAATATGGCAGACGCCCCCCTCGATCAGGAAAACAAATGAATATCTTAGTATCAGAACCACAGGGCACCACATATACCTCCAACTCCACCAACTTCACCTCCCACTACCAGTGTAACCACTACTCTCACCGCCTCAGAGTCCACTGCCCATACCAAAGCACAGACTGTCAGTCAATCCACACAACCCACACACCCTATCACCACCTCACTTGTATACACTACCACTGACACTGTAATTCTAACTGTAGCCACGGAAAACCCCGTTCCCCCGATCACACTTCCTGACAGTTCATATTCACAACTACACACACCACTTTACACTTTCACCACCATCACCGCACCCACAATTTCCATATTCACAATCACCCCCACGAATGCATCCACTTTTGACCTCATGGACATATCACCCACCTCCGCACCTCTCCCTCCCCCCATACGTCCACAATCTCCCATTCCCCCACCACCAACTTCACCCTTTTCGAGCACAGCATACACACTCCCATTCCCCTTTCCCTTCCCTTCTGCATTCAACACCTTTCCTGCATCCACTCCCATTAATAATGTATTTAATAACATGTACCAGTGTATGTCTCAGCTGCAACAACATTATCAGCACCTAGATGCTCAGCATACAAGTCTGTTCAGAAGCCATGAAACATTACAAGGACGATTCATTGACTTAGAGAGGGAAAAGCAGCTACTACAACAACAGTATGTCACTTTACAGGAACAACATGAGCAGTTAGTGGCCAATCCACCCCAGTCAGATGCAGAAGAAAAACAACAACTTGATGAGCTACTACACTCCCAGATAACAGAGAACCTCAAGCTTCGACGCAACCTGGCCCTATTACGAAAACACATGTCTACAGCACTCGAGGAAAATAAGCGACTACAGAGACAGAACGAAGAAAACTTGGAAGCAGCAATGGAGGGTTCACCACAGGAAATCGACCCAGAGAAATTCAAGGCTATCCCATCTGAAAATATGCAAATCGTCTTGGAAACCCATGCCGACCTCTTAGAAGCCCACGCATCATTAGAAAGAGAAAGAGATGACTTATTAAAGCAACTGGCAACCCAACAGGAGTCACCAAGCAAAGTCACAACTGAAGCCGACACATCTGAAGAAGCCGCAAAACTCAGAGCAGAATTAGAAGAACTACGAAATAGAGTTCTACAATACGAGCGTCAACCCTCTCCCCTAGTGGAGCCAGAACCTGAAGACTTAGTGCCAATTCAAGTGGAGGAGATCTTTGAAGCCCATACGTTCCCATGCCAACACCTTGAGGTAAGCAAACACAAGAAGGAATGGACACGATTGAGATCGAAGCACCTGAATGGATGCAAAGGTTGGAAAAGGTTGCTACAACCCATGATGAGAGAGTTGCAGTTCAGATAGCATCTATGTCACGATTGGAAGAAGTCGTCATAAAATCGGATTACTTTAGAAACCTCTCCCACCATAGGTGGATTGGCACGTTTGATGATCTCTATGTTCCATTCTGTGTATTAATGGCAGATTACAATGCTGAAATCAAGCAACATACAACAAAAGAACCAACCTCGGCGACACAGTTTGCACCGGATGATATACCTGCAAGTGCCAAGCAAGGGAATATACATCAACCTACTTGGAGAATCCGCCTACTTGAAACCTACCCTGAGATGGTACGCACGTGGAATAACATGCCTCTATATATCAAGTATAATCCCTGCTACTGCCCTGTCTTTCGAAGAAGGTCTTGGCCGGAGTACACAAAGACAGTTTTGACGGTTAAAGGATGTGAAAAGTGGTTAAATTATGTGTACCTAGCACCTCCTAATGGCCAACCCACAGTAAACTACATGATTTCAACCATCCGACACTGGGCAGTCCGGTTCAAGAATGTCCCAGATGTCATGGCACAGATGTGCCTAAAAATTTTTGAGCTCATGCTGATTACATTCAAGACATTTAAGAACATCAAAGAACCTCATCTTTCGGCTATTGGATTTAATGAAGGGAATCAGGACCTTGTCTATGACATGAGCACCACGCCCTCCATTAACGTCCTCTATGCCTGGCATGCCCGTATAAAGTATCTACCTGCTTGCTTCAAACAAACGTTTGAAGAAATGTTTATCACGGGGTTCTGGGAATATCATTCAGAGATATTCATTCCCAGACCATCTCATCTATTACAGTTATTTGCCGTGGAACAAGCTCTCCATTCAGAAAAGCTACGTATACCACATCCAGAGGTTCTCGGGCCTGTAGATTGGGATGCTCTACTCACTGACTTGGCCAAAGGGTTGAGGATTATTTGCCCTAATACTTTTCCTCTAAAATTAAGTCCTAATGTAGTTACAACTAAGGATTTCCTAACCAAAATGACACAATTAGTGCCTTGGGTAATTGTACATAAACACAAAATTTTGCTAAGGGCCTTCACGCACCAAGTCATGAAGTGTCCATCCGGACTGTAGTCTTTGTGTATGATAACAAAATCATCCTTTGGCAACTTTTCGATGTAGTTTGCCAAGGATGAACCACTCCCACGAAAAGCTCGATCCCCACGAGATCTTGTTGCGAACTTGTCGAGCTCAATTGCTTCCTGTTAAGAAAAAATGAGAATTCAAGCTCTTACAATGTTAACTTAAATTATCCATTTATTTAATTCAATTACCACTTACATCATGAAGCTTGTCTTCTTCCTCCCCTCTTCCAGGGGCATCAAGATCAATGCTAGAGTGGGCCATGCCACTCTGCTCTGCTACGGGGGATGTAGGAATTTTTTGCTTCATTATCCTCTCCCGTGCTGCACTGAACTCCTCCTCCATAGTAGAATTTTTGTCATCTTTTAAAATATCAGCGCACACCATTGCTATGGTGTCTACCACAGAATCCCCGAGTGGGATTGCCTTCTTTTCAAGTATGTTAGATGTGTTGTCAAGTGGAACATCTGACATTGTGGAGAAAATACTCAAGCATTCATCTAGACATAGACCGAATGCCTTCTCAATGTCATGAAGTAAAATAAATTCCTCTCCAGCCACAACGATGCTGGAGAGATATTCAAGTTCCAACTCTGGTAATGTGGGCTCAGAGGGGTTGAGATTTGAAGGGGGGGCCTCCTCCATGCTTGATTGCTCACGTAGTTTGTCCTCAACACCACCAAGAAATTCTTGGTGGATTGTAATGCTTTCTTTGGCAAAATTTAGGGCCTCTGGTTGAGGCTCATTCTTCTCCTTAACAAAAACCCCAGTGACAAGGTTGGGGAGCTCAACAGGTCTAGGTTCGGGCTCCTCATTAATGATAAAATATGTTGTTGCAATGTAGGAAAGGTACTTTGTACCCATCCTCTTCTTTTTGTTAAGTTTTTTTTACTAATGGCACAGAGTCATCTAGTAAGTGCCCTACAGTTTCAGCAATTGCCATGAAGCGCTTAAGGCGCTTCATGAAGGCTTCATCGCCTCTGTGTATGTAGAGTAGAAGGTCACATGGGACCCATTTACCCTCATAAGGTGGTATTTCTATAGAGAAATGCAAGATGTAGTACTCAAGGAACTCTATGATTTCCTCGAGCACATCAGAGTTCAGTTGAATTGTTTTGTCTAGATCAGGGACTCTAGACAATAGGTCATACAAATGGTTTTGAACTTTGAACTCAGTTGATTCCAAGAACTCATTGAAGAGTTCAAGTGGACGTTTGGGTTGCAGGGTACTGGAGGATGCGACAGCCATTGCGCGTGATGCTAGCTTGTGTGCGTGCTCTACAAGTGATTCTAGCTCTTCTTGGTTGCAAAAGTGAGAAATGAGAGAATAAGTGTTGCTTTTATAGTAGTTTCAAAATTTTAAAGTGAGTAGGACCCATTTTAGAACTAAAACTGATACCTTCAAATAAAAAAATCATGCATAGAACTCTCAAAAAAAACTTTGGCTCATAAAAAAGATTGGACATAATCGTTAACCAGAATAAGATACACCACATCTACACAATAGAAAAAATCAATTCTCAGAACTTTAAAATTATAATAAATTGCCATTGGAAAAATCAAAGATTTGGCAAATTGTACATCATATTGAGATAAAAAAATTTTACATGCTACATGTCTTGCATGTTAAATACATTGTTGAAGACGAAGGATTATAAATGGAACATAGGTTGTGTGTACACTCTAGCACTCAAATAGTTCTTGAGCTATGACAATGAAAGTTGAGTTCCATCCACACTCCATTCAGGAAGGACTTTAATTTTAGCCTCCAACCTCTTACCAATCTGCACACAAATAGAAAACTTTAAATGAACATATTTGAGTATAAGAATTTGTATAAACAAAAGAAAAATTACCATATGCCCTTGTATTCTAAGCTTTGATTGATCCAGATCCTCAAATCCCATGATTACTAGATGTTCTCTCACGTTGGCAAGAGTCCAATGATGATTTACTAAAATAACTTCCATTTCTTTGTTGGGTAGATTTATCTTAATTTCAAATGAAATTAAAAAACCCTCAGAACTTTGTAATGGTATCCATTCACCAAGTTTACACATCCAACGATCATAATAGAATCTAATGTACAATGAAGTATGATGTTTCAAGTATCGAAATCCTATGCCTGTTGCACCAATTTTACAAAAGGTATCTATCCCCTTTGGTGCACCCTTCTACAAGTCCCCAATTTTCACCTAGCAAACCCTCTATCTGCTCATATGTGATATCTTTTAACATGAACATTGTTGAAGTCTCTAGAATTGTGAATATCTGAAATAAATGTACAAAAAAATGAATAGGAACACACCAATGTAATCCTATAGATCTTTAAACTCTTGTAAATTTCAAAGAGTTGTGTATGTCCATCACCATCTTATGCTTCAAAGATGTTAATGTGCATACATCAGGTTGCAGCCACTCGAGCTTTAAAAGAGAATCTACCTTAATCATCTCTAACCTGCCAAAATCATTTGATGAAGAGGGTACAACATATGTATGTGTGTAAAAGAAAACTCTCTCACGTAATAGCTGAGCAAGACGGGCTTGTGGAAAGACTATCGACCCAACATCTGCATGCAATGCTTGGAAAGTACCTGTAAGACTATGAAGTGGTTGTTCTTCCACCAAGGTAGAAGGAAATATGTCTACAACAAAAAACTACACAACTTAGCTAGGT
Source organism: Ceratopteris richardii (assembly GCA_020310875.1). NCBI lineage: Eukaryota > Viridiplantae > Streptophyta > Polypodiopsida > Polypodiales > Pteridaceae > Ceratopteris > Ceratopteris richardii. The sequence continues at coordinate 170,627,658 of CM035413.1, forward strand.
ATATTATGAAATTTGGACAAAAGTCAATGAGTAATACTTACAGTTGATAGGATATCTCATTTTGTTTGAGTTCTCTAATTTCATGGTTGACATTGTGAAAACATGTTGTACAATGGCAACAGTTTCACCATTTTTGAGCTTTTTGAAGCCTAATAACTTCCCTTTCCAATGAAGATCCAAGTTTCCACGATCTCTTACACGGTGAGGACCAACACCAGAGGGTTGCATGTACACCCATGCACCTTTGCAGAACTCTTGTCCTAACCAAATTCCTTCTGTAGCCTTGATATTGTGACATTTTATCTCGATAACCTCATCTTTTGGATGTCTATGAGATTTAGGTTTCTCCATTGGAGTTCAAGCTATGGAAGTGACAGTAGGAATTCAAAGAAGATGATGCACAGAGAAAGAAATGGAGATGCAAAAGCTGCAATGGTGTGCTAGGGAGAGAAAGTAGTGGAAAGAGATGACTTTTTGGGACCTAGGTATGAAAATGTGAGGTTTTGGAGGGAGAAAGTTGTATTTTGAGTTATTTTTGAAAAAATCACTTTTTTCAGTTCAGTTCATGCACGGATTTTGATTTAGAACCCAAAAATAGCACTTTTGATCCTAAAAAGTGGTTGAGAGACCATTAAATGGTGTTATGATGAGTTTTATAACTTTTTGAAAATTTTGAATTTTTGAGCCGAGGTAAGTTACGAGATTCTTTTCTCTCTCTAGAGGCAAAACCTGAACATAGGGGAATCCTGTCCCCTCATCCCCCTTCAGCCTAGTGATTTATAGGCTATAGACTATGTCCACCACCCTCCTCTCATTGGTCCATCACTAATCACTCCTTAATCCAAAAGGCCCATGCAAGGTTCATTTTTTTCCCTAATGATGAGGAATGGTACCTGGTCTTTATGTGACTTGCCTCCTGGCCAGAAGGCCATTGGCACTAAGTGGGTATACAAGCTGAAGCGTAAGCATGATGGAACAGTTGACAAGTATAAGGCTAGGCTTGTTGCAAAGGGTTATGTGTAGGAAAGAGACATTGATTTTGATGAGACCTTTGCACCTACATGCCGAATGACTACTATTCATAGCATTTGTGCACTTGCAACTCATCATGGTAGGAATTCACATCAGTTGGACATTAAAAGAACATTTTTGAATGGTGATTTGCATGAAGAAGTGTATGTTTTTCAGCCCCATAGCTTTGTGCAAAAAGGGCATGAAAACTAGGTGTGCAGGTTAAAGAAGGCATTATATGGTTTAAAGCAAGCACCACGTGCTTGATATGAAAGATACATGCCTATCTGATTTCACATGGTTTTGAGAACAGTCCAACTACGAGCACCTTATATGTTAAGCATGCTAATGATATGCTTCTATTCATTGTTGTGTATGTTGATGACATGCTACTCACTGGTCCTCATTACAAGCATACTGCCAATTTTAAGGCTGATTTTCATGCCTCATTTAAGATGTTTGATTTGGGGCATTTGCATCATTATTTGGGCATTCAATTTATACAAGTTGATGGTGGAATGGCTTTGTGTCAAACGAAATATATTAACACATTATTGCTGCATTTTGGCCTTGAAGACTGTAAGCCTATTGCCACTCTTATGGAGATAGGTTTGGGATTGAGTCTTCATGATGCTGGAGATGCATTTGATGTTGTTCTCTATCAGCAGGCTGTTGGATGCTTAATTTGCTTATGCATTACTCGGCCAGATATTCAGTTTGTTGTCTCACAGATGAGTAGGTTTATGCATTGCTCACGTGTCAAGCATTGGTAGGCAATTAAGCGCATCTTTTGCTATTGGAGTGGTACCCGGCTACTTGGATTGTTTTATCCCAAGGGGGGATCACTACCGCTAGATTTGCATGTTTTTTCTGACAATGATTGGGCTGGTTGCTATGACACTCGTGTGTCCACTAGTGGCTTTTGCTTCATGCTTGGTAGCTCATGTATATCTTGGTTGAGCAAGAAGCAGCCTACTGTGGCCACTTCTAGTTGTGAGGCTCAGTATAGGGCAGCTTTCACAGTGACTATTGAGTGTGTGTGGCTCAGATGCCTTATGGCTGATTTGGGTGCTGGTCAGTCTTCTGCCACCACCATCTTCACCAATAGTTAGAGTGCATTGGTAGTTGTGAGAAACCCTTTGTTCCATGCTTGCACTAAGCACATTGAGGTTCATTATCATTATGCCAGTGAAATGTTCTTTGCTGGAGAGATTAGCTTGACATATGTGCCCATGCAGGAGAACGTTGCATAACTTTTCACGAAGGCTTTGGCTAGGGAGAATTTTGAAGCTTTCTGCAAAGATTTGGGCTTACTTCCTTTTGTGGAGTGATTCCACACAAGTTGGCACTTCCTTATACATGAGTACCAGATCCTTGTTCACCGCATCACTCCTAGGGGGGGATTTGTTGATATATATAGGTAGTGATGTGTGTGAACACACTAGGAACTCTTTAGGAGGTTTCTTTCCCCTATGTTGTATATACACATATAGCCCCAATGGGTTACTTATCTTTGTACATTCTAGTGGTAATACATTATGTGCTCTGTGTTGTGCTCCAAGCTTCTTCTTCTTGCTTGTGCTCTTTGTGTGCTTCAGTAGACGTCTAACTCCAACACATTTCCTTTACAATATTTGCAAAACAATTTTTGCTTTTCTATTTTCTTCTTGTCTTTTTCATCCTTCATTGATTGTGCATAATTAGTAGATTTTTGCTTACTAGTAAATGAGCTCCATTTACCTTTGCCCTTGTGATGAGCTATGAAAGCGTGATCTGCAACACACATAATGGATGTGTCCATCCTAGATTAATCTTCTTGCAACAAAACAGAGAGTAACTCCTCAAATCTTAGGGCATTTGGATTCCCTTTCATCCTCAATCGAAGAGTAGAAGCAAAACTCTAATATGAATCTGGACGACCATACAAAATAATCTGCATAAGTGAGCTCTCTAGCAAGACTTCATCATCAGAAATCAAATGCTCCTTCAAATCTTTGATCTTTATCAAAAAACTATCCACAAAATCTTCTTCATTCATGTGCTCACTCTCCAATTATTTGTGGGGGTAAGCAGCACGATCCTTGCTTCTTTCCTAGTATATAGTGGTAAGTGTATCCCAAACATCATTCCTTGTTTTGTAAGTGTGAAATTGAGGGATAACGACATGTTTGCTAGACAAAGCTATCAATGCATGTGCCTAAGCATCTCTGCCATCCCCACAAATTTTCTCTGCAATAGATGCAACATGAACTAGAGAACAGATATGAATTTGAAGATCATCATCTTCAACACCATCTGCACAACCTTCAATAATTTTATTTGCAAGTGTAGTAGTTCATTTTTTAACACCTTGCATAATATTCCACAGTCCTCTTGTGACCAATACATGATGCATATATGCCCACAATGGGTAATCGGTACCATCCAAGTTGTCCTCAACAACAACATATTGAATACATCACTACTTTCAGCCATGGCCACTAACTAAAATATCCTAATGTAGAAGCATGAATGTATCTCAAAAAGTTGAAGATAACTATCCTATCGAGCTCTTCTAAACCTCTAGCAAACTTCGATGTTCTTGTATTGGTGGGTTAAGACCTATATATATGTTTGATACAAAAGGATGGAATTGCCTGCACAAGCACTGTAATAGTGTGTTTGGAGGTCAAAAGGCGCTCAGATCAAAATTTTGACACCATAGAGCGCATAATTTTTTGTGGGTGCAAGCGAATCCAAGCCCACATACTTGGATGATTAGCATATTTCTCATGGAGCCTTATGTGATCAATCTCTTGTAGAATCAATTACATTTACCTTTGTAAAAGAACCTTATTTCCATGAGGAGTTAGGAACCATCAAATCTTGACTCATTTGGTAATTGATTGATGAGAGAATATATCCTATAGTTTAGGAATTACTTTTAGGTGGATTTTTGAATTTGAACTCAAAAGATTGGCTCCAAAGTCAACTATAAAAGAAGAAAAAAAAGACACGCATGGTAGACGTCTCGATAGGAGATCAACTGAGAGGGATACACTGTGATTTGAGAGCTCACTCCATAGCTCAATCACTTTCCTTACATTGTGCAATAGATAATTGCCAATGACATTGTATTATGTGATCTTATACATATATTTTGATTATACCTCTACTTCACTTCTCTATCATGATTATATCTATACAGTGATCTTCTTAGAGCTTGTTCTCAGTGTATGATTGATCATTTGTCATCATTTAAACCATCATAGATTCAAAATAATGTCTACTTTATATTTGCAAAGTCTCATTCTCATTGCTTCTTTGAATCGTGAGATATATTCACTTCATTACTCTCTAGTCTGTTGATTGATGAATCCCAAAAATGTCAAGCAAGTCCTATGATTTGCTAAACATCATACTCAGCATGTAGTTCATCTTTTTTATTGAAATCACTCATGATTAGTGGCTGCCTAAGTCAATTAGACATCACCAAAAGGAATTAGACTAATTGCTATCATGCTCAAAGCATTGTTGATTATACTGAACATGTGTAGAGACTAAAATAGCAAGTCTATGAACTTGGATTAATTTCCTACTTATTTTTTGATCCATTGATTAGTGGATCATGTTCCAAACAACATAGGTGATTATTTATGATTATTAGCAAGCTAAAGAGGCCTACTACACTCTCCAACAATTGTTCTTGGATGGTGTGAAGCAGGTTTAAGCAATACCACTTCATCTCTCAAGACTATCCACCATCTCCTCAAACAGTGGTATCATAGCAACAACAAGCAAGATGGGAGATGGATTTCCATCAATCATTTATAAATTGGACAGAAGCAACCACTCAGCATGGTCACTAAGCCTAAAAGCCTACCTTCAAGGGAGAAGTCTATATGGATACATCTCAAGAGATGAAGAGATGACAACATTAAGGAGCAAAGATCAACCCACAAGGGAAGAGCAAGAAAGGTTGACCACATGGTGTGCAAAGGATGCTCTTGCCAGGTCGTATCTACTAAACTCAATATCTCATTTCTTATTGCCTCAGATTAGGAATTGCAAGACCTCCCAAGAGACTTGGGAAGTACTTTCTTCATACTTTTCATCAAATACAAGAGCTAGGAAGAACTAGCTATGGATGGAGTTTACAACCCTAAAAAAGCAAACAAAGAAAAGTGTGATTATGTAACCAAGATGAAGGATGCGGCTTATCAACTTGCAAGCATTGAACATGAGATAGAAGAAGAACACATAGTAAGGCAGATCATTAATGGCATCAAAGCTGATGATAAGTGGGAGTCCTTCACCACAACAATGGACCTTTATATGGATATGCAGATACCTGACTTCAACACCTTGATGGGGCAAATCTTCACCCATGAGGCAAAGCTCAACAAGAATGGTGACAACTCTAGAGGTAACCAATCTTTTGCCCTTTATACAGATAAGGATAAAAGTAAGGACAAGACTAAAAGCAAAAATAATGAAGAAGAGGCTAGTATCTCTCAAGTTAACTGAGGTAGAGTAAGAGGTACTAGAGGAAGGGGCAGAGGAGGAAAGCAAGGCATGGGGAGATCCTACAATACTCCACCTTGTGGCCTTACCAACCACAACACAGAAGAATGCTTCAAAAACACAAGGAATCAAAGGGGAAGAGGCTTCCATAGAGGGAGCTATGGACAATCCAAAGACAGATTCAACTATGGAAGAAGCAATTACAATAACAACTACAACCAAGCCTACAACAAAAACAATTATCAAGGAGGTTTTAGAGGAAGAAGAGATTATAACACCTACACAAAAGATCAAGAGGATTCTCTACTCATCATGAACATCACATCCGAGAAAGGTAAAGATGATGAGCATCTTTTCTATATTGATTATGTTTGTTCCAATCATGTGGCTGGAAATGTAGCATTTTATCTGATCTTGAAGAACCCAAAGGGAAGCATGAAGTGCAAACAAGTGATGACACTAGACACTCTATCAAGAAAATTGGAAATGTCAAAGCTTCTGATGGTAACATGAACCTCTTAAGTAAGGTTTTATATGTACCAACCATAACAAAAAACCTAATCAGTGCTGAACAAATTGTTGAGAAAGGCTTACAGGTCAGATTCACAAGGCATGGAACATATGTGGAAGACCCTCAACAAGGCTTCAAAAGGATTGCAAAAGGTGAGAAATCTAGTAGACTCTTTACATTTGAGATTGAGGACACCAGAAACATAGCACTCTTCAATTACAAAGATCAAACTCCACCTGAACTAGAGATATGGCACAAAAGGCTAGGTCATATAGGAGAAAGAACAATAAAGCAAATATGCAGGAATCAAAGTGTGCTTGGCATTCCAAATGTGTCCAAGCAATACATGATATAAAAATGTGGAGCATGCCAATTTGGCAAAGCTCACATGCAACCATTAAACAGAAAGGGGTACATGTATGAAGACTACTTAGAGCTTGTACACACTGATGTGTGGGGTCCTAGCAAAGATTCATCAATCTCAGGTTCAAGGTACTATGTTTCATTTATAGATGATTACAGTAGATGGACAATTCTTTACTTCATGAAACATAAGGATGAAGTATTTACATGTTTCAAAAAGTATTTGGCATTGGTGGAGAACCAAACAGGTAGAAGCTTGAAGAGGATCAAATTTGATGGAGGTGGTGAGGTATTTCTCACATGAATTTGATTCATTCTTACAAGACAGAGGTATAAAAAGAGAGGTTACAACAAGATATACTCCTAAATGGAGTGGCAAAGAGAAGGAACATGTTGATAGTAGAGGCTGCAAGATCAATGTTGAATGAGAAGAAACTACCCAACTACCTAAGGGAAGAGGTAGTTTCCACAGCCACGTACTTGATTAACAGGCTCCAATCCAAATCCTTGGATGGAATGACACCCTATGAAGCATGGAATGGCAGGAGACCCTCATTGGAACATTTAAAAATCTTTGGGTGCATTGCTTATGCACATATTCCCTCACAGAATAGAGGGAAGCTTGATCCTAAAGCTGCAAAGTGTATATTCATTGGGTATGAACAAAACAAAAAGGGTTCTAGGTTATACAATCCCACTAAGAAAGGGTTTATAGTTAGTAGGGATGTAGTGTTTGATGAAAATAATTCATGGTTTGAAGATGATTGCAAAAAGATCAAGCTACCTTATGATTTGGAAAATGACTTTCCAACTCTCACTCAAGAAGATCAACAATTACCAGAAAATATCAATTCAGAGGATGAACAGAAAATTGACTTCAAGTCTTGGAAGTCAAGAGGAAAGACCAAGTTCAAGCAATTGGAAGACATTCCAGAGTCCTCCAATCAAGCACTTAGGAGATCTCAAAGGGAGAGTAAAAAGCCCATAACGTATGGCTATGACACATCCTCAAAACAGCTTCACTGTGTGGTGCCAAAATCGTGATCTGAGCTCGTTTCGGCCTCCGAACGCACTATCCCAGTGCTTGTGCAGGCTATTTCATCTTTTTGTGCCAAATTGGATGATAAAGCAGTAAAATGTATTTTTGTTGGGTACAGTTCTGAAAGTAAAGGCTATTGTCTGTATCATCCATAGAATAAACGCATTCTTGTTAGCCGTGATGTTGTTTTTGTGGAGGATGCTATTCAACCATTGCTTTCATGTACTAAGGAGACATCTGTTAGCTCCAAAGACATGTATGATACTTTGCTACCTCTTTTTATAGGTGGACAGTTTAATGTTGGTCCTACTGAGGCAACTTTTCAGCCTTTGCAGGTTTCATGTGATGATGCAAATCATTCCATTTCTGATGGAGATTTACATGATGCACTTGTTGATGAGAGAGCTGATATTGAGCAGGCAAAGACTATACCAAAATGGCTAGTGCAGACTTTGCGTGATAGCAAATTAGATGCACCTCTGTCATATCGTACTCGTTCAGGCTCTCATAGTGCCTCTTTTGCATCAGATTGCTATGCTATGGCTGCATCTAGTCTCTGTGATGAGAATGAGCCTGTTTCGTTTGATGAAGCACAAAATTCAGAAAATTGGATGGCTGCTATGCAATCTGAATATGATGCAATAATGAAGAATGGTACTTGGTCTCTATGTGACTTGCCTCTTGGCAAGAAGGCCATTGCACTAAGTGGGTATACAAGCTGAAGGGTAAACCTGATGGTATAGTTGACAGGTATAAGGCTAGGCTTGTTGCAAAGGGTTATGCACAGGAAAGAGGCATTGATTTTGATGAGACCTTTGCACCTACATGCCGTATGACTACTGTTCGGAGCATCTCTACACTTGCAGCCCATCATGGTTGGAATGTACATCAGTTGGACATTAAAACAACATTTCTGAATGGTGACTTGCATGAAGAAGTGTATGTTTTTCAGCCCCGTGGCTTTGTGCAGAAAGGGCATGAAAACCAGGTGTGCAGGTTAAAGAAGGCATTATATGGTTTAAAGCAAGCACCACGTGCTTGGTATGAGAAGATACATGCCTATTTGATTGCACATGGTTTTGAGAGCAGTCCAAATGAAAGCACCTAATATGTTAAGCGTGCTAATGATTTGCTTCTGATCATTGTTGTCTATGTTGACGACATGCTGCTCACTGGTCCTATTGAGAAGCATATTGCTGATTTTAAGGCTGATTAGCATGCCTCATCTGAGATGTCTAATTTGGGGCATTTGCATCACTATTTGGGCATTTAGTTTATGCATATTGATGGTGGAATGGTTGTGTCAAACGAAATACATTGACACATTATTGCAGCGTTTTGGCATTGAAGACTGTAAGCCTATTGCTACTCCTATGGAGACAGGTTTACGATTGAGTCTTCATGATGCTAGAGATGCATTTGATGCTATTCTCTATCAGCAGGCTGTTGGATGCTTGATTTACTTATGCATTACTTGGCCAAATATTCAGTTTTTTGTCTCACAGATGTGCAGGTTTATGCATTGCCCAGGAGTCAAGCGTTGGCAAGCGGTTGTGCATCTTTCGCTACTTGAGTGGTACTCGGCTACTTGGGTTGTTTTATCCCAAGGGGGGATCACTACTGCCAGATTTGCATACTTTTTCTGACTCTGATTGGGTTGGTTGCTATGACACTCGTGTGTCCACTAGTGGTTTTTGCTTCATGCTTGGTAGCTCATGTATATCTTGGTTGAGCAAGAAGCAGCCTACTGTGGCCACTTCTAGTTGTGAGGCTGAGTATAGGGCAGCTTTCATAGCTACTGTTGAGTGTGTGTGGCTCAGACACCTTATGGCAGATTTGGGTGTTGGTCAGTCTTCTGCCACCACCATCTTTACTGAGAGTCAGAGCACATCGACAATTGCGAGGAACCCTATGTTCCATGCTCGCACTAAGCACATTGAGGTGCATTATCACTAGTTAGGGAGAGGTTCTCTACTGGGGAGATCAGCTTGGCATATGTGCCCACGCAGGAGAATATTGCAGACCTTTTCACAAAGGCTCTGCCTAGGTGAAAGTTTGAAGCTTTTCGCAAAGCCTTGGGCTTACTTCCTTTTGTGGAGTGATTTCCACATATCTTGGCACTTCCTTATACATGAGTGCCAACTCCTTGTTCACAGCATCACTCCCAGGGGGGATTTGTTGATATATTTAGGTAGTGATGTGTGTGAACACAGTAGGACCGCCAGGGCACTTTTTTCCCTCTTTAGGAGGTTTTTTCCCCCGGCTTGTATATACGCCTATTGCCCTAATGGGCTACTTATCTTTGTACATTCTCTAGTAATACATTTAGTATTGTGTGTTGTGCTCCAGGCTTGTTCTTCTTCTTCCTTGTGCTATTCGCGTGCTTCCACAGACGTCTAACTCCAACAGGTACACCCATAGAACTCAATCATAAGCTTAGTTCTCATGAAGGAGAACTTCTTGAGGATGTTACAGGTTATCAAAAACTTGTATGGAGTCTCAACTATGCAACCCGTACAAAAGTAGACATTGCTTATGGACTAAGTACATTAAGCCAATTTACGCATGCACCAAGGAAGCCTCACATGGAAGTTTCCAAGAGGGTGCTAAAGTATCTAAAGGGTACCATAAATGAAGGGCTATTTTACCTATTCACTTCTGATTTAGACATAAAGATGTATTCTTATGCAGATTGGACTGGCTCCAAGGATGATACAATGAGGACCTCAAGATACTTGTCTTTTACAAGTTCAAAGCTTATATCATTGTCATCCAAGAAGCAACCAACTGTAGCATTGTCATCTACACATGTAGAACGTAGAGGCCTAGCAAATGCAACTCAAGAGGCTATGTGGCTCAAGCAACTCTACACACATTTGGGATTACACTCTTACACTCCAATAATTTTTGGAGACAACAGAAGCTTACTCCATTTGGCTGTTAATCTTGTTTATCATGCAAGGACTAAGCACATTGAAGTGAACTATCATTATGTAAGGGAGAAATCGCTTAGCAAGGACATTCAATTTTCCTATGTATCAACTCATTTACAATGTGCAAATATACTCACAAAGTCTTTAGATGAAACCAAGATGAACATGTTCAAATTGATGATTGGTTTGTAGGAGATCAAGGAGGAATGAAGACCAAGCATGTTAGGCTTGAGGGAGAGCTGTTGGTGCAAGAGAATCAAGGCCCACATACTTGGATGATTAGCATATTTCTCATGGAGCCTTATGTGATCTGTCTCTTGTAGAATCAATTACATTTACCTTTTTAAAAGAACCTTATTTCCATGAGGAGTTAGGAAGCATCAAATCTTGACTCATTTGGTAGTTGATTGATGAGAGAATATATCCTATAGTTTAGGATTTACTTTTAGGTGGATTTTTGAATTTGAATTAAAAAGATTGGCTCCAAACTCACCTATAAAAGTAGATAAAAAAGACATGCATGGTAGAGCTCTCGACTAGAAGATCAATTGAGAATGATACATTGTGATTTGAGAGCTCACTCCATAGATCAATCACTTTCCTTGCATTGTGCAATAGATTATTGCCAATGACATTGTATTTCTATGTGATCTAATACATACATTTTGATTATACCTCTACTTCACTTGTCTATCATGACTACATCAGTACAATGATCTTCTTAGAGCTTGTTCTCAGTGTATGATTGATCATTTGTCATGATTTAAAGCATCATAGATTCAATATACTTTCTACTTTATAGCTGCAAAATCTCATTATCATTGCTTCTTTGAATCATGATATATATTCACTTCATTACTCTCTAGTCTATTGACAGATGCATCCCAAAAATGTCGGGCAAGTCCTATGATTTGCTAAACATCATACTCAGCATGTAATTCATCTTTTTTATTGAAATCGTGAAAGTATGGCCCCCCAATTAATTTTTTGGTTTTAGTCTAAAGTCACTACAGGACAAAACAGGGAGTCGTTGGCTGCCACTTGGGAAGACAATCTTGGGACATCAAAGTGAGCACCAAGATACTATTGCAGTTAGGAGCGTAGGTGAATCGACACACTAAAATCAAGGCAAGGACTATTCTTGTAATTCTAGAGTAAGCAAGAGTGAGCATAGTCTAAGTGAAGCAAGAGAGGGAAGTGCAAGAGTCACCAGTGTGCGATGCAGAGAAGTGGAAGTGAAGGAGTGCATGGAGAGTGACTAAGGGATTGTGCAGAGAGTGCTAAGCTAGTCCCCCAAGGATCTCAAAGTCTCCTTGCAGTGTGTGCGTGCCGACAGAAGGTATTCATTCCTCCCCCTTAGTGGAAGCTTGGTGCAAGGTGTGCATAAGGGTAAGCTTGAAGCAGGTGGAGGTCTGGTGCAGAGGAGGCCGGTAGCAAGAAGACTTTGGGTATTTGGTAATTTGTAATTGAGCACTCTGTGGGATTTTGCACAGAAGTATTGGCTTGTATTGTGCTTCAACATTGTATTTGTCTTAGCGTAATCAATCGGTAGAGGCTTCCAGGGTGTATTTTCTCTTCTTGTCTTTTCCTTTTCTCCTACAAACCCTCAAACTCCTTCTTGTCCAAGAATCCCCCAACAACCAGATAAGTAGATTCTCCTCTATTCATATAGAATATGAGGTTAATCCCACCAAAAAGATGAAAAATCTTCTTCTAAATTAGAACATGAGGCTCGGGGCTATGCGTAAAGTTTTGTATATAGCTCTATTTTTTAGTACTTGAATATTTTCCAAGTTGCAAAGAATTTAATAAAGTAAAGTTATGACATGGTGTCTGAGTGTTACAAAAAGATTTGAAATTGGACACCCTTTTGTGAGTCTCTTATAAAGACAAATTCTCTAAGTGTAGACTTAAGTAAAGGTGCATGTGGTTTCTAAACAAGCAAAGGTGCTTTGCCTACTAGTTAAGCCCTATGGATGGAAAGGAGCTCTTGGGTTCAAATCCTATGAGAGTTATGGGAGAGTGTTTTTCCCCAAGAGCTCTAGAACTGGGTTGCATTTATTCGACCAAATAATAAAAAAATACCAAATATGTTCGTTTTATTCATGGTTATCCAAATAAAAACACCGAAAAAAAAACAGAGACGAATACTTTTTCGATCGAAAAGCCTTTCGATCAAAATTGTTTTGATCAAAGAGCATTTTGATCGAAAGTGCTTTCGATCGAAAAGCAATTTCTAGTAAAAAAAATATTTACATTCGATCAAAAATCTCATTCCACAGGTGCTTCATTGGTATTCTATAGAACTTTAATTATGCAATTTTTATCATAGAGAGATTCCTTCACTGTATCTTTGAGGTATTGATTTATTTTTTTATTTATTGTTTATTTTATTGTTTTGTTCATTGTATCATGCATATTGTATGATTCGTATATGCATCTCTTACATATGCCTAATTTTTATTTATATGATTTGTTTTGTGTCTTTTAATCATCAATTGTATACATGTTTGACTCGCGAAAGCATTTCTTACTTGTATACATCAATGGAAGACATTTAAAAATAAACCACTTCAGTGATTGTTTGACTCGCTACATCGATTCTTAATCTCATAGTAGTATAGGACACAACAATAGATCTATTGAGATTGTTTGAATCGCCACCTTGATTCCTACTCTCTCAATAGTATAGGGAGTGTGTAGGGACTATTGTGATTGTCTGATTCTTTGACTCTTGCTCTCACAATAGTCATTTAGATTCCAATGAGAATACTTAGTGTAGGTCACAAGGTGTATAAAAACTATTGTGATTGTTTGATTCCTTGACTCTTACTCTCACAATAGTCATTTAGATTCCGATGAGAATACTTAGTATAGGTCACAAGGTGTATAGAAACTATTGTGATTGTTTGATTCTTTAACTCTTACTATCACAATAGTCACTTAGATTCCGATGAGAATACTTAATGTAGGTCACATGGTGTATAGAAACTATTGTGATTGTCTGATTCTTTGACTCTTACTATCACAATAGTTATATACAGTTATGTGACAAAACTCATACATAGTATAGTGAATGTATATGAACTATTATAAATGTGTGATTCTTTGACTCTTACATTCTTAATAGTTACATAGATTCACTTCAAGATTATAATTACACTTTCTATTTAATTATAAATCTACTTATTTAAGTATGCATATGTCTATCATTTGTGTACACATGCTATTGATTTATTTATCCATACACTTATTGATAGTCTACTTTATATTTTTGCACAGATGGTAGGTAAAATAAACAAGCAGGAGCAAAAATGTTTAGAAGAATTTGTGTGCTCCTACATGTATCGAATGACAGGAGATGAAATTGTTGGAGTTAGACGTTGTAGCTCAGTGATGAGTAGCACCTCCTTTAATGTCAATCCAAGAAGACATGAGGATGGTATGAAGACCTCGAGCAAGTGAAGGCACAAATGTGTGAGTGAGAAGCACACTAACATGCACACACATACACACACACACGTGCACACACGGTAGGAACAAAGAGAGTAAGACAATGGAATCACTTATATTGCAACAAAGTTCTCATACAAGCTCAAAACTACAAGAAGCTACCCCAAAAATGAGCTCTCTAGCTCTATTTATAGTTTTTGACAAGCTTTGGCCCTGTCCAGACCTAGTGTCCGGCCTAGTTAAAAATTAGGTTCCAGGGCTTATTTGAGGACTCAAACGAGATCTAAAAATTATGAAAATTGGCAGGCAACTACTTCTAAGGCTCCCCAAGCTCGAGGACTCCTCGGCTTGTACAAAATGGAGCTACAAAAAGGTGAAACAATATTTACAAGGGTTTTTAGTGATGAGAATCACTTTTAACATGGTGTAAGGTTTGGAAAAATTTAATGGGTTGCCTTAGTGCTAGATCTGCATGTATGCTCGTACTTGCTTCATCTGCCAACACTCTCCCCCCCCCTAGGGTCTGTCGCCTCTGACAGACCTTTGCTCCGCGGTCTGATCAATGTAGTGTTGCAGTATGTCCGTTGCCACTTCGTGTTCTTTGATCCGTAGTCCCCTGATCAGGTCTCGTTGAAGGGTTTCCCAATCAACTGCTCCAGGTATGTCCGGTTGTGGCATTGTGTAGAGCTCTGAATGCATCGTTTGTTCGCATGCGAAGAGTTGTAGCAAATGAGTGGACCGTGGCGCGAACACCTTTGAGTGTGCCTCCCAGAACCCCGTGGTGAACATATCATCAAAAGTTTGCTTGTAGCAGGTAGGGAGATATCTGATTCGTGCGTGCCATGCATAAGCAACTCGTATGCTTGGGGTTGTGCTCATATCATATAGTAGGTCATAATTACCATTAATGAACCCGGGAATCGGAGGCTGAATGTGACATACATTGCGGAAGGTTTTGAGCACTACCTGCATCATATCCAATATTTTGAGCATCATCTGGGCAGCTATGTCGGGCATGGGGTGGAGACGTGGCATCCAATGTCTGATGGTAGCCATCATGTAGGCTACAGTAGGTGTGCCGGTTGGGGGTGCAATGGCAGGGTAATTGAGCCATTCTTTGCAATTTGCGTTGTTCTTAACTTTGATGGCAAATGCCTTCCATGGTCTTCTCTGTTGCACTGGTACGTAGCAATTGTTATACTTTAAGTGCATGGGCGCGTGATCCCATGTTCGTAGCATCTCCGGATAGGTTTCCAATAACTTTTGCCTCCAGGTGGGTTGGTGTATTTTCCCTTTGCGCGCGTCCTCTGGAATGTCCTCAGGTTCAAATTGGGTCGCGAAAGTAGGGTACTTGTTGGTCTTACGTTTGATCTCGGCGTTGTAGTTTGCCAACAGTACAAAGTATGGTTTATATTGTAATTCTGAGCTAGTTATTAATCTTCTAGGGGCCAGATGTCTGAAGTATTCTGATTGAAGTATGGTTTCTTCAATGGTCTTCATGGCCAACATCTGGTTGGAGATACGTTCTTCATGAGTCCGCCCCATTTCTTCTACCTGTTTCATCCATGCCGAAGGGGGCTCTTCATAAGTGTCCTGTCCCTCATCAGTGATTGTGCCTCCTGGAAAAGGTTGCGGCTCATAAGTCTCGTCAAATGTTTCCTCCACAGGGATGATGACTGCTTCTTCTTCTAGTGGCTGATCCGGTGGAGAGGGAGGTCATTCATACTGTAACAATTTGATCTTCAATTCTGCTATCTGTTGCCGTAGCTCAAGTACCTCATTGGTCGTTGAAGGTTCAGGTTCTGGTGAAGTAGCGGCATCGACCATCTCTGTAGATTTGAGTGGGTGTGGTGTAGGTACTTGGGGTCTTTGTAATTCCTTGACTTGGTCTGCCAACTGGTCATGTGTTTCTAAAAGATTGGCATAGGTTTCCAATATTTGTTGTATGCTTTCTGAGGGGATGGCTTGGAATTTGGCAGGGTCGATGGGTGCCCCTGGAGTATTTTCAATGGCTTCTTCTAGGTTCTCTTGGTTTTGCTGCTGTAGCCTTCGGTTTTCTTCTTGAGCTGCTGCTAAGTGGCGACAAAGTAGAGTCATGTTTCTTTGTAATCTAGCATTGCGGCCCAATTGATCTTGGAGTTGTTCCTCCATAGCTTTGCCTGTGTCTGTATACTTAGCTTCTAGTTCTGCATTCGATTGTTGGAGGGCAGTCACTTGGTGTTGTAGTGTTGTATTACCTAGTTCCAAGGCATCGACGCGTGCCTGGAGTTGAGCTGAGAGATTGCACAGCTCTAAGTTATTTTCTTCCAATAACTTATACTCTTGCTTAAGCTGAGTGGCCGCTTCAACCATGGTGTCTAGTGCATTACTAAATGATGTGGATGCATTGATAGAGGTGGAACATGCAAAGGGTCGGGAAATGGCAAAGGGAAAAGTGGATGATGTGCCTATGAGTGAAGTGAAATGTGATGATGGTGGAACAGACGTGATGGTGGATGCTCCTATGGTTGGTGAAATATCCATGGGATCGGAAGTGATAGTGTGTGAAGTGTGAATTGTGAATACGGGAACGGTAGGTGGTGTGTTAGTGGTGGCAGTGAATGTGGGGAAGTGGGGTTGGGGAAGGGACTTTTTATTATAATTCTCAACTTGTTGGAGTATATTTACAAGGTTTGTCCAGAATGAAGGTTGGGTGACTTGGGTTGATTCCGAGGGGGTTAAGAGGGGTACAGTGGATAGGGGTTGGGAGGGAGGAAATATATCGGTGGATGGAAATGGGTGTGTTACGGTTTGGCTAGTGGCAAGTGGCTGTCCGAGGGCTGGGAGATATGAAGGGTGACCTATTATAGTTTGATCGGTGGCAGGATGGCCTATATGGGGTTCAGAAAATTGGGTGGAAGTGGTGGATGTAGATAAAGGGAAGGATGGAGAAATGATGGTGTGTATAAGGGTTTCACCAAGGGTGGATACTGGTTGTTCAGGAAGACTAGTGGGGAAGGGTTCTGATGGCTGGATGGGAGGTGATGGTGGGGATGGTATCTGTGTATTTACATCAGGTTCCTCACTGTGAGGTGGGCTGGCCATTTGAACATCTTCTAAAGTGGTGGTAGGCAGGGCGGTAGAGACTTCCATTTGAATCATTTTTCCCCTTCGCGGTCGTGTATCGATCCTCCGTTGGTCATATTGATGGGTAGCGCGCTGTACCATGGTCCTCATGGCTTCCCCTATTCCGCATGTTTCTGCCAAGAGATTCAATGAGTCAACGAAATGCGGGTCCACATTCTTCGCATGCAACATCTGGTTCACCAGTGCCCTGTTTGCCTCTTCTGATAACCTGTGTCTTTTCTGTACCTGCTTGATTGTCTTGTAGAGTCGTCTGAGCTGTGCTGTGTAGGCAGGAGCTTCCTCTTCACTCTCCTCTGGATCATTTCCCCATGGTTCTTCCTGAGTCTGTGTGCTTTGGGCATGAGGGTGTTGTGTTGCATCTTCCCAGGGTACCCTTCTTGCTTCACTCTGTTGCTGTTCTTTTTGGGATGATGTCCCGGGACCGTCGTTGTCAGGAAAACACTCACTATCAAATAAATGGGCTATCTGCAAGAAGCTTTCAAAGTCAAAATTGGGATCCTCTGCCAAAGTGGCCATGGATGCAAACTCAGCATCTGTGGGTAGTGGAGGGGCAGATGGAGTGGGTTGTACCATACCCCCTGATTGTGTTCCTTGGAGATGGATAGTGACAGGGGCTACTTGTTCCTCCTCTCTGGGGGAAGCTTCTATGGTGGCCTCACGGGGAATGAGAACCTGGGAAAACGAACCATGCATTCTTTTTGTAGGTTGTACTCATGACTTCCGCCCCTTGAAGAATTCTAGTTGTGAATATTTGAGGGCCCTTGCGATCGGCACATCATATGCAAGGCATCTATAGATAATTCTGGTAATCGCACAGCAGCCATTCAAGGTATGCTTCCTCACGCCCCGCTTGCCTGCTTGGTATAGCTGGTCCAAGATCCATACAGGCATTTTAATTGGCAAGCTTCCAGTCTCTCCTAGGTACAATCCATACCATATTTTCTTATGTTGTTGGGTGAAGCGGTCTTGAGCTGGAAATGCGAAGTGCTGAAGGCACATCCGCAGGGGTATGGCGATGTTGGGGGTGAGGGCACACATTTCCTTTAACTTCTTGATTCTGTTGTTCTTCATCGACTCTGGTATCAAAGGATCTCGATCAGAGGGAACATGGGTGCCATACATTCGAAGAGCTTCCCTGATTAAAGTAACATTCAACTCAAACTTCTTCATTTCTTCCTGGTTTGATAGAGAGGGCACCAGGAATGTGCCTGAATGATCCTTATCCCCAGTCAGCTTCAGTGTGGCTATCAAATAGTAGCACCTAAGAAAATCCGGCCTAGGCAAAGCTGCACTAAAGTAATCTTGCAAATCCGCTTTCTGCCAAATATTCTGAAGAGGATCTGCATTCTGTAATGTTTCAAATTCTCTTGAGAAGAATTGAAATGTCCACCAGACTCCTCCGAATTCCAACTTTGACTCCCAGATGTGGTCGGCATCTCCCAAGTCTCCAGGCATCTCATTGAACCAGTGAGAATGCCCCTTCACTCTTTCTGTTAGGCCATTTGGTGGATCTGAGATAGGAATTCTTCTTACGTTCAAAAGCTCTTCAGGCCTTGCTGTCAGTGGGGCTTCCATAGGCATGATATCCCAATTGCTTTGATTACCAGTGCCCGCCTGGGAGCTTGTTCCTGCTACTGCTGCCATGATACTTCTGATGCTTATCTGCTAGAAGAAGAAAGCACATTAGTGTTGCGTAGGAAACAGAATGTAACGGTGTTCCCTCCACAATACTGACATGACAATCCCAATGGTTAGTGGTTAGAGGTGAAGTGTGTGTGATAGATGTGAGTGGTGATTAGAGGTTAGTGTTATCCTAGATGCATACTTTGGTTATGCAATGGACTCAGAATGCTCCTTCATTAGAGTGGATGGATTTACACGATTGGGTCAGGGGGTTTGATACACGGTTTAAGTCTCCAAACCTTGATGGAGGGTTCGTAGCTCTTAGAGCTAAAGACAGGCAAAGATTCATGAACTAGGTTGTGATGGATTTGGGACCTTTTGGGTACCCATTTCCAGACATTCCTCGGTTTTGCTGAATGTGGGTTAGGGTGGTCTTTAGGTAGAGTTCCTGCGTTGTTTTTCGAGAGGACTTGTGAGTGTTGAATTATGCCAGTGACTAGAGTTGGAGCTATTTGGGCTCGTAAACAGGCCTTGGGCACCCATATGTGTCTAGCATTGGGGCTAGCCTTCATTGACCGCTTAGGGACCCAAATAGACGTGGTGTGCCTAGGAGGTTGCCTAGTATACTCCTTCACTTGTGTCCGTGATGGTGTGGCTTGTTTGTTGCCTCCTCGAGAGCCTGCTACTAGAGTTGTGGGTTTTCCATCCTTGCGTATTCGGATCTGCTTCACGCCACGAGGTATTCCATGTTGCCCTAGTTGGCGCTCCTGCTTCTTGATCAACGGCCTCCTTCGTGTTGTATGATGTTTGGTCTGCATGTTTAGAATCTCCTTTGGCCCAGCTGCGAACTGCTCATTGACTCCTGTACCTTTGGTGAGATTGACAATCCTCTGCACCATAGAAGTTTGGACAAGAACATAATTCTTATCTTCATGTGGATTCCTGGAGGGACCAGGAGTTGGTGCCTGTTCTAAGGGTTTGAGTGCTTGATTTTCTAATTCAATCGTAAGACGGCTTTGGCCTACCCAAGCCTGAAGAAATCCACTTCTTAGGTTGAGGTTGACTGCATGATCATAGATCCAGTCTTGGCCCAAGACAAGAGGTTCGGTAAGATCCTCATCTTCACACACTAGCACTTTTGCTGGCATGAGGACCTCTTGAATGTAGAGGGGAAGTTCCACCTCTCCCATGCAAGGGGTTTCAACACCTCCTAATCCTATCAGACATGCTTCTAGGGGTTTTACCTCCAATTGCAAATGCTGGCAGTAAGAAAGCCGAACTGCACTAGTGGCTGCACCTGAATCAATTAAAGCTCTTACGGTCCTTGTACTGTCTCCTTGCCCAACTTCTAGGGTCACAAAAGGTCGTCGATCCACTATCCTATGGGTACGTTCACCTGAAGCCTCACACATGGCCATGTGATAGCCTGGAGACTCTTGAGTGTCAATCATAGGCTGATCTCTCCCTTGCCTCCTCAATTTCATTCGTCGGATGCGCTCTAAGGCCTCTGCTTGTGCTTCCTCTCGAACTCGTTTTTCCTCTTCCTTATGTTTCTTGGCAGTGTTGAGCTGATTTAACATCTCTTTAGTCACGGGTTCTTGGTATAACTTAACTCTACATCCACTTATGTAGCTAGGGAGAATATCGCCTTCCAAAGTGGCTAGTTGTACTGCCCCACTAGTTGAAATCCTATTTATGATCATAGGTCCATAGCCTCTTTTCTCTAATTTTCGTGCATGCTGCTTCAATGTGTAGACTAGGACTAGGTCTCCTGCTTTTAAGCCTTTATCCTTCACATGTGTATCAAAATATGCCTTTTGCCTCTTCTTCGCTGCGTAGATTCCTGCTGCAGCTCTCAATCGTGTCTCGCCTAGACGTTCAAGATCAAAGATTCGAGAGGAGAGTTCATGGCCTATCCAGTCATGCTCTTGTGCTACCTTCAATGTAGGTATCAAAAAGTCCAAGGGTAGCACCGCATTCTGACCGAACACCATCTGAAAGGGTGTGGCTTGGAGTACCGTTTTATAGGCCACTCGGTACGGCCAAACAGCATGGTGGAGCTGTTCGTCCCAATCAGAGTGTTTATTGTTCACTAATTTCGTCAGTACATTGCATAAGATCTTATTTGTACTCTCAGGCTGGCCATTAGCTTGGGGGTGATAGGGGGCAGACTTCTTATGTACTACCAAGAATTCTCGGAGCAGATTTTCAATAACTTCATTCAAGAAGTGAGTCCCTCTATCACTGACTAGCTCTATAGGTAATCCATACGTGGTGAACACATTCTCAAACAAGAACTTAGCTGTTGTTTGTGCATCGTTCTTTGTTGTGGCTTTTACCTCTACCCACTTAGTTAGATAGTCGGTGGCCACAATGATATACTCAGCATGTGAACCCTTAGCTGGGGGATTAATAGGGCCTACAAAGTCTATTCCCCACTTAGATAATGCACGTCCACCCATCATAGGTTTCAGTGGCATCTCATCTTTGCGTATAGGATACTGAGTTCTCTGAAACACATCACACCGTTTCACATAGGTATGTGCATCCATGTGAAGGGTCGGCCACCAGAAGCCCACAAATAGTATTGCCTTGATCACCCGATCTGGTCCAAAGTGTCCTCCTGCTACACCTTGGTAAGCAGTTTCCAAGATCTTTAGATACTCACTCTCATGAACACAAAGTCTTAGGTAACCATCTTTTCCACGTTTGTATAGATTATCACCAATGAGTGAGTAATCTAGGGCTTCTTGATCTAGACTTCTATGCCTCGTCATGGTCATGTCTGGAGGGAATGTTTTCGTCTTCAGGAAGGATACTAGGGGTTCACTCCAATCCGGCACTATGGACACTTGATAAAGAGTGACATGTTCCACAGGTGGTTTAGTGCAACAGATTGGGCATTCCTTGCACAACTTCTGGACATCAGCTTCCATAGTCGGCCAATGCACTCCTAGTCTCCTCAGGGTCTGTAGGGTTCGTTGTTTTGAGTAGTGTTGCTCTAATGCACCTACATGTGCTAATTGCAACCACTTAGCGTACTCGTCCTCTTCTACACAACAAGCCAAGATCCCTTCATCTGTGTGCTTATACATACTTCCTGCCATGATGTGGTACTTTTGGGCTTTTACTACCTCTCTATCCTATGTGGCTATTATTGGGTGGTTAGGCCCGTATGTCAATACTGGCACTAATGGCTTAGCCCACTGCGGCACCACCTCCAAATTAAACAAGTAAGCATCAGGTAAGTCATCTGATACTCCTTGTGGGGCCTCTCTAGATGTGAGCCTAGAGAGATGGTCTGCTCTCAAATGAGTCCTGCCTTTCCTCACTACTACCTCAAAGTCATATTCCATTAGTAGGAGAAACCATCTTACTAATCTGCCTGTATTACACGGCTTGTTTACCAGGTACAGTAGAGCTTGGTGATCAGTAAAAAATTTAAACTTATTGGCAAGCAAATAATGTCTAAACTTTTTAACCGCATACACCATGCCTAATCCCTCTCGTTCGGTGGTTGTATAGTTCCGTTCAGTAGCATTCAATTGTCTACTGGCATAGGCAATAGGGAGATCCATATTACCTTTGCTCGTAGGTTGTGCAAGTACACATCCAATAGCATAATTGGAGGCATCCACATGAACATGGAATGGCTTGTTCCAATCTGGTGTGGTCAAGATTGGTGCTGAACATAATCTTCGTTTAAGCTCTTGGAAGGAATTCTCACATTCGTCAGTCCACTCAAAGTTAGTCAAAAGTCCGTACATGGGCTTTGCAATGACAGCATACATGTGAATGAACCGGCGGTAGTAACCACAATGTCCCATGAAAGCCTGTACTTCCTTGACGTTCTTTGGCCTAGGTAGTTCTGCGATGGCTCTCACTTTCTCTTCGTCAGTGGATATGCCGTTCTTAGAAACTATGTGTCCTAGGATTTTGCCCTGCCTGACTATGAAAACACACTTTTCTGGGTTCAGGCAAACTTGATATTCTCTGCATTTATCAAAGATCTGTCTGAGTTCAGGTATATGGGTCTGTCTAATGTTGGAATGAGCGCAGAGATCATCAACATAGACTTCCAAATTCTTCCTCAAGAACTCTTTGAATACATGACACATCAATCTTTGAAAGGTAGCAGGTGCATTAGTAAGCCCGAATGGCATTACCCTAAAGGAAAATATGCCCCACTCCGTGGCAAAAGCCGTCTTATGCTGATCTTCTGGAGCAATGGCTACTTGATTGTAGCCCGAAAACCCATCTAGGAAGCTGTACACTTCCTTGCCTGCTACCCTTTCTAATAGATGCTCAGTGATAGGAAGCGGATAATTATCTCTGATAGTGGCTGCGTTAACCTTCTTCAAGTTAATGCACACTCGTAATTTGCCGTTCTTCTTGGGCACCACTACAATGGGGGATACCCATTTAGTGTGCTCAATTTCATAGATAAATCCAGCTTCCACCAAGCGATCTATCTCTTCTTTAATCTTGGCGGCGTAGTTGTCATTGTATGTGTAGGGCTTCTGCTTAGAGGGTCTGGCATCTGAGGTCATGGGGATTGTGTGTGAGCATATGTCTGGGTCAACACCCTTCAGATCCTTGTAGCTCCAAGAGAATACGTCTCTGTATTCTCTTAACAAGGCTATCAATTCATGCTCTTCTTCTTCCGTCAGGTCATGTCCTATATAAGTACATCTCTCTTCTCCTTCTTCTAGGGCCACTACTATTTTCTTGGTGGTTTCTTTGTTATCATAGGCCTCTCCTGATTGTGCCTCTCGTTTAGGCATTCTGATCATGAATCTCCTGTCATCTATCTCATACTTTTTAAAGTTTTCAGGGACCTCAAACAAAGATTCTTCCTCTTCTTGTGTGACTTCTTTCTTCTTTCTTTTCTTTCCTTCTTCCTTCAGGGTCACATGTGTGGCTAGCCTTACATCATTTGTAAGCTCTCCGTGCCTCTGGGGTTGAAATTCTACTTCATAGAAGTATTCTTCATCTGATGCAAAAGGTGGGTCCATAATGATTGACTCTAGATCGGAGTCACTTGCATCCTCTAATGCATCAGGGGTAAGTTCGCACTCTTCTAACACTGCCTCTCCCATGATTGGCTGTATGGAGAAGACTGAAATGTCATAGCCATCTTCATCACAATGAGGTGTCCATTGTTCTTCATTGATGGCTACATCCATTGTTGCTAGGATTTCTGCCCAGCCGTGGGGTTCAAATTCCTCGTCAGGAAAGACTACAGGTGCATAGGTGGGGTCTTGAATTGATCTATGTGTTTCTTTTGCACCTATCTCTCTGGCTTCTTCCCTCTTCTCTTCTTCTACTGCTACTTTGCACATCCATAAGTGGGTATCTTCATGCATCCATGAGGATCTTGATCCTATGGAATGCACCGATTCCGTATCATCCTTGGCTCTATGGATGGGATTCCATTGAATAGGCGGTACATCTCTATGAGAGTAATCCTTGAGATTGACTTTGGTCGTAACACCTAAGTGTTGCAAATACAAGGAATTGGTTCCCCAATCCTGGACCACTTGCAACTGTCGCATAAATGGCCTTCCCAAAATCATCTCGTAGGCATGATTCTTGCTAAAATCACAGATAGCAAATGTATGCTCGAACTCGACACCACATGTAGTGAGAGTTATGCCTTCTAGCAATCCCAAGGGCCTCTCAATATGGCCATCGGCCATCTGCAATTTCATTCTCGTCGGTCGGAGTGCTGGCTTGTCCCAACGCTTCCAGAGGGAAGTTGTAGCAATTGCAACTCCTGCACCTGAGTCCAAAATTGCCTTGGTTGTGTATCCCTGATGGGTAACTGGGAGATAGGTATTTCCTTCTTCTCCTTCACTCATGTCTCCTATCTTATCCAATGGTATTTCAGGCACTGTTCTATGAGATCCTACCTGGGAACGCGATTTCGCTATGTCTGGCACTTGCTTGGCTACGTGTTTCCACACTTCTGGCTTAACTTTGAGTAGCTCTTCTAAAGTGAGATTGCACTGCACCTTAGTGTTCTTTACTACCTCTGTATTCCTAGGTATGATTGAATCTTCGTTTCTTATCATGACTGTGGGTGCTCTCAAGCAAGTAGACTTGGTTTCCCATGGGCCTGTGAAATGTGGTAACTCTTGCAAGGAATTAGACTCAAAGTCTAACCTCTCATGAGAGTGGGCACTTTCCTGTTCTTCATAAATAGAAGGGATGTCTTGTGGGAACTGATCATGTGCGTCATCCACAAGTTCAATCGGAGGAGGGACTTCACTCTCCTTTGCCCACTTCTCTTCTTGAATCTCGCTCAAGAACTCGGGTGAATACCTATTCATAGAAGAAGAGGTGTCTGGTTCAGTGGAATTAGGCACATAAACTTCCTGTGGGGGCTGGCTTACGTTTTTGCTTGTCTCATCTCTTTCTCGATTTTTTCTTCCTTGGCAGATCTTGCAATTATGCTCTCTAACTTCTCTAGGAGTCCATCCAAGTGCAATTGTGCCTTAGCTGAGCCTGATTGGTTGAAAAGGCGACTGGCTTCAAACATGTTCTGAGCCAATGCAACCATATTCGCACACAGCTTGGTTCTCTCTATCTCTAGGTCAGCTCTAAGGTAGTACTTGTCATGATCCGCCACATTTGGCCCATCTTGAATTGTGGCTTGATATGCTTTAAGCATCATATCTAGATCTTCTGGAGTGGGATCGGCTAGGACTGATCCTACTCTGGGTGGTGGGTGGGTCAAGGATGGTGTATTGAAAGGTTGGGGAATGGAAGAGGATGGATTGGCGGGTAAATGGCAAGGTGGTGGATGGGTGGTGTGAGAGTGGTTTTGAGATGGGAGTTCACTTATCTTTGCTTTGGTTTCTCTGAAGCTTGCTTCAAGTTCACTAATTTTTTGTGACCATTGTCTTTTCATTCTCTCGCGGATATCTCTCCAAGCTCTTGTCCTTTTCTTGGTTATACTCTCTGTCTCACTAACCTCTGCACTCTTTTCTTGCCCTACTCCTTGAGTTTGTTGCAAGGCTTGGGCTCTAGTGACCACATGCACTGGGGCTGTGGCAGTTATACTTCCCGTAGAGTCTACCACTAACCCAATGACGTTGATAGGAGTGATTTTAGGCATGTTATTAGGGTTCTTTGGGCAATCTCGTAGGAGATGCTCTTTTCCGCAGTCTTGACAGAAACCCTGAATTGTCACTGGTTGGGGTTGTGTAGAGGCAGGCAGTGGACAATCACGTATAAGGTGATCTCCCTGACATCTGAAGCATGGTCCTCTAGGGAATGGGGGTCGTACCTGCCTAGGTTGAGGTCTAGAGTTGGGGTTTGTGTACATGACATTAGCATACTCAAGCTCCCCACTATTTTCACTTGGATCCTCATAATAGTATGACTCGTTATGCTCGGGTGACTGCATGTAGTAAGCCTGTGGGCTATCAATATGTGTGGAGTCAAAACTATGGTCACTTGGATCACTGTCTGATAGCATTGGGGTGACTGGAACTATGGCTCTGTTCGGATTTTCTTCAGCAGATGCATATTTCACAGGGATCACATTGGTTGGAGCAGGGGGTTGCTGCACTAGGACTGGTTGAGGTCTCTGCTGCCCTTGATAAGGGGCTTGATAAGGTTGCTGAGGTCTGTTGTATTGTTGTGGAGGGTACTGATTTTGGTATCTACCCTGTTGTGGATATGGCTGAGGGTAATTTTGCCTAACAGTTTGTTTGTTATATGGGCAGTCTTGTGCAGTGTGGTTGGTGTACCTTTGCTCTATGGTGCAGTACTGGCTGCTAGGATTCGCCTGGGTTGGGCCATAATGGGACATACATTTGCCATATGGTCACCTCCACAAGTGTAGCACCGCTTAACTGGGGCAAATCTCAGAATTTGTTTACTAGAGACACCTAGTTTTTGAGCTACCTTCTCTGCAAGTTCCTCAATGGATGTGGATTGACCAGTTGTGAGGCTACTAGAGCTATCAAAATCCTTATAGATTTTTGATAGCTCTAACTCCTCACCTAGATTGTCCTCAATGTCTATGCACATGCGCACGCACTCTTCTATCGTTCTGGGGTCCTTCAGATACACATATGACCTGAGCTTGGTGCTCAACAATCCATCTAAGAACAAGGCCACTTGCTTGGCTGGTGTGGGTAACTCCGGCATCGAGCATCTCTCTAGGTATTGCCTAAACCGTCTTCCTGCTAGTCTGACTGTCTCTTGAGGTGTTTGCTTGAAGCTATGAATTAGTGAGGAAGTGTTGTGCCTGATTCCACTCTTAGAAAACTCAATGATAAATGCCTCTAAGAGCTGGCCTATGTTTCTGAAATGCCTCTCGTTCAGTGGTTGGAACCACGTAAGGGCAGTGTTCCTAAGGGTTAGACCAAAAGCATTATATTGTGTGAATAGATCCTCTACCTGTTCAGCTTTCAAGACTTGCCTAAATTCTGCCACATGGTCATAAGGGTCTCCAGTGCCATCGAAGTAATTCTTCATGGACTTTACCAGTTGAGTTGGTCTTAAGGTCCTAGTGTGTTCTCTCGGTCTTGGCAAAGGGAAATCGTGAGCATTCCTTTGATTCCATGGGGCTCTATGTCCCTCAGGTTCCACTCTATTTCTTTCCGTTCCCGTTCTTTCTCTTCCCAGGGAGTTGGCAAAACTTACTTTAGGTCTATCTCTACTTCTATCTCCTTGAGCTCCCTGAACCTGGGAGGTCTCGGCTCCTTGGTGACCAAAGGACACATTAGACCGAGGTTGGGGAAAAACAAATTCACCCTTCCATGTGTAGGCATGTTTGCCATGACCACGAAGATCCTTTCTGATGTATTGTCTAGGTAGGTTACTTTGCCTGAGATATCACGGTCTTTAAACTCATAGATTGTGAGAGCACTTACTTCCTGAGGGTGAGCAGGTTTATATCTCCAAAAGGCCTCATCGGTTTCTCGGTTTAAAAGCAAATCTATGCTTTTATTATCCTGTGGAATCCACTCTGGAGTCATGATTCTGGTCAAGACAGATTTACCACGGGGAGTTCTCGACTCTTTCTCTAAATTTCCTTGCTCTATATCACCCATATCGGTTTCTGCAATCACATTTCCAAACTCGTCTGTTCTATCAGGAAGAGTGGTGACTACATATATAGTCCCCTCTTTATCTAGGTATACTCCATTCTCAAACTTGACTACCGGGTGTTCTAGTCCATGGGGTTGATCATGGTTCTTAATCTGGACCACAGATCTTCTCAAACCATCTTCGTAGATGCGAGCACCTAGACGATTAGTCCTGATGTATTCCAATTGAGTCTTGTAAGGTCCTTCTGGCTTTTCTAGATAAGCCACCCCTAAACTACCTACTGGTCTCTCCATGTGATAGGATATTTCAGAATCACTTGTTTCTGATCATGGAGTGTATGGGTAATCACTCAATTGCTGGGCCCAAGACCTAGTAGTGTGATTGACACTAGCTTCAGAAGATCTGAGGCTTTGTCGGTCTTGGCCTAAGTGTCTGCCTGACCTAAGGTTCATATGCCTGGTTTCTCTACCCCCTTGATCCCAAGTACACTCTCGTCGCAGGTTATTTAACACCAATCACTTTGTTCTTTTTAGTTGATTATTTTGTTTATGATCTTGTCTGATATCAGGTCGTCAGGAGTACTTAAATGAATTTCGCACTTGATAAGTGATCGCACTTTAGTCCCTTAGGGTTTTCGCACTTAAGCCCTACTTAATGCTTGCACTTAGTTGATTAATTCTCTTGGACTTGAATCATGCCTATCGTAGCCCTAATTAATCACCACACCTAAGTCGTGCTTAGCCTAGGCTAGGAATTGATAAAGGAGGGTTGAGAGAACTTCCAACCTCAATTCTCTGGTTGCTCAGACTACTGCACAAGCCCAGGAAGCCTTCTCCCAAGCTTGGTACTCACCCTTGGTAGCTTGCCTTGGAATGCCTTGCTTGCACACAATGTTCCTGCAAAAGTTCATAAGTCAATATGGCTCTATTACCACAAGGGATTGACTGACACACATCAACAATTACAGGTCCCCCTTGGAGTAACTCACTGTACCCCCCAAAATCTTATGACCACCTAGTCCCACCTAATGGTCAACTTAAAAATACATGTTCTAAAACTCCACGCATGATTCTTACAAAAACCAATTGAGGTCCACGTATGATTCTCAACAAGCTTTCCAACGAGACCAAAATCTCATCAATCGGAGTTCGTATGGTGAAGTTATGACCATTCAGGCACCTAGGGGTCAAAACAGGCTCTCAGGGTTCAAGAAATTCCTCCCTGGTTTCTAGGTCTTTTGCCCACTCCTAAGGCTCTAATGTTATCCCAATGTGTCCAAAATTAGGCCCAATTATACCTCAATTCACTCCATTAATTTCACTTTAAAATTTTATGTGTTAAGCCCATGTATCACGATAGGTCGGGTCGAGGTGTCGCGATAGGTGGAGGTGTTGCGATAGGTCGGGGTGTCGCGATAGGTCGGGGTGTCGCGATAGGTCGGGGTGTCGCGATAGGTCGGGGTCGAGGTGTCGTGATAGGTGGAGGTGTCGCGATAGGTCGGGGTGTTGCGATAGGTCGGGGTGTCGCGATACTTGGGAGTGTCGTGATAGGTCGGGGTCGAGGTGTCACGATACTTGGGAGTGTCGCGATACCTCGGAGTGTCGCGATAGGTCGGGGTTTTGTGATACTTGATGGAGAGTGTTAATCTCCAAAAGAACAACCTACTCTTGAACTTAGAGCACCTCTATATCAAGAGTAAGTCAAAACCTTCACTAATTTAAAAGATCAATGACCAAATATCAAATTCTTGAACAAACTGTGAAGAAGGAGATTACTCAGAAAGTCTGCTGCACATATCTTTCTCATTGACTGAGTAAATGTGTAAAGTTTTTTATGAAACTTTGAACAAGGTGTTGCCTAAAGATTGCGCACCTCCTCCAAGTCAAATCACTCCAAAAGATTCAGTAGATCTTGAGAAATCTACTTCACAAGTTACCTATGTCTAAATCTGCACCTCTGAGAAGTCGATTTGGACACCCCTAACTTCTTAGCTTTGGTTCTCCCAATGTCGAACCCATTTGATCAAATCCTTTTAGATGTAGATAGATTATCTTTCAACTTAGATTTTGAGCTATCATATGTGTAAAACTTTACACTGTGCACTGAGCACTACTCATTTCATTGAACTCAAAATCTGCGCCTGTTTCAGAAGACTGTGAACATTTTTTTCATATGAATGTTCCTACTTACAATTCTCTTAGCCTGATTACAATTGGAAGCTGAAATTTTGTACAGAGGTTGATCAAGTCTAGACTTAGACTTGTACAAAAGCATTCCACAGAAGATCTACCACAGAAGGAGAAGACACGAAAACTTCGGGCGCAACTTTTCTTCTATTCCTCAGAAAATTACAATTGAGTTATGAGAGAGACTTCTTCTCATTCCTATGAACTCTAATGAGTCTTACAACTTCTAAATGCACTATTCTCATACTCTCCTATTGTCTCCTCTCTTGCCCCGACATTTTTCCAAAGTATTTATAGGCAAATATGTACAAACTTATAACTAAACAAAAGTATAAGTGATCTATGTCCTCACTAATGTACATATGTGTACATATCATTCATCCTGTGAATGTAACCACCTTCTTTGCTTCAAGACTTGATCTTATCTCCATCCTTTGTCTTCCAAACTTCAATTGGTGATTGGTCTGCACCAACAGCTCCCCCTCAATCATCAATTGAGGTTTCTCTTATCTTCTTTATGCCTGCCATGTCTTTAAACTTCTGTAACTTTGGTCCATCCAAGCTTTTTGTAAGCATATCAGCTATCTGATCTTTTGTTGAAGTATGTATAACTTCAATCTCTTTATCCATCACCTTCTCTCTTAGAAAGTGATATTGTATCTCAATGTGTTTGGTCCTAGCATGAAAAACAGGATTAGCAGCTAGATATAATGAACTCATGTTATCTCCATAAATGATAGGTATGCTCTGTATAGTGTCAAAACTCTTCATGAGAGTCTTAAGCCATATCACTTCCTTTGCAGCTTCAACCATGCCTTTGTACTCTGCTTCTGTAGATGACAAAGCAACTGTATGTTGCTTCTTTGAGCACCAAGAGATTAACTTATCTCCCACATAACACATGTACCCATAAGTTGACCTTCTATCATGTGGATTACCTGCCCAATCTGCATCACTATATATTTTGATATTTGTATCTGATGTAAAACCATAATACAAACCCTCTTTGAGTGTACCCTTAATGTACCTCAACACTCTTTGACCTGCAATCCAATGTTCTTTCCTAGGACAATGCATAAATTGAGACAACACCCCAACTGCATATGATAAATCAGGCCTAGTTAATGTAGCATAGATAAGACTACCAACCAAACTCTGATATTGTTTCATGTCCTTGAATTCTTCACCTCCAAATCTGCTCAATTTGTGATTCACCTCCATTGGAGTAGGTGCTACTCTGCAATCATTCATCTTAAACTTGGTTAACAAATTCTTCAAATACCTTTCTTGAGTCACATACACTCCATGTTGAGTGTATGAAATCTCCATGCCCAAGAAGTATGACAAATCTCCCAAATCACTGATTTTGAACTCTTTCTCCATTTGCTTCTTTAGGCTTTGTATGCCTTTCTCATCTGTACCTGTAAGAATTATATCATCAACATATATACATATGTAAATGAACCCATCATCACTTGCTTTGACAAGCAAGCTACTATCTGCTTTAGATACTTGAAATCCAAGTTCCTTTAAGAACTTTACAAGCCTATAGTTCCATGCCCTTGGGGCCTGCTTCAAGCCATATAAAGCTCTCTTGAGCTTACACACATGATCTGGATATCTTCCATCTCTGAATCCTTGAGGTTGCTCCATGAAAACATCATCTGAAATGTAACCATTCAAAAAAGCATTCTTCACATCTAATTGACTCAATTTCCAACCTTTACATGCAGCAACTGCTATAAGTGTTCTGATGGTTGTCATCTTGGCCACTGGATTATAAGTCTCATCATAGTCAATACCATATGTCTGAGCAAACCCTTTCACAACAAGTCTAGCTTTGTACCTAGACACACTTCCATCTGCAAACCTCTTTGTCTTGTAGACCCACTTACATCCAATGATCTTCCGGCTATTTGGTTTAGGAACCAATTCCCAAGTCTGATTTTCCATCAATGCATCATATTCTTCCTGCATAGCTTTTTCCCAAATCTCTTTACCTTTTGCCTCTTCATATGTAGAAGGGTCTTCATCTACTTTAATCATGTATGCATAATCCTTAGTAGTCAAAAATGAAGTATCATAGCTATACCTTGTAGGTTGCCATTTGTGCCTTGTAGACCTCCTGAGTTCTCCACTCCTTGAGGTTTCTAGTTCTTCACATTCAGGATCAAATCTTGGTGTTTCTTCAACTTCAACCTGCACTTCATGATTCTCTTGTTCATCAAATATCTGAACCTTTGATTTACCTTTCCTTTGACTCACAATTTCTTCATCATATGTATTAATATTGATAGTACCTGCATACCAAATACCTTGCTCATCAAATGTAACATCTTTTGATACAAGAAAATGTTTTGTGGATGGATTCCACAACCTGTATCCCATCTGCTTATCATCATAACCAATAAACACATATTTTTCAGCTTTAGGTTCCAATTTGTGCCTTAATTGTGATGGCACATATGCATAGGCCAAACATCCGAATACTTTGCAATGGTCTAATGTGGGTCTCTTACCCCACCATGCCTCATATGGTGTCATACCCTGCAAGGCTTTACATGGTAGCCTATTGACCAAATAAGTAGCTGTATTTATAGCCTCAGCCCACAAATAATTTGGGCAATTTTTCTCCTTCATCATGGACCTTGCAAACTCAACAAGAGTTCTATTCCTCCTCTCTGCTACACCATTTTGTTGAGGAGAATACCTGCAAGTAACTTCCCTTTTTATACCTGCATTCCACAAGTAATCACTGAATTCATTAGAGAAATACTCTCCCCCTCCATCTGACCTTAGTCTCTTCAAATTATGTCCTGTAATTCTCTTTGCATACACATGATAATGTTTGAATGTATTGAATACCTCTGACTTATCTTTGATCACATAGATAGTGATCCATCTAGTAGCATCATCAACATAAATCACATAATACCTTGAGCCATTGATACTGAAATCCTTTGATGGTCTCCACACATCTGTGTGTACCAACTCAAGTTTCTCTGAATACATAAACCCATGCTTAGAATAGGATTGCTTATGAGCCTTACCTAATTGACATGCCTCACATCTGTATGTCATATGTTGACCTGCAACATTAGGCAATCCAAGCACTGAACCATTGTTAATCATATCTTTGATACCTCTTTCATTGAAATGTCCAAGCCTTTTGTGCCAAAGATCTAACTCAGAGATCTTATGTCCTGCATAAGTGAACAAGGCATGACCAACATTACCTTGAATCTTCAATGTGAACAATCTTCCTTCTTTCTTCCCTGAAACAATTTGTTTATACCCATTGCTAGGGTCTTCCACAAACACTCCTTCATTAGTGAACCTCACTTCATAACCTTTTTCCACAATTTGTCCACTTATCAAATTCTTAGGAATTGTAGGAACATACAAGACCTTACTCAATAAGGTGCTACCATCCTTGGCCTTCACTGATCCAATTGACTTCACATTGTGCTTTGTATTATCACCTATTTGAACAACATGATTAGATACCTTATTCTCCAAATCAGTCATCAAGGCTATGTTACCACTCAGGTGATTGCTACACCCTGAGTCAATGTAGAAGACTCTTTGATCTTCACTCTGCCTTTCACAAGTTGCATTCATTATCAATGTTGAATCTTCCTTCTGATCTGAAGCATAATTGTAGTAGGTATTGTTATATTGTTGACTTTGGAATCCTCTACCTGCATTTCTTCCAAAGTAACCCCTACTACCTCTACCTCTGAAATTACCTCTTTGATTTCTGCCACCTCTTCCTCTTGAATTATAGTTCTGATTGTATCCACCATTATTCTGAGTGTTATGCCAACAATCATTAGCTAAATGATTTGTCTTACCACAAATCCAGCAAGCTTTGGCTCCATCTTTGTTACTCCTGCCTCTTCCTCTACCTTTGCCACCTCCTCTTCCTATTAGGAAGTTGGCTTGACTAGTTGTGCCTTCTTCTTCATTTGCTTGTTGCTTTCCTTTGTTAGTTTTCTTCTTGTCTTTAGAGTACATTGCATGACCTGCACTCTTGTCAACATCTCCTTTGATATCATTCTCAAAAGTTAGCATATGTCCTAACAATTGATTCAAATAAGGAGTGAAATGATCCAATGAAAGTTCTGTAGATAAAATAAAAGGCTTCCACTTCTCATCACCTCTTAGTCCTGTGAGAATTTGCCCTACCAATTTATCCTCTTCAATGTCTTCATCAACAGCTCCTAATGCATCTGCAATGTCTTTCATCCTTGTTACATAATCTGAAATGAATTGAGAGGCCTTTTTCTTGAAGGTGGTAAATTCTGCCCACAAGGATGCCTTCCTTGACTTTGTAGTGTTTTGGAAATGCTCCTCCAAAGCATTCCAAATATCACTTGCACTTTCAAGACCTCTAATATGAGGTAGCAAGTAGTCATTGACAGCCATGTAAATTATGCTCCTAGCTTGAGCATCTCTTTTCATCCAATTCTTCAAATCTGATAATTCTTCCCTAGTTGGAACACTAGGATCTCTGAATTGAGGCTTTTCTTCTTCACCTGTAATGTAAGCTATCAAGTCTTTGCTCATAAGATGAGCTTCCATCCTCATTGACCATGCAGGATAGTTTTCTCTATCCAATTTCTCTATCTGAAGAGAATCTCCCATCCTCACTTGACCTGTATATTGAATTCTTGAACCTTTATGAAGTATAAAGTTACCTTTACTTCAAATGACACTCATTTTGTCTTTCTAGGTGTCGTATGATCTCCTTCTCAAGCTTTTCTTCCAAGCTTTCATCTTTTGAATCTTCAGGTGTCAAATTCTTTGTAGCTGCAGCAGTCGGAATCCTCCTTTCTTTAATTCTGATGCTTCCTGCTCTGATACCACTAATGGAGAGTGTTAATCTCCAAAAGAACAACCTACTCTTGAACTTAGAGCACCTCTATATCAAGAGTAAGTCAAAACCTTCACTAATTTAAAAGATCAATGACCAAATATCAAATTCTTGAACAAACTGTGAAGAAGGAGATTACTCAGAAAGTCTGCTGCACATATCTTTCTCATTGACTGAGTAAATGTGTAAAGTTTTTTATGAAACTTTGCACAAGGTGTCACCTAAAGATTGTGCACCTCCTCCAAGTCAAATCACTCCAAAAGATTCAGTAGATCTTGAGAAATCTACTTCACAAGTTACCTATGTCTAAATCTGCACCTCTGAGAAGTCGATTTGGACACCCTAACTTCTTAGCTTTGGTTCTCCCAATGTCGAACCCCTTTGATCAAATCCTTTTAGCTGCAGATAGCTTATCTCTCAACTTAGATTTTGAGCTATCATATGTGTAAAACTTTACACTGTACACTGAGCACTACTCATTTCATTGAACTCGAAATCTGTGCCTGTTTCAGAAGACTGTGAACATTTTTTTCATATGAATGTTCCTACTTACAATTCTCTTAGCCTGATTACAATTGGAAGCTGAAATTTTGTACAGAGGTTGATCAACTCTAGACTTAGACTTGTACAAAAGCATTCCACAGAAGGAGAAGACACGAAAACTTCGGGCGCAACTTTTCTTCTATTCCTCAGAAAATTACAATTGAGTTATGAGAGAGACTTCTTCTCATTCCTATGAACTCTAATGAGTCTTACAACTTCTAAATGCACTATTCTCATACTCTCCTATTGTCTCCTCTCTTGCCCCGATATTTTTCCAAAGTATTTATAGGCAAATATGTACAAACTTATAACTAAACAAAAGTATAAGTGATCTATGTCCTCACTAATGTACATATGTGTACATATCATTCATCCTGTGAATGTAACCACCTTCTTTGCTTCAAGACTTGATCTTATCTCCATCCTTTGTCTTCCAAACTTCAATTGGTGATTGGTCTGCACCAACAATACTTGGGAGTGTCGCGATAGGTCGGGGTCGAGGTGTCGCGATACTTGGGAGTGTTGTGATACCTCGGAGTGTCGCGATACCTCGAGGTGTCGCGATAGGTCGAGATATGGTGAATTTTTCTGTTCTGTCTAGTGATCCTAGGAGCTCTAGGGCTGCGCAGTGTCGTGGTGC
The DNA here is from genome assembly GCA_020310875.1 of Ceratopteris richardii. Classification (NCBI taxonomy): domain Eukaryota; kingdom Viridiplantae; phylum Streptophyta; class Polypodiopsida; order Polypodiales; family Pteridaceae; genus Ceratopteris; species Ceratopteris richardii. The sequence goes on from CM035413.1 coordinate 170,663,531, forward strand.
ACTCAGAATTGTGATTGGGGCAACTTTTTGGTGTGTCGCGATAGGTCGAGCTCGACGCCTCGAGGCTTGTGCTGATAGATTCCGTACCTGCTGAGCTTGTTGGAGATGATGATGGAGCTGAAACCTGCAAGAAACATGCAAAAACACACAAATCAAGAACAAACACGCTCGCTCTCTCTCAAACTCACACAAAGCAAATGAGGAAATGGTTTGGAAATGGGAATATAAGGTGGAGAAGGAGATGAAGGTGGAAATGAAGATGGAGATGGAGATGGAGAAAAATCAGAAATTTACCTACTACTTACCATTCCAACGCATCCTCTCTACGTCTTACCATCACATGCTCGTCCTCAAAGCTCGAATCCCCGGCAACGGCGCCAAAATTTGGTGTAGCTCAGTGATGACTAGCACCTCCTTTAATGTCAATCCGGGAAGACATGAGGATGGTATGAAGACCTCGAGCAAGTGAAGGCACAAATGTGTGAGTGAGAAGCACACTAACATGCACACACATACACACACACGCGCACACACGGTAGGAACAAAGAGAGTAAGACAATGGAATCACTTCTATTGCAACAAATTTCTCATACAAGCTCAAAACTACAAGAAGCTACCCCAAAAATGAGCTCTCTAGCTCTATTTATAGTTTTTGACTAGCTTTGGCCTTGTCCAGACCTAGTGTCCGGCCTAGTTAAAAATTAGGTTCCAGGGCTTATTTGAGGACTCAAACGAGATCTAAAAATTATGAAAATTGGCAGGCAACTACTTCTAAGACTCCCCAAGCTCGAGGACTCCTCGGCTTGTACAAAATGGAGCTACAAAAAGGTGAAACAATATTTACAAGGGTTTTTACTGATGAGAATCACTTTTAACATGGTGTAAGGTTTGGAAAAATTTAATGGGTTGCCTTAGTGCTAGATCTGCATGTATGCTCGTACTTTCTTCATCTCCCAACAGACGTCTGCGGAAGCACGCGAACAACACAAGGAAGAAGAAGAAGCTTGGAGCAAAACACATAAGACTTAATGTATTACTAGAGAATGTACAAAGATAATTAGCCCATTAGGGCAATAGGCGTATATACAAGCCGGGGGAAAAAAACCTCCTAAAGAGGGAAAAAAGTGCCCCGGCGGTCATAGTGTGTTCACACACATCCCTACCTAAATATATCAACAAATCCCCCTTGGGAGTGATGTGGTGAACAAGGAGCTGGCACTCATGTATAAGGAAGTGCCAAGCTATGTAGAAATCACTCCACAAAAGGAAGTAAGCCCAAAGCTTTGCGGAAAGCTTCAAACTTCTCCCTAGGCAGAGCCTTCGTGAAAAGGTCTGTAATGTTCTCCTGTGTGGGCACATATGCCAAGCTGATCTCCCCAGCAGAGAACCTCTCCCTGACATAGTGATAATGCACCTCAATGTGCTTAGTGGGAGCATGGAACACAGGGTTCCTCCCAACTGCCAATGCGCTCTGACTGTCAGTGAAGATGGTGGTGGCAGAAGACTGGCCAACACCCAAATCAGCCATAAGGTGTCTGAGCCACACACACTCAACAGTCGCTGTGAAAGCTACCCTATACTCAGCCTCACAACTGGAAGTGGCCACAGTAAACTGCTTCTTGCTCAACGAAGATATACATGAGCTACAAAGCATGAAGCAAAAACCACTGGTGGACACACGAGTGTCATAGCAACCAGCCCAATCTGAGTCACAAAAAGCATGCAAATCTCGCGGTAGTGATCCCCCCTTGGGATAAAACAACCCAAGTAGCCGAGTACCACTCAAGTAGCAAAAGATGCGCTTAACCGCCTCCCAATGCGTGACTCCTGGGCAATGCATAAACCTGCTCATCTGTGAGACAGCAAACTAAATATTTGGCTGAGTAATGCATAAGTAAATCAAGCATCCAAGAACATGCTGATAGAGAACAACATCAAATGCATCTCCAACATCATGAAGACTCAATCCTAAACCTGTCTCCATAGGAGTGGCAATAGGCTTACAGTCTTCAAGGCCAAAACGCTGCAATAATGTTTCAATATATTTTGTTTGACACAAAGCCATTCCACCATCAACTTGCATAAACTGAATGCCCAAATAGTGATGCAAATGCCCCAAATCAGGCATCTCAAATGAGGCATGCAAATCAGCCTTGAAATCAGCATTATGCTTCTCAATAGGACCAGTGAGCAGCATGTCATCAACATAGACAACAATGATTAGAAGCACATCATTAGCACGCTTAACATATAAGGTGCTTTCAGTTGGACTGTTCACAAAACCATGTGCAACCAGATAGGCATGTATCTTCTCATACCAAGCACGTGGTGCTTGCTTTAAACCATGTAATGCCTTCTTTAACCTGCACACCTAGTTTTCATGCCCTTTTTGCACAAAGCCACGGGGCTGAAAAACATACACTTCTTCATGCAAGTCACCATTGAGAAATGATGTTTTAATGTCCAACTGATGTACATTCCAACCATGATGGGCTGCAAGTGCACAAATGCTCCGAACAGTAGTCATACGGCATGTAGGTGCAAAGGTCTCATTAAAATCAATGCCTCTTTCTTGTGCATAACCCTTTGCAACAAGCCTAGCCTTATACCTGTCAACTGTACCATCAGGTTTACACTTCAGCTTGTATACCCACTTAGTGCCAATGGCCTTCTTGCCAGGAGGCAAGTCACATAAAGACCATGTACTATTCTTCATTATAACATCATATTCAGATTCCATAGCAGCCATCCAATTTTCTGAATTCTGTGCTTCATCAAAAGAAACAGGCTCATTCTCATCACAGAGACTAGACACAGCCATAGCATAGCAATCTGATGCAAAGGAGGCACTATGAGAGCCTGGACGAGTACGATATGACAAAGGTGCATCTAATTTGCTGTCACGCAAAGTCTGGACCAGCAATTTTGGCATAGTTTTTGCATGCTCAATATCATCTCTCTCATCAACAAGTGCATCATGTAAATCTGCATCAAAAGTGGAATGATCTGCATCATCATACAAAACCTGCAACGGCTGAGAAGTTGCGTCATTAGGACCAGCACTAGACTGTCCACCTATAAAAAGAGGCATCAAAGTATCATACATGTCTTTGGAGCTAATAGATGTCTCCTTAGTACATGAAAGCAATGGCTGAATAGCATCTTCCACAAAGACAACATCACGGCTAATGAGAATGCGTTTAGTTTGTGGATGATACAGACGATAGCCTTTACTTTCAGAACTATACCCAACAAAAATACATTTTACTGCCTTATCATCCAATTTTCTGCGATGTTGTTCAGGCACTAGTGCATATGCCAAACAACCAAAAACACGCAGATGAGCAACAGATGGCTTGCAATCATGCCAAGCCTCATATGGAGTAATAGACTGCAGCGCTTTAGTGGGACACCCGTTAAGTACATATGCTGCACACATGACAGCCTCAAGCCAGAAACTATGTGGTAAAGCCTGACTTTTGACCATGCACCTCGCCATCTCCATGAGTGACCTGTTCTTTCGTTCAGCAACTCCATTCTGTTGAGGTGTATACGGCACTGTACACTGGTGTTTTATCCCACGTTCAGCCAGAAATGCATTAAAATCAGAAGACATATATTCCCCCCCTCAATCAGAACGGAGGGTGCCCATTTTACATGCTGACAGATTTTCAGCCAAAACCAAAAGCTGTTTAAAGCACATGAACACTTCGGACTTTGCTTTGAGTTGATATACCCATGCATGCCTGGAAAAATCATCAATGAAAGTCACGAAGTAAAGGTAATTTCCAAAAGAGGGTGTCTGCATAGGACCACAGACATCACTATGTACAAGCTGCAATTTCTGTGTAGCCCGAACTGAACCATCTTTTGGAAAGAAGGAACGCTGCATTTTTCCCAAAATACAGCCTTCACAAACATGTTTTCTAGGTGCCTCAAGTTTGGGCAAAGAGGACACCATTTCAGATTTCTGCAGGCGTAGCAAACTAGCAAAATTCAGATGACCAAAGCGTGCATGCCAAAGCTTTGCATCTGACATAGCCTGAGAATCATGAACTGCACATGCAGAATCATTCACAGATCTTTCATAGTCTATGAGCTTATACAGCCCACGACATAAAATGCCAGAAGCAATAATCACATCGCCATTTGACAGATCATGAATTGTACACCTGTCATCAACAAATTTCACAACCAAGCCAATCTTGGCTAATGCAGAAACTGATCCCTGGCAGAAATAAAGCATCTGACAAAGTGAAAGAACTACCATCAGCAGAAGTCAAAATGATCTTACCAACTCCCATAACAGGATAAGAGGAGTTGTTGGCGCATGTAACAGTATTCCCTGTAGGGGCAGGCTCGAGTGAAGAGAAGAAATTGCGTTGCGAGGTAATATGTTTGGTTGCCCCACTGTCAAAATACCAAACATCTGAGTCTACTACAGACATGCACTGCTCATGAGAAGATGGGTCAAAACTGCAAACAGTAGTAAACGCCCATTCTTCTTCCTGCACAAGGTTAGCAGACTCTGTTTTTGGTGTAGAGGCTTCTGCAACAACCATTCTAGCCTCCTTTTTCTTTGCCTCTTTTGCAGCCAGTTTTGGACAGTTCTTTATGATATGATCATTCCCTTTACAGTACTTGCAAAACAATTTCTGATTTTCTGATTTCTTCTCATCTTTATCCTCGTTCTTCGAATGTGTAGCATTTGCAGATTTCTGCTTACTAGTAGAAGAGCTCCATTTTCCTTTGCCCTTCTGACTAGCCAGGAAAGCTTGATCTGCAACACGCATAATCGACCTGTTCTATCTAGAGTGATCTTCCTGCAACAGAACAAAAACTAACTCCTCAAATGATAAGGCATTCAGATTGCCTTTCATCATCAACCGAAGAGTAGAAGCAAAACTCTTATATGAATCAGGAAGACCATTCAGAACGGTCTGCACAAGTGAGCTATCTGGTATAACCTCATCAGCAGAAATCAACTGTTCCTTCAAATCTTTGATCTTCGTTAGGAGACTGTCCATAGAATCACCTTCATTCATGTGCTCACTCTCCAACTGTTTTCGGAGGTAAGCAACACGAGCCTCATTCCTAGCTTGGTACAATGTGATAAGTGTATCCCAAGCATCCCTAGCTGTTCTCCAAGAGCGAATATGAGGAATAAAGGCACGTTTGACAGACAAAGCTATCAATGCATGTGCTTGGGCATCTCTGCCATCCCAACAAATCTGCTCTGCAGTAGGTGCAACAGAAACACCAGCATGAATAGGAATCTGCGGTATATCATCTTCAACACCATCTTCATCAGCTCCAGCACATGTATTTGTAGTACCTGTCGTTACAGGTGTAACAGGACGTCTTTCAACACCCTGCACAGTGTTCCACAATCCTTTTGCAACTAAAACATGTCCCATCATATAAGCCCATAATGGGTAGTTTGTACCATCCAACTTATCCTCAACAGCCAACATACGGAATACATCACTGCTTTCAGCCATGGCCGGTGACTAAAATACCTTGATGCAGAAAATCGACTGTATCTCAAAATGTTGAACAAAACTGCCCAGACGAGTTCTGCTAGACCTGTAGCAGACTTTGAGACGCTTAAATTGGCGAACAGAAACTGGTATATATCTTTGGCACAAAAAGACGAAATAGCCTACACAAGCACTGCGATAGTGCGTTTGGAGGCCGAAACGAGACTGCAAATGGAGGAGTGTCGACGGTGCCCTAGATGAAGCGACGACCTGCTCTGATACCAATTGTTGGAGTTAGACGTCTGCGGAAGCATGCGAATAGCACAAGGAAGAAGAAGAAGCTTGGAGCACAACACACAAGACTGAATGTATTACTAGAGAATGTACAAAGATAAGTAGCCCATTAGGGCAATAGGCGTATATACAAGCCGGGGGAAAAAAACCTCCGAAAGAGGGGAAAAAGTGCCCCGGCGGTCCTAGTGTGTTCACACACATCACTACCTAAATATATCAACAGAAATCACTACAGCCATGGACACATCTACTTAGAAAGAATTCATTGAGCAATTATCTAGAACAACATTTATGAATATTGAAGATAAATTTGGCAGTGTGTCTGGTGGAGCACATGTATTAGATGAGCAAATGTCAAAAGAGCTTACACGTATCTTTGGAAAAATCATCAAAGTAGTAGAGTCATTGGTGGTGGATATCACCAGTATGCCCGGATTCATCGATAAAATTAAATTTATGTATTTACATTATCAAACAATGAAGAGAGGAAAGCGATTAAAACTGGACATGACTGAACACCTGGTGAGAGCACAGGTAGATCCAAATACAAGAGATGCATATGTGAATATGGGGGATCAAACATCAAACAACCTTTGTTTGCTCCCATATTCCTCTGTTCTTTTTGAAGATGTAGCTCTCATGGGGGAAGGGCAATATGGAATGATCCATAAAGTCAAAATATCCCATCCGAGATTCAGCAATGAAGTATTTGTTGTCAAGTTATTCAAATTACATGGTGTTGACATACAAACACGAGAGAATGAAGCCATGAATGAAGCCACAGTGTTATCTATTACGCACATTGGAATTATTAGTCCACTTGGTTTAGGTAGACACCATAGCAAAAGCCCGTGTCTTATTTTCAAATTTTGGAATGGTGGTACATTGGACATGTGCCTAGAAAGAATGAAGAAGGAATATCTAAACGTACCACAAAGCAGAGGTGTGAAGGACACAGAAGGAGACATGACAACCGTGAAAACAAACATTTGGAAGCTGATCAATGGCTTGTTACAAACAATATCATTTTTACACACTTGTAATATATCCCATAACAATCTCCATCCAGGCAACATCTTGTTGCTTTTGAAGATCAACATTCTTATATCGGATGATGCAATTGGAGAAAATGGAGTTCATGTATCTTGGTTATTCTCAAAAATAGTTTGAGAGACTTGAGTAGACATATCCCAATGATCTTCTACTATCATCAATGCATCTACTCGTTCTTGCTCTACATTTGGGCTACTTCAAAAGTTCTGTGAGCTACTCATGCTTTTGAATCTTTTTCATGTGATACCTTGAAATTTGCATTTATTTGCATAACTTGCAAAATGTACCCATATATCACTATCTGGATTAGAGCATCCTGCCATATTATTACCTGTACTAAAAAGATGCTCTTTTATTCGAGTTGCATTTCCTACATAATGATGCCCACAACATTTGCATTGTATTGTGGATATTGTTTTACCCTCTTGATGAACAATCACATATGACCATTCTTTTTCCTTTCCCATAGTGCTTGCAAATTGCTTTATGAAGACTATACCTACAAAAAAAACAATAATTGGACCCACCTTTTGCATGTGCAATCTAGACCACCATTTTAGAAACTACAACTACAATTTGCTCATGTGATGTATTCTAGTTGACTCAATCCAAGTCTTAGTGAGCTCAAGTTAGCCCACATCAACTTGAAAAGATGATTCTAGAAGGTTCTTTAGAGGATTTGGTAGAACCGTTTTCCCAATGCACTCATGGAGATTGGAAACAAGGCCTCTGCTTTCTCACATATCCTCTAGAATTAATCACTAGGCTATACACATACCTTATCCAATACTCCAAAATAACCATAATGTTATCTTGACATCCACATCACTCAAGCTACTATATAACACAACTAACTTTTGTAGTTTGGCGATAAAGAGGTGATGGAAAAATCATCCTTATGTCATGTGTTTTCTGTATAATATAAATTTCCAATATGACAAAACAAGGAACTAAAATCGAAGAACAATAATTTGAGGAAATGGAGAAAACAAAAGATCATTTGCACAAATGGCTACCTGAATAGGAGCTCGTATTGTATTTAGATCCCTATGTCTATCCTTGTATATATGTATGCATGTCTGTTTATCATGCATGCGGATTCAATCATCTGTCTATGTGTATGTAAATACAATTACTCATGATTGTGAGCTTATATTCATTTTTTTGCACCATTTGTTCATGTATGTCTCTGTTCTGTGCCTAGATACATGTATCTATGTATGTAGAAGCCATCCATTTATGTGTGTATGCAGGTATGTATCTACATGCATATGCGCGCTTGTGGTATATTATATGACATCTTTACATGTATGAATGCGCATGCTTATGTGTGTTTTTCTTATATTTTGTATGTCAGCTTTCCTCCCTCTACTATTTCATTTGTGTGAACATGCATGAATCTATAAAAAGGATTGCTTTCGCTTTTCTTTTTGTTTTTTATATATGTGTTTTTTTGGGGGATCTCTTCTTTGCTGAAAGGTTCTGCACATGGGTTCTGTGCAATCTATCATAGACTTATACCTGAAGACAAACATTAAAAAATATATATGTATCTATCAAGGCAAACAATCTCACAGCCCAAATGGATGACTTTCAGTCCATGTTGGTGAAAAAACTTCAAAAATAAAGGACTCGAGATTGAAATGTACTAAGATGAGAAACATTTTCAGAGGATATTTCTCCATAATAACACGATGGACGTTGAAATATAAAGCAATAGTATTCACTCTAGAAGCAGTCCTTTGTAGAAGTGCTAAAGAATTCAAATTAGCAACACTTTGGCTTACACAGACCTTTCTAAGATCAATCGGCCTTCTTTGTATCTAGTGACTGCAGTTGTATATATCTTGTTTGTTCGATACTAGCTTTAGTTTTCTGTGTACCTGAAAATTCACATAACCGTTAGAGTATAAAAGACTATATAGTTTCTGTGTAGATTACATGCAAAGATGCATTCACGAAACCTTGTATTTCATAAGTGTAATTACACAAAATCCTGTTTTTTGATACAAGTTTTAATCTTTTGTGTAGGAGAGCATTTTACATAACTCCTAGTATATAGAACAATCTACGCATCATTGTCTCTCTAGATCACTTACCATAGATGCATCAAGAAGATGTATGCATGAGTAATATTTGCACAGATTAAGAATGTATAGATGCACCCAAGAATGTACACACACAAAATCTCTCTCACACACACATTCTTGTTTATACTTCTATAACCCTAACGGGTCACTTATCTTTTGACATTCTCTTGGTAATACATTCAGTATTGTGTATTGTGCTCCAAGCTTCTTCTTCTTCCTTGTGATGTTTGTGTGCTTCCCTAGACCTCAAACTCCAACAATTGTTTTCAGAATAGGTCGATACTTCATCTAGGGTGTCGTCAAGACCCCTCTGGTCATTGCCTCATAATTGCAAGAAAATTGGTGAGCATACTCAGATCCTTTCAGCCTTCCAAGGTATTATCGGTGTCTGTGCATAAAATTTTGTCTTTTTGTGCCAAAAATATATACAAGTTTTGGTTTGCTAGTTAGTATAAGTGCGTCAAAGTTTGCTATAGGTTTAGCAGAACTCGATAGGATAATTCAGTTCAACTTTTTGCTATAGTCAGTGACCATGGTTGAAAGCAGTGATGTATTTCATATGGATAAGTTGGATGGTACCAATTATCCATTATGGGCATATATGATGTGTCATGTATTGGTTGCAAAAGGACTGTGGAATATTGTGCAAGGTGTTGAAAAACGTCCTACTACAACTACAAATACACTTACTGAAGGGGATGTGGATGATGTTGAAGATGATGTTCTTCAGGTTCTTGTTTGTGTTGCAGTTCCTACTACACCTACTATAGATCAACTTTGTTGGAATTGAAGAGATGCTCAAGCACATGCATTGATAGCCTTGTCTATCAAACATGCCATTATTCCTCACATTCGCTCTTGCAAAACAACAAATGATGCTTGGGATACACTTACCACTTTATACCAAGCAAGGAATGAGGCTCGTATTTCTTGCCTCTGAAAACATTTGGAGAGTGAGCACATGAATGAAGGAGATTCTATGGACAATTTTTTGTCAAAGATCAAAGATTTGAAGGAGCAGTTGATTTCTACTGATGAAGTCTTGCTAGACAGCTCACTTGTGTAAACTGTTCTGAATGGTCTTCCATATTCATGTCAGAGTTTTGCTTCTACTCTTTGATTGATGATGAAAGGCAATCCAAATGCCCTAGTAAGCAAAAATATTCTAATTCTGCACAATCAAAGAAGGATGACAAAGACGAGAAGAAAAAAGGAAAGTAGAAATTGTTTTGCAAATACTATAAAGGAAATGATAGGAGCTTATTGGCCACATATGGCAAATGAACTTCATGATTATTTCTTGAATTTTTAGTTTTGCATTGAAAGACCAACTGGCGAACATTCAACTCTATATTAGGGTATGATAGCATGAAAAAGGAGTAAACCTATTATAGACTATCTTTGTGAAGGAATACTTCTAGAAGGTATTACTCCCGGGAGAAGAAAATAAATTAAAGAAGAATGTAGGGAGTATTCTCTTATAGGGAATCACCTCTATAAAAGAGGGAAAGATAGCTTCCTGAAAAAAATTCACATAAGATATTTTTTTATGTTGGTCTTCACCAAAGAAGAGTTCTTTCAAGTATCTTTGTAGCCAAATATACTCACAACTTGCAGTTTTGAGGGTTGTATATCTCCACTCGCTCTTCCTATCAACAAAATATGCTACATAATTTGAATCATGGAACCCACGAAGATCAATTATATCTTTTTTATTAATAATTCCAAGTAAAGAAGTCCATCACAAATACCTTAACACTCTTTTGCTTAAATTATCATGAGATAATTTAGGAGCCTATGTGTTACCTATAAATGGTTTAATCATATAAAATTATCAGCATCCATAATTTTGGGCTTTAACTCCATTGTATGTATATTTCTTTTAGAGAATAGAGACCTGAATTCCGTGAATGTAATGTAATCTTTTGAAGCTTTTTCTTTGAACATCTCATATTAAATCTTCATTACTGCGTGTCCAAATGAGATCGTTCACATAAACAAAAACAAGTAAAACGCATTTGTCTAGAGCATTATAATAGAAAGTATGATCAACATGGAGTTTTGGAGATCCAAGACACTAAATATGTTCATCAATCCATGCATGCCTTGGAGTTTTCTCAAGCCATAAAAGTTTTTGAGGAGGTTGCATACCTTTTTTCCTTTACCTTTGACAACATATCCTTCCAATTGGTCCATGTAGACTTCTTCCTCAAGTAAATCATTGATGAAAGCATTGTCCACATAACTTTTGCATCTCATTCCACTTGAATAGAGAAGCAAGGGAGATTATAACATAATTACAATCACAAAACTTTATGATAAGCCCTTATTATTTGAACAAATTAGTTGATAACATGTTACCTTATTCGAAGAACTCAATAATTTTTACATGGGAATTTGGTCATTTTTTACTAAATAAATATTTGACCAAAAGCTTTCCGATTGGAAGACATTTCGAACAAATGGATTTCAATGGAAAAGCTTTCAGATTGAAAATCTTTTTGGCCGAAACAATATTGACCCATTCTATACTATCACTAGAGCTGTCTTTTTTTCTATGAAGATAGTGTCATACAAAAATCAAGGTGTAAACTCTTTTGAAAATATTAAAATTTTTTAGAATTATAAGATTTAGAATGCGTTTGCTTCAAGATTTAACAATTCTCAAGTACTTAAAGTAAAATCCTTTGAGAAAAGTTTCCTAAGTTAGAGAAACGTTCACTGGGAACTTGCTTTGTTTTAGTAAACGTTGAAAAAAAGTATGAGAAATAATTAGTCCTACATTTTATATAGGATTTTCAAACCTAGCTAGACAAAGTAGTCTTGCAGTCAAGAGAAAAATTAAGTAAATGTTGGTTGGAAGTGAATCATGTTGGAGATAGACGTCTGCGGAAGCACACGAACAACACAAGGAAGAAGAAGAAGCTTGGAGCAAAAACATACAATACTGAATGTATTACTAGAGAATGTACAAAGATAAGTAGCCCATTAGGGCAATAGGCGTATATACAAGCCAGGGGAAAAAACCTCCTAAAGAGGGAAAAAAGTGCCCCGGCGGTCCTAGTGTGTTCACACACATCACTACCTAAATATATCAACAAATCCCCTCTGGGAGTGATGCGGTGAACAAGGAGCTGGCACTCATGTATAAGGAAGTGCCAAGCTATGTGGAAATCACTCCACAAAAGGAAGTAAGCCCAAAGCTTTGCGGAAAGCTTCAAACTTCTCCCTAGGCAGAGCCTTCGTGAAAAGGTCTGCAATGTTCTCCTGCGTGGGCACATATGCCAAGCTGATCTCCCCAGCAGAGAACCTCTCCCTAACATAGTGATAATGCACCTCAATGTGCTTAGTGCGAGCATGGAACACAGGGTTCCTCGCAACTGCCAATGCGCTCTGACTATCAGTGAAGATGGTGGTGGCAGAAGACTGGCCAACACCCAAATCACCCATAAGGCGTCTGAGCCACACACACTCAACAGTCGCTGTGAAAGCTGCCCTATACTCAGCCTCACAACTGGAAGTGGCCATAGTAGGCTGCTTCTTGATCAACCAAGATATACATGAGCTACCAAGCATGAAGCAAAAACCACTGGTGGACACACGAGTGTCATAGCAACCAGCCCAATCTGAGTCAGAAAAAGTATGCAAATCTGGTGGTAGTGATCCCCCCTTTGGATAAAACAACCAAGTAGCCGAGTACCACTCAAGTAGCGAAAGATGCGCTTAACCGCCTTCCAATGCATGACTCCTGGGCAATGCATAAACCTGCTCATCTGTGAGACAGCAAACTGAATATCTGGCCGAGTAATGCATAAGTAAATCAAGCATCCAATAGCATGCTGATAGAGAACAACATCAAATGCATCTCCAGCATCATGAAGACTCAATCGTAAACCTGTCTCCATAGGAGTGGCAATAGGCTTACAGTCTTTAAGGCCAAAATGCTGCAATAATGTGTCAATATATTTCGTTTGACACAAAGCCATTCCACCATGAACTTGCATAAACTGAATGCCCAAATAGTGATGCAAATGCCCCAAATCAGACATCTCAAATGAGGCATGCAAATCAGCCTTGAAATCAGCAATATGCTTCTCAATAGGACCAGTGAGCAGCATGTCATCAACATAGACAACAATGATCAGAAGCACATCATTAGCACGCTTAACATATAAGGTGCTTTCAGTTGGACTGTTCACAAAATCATGTGCAACCAGATAGGCATGTATCTTCTCATACCAAGCACGTGGTGCTTGCTTTAAACCATATAATGCCTTCTTTAATCTGCACACCTGGTTTTCATTCCCTTTCTGCACAAAGCCATGGGGCTGAAAAACATACACTTCTTCATGTAAGTCACCATTCAGAAATGCTGTTTTAATGTCCAACTGATGTACATTCCAACCATGATGGGCTACAAGTGCACAAATGCTCCGAACAGTAGTCATACGGCATGTAGGTGCAAAGGTCTCATCAAAATCAATGCCTCTTTCTTGTGCATAACCCTTTGCAACAAGCCTAGCCTTATACCTGTCAACTGTACCATCAGGTTTACGCTTCAGCTTGTATACCCACTTAGTGCCAATGGTCTTCTTGCCAGGAGGCAAGTCACATAAAGACCATGTACCATTCTTCATTATAGCATCATATTCAGATTGCATGGCAGCCATCCAATTTTCTGAATTCTGTGCTTCATCAAAAGAAACAGGCCCATTCTCATCACAGAGACTAGACACAGCCATAGCATAGCAATCTGATGCAAAGGAGGCACTATGAGAGCCTGAACGAGTACGATATGACAAAGGTGCATCTAATTTGCTGTCACGCAAAGTCTGCACCAGCCATTTTGGCATAGTTTTTGCCTGCTCAATATCAGCTCTCTCATCAAGAAGTGCATCATGTAAATCTGCATCAAAAATAGAATGATCTGCATCATCATATGAAACCTGCAAGGGCTGAGAAGTTGCCTCATTAGGACCAGCACTAGATTGTCCACCTGTAAAAAGAGGCATCAACGTATCATACATGTCTTTGGAGCTAACAAATGTCTCCTTAGTACATGAGAGCAATGGTTGAATAGCATCTTCCACAAAGACAACATCACGGCTAACCAGAATGCGTTTAGTCTATGGATGATACAGACGATAGCCTTTACTTTCAGAACTGTACCCAACAAAAATACATTTTACTTCCTTATCATCCAATTTTCTACGATGTTGTTCAGGCACTAATGCATATGCCAAACAACCAAAAACACGCAGATGAGCAACAGATGGCTTGCGGTCATGCCAAGCCTCATATGGAGTGATGGACTGCAATACTTTAGTGGGACACCTGTTCAGTACATATGCTGCACACATGACAACCTCAAGCCAGAAAGTATGTGGTAAAGCCTGACTTTTGACCATGCACCTTGCCATCTCCATGAGTGACCTGTTCTTTCGTTCAGCAAATCCATTCTGTTGAGGTGTATACGGCACTGTACACTGGTGTTTTATCCCACGTTCAGCCAGAAATGCATTAAAATCTGAAGACATATATTCCCCCCCTCGATCAGAACGGAGGGTGCCCATTTTACATGCTAACAGATTTTTAGCCAAAACCAAAAATTGTTTGAAGCACATGAACACTTCGGACTTTGCTTTGAGTGGATATACCCATGCATGCCTGGAAAAATCATCAATGAAAGTCACGAAGTAAAGGTAATTTCCAAAAGAGGGTGTCTGCATAGGACCACAGACATCACTATGTACAAGCTGCAATTTCTGCGTAGCCCGAACTGAACCATCTTTTGGAAAGGAAGAACGCTGCATTTTGTTCAAAATACAACCTTCACAAACATGTTTTCTAGGAGCCTCAAGTTTGGGCAAAGAGGACACCATTTCAGATTTCTGCAGGTGTAGCAAACTAGCAAAATTCAGATGACCAAAGCGTGCATGCCAAAGCTTTGCATATGACATAGCCTGAGAATCATGAACTGCACATGCCGAATCATTCACATATCTTTCATAGTCTATGAGCTTATATAGCACACGACATAAAATGCTAGAAGCAATAATCACATCACCATTTGAGAGATCATGGACTGTACACCTGTCATCAAGGAATTTCACAACCAAGCCAATCTTGGCTAATGCAGAAATTGATAAGAGGTTCTTTTTGATCCTTGGCACAAATAAAGCATCTGACAAAGTGAAAGAACTACCATCAGCAGTAGTCAGAATGATCTTACCAACTCCCATAACAGGATAAGAGGAGTTATTGGTGCATGTGACAGTATTCCCTGTAGGGGCAGGCTCGAGTGAAGAGAAGAAACAGCGTTGCGAGGTAATATGTTTGGTCGCCCCACTGTCAAAGTACCAAACATCTAAGTCTACTGCAGACATGCACTGATCATGAGAAGATGGGTCAAAACTGCAGACAGTAGTAAACGCCCATTCTTCTTCCTGCACAAGATTTGCAGACTCTGTTTTTGGTGTAGAGGCCTCTGCAACAACCATTCCATTCTCTTTCTTCTTTGCCTCTTTAGCAGCCAATTTTGGACAGTTCTTTATGATATAATCATTTTCTTTACAGTACTTGCAAAACAATTTCTACTTTTCTGATTTCTTCTCATCTTTATCCTGGTTCTTCGATTGTGCAGCATTTGCAGATTTCTGCTTACTAGTAGAAGAGCTCCATTTTCCTTTGCCCTTCTGAGTAGCCAAGAAAGCTTGATCTGCAACACGCATAATTGACCTGTTCTGCCTGGACTGATCTTCCTGCAACAGAACAGAGACTAACTCCTCAAATGACAAGGCATTTGGATTGCCTTTCATCATCAACCGAAGAGTAGAAGCAAAACTCTGATATGAATCAAGAAGACCATTTAGAACGGTCTGCACAAGTGAGCTATCTGGTATAACCTCATCAGCAGAAATCAACTGTTCCTTCAAATCTTTGATCTTCGTTAAGAAACTGTCCATAGAATCACCTTCATTCATGTGCTCACTCTCCAACTGTTTTTGGAGGAAAGCAACACGAGCCTCATTCCTAGCTTGGTACAAAGTGGTAAGTGTATCCCAAGCATCCTTTGCTGTTCTGCAAGAGCGAATGTGAGGAATAATGGCACGTTTGACAGACAAAGCTATCAATGCATGTGCCTGGGCATCTCTGCCATCCTAGCGAATCTGCTCTGCAATAGGTGCAACAGAAACAACAACACAAACATGAATCTGCAGAATATCATCTTCGACACCATCTTCATCAGCTCCAGCACCTGTATTTGCAGTACCTGTCGTTACAGGTGTAACAGGACGTCTTTCAACACCCTACACAATGTTCCACAATCCTTTTGCAACCAATACATGTCGCATCATATAAGCCCATAATGGGTAGTTGGTACCATCCAACTTATCCTCAACAGCCAACATACGGAATACATCACTCCTTTCAGCCATGGCCGGTGACTAAAATACCTTGATGTAGAAAATTGACTGTATCTCAAA
The DNA here is from genome assembly GCA_020310875.1 of Ceratopteris richardii. NCBI lineage: Eukaryota > Viridiplantae > Streptophyta > Polypodiopsida > Polypodiales > Pteridaceae > Ceratopteris > Ceratopteris richardii. Next base: position 170,679,935 of record CM035413.1, read on the forward strand.
AAGTTGAACGGAACTGCCCAGACGAGTTCTGCTAGACCTATAGCAAACTTCAAGACGCTTAAACTGGCGAACAGAAACTGGTATATACCCTTGGCACAAAAGGACGAAATAACCTGCACAAGCGCTGCGATAGTGCGTTCGGAGGCCGAAACGAGCTCAGATCGTGATTTGGGCACCACAAAGCGAAGCAGTTTTAATCTCGAAAACACCCTGAGTATGCTCACCAAATTTCGTGCGAATCTGAGATTGCAAACGGAGGAGTGTCGACGGCGCCCTAGAAGAAGCGACAACCTGCTCTGATACCAATTGTTGGAGATAGACGTCTACGGAAGCACGCGAACAACACAAGGAAGAAGAAGAAGCTTGGAGCACAAACATACAATACTGAATGTATTACTAGAGAATGTACAAAGATAAGTAGCCCATTAGGGCAATAGGTGTATATACAAGCGGGGGGAAAAACCTCCTAAAGAGGGAAAAAAGTGCCCCGGCGGTCCTAGTGTGTTCACACACATCACTACCTAAATATATCAACAAATCATAGTACAAAAATCTCAGTGAGATGTTTTGATCAACCTCATGTTATAGTTCCAAACCAAGTGCACTAGTGATGCCCAAAAAAGGACTAGTATCTTAATCCACCCATTTCACTTGTAAGTGCCTAGATAACATACAATGAAAACAATGAATTGCGCAGTGATTATTTTGATCCACCCTAATCATTCATTCCCTACTTTGAAACTTCAAATCTAGATGGTGTTTTGAATCATTTTGGACAGGGATCAAATAATTAGATTCTCTTCTGTTCATATAGAACATGAGGTGAATCCCACCACGAAGATGAAACATGTTCTTCTAGGTTAGAACATGAGGCTTCGGGCTATGCCTATAGATTTGTATATAGATCTATTTTTTAGTGCAAAAATATTTTCCAAGGGGGCAATGAATTTTATAAACTAAGGTTATGACATGGGTGTCTGACTGTTGCAAAAAGATTTGAAATTGGACACCCTTTTGTGATTCTCTTATAAAGAAAAATTCTCGAGGTTAGACTTAAGTAAAGAAGCATGTGCTTTGTAAACAAGCGAAGGTGTTTTGCCTACTATATAAGCCATATGTATGGTACAAAGGTCTTGGGTTCAAGTCCTACGAGAGTCATGGGAGAGAGTTTTGCCTCAAGAGCTCTAGAGACTTTTATAAGAATCCAACTTGAGTTAACTCAAGTTAACTAGGACACTTGGCACACATGTAGTTACATGACTGACATTTGAATGGTTAGTATCCACTTGCCATAGAGGGTAGTCCCTTCAAGAGAGCTATATAGAGGCATAAGGTTGGGAGGAGATTCATCTCTTTAGGTAGTGGTGGTCCCAATGCCCTCTTTCATTACATCTACTATCCCAATGAAGCTGCTCTATAGTGGTACAATAGGAACTATAGTATGACAAGGAAATCGAAGATCATCATCTTCAACACCACCTACATCATTTACTATCATAACATTTGTAGGTGTAAGGGGATGTATTTCAATAATGTGTACAATATTCCATAAGGCTTTTGCTAGCAATACATGACATATCATGTATTCCCACAATGGATAATAAGAACTGTCCAACTTATCTTCAACAACCAAGATATGAGATATGTCATTGGTTTTAGCCATAACTATTGGATATACCTTGATGCAATAAATTGACTATTTCATCTCATGAGTGTTGCAAAATGGTGAAAAAAAGGCCTAAGAAAACATCTCATTCTTCAACTCAAGAGAAGAGAAAGAGAGCAAGTGAGTATCTTGTTGAGGAGAGGTGAAACTTCTAGGTGGATTTTTTTGTATCTGGGTGCCGTATAGCATGGATTGGGATCCCTCTTATACTCCTTAAAGGGCATTCCCATGTTTGAGACTAAGATTTGCCATCTCTTTTGCAAAAGAAGACTTGAAACAACTCTGACGAGCATGTGTGATCTTCTAAACCATCTTTGTCAAAATTCCTCCCGAGTATAAGAATAGAAGGAAGTGTTATGAAGCCACCAAGGCCTCCATGGAAGCTCTAAACTTTGGTACCAATGTTGAGAGCTACCTATACACAATAGAGAATGACACACAAGTCTCAACCCAACCATCTATTATATAGCTTCCAAGACTAAGAGAGATCTTCGGAGTTAATTGGGCCCACCTTTTGCATGTGCAATCTAGACCACCATTTTAGCAACTACAACTACACTTTGCTCATGTGTTGTTCTACTTGACTGAATCCAAGTCTTTGTGAGCTCGAGTTAGCCCAGATCAACTCAAAAAGATGATTCTAGAAGGTTCTTGAGAGGCTTTGGTAGAACACTCTCCCTAATGCACTCATGGAGATTGAAAACAAGGCCTCTACTTTCTCACGTATCCTTTAGAATTAATCACTATGCTATACACATACCTTATCCAATACTCCAAAAAACCATAATGTTATCTTGACATCCACAATACTCACGCTAATTATAACACAAGTAACTTTTGTAGTTTGGCGATAAAGAGGTGATGGAAAAATCATCCTTATGTCATGCGTTTTCTGTATAATATAAATTTCCAATATGACAAACAAAGAAGTAAAATGGAAGAACAATAATTTGAGGGAATAAACAGAAGGGGGAAAAAATAAAAAATCCTTTGCACAAATGGATACCTTAATATGAGCTCGTATTTGTATGTCAGCTTTCCTCCCTCTACTATTTCATTTGTGTGAACATGCATGAATCTATAAAAAGGATTGCTTTCTCTTTTCTTTTTGCTTTTTATATATGTGTTTTTTTAGGGGATCTCTTCTTTGCTAAAAGGTTCTGCACATGGGTTCTCTACAATCTACCACAGACTTTCCCGAAGACAAACATTAAAAGATATATATATACATATATCTATCAAAGCAAACAATCTCACAGCCCAAATGGATGACTTTCAGTCCATGTTGGTGAAAAAAACTTCAAAAATAGTGGACTCGAGATTGAAATGTACTAAGATGAGAAGCATTTTTGGAGGATATTTCTAAGATCTTTCTAAGATCCTCTACTCGAGGGGGTGGTGAAAGATCAATCGACCTTCTTTGTATTTAGTGACTGCAGTTGTATATATCTTGTTTGTTCGATACAAGTTTTAGTACACACACACACACACACACACACATATATATATATATATATATATATATATATATATATATATATATATATATATATATATATATATATATATATATATATATATATGTATGTGTGTGTGTATGTGTATGTATGTGTGTATAAAGTGAGAGATCCCGAGTAGTAAATTTAACATATTAAAGTATTAAACTTTAATTTTGTGTCAATATAATATAAGAAATAGCGGTTACTTAATGCTACTCTTTAAAAGCTTGTGGTTACATGATATAAGAAAATTGTGACTTGCTAACCGATTCGTTGTTTCTTTGGAGTTATTTCTCACAGGTCATCATCAAAGCGATGATCTTTGGCAACATGTGAGAAGATGGTAATTCTCAAAAGAACTCGGTTGAGAATAAATGATCTCTTTGGGAAAGTATCACACATAGTTAATCATCAACGTCCTTCTAGGAAGTGTGTGACAACCTCGGAGTCCAAGAATTTGTAAATTTGTCCGCGAAGATTCTATATGTGTGTGTGTGTTTGTGTCACGTGTGTGTGTGTGTGTGAAGAAAAAACCTCTTTGAGGTATACAGCCCAAACGATACACCCATGTATCTCCACCGGAAGCTTGGTCCATTGGACAGATCCTATGTGTCTTTTGTAAGTCATGTTTTTGAATTGTAGTACAACTTCACCTCCTTGATGCAACTGGATTGCAACATCCTCACCGAGAACATCTCTTTATAGTTGAGAAGAACCTATTTGCAAGCAAGACAAAGATTATGCAAAGACATCAAGTGGTCATTGGACATTAACACACCTCCTTGAATAAAGTCCGGCCAGCTAGAGAATCTAGCTTTGCAACATTTATGCTCCTTAATGGCCAAGTTACAATTATCCCACTTGGAAAGCCATATGGTCCATATAGATCCTTGCGCCCAAAAGTTAATATGAAAGCACAATGAAACAAAAAGGAAAAAAAAAAGACTATACCTTTATTCATGAGTTCCACATGCTACAAACCAAGGTACTACCAATCGGTAGATATTGCTAGGGCAGACCAAGATGTGCCAAATCTTATGTTTTGACCAAGACATGTAAGACTTGAGAGAAGAAATATTAGCTTTTCTTTTGGTAAGGCATGAATCATTTGAGTTTATAGACCTGAGAACCCTCTTGAATGCTAGATTACTTGCCATCTTTTCGGGACTTGAGCCATCTTTGCTTACTATCCAAAGATGAAGACTGAAAAGCATCTAATGAGAGCATAGATACTGCAGGCTTTAATTCTCTCGACAAGGATGTCGGGTTTTGCAAGCTTTAATTCTCTTGGCAAGAATGTCCAACTTGTGATCTAGCAATGGTAACCTATTTCTTGCAATGCTTTTCTTTGAGAGTACAATGAATTGAAAACACACTCACACACCCAACCCCGTAAGGTAGAGACACCCATCCATGAGGAACTCATAGATACATGTCCAACCAAGGCACCCGTCTGTGAGAAACTCATAGATACATGTCCAACCAAGACTTGAACTCATGACTTGCTCCCAGAGACTCAAGGCATCAAACCACTTGGCTATGCAGGCTTGGACAACCATGCAATGATTTTCGCATTATACACGTTTTGAAGATCCATAATTCTGATCAAGATCCATAATTTTGGAGGAAATTACCTTTCCGTCAAAAATGCATGTTCCCAAGGGAGTTGTCAAATATGCTCTTTCTGCATAATTTTTTTTTTAAATGGAGGTTCGGCCGAGGCCTACTCCCCCGGACTTTAACTTTGAAATTGCAACTGTACAAGGAAGGGCATAGTACCCATGGGACCCCCCTTATCCCACAAGATCAGGGGTTTACAAGACTGGGTTTGTACAAGGAAGGGCATAGTACCCATGGGACCCCCCTTATCCCACAAGATCAGGGGTTTACAAGACTGGGTTAAACGGCGGTCAACACTACCGCAGGGATAGACAAACGGTGGCACTCAGCCACAATGCAGCATCATTCCAGATTACATGTCCCTTACATGTAGCTGCCAGGGATTGAACCCTCGCCCCCACCTCAAGAGGTGGGAGGCCCAACCACTAGGCCAGCAAACTGGGACATAAATTTCCTTGTCACTTGCTTTTCTGTAATGACTCCATGAGTTGATTTTTCCCCGAAATTGACTTGTTTCCTATGGAGTTGTCAAAATCCTTATTCGGCAGTCATTTGCTTTTTATCCAACGACTTTGCTTTTTCTCTGATGACTTGCAGCATGTGAGAAGTGTCTGGCTCACAAGCGGTGAGAAGATGATGTTTATCCAAACAACAGTCAGAATGCGATGTGTAGCCAAATAGCAGGGGACTCGGGAGCTGGAGAGTCATCGGCTATGGTGTGGGGTCTGATCTTCCTGCTAGTTATATTTCGCATTAAAGGAAACTGTCCACCCCATGCAGTAATCAAGGGGGGGAATGCCATGTATTCGATCACTTTTTTACACAGACCTGCCGGCTTATTACTGGAGAGCAGATATGGAAGAGGCCTTTTCTTTGCTTTGCTGTGTGTTTTCTGTGTGTACGCGCGCTTTTGGGTTTTGCATTTTGCAGGTCCGTTGTCCAGTCGCGCGGATGCGATGCAGCAAGATACAAAAGAATGCAGCAAGCTTCAATGGAAGCACAGCGGGGAAAATCTAAAGGCCCCCGGGAGAAAAGCATAAAATAATTTCTTATTCAAGTCCGCCTCCAGTGTCCTCTAAAGAGTGTACAGGTCCCCATCATTGTCTGCAGAATCACAAGGCGTTGTGCTGTTTCCTTTCATCTTCAGAAGAAGAGAAGCGGGACAGAAGAGAAAGTAGAAGAAGACGAAAACAACACAGCGTAGATAGATACATAGAGTCGATAGATACATAGAGTGCATGTCAGGAAGAGGGTAAGAGGGAGGGAGCTTGAGCAAGTTGAATTGCTCTCGCTTGCTCATCCCGTCCATCTCCCGCTGAATCTCAGATAGCCCTACCTTTCGGTGTATGTTTGTTCTACGCTCAAGTAGTCTCTTACGATTCTTGTGACGAATTTTCACAGGCAATCCCTCGCCGCAACTACTTTCCTCCTTATTCTGCTACTCCATAACGTATTCTCTTCTGCACCATCGCCTCTCTAGAATCCCCGCTGTCTGTTGAATCTCGCGTATTGTTTCTATCGCAGTTGCAATCCTCTCTCTCTCTCTCTCTCTCAACCTTTCTATTCATGGATTTCGAACACAGCTTGCTGTGCTATGAAGAGAATATCAGCAGTCCCTTGGCGTCTGATTTCACCGACTTCACATGGTTGTCAACTTCACCAGAGACGATATCGCATGTTCACTCCAGTACACCTATGTTCTTTCTGGACGAAGACAAGCTTAGTATACCATTTTTGTTGAGCAAGCAGGAAGAATACAAACCTGATCCTAGATATGCGAAAGATCTTGCAGCTAATAAGACGCTCTCGGAAGCTCGTAGTAATGCAGCTTGTTGGATGATTAAGGTAGCTTTCGTTGATCACTCATACATTTTGTTCACACCCGAAATCATGTCTGTGCCTCTGAATGCATGTTCGAGAAGCAGCCATAGTGGTCTGATCATTGAGAAGGGTCCGGGTTCTCCTACGAAAGATGATCATGTTTTCTTTCTTCTCATATGATCCGCTGAAGCTACCTGCTCTATAATCATTCTTCCAATGCTTGATCAACGCAGATATGATGTTCTGAGCGAGGGTCTATCATTGTAATCTCATCTCTGTAATAATGAAAAACAAGTCAGCTAAACATCTCCGAGCAGGATGTCGTTTTACGATTGTCCTGTGACGGTTGAAACTGAAATGCATTTGTCTTGCTTCTGCCATACCAAGAGACTCTTCTGTGGCTCTTGGTTTGAAAGCTTTTCTGATACGATGTTGAAATACTACCGATCAAGCTCAAAACTAGAATAATTGGTCTTGCAGTGGTCTTTCTTTTGCAGGCGCATTTCAGTCACAAATTTACTCCTACTACTGTAGCCATGGCCATGAACTATCTAGATCGTTATCTGCAGAAACGTCTCGATCTGGTATAGTCCTGCTTTGGAAATCGCCTGCATATTTTAAATATCGCGTTAAGTTGTGGCTTCTCACGTTGCAAGTTTTTAATCCAGCCATGGAGACCTTGGATGATGGAGCTCCTCTCCGTTGCCTGCCTATCAATCGCTGCAAAGATGGAAGAAGTTGAGGTTCCTGCACTTCTTGACTTGCAAGTGAGGTTCCAGATTACCATCTTCTCATGAACTTGATCAGTTTACAGAAGCTTGTGACGTCTTTACATATCTAACGTGACTAGAATAAAGAGATCTATGATTAACGGTTCCCATCATCATTAGCTGAGATGAACTATTAGCCTGATACGTAAATCTTTACCGCACTAATAATATCTGGTAGATCGTAGCTTGGTTGTCAATACTCCAGACTTCCTTTTAGCTCTAATCTAATTGAATTTCATATTTGGAAGCAGTTCGAAGGCCTTTCGCACTTGTTTCAACCCAAGACAGTGCAAAGAATGGAGTTAACTATTCTAAGCGAAATCGGATGGAAGTTGAGATGCGTGACACCTTTTACTTTCATCGACAAAGCGATCAATCATCTAGAGGCTAATCGACACCTCAAACAGGCGTTGATATTGAGGGTCTCGGAACTTCTCCTAGGCGCTATCTCAGGTGCTTGTCTTTTTCCGAAAACGTCCTATAGTGCTGAATCAAGGAAAGAAACATATCAGGATTTGTCGATTTACGCGTCGTCGTCATCGTTTTCCGTAGTTGTTGATTTGCGGTTCTGTCTCTGTATACGCAGCCGTGATTGCCAACCATTGATATCCATGTCTTGCCTAATCGTTACCCATTCTTTGATGCAGGAAGTGATTTTCTCAGATTTGATTATTCGGTTCTCGCATGCACAACAATGTTTTTCGCTTTTGAGGAGTTGATTCCTCATCGATCGGCAGAACTGAAAATTTCGCTTCTTCAATACGTTCCTATTGATGAGGTGAGTTCGGTATTGCAATGTTACCGTAATTTTAATCACCTGCGTCGTCTTAAGGCCTACCCTCCTTTATAATGTTCAAGTTGCTATATGAAGATGAAGGCTGAGTTTTCTGTTATCGTCCGACTGTGTTACGTGTCTTGCTTTTGCTTTCTCTGATGCAGGAGAAATCAAAAGAATGTTGTGCGCTAATGGAATCGCTGGTCGTAGATCCTGTATATACATCCTTATCCTTGGCTGCATGCAGTACCAAATCCCCACTCAGTCCCAAAACGGTCTTATCACCGTATGAAGATTGCAGTAGCTTGGAAAGTTGCGAAGACCTCCATTTTCATCTGCCACATATAGAGAGAAAGCCAGATTCACTAGACGATTGCGCACTCAGAGTTAAAAGGCGCCGGAGAGGTTGATGCATCGCAAACGTTATCGGCAGGTCCGCCATCGCTGGAGTCTCCTAATTGCAAAGCGGGATCGGACTGTTAGAACATCCACGTTCGATCAAGATGTACAGTACTTGTGCGTTCCGTCAGCTTGGAAATCCCCGGACCACATGTCTCCTCCCGCTTTCGACGTCTTTGCTGCACTTCTTTCTTTCAACAAGATTGGGAATTTCCTGCCTCATTAAGCTTGTAGCTACATGATGCAGCAAATACCCAGCGCTGTATTTTTTTTTTCTTTTAATCCTTAATTAACACAAAAGAAGTATAATAATTATACGAGTAACTCCTTGTTTAGAGATCGTCAAGTCTTCTGTTTGAAGGTACCTGAGCTCCCATGGGATTCCAATTTTCCATTCGCCTCCATATCACTGCTTGACTACAACTCTTAGGCCGCGCACATGAATTACCAACTTCTGAAGGTTATCTAGGCCATCCTCACGAGCACTGTTGATGGTTGATGGGCCGTCGTGCCCTTCACAATCTAAGCTCTCTCATATTTTTACACGTATTTGATGTTTTCGGTTCATTTTTTCTTCTTTGTAGCCTATTTTGCCACTTCCTTCAGAACAAATTTCAAAGTATGTATGAGAAGAAGAGTTACACAGGAGAAATGGAGAAGACGGCAATAATTCTGTTTTTTGAAGTAGGGGATCCAGTGAGGCTTTGATTTTCTACCATGTACAACAAAGATCTGAGAAATTGTACGTCGAGCAGTCCATCCACTACCAGTTAGGAATTCATCACGTCTGTCTAGAAATCTTGTCGACAAGAAATTATTTTCGGGTGAAGCTTCTTACTAAGAAATGTTCTCAAGTTTCAATATACTCTTATTGAGAACCTGAGCAGAATGAGTTTGCCCAAAAGTCTTTCTCTTATACTCAAAAGTAAAGGAGGTTCACTTTGTGTGCTCTATAATAATATGCTTACTCTTATATAGACTTGAGTCCGAAACAAAGGAGCTTTTTGGTTTAGAAGAAAGATACGAAAGAAGATGTATAAGAGATTTAATATTTTTACTCATTGGAGGAATGAGATATAATATTTTTAATGTTTTCCCAATATTTAATATAAGAGTTTTCCTAAGATTAAATATTTTTAATGATTGGAAGAATGACATACAAGAGCAAATAATTTGAAAGAGAAATGCTTATGTTTCAAATGGCATCCTTTTTCCAAGAGAGGACAAAACTAGGTGAGGTTGTGAGAATATCTACTCTATGAAACTTCTTTAGAGTTCCCATATATAGAAGGAATCTTGCAATTCTTCATCGAAGTAGGGAGAATTTCTTTCTTTTCCAAGATCTTCATGATATCCTTTATAGATAGATTTTGATAAAGAATGTTTTGACATCTACACTCTAAATCTTTGCAAAAGTTCATATTTCTTTTCTCAATAGTTCCTATTTTTGAGAAGGTGGACCCTTCTTTCAAAGTGAAACATCCTTTCAAATTCTTTCCGCAGCTACAATCTCCCTCAAGGATGGGAAGAAAAAATGATGGATATTCTTTATTTCTCTAGCTTTTGCAAAATCATGAATTAGTAGCCTTGATATTTGTTGTCTTGAAGATTCCCTATTGAATGGTCAATTGTATGGGCATAAAATAATTTCTCTTGATCAAAATATGTGAAAATAGTATGACTAATTTTTATTCATTAGTGTAGATTAAGTAATAATGATGAATACATTAAAAACAAGCTATATGACATACTAAAATGTGATTTGCTTCATTTTTTATTGAGAGCTTGCAAATTATTTGTAAATAAATTTGCTTCTAGTGCACGACACCATGTGGAACACTGAGAAGGGCACTAGTAATAGATTTTGGGGTAGGATGGATGAATGATTATCAAAAAGAAACATTAGAAAGCTTAAAAATGTTAGAAGAAAGCACGTAGAGGTAGAGATATCATTCCCAAATTGTTATGTCATGTTTTTGACCATCCTTCCCCTCGAAATTGACCTTTAGAAGGTAAGCCAATGTTAGGAAGACAAATGTAACAGCCCACGACATAAAATGCCAGAAGCAATAATCACATTGGCATTTGAAAGATCATGAACTGTACACCTGTGATCAACAAATTTCACAACCAAGCCTATCTTGGCTAATGCAGAAACTGATAATAGATTCTTCTTGATCCCTGGCACAAATAAAGCATCTGACAAAGTGAAAGAACTACCATCAGCAGTAGTTAAAATGATCTTGCCAACTCCCATAACAGGATAAGAGGAGTTGTTGGCGCATGTAACAGTATTCCGTGTAGGGGCCCGCTTGAGTGAAGAGAAGAAATTACGTTGCGAGGTAATATGTTTGGTCGCCCCACTGTCAAAGTACCAAACATCTGAGTCTACTACAGACATGCACTGCTCATGAAAAGATGGGTCAAAACTGCAAACAGTAGTGAACGCCCATTCTTCTTCTTGCACAAGATTAGCAGACTCCGTTTTTGGTGTAGAGGCTTCTGCAACAACCATTCCAACCTCTTTCTTCTTTGCCTCTTTTGCAGCCAGTTTTGGACAGTTCTTTATGATATGATCATTCCCTTTACAGTACTTACAGAACAATTTCTGTTTTTCAGATTTTTTTCTCATCTTTGTCTTGGTTCTTTGAATGGGCAGGATTTGCAGATTTTTGCTTACTAGTAGAAGAGCTCCATTTTCCTTTGCCCTTCTAACTAGCCAGGAAAGCTTGATCTACAACATGCATAATGGACCTGTTCTGTCTGGATTGATCTTCCTGCAACAGAACAGAGACTAACTCCTCAAATGACAAGGCATTTGGATTGCCTTTCATCATCAACCGAAGAGTAGAAGCAAAACTCTAGTATGAATCAGGAAGACCATTCAGAACGGTCTGCACAAGTGAGCTATCTGGTATAACCTCATCAACAGAAATCAACTATTCCTTCAAGTCTTTGATCTTTGTTAGGAAACTATCCATAGAATCACCTTCATTCATGTGCTCACTCTCCAACTGTTTTCGGAGGTAAGCAACACGAGCCTCATTCTTAGCTTGGTACAATGTGGTAAGTGTATCCCAAGCATCCCTAGCTATTCTACAAGAGTGAATATGAGGAATAATGGCACGTTTGATAGACAAAGCTATCAATGCATGTGCCTGGGCATCTTTGCCATCCCAACGAATCTGCTCTGCAGTAGGTGCAGTAGAAACAATAGCATGAACAGGAATCTGCACAATATCATCTTCGACACCATCTCCATCAGCTCTAGCACCTGTATTTGCAGTACCTGTTGCTATAGGTGTAATAGAACGTCTTTCAACACCTTGCACAATGTTCCACAATCCTTTTGCAACCAATACATGTCGCATCATATATGCCCATAATGGGTAGCTGGTGCCATCCAACTTATCCTCAATAGCCAACATGCAAAATACATCACTGCTTTCAGCCATGGCCGGTGACTAAAATACCTTGATGGAGAAAATCGATTGTATCTCAAAAAGTTGAACAGAACTGCCGAGACAAATTCCGCTAGACCTGTAGCAGACTTCGAGATGCTTATACTGGCAAATAGAAACTGGTATATACCTTTGGCACAAAAAGACAAAATAGCTTGCACAATCACTGCGATAGTGCGTTCGAAGGTTGAAACGAGCTCAGATCGCGATTTTCGCATACATAGTGAAGCTATTTTGATCTTGAAAACATGCTGAGTATGCTCACCAAAATTCGTGCGATTCTGAGACTGCAATTAGAGGAGCATCCTAGATGAAGCAACGACCTGCTTTGATACCAATTGTTGGAGTTAGACGTCTGCGGAAGCACACGAACAACACAAGGAAGAAGAAGAAGCTTGGAGCACAACACACAATACTGAATGTATTACTAGAGAATGTACAAAGATAAGTAGCCCATTAGAGCAATAGGCGTATATACAAGCGGGGGGAAAAAAACCTCCTAAAGAGGGAAAAAAGTGCCCCTGCGGTCCTAGAGTGTTCACACACATCACTACCTAAATATATCAACAATATCGAGTATCAAAAAGTTACTAAGATGTTATGAAACATATGAATTAAAAGCACCACTTCATTACATTCCTCAATGTGAGTGGTGCAGAGTCAAACACTTTGCTATTCTTCCCTTGAAGTTTACACACTCTTCTCTTGAACTTCAAGTTAAGCAACAATTCCAATAATGAAAATGCATTGGAATCACACTCAAAAAATGAGAGATTTGTATGGAATTAGGATACATTTAGCATCAAGAGCCCGTGAATGTAGATAAAAGAGTTTCGAATTTGTAGCATTTTCCAACATAACTATCCATCTCTTTCACAAATTTTGGTGGGAGACTTCTTGTGTATAAAGGTCAAGGTAATATGGTACTCAATTGCTAATCAATAGCATAATAAGATCACACACTTCAAATTCACGGGAGATGTTTTTGCAGAGAAGGAAACAAATCTCTACCCTTGTCATTGTCCACCTTGTGATAAATTCTTTAGCCATAGAAGGATGAATACTCCCAATCGAATTCATTTGTCTTCCTTTTCATGCCTTTCTCTAGATATCGCTATTGCATTCCTTCCTCATAGCATATCTGATTTATTTTCTTTCCTCCCTTCATCCAAAAGGTTTACCTCATGTGTAGAGCTTGGCTCTCCTCCCTTTTCTTCCTCTCTACTAAACTCTAATGTTTCTTCTCTATCTCATGAACTTCCTCCTTGTAAAACAATCTTTCTCAATATTTCCCACTCAAGATGCATCACCCAAAAAAACTCCTAATAGTGATGGTGTCTATGATCAATGCTCCACTATAGAACATGTGTACCCTCGACCCCACCATTAGTGCCTTTAATTTTCTCTTTTAATAAGTCATACGTATAGCTTTAGCTAAGAAGGGTCGGCTTTTTCTAGCTAATCAAAGATGTCATGGACTTCACTTTTTTCTAAACATTAACATGCTTTCTGTTGGTGCAAATGTACAAACCTTCACATTTGGCTTAGCATGGAAGACTATATGTGGAAGCATTTGATGCATTATGTGAACCTTAGCTTGTAACATTTGATCATTTACCATTGTAAAAGGTTTCTACCTTCAGAGAAGCTTGTAAAACCATATATCTCGTGGAGTTAGGAGAAGTATGAGCTACAAATCTCATTTGATGGAATAACTCCTAAATTAGAGGAGTCACTTTTAGTTGAATCCAAGTTTGAAATTCAAATTCAAACTTAGATGAAAACAATTATAAAAATGCTTGTGAAAAACTAGCAGTTGTGTGGCTTCATTGAGAGCTCCTCCCTTGATCATTTGTAGGATTTGAGTATCTTACACCATATCTTACTCATTCCACCATCATTGAGCATCATTACAGTGCTAATGATCTTGTACAATCATGTGTTATAATACATATAGTTCATTGATCATCTCTTTCTACTTCTCTGCTATACCTACTCAAAAGAGTGAACTTTCTCTGGTCATATCTCAGTGAGTTCTTAACCATTTCGCATGACCTATAGCTTGTTGGAACCAATGTGAAGTTTAATTTATGCTACCAAAGTTCCAAAGTATTTGGTTCAGCCATTCTGGGAGAAACCATCATCGAAATGCTCACTAGTCATCATTAGGAAAAAAAGTGAACCCTGCATGGGCCTTGTAAGGATTCCTAATTTTTAGGGATTAAGCTTAATCTTGTTCTTTGTTAAGGGGACAAAGTGCATTTAATAGAGCACTTTTTGGTAGGCTGAAGTAGGCTTTTTTTTAGGCTGAGCTAGGACCTTCTCTCTCTTCTGCACATAGAGAGAGAGAAAAACCACTTTCCACCTCATCAAATCCGTCCATCTTTATGAATAAAAAAATGAGTTTTCTGAAAAAGTCTCTTTTTCAGCTATTCTTTATTCAAAATGGCCCATACTTTTATGTATATGTCAGAACTTAATTTTTTTAGACTTATTTTTATAAAAAATACTTAAAAAACATACTTTTCAAAATCCCTCCAAAAGTTAAGTGCCACATCATCAAACTCGTAACTTTGGTTGCCCCAAAACATGAATTTTTGAAAAAAAACTCATTTTCCCTCTAACATACTGAAAAAAGTCATTTTGACCTATCCACATACCAAAACACACTTTTTTTCTTGCACATAGCTACTGTACTAGCCATTCCAGCCATCTGTGTGCTTCTTCCCATTCGGTGCTGGAGTTTTGGAACATCATGGTGCTCACATGTATTATGAACATGACACCAGCACCAGCGCGTGCTCCTCACTCAAAGAGTGTACATGTTCGTGTTCCTACAGAATTTGCACCAACAACTAGAGGTAGCAATGACATAGATTCTCAAAATGCACGAGGTGCAGCTGGAGAGAAGAATATTGATCTTTGGGTCCATGGTGCTTTGTATACCTTGGATCCAATGGCTAATGTTCATCCTAGATTCCATACTATCTCCACATTTCTACAATTCCTTGGTTCCGGTGAAGATGGACTCCTAGGCTATTGCAAGCGATTGTCTAACCATTCTACATCTATAGCAAATTATTGGATGCAACAATGTCATCACAACCATTTCAAGATACACAGTTTAGAGAGTGCTATACACACTTTAGAAAGTGCTATCAAATCTTTGGATGAGCACAATAATAGACTCAAACAAGATGTGGAAGAAAAGGAGAGCACAATTACAAAGTTGAAAGCCAATCTTACACAACTAAAAGAGACTCCACTTGGGATGAGATTTAGGAAACGACCATTATCATCCTTTCAAGCTCTTTCAACTGGTGGTGGAGCACTTAGGTATGTATTTCCTTTGTTTAGTTATGTTAAAAGACTTTTAGATTGAGATTCTTATTGTGCAGGTCATTTGTTGAAGATGCGAGTGCTTCCTCAACAATGGAGGATCAATTGAAGTTTCTAAATTCTTGTCTTAGCAACAAACATGTGCTTATGATCTTGGAGTCACCAATAGGAAATCACATCAAAACCCAAGTGATTAAAGATTTTGCAGGCAACTTAGAAGATATTATTAGTCCTAGTGAGGTACAGATGGTATGTGATGAAGCAGGTGTTAGTACTAGAGCGTACACTGCATTGTACAATCTTTTGAAGCAGGCTCTACAAAACAAAGGTATTTTCTAGAGCATTTTTCCATGCCCTTACAAGGTATCTGTGAGGAAGAAGATAACCAATGAGGATGTAGCCAATACTCTTGGCAATTACCTGCATATAGAAGATGTTATGCCTGCATCCATTTATCATTCATCTACATCAAAGAAAGAGTTGAAAAACACATCTAGACAGGGATTCATCTACACAAAGTACAACAACATATTTGTCAATTTGGAGAGGCTCCAAAAGGAAATGGTTAAATTTTACAAATCCACACTTCAAGGTATATCCATTGTTTTGATAATGACATTCATAGTATTTTTAATAATATAATGTTTGTTATTTGATGTAGATTGTGGTTCCAAACTCAAGTTTGTATTGAAGCTAGACGAATGTCAAATCATAAAGGGACGCCGTATGGAGAGACTTAGTGTGACACTCATGAACGAAGCTATGGCCCATGCTATTATTGATGATAGTGAAGAATCTACCCATCACTTTACATATAGTGTCCAATCAGAGAAAGATATATGGTGGTTAGTGTAAGGAATTGAACTCACAACCTCTTGGTTAGGAATGTGATGGGCTAACCACTTGCCCCAAAAGCCATGGTTGAGGATTACTTCCTAATGCTCTCTCTTAGAGTGTGGTTCAACCATCTCCTACCAGGATTATGTTACATTCTTCCCCCCTTGAACTCCTAGGGAATGTACCCTGACCAGCTATGGGACTGGCAGGATGTACCCTGGATGTACCCTGGCAGGATGTACCCTGACCAGCTATGGGACTGGTAGGATGCACCCTCACACAGTTTCTTGAACACTCAATCAAGTGCCACCCAAGGATTCCCAAGGAATTCAAACTTCCAACCTAGCTCATTGGAAAGTTCATTCCGAGAGCTTTCCAACGGTATATTACATGGCTCAATCCGACCTACGGATTGAGAGATACACCCCAATCATTGTAAGGTCCATCCTTGAAACCGACGCGCGCGCCTTCCACAATTCCTACCCTTTCACATGGAGGATGCCCAAGCGCCTTTTTTAGAGGCCATTGGGTCATTCCACTTTGCCCAAGCCTACTTCCTAAGCTTTGATACCAATGTAAGGAATTGAACTCACAACCTCTTGGTTAGGAATGTGATGGGCTAACCACTTGCCCCAAAAGCCATGGTTGAGGATTACTTCCTAATCCTCTCTCTTAGGGTGTGGTTCAACCATCTCCTACCAGGATTATGTTACAGTTAGGTGCTATTGAAGTACCTAAAGAATCCAATGATGTTCTTACATGGATTTTCAATAGGATCCCATGGATCACAGAGGTGATAACTTCTCAAATTCATGGTGCCAAAATCAATGTAGAAAGCCTTGGTGATTTTGAAGTAGAGTGGCACTTAGGTGGAGACTTAAAGACTATCAAATGCATGTTAGGGTGCAAACAAGGTGCATCTACTCTCTATCCTTGTCCATATTGTACACGAGGTTATAAACGAACAAAGAGAAAACAAAACAACATAGATGATTTAGTTGATGACACAGATGCAACTCCATCTGCTGAATGGGATACACCTTTAATGAGGTGTCCCATGTTAGGTACACCTAATCGTGACATGTCAGATAAGGATTGGAATCCCATTATTCCATTCCCTTTAGTCAATGTCCACTTTTGCACCTTGCATGCCTTCATGAGAATTTTTGATAGACTATTGAAGCTCCATATAGAATACGCATTTGCCATGAAGCCAGTTGATAAATCTATTCAAGCTATAAAGAAATTGGAGGAACTTCTCAATTCAATTGGTTGTCATGGTGGAAATGTAACCCTAGTTGTTAAGAAAGTTGGAGAATCTCAAGATAGCTTGCAACAAGTGTCAATGACAGGGAATAAAGCAAGACATTTTTTTAGAAGAGGTACTAGCACTCAAAATAATGAACGTTATGAGCTGTGGAAAGACCTATGCATGATCACAACAGACAATGACTCTCAAGTTGATCTTTGTAATAAGAGAAAGAAAGTTTGGTCGAGCTTTGATAAGGTTGTAGGCTTAATGGGTCTGACTAGGTCTAGTGCTATTCAACGTCAAATGCTTCAAGAAACATTAGTGAAGTTCACCAAGTGTTTCATTCAATGTTGGGGAGAGAGCAATATAACACACTACATTGTAAGTGTAATCTTCTTCTACAAGTGTTCATTGCACTTACCTTTTTCCAATGTACTTAACAATTTTTAGCATATTTTGTTTGCACATGGAGTTTTTTTCATGCATCGATATGGGTCATTAGAGATTTTCAGTACCCAAGGAATGGAAAAGTCACACTACAAAGCGAGGGGTGTCTACTTCAAAAACACCCGACATGGTGGTGGCCCAATGCAATCAAACTACATGGAGGAGATGTTTAATTGGTTTTACCGCACTACATTCTCGAGAAAGTTTTTTGTGGAACGACTTAGGGATTCAAAATTGGCAAAACTTGCAAGAAAGATGCAACACAACATTGCCAATGAGAAATGGAAGTCATCGTTAGGTCCTCTTCATCATGCTCAGTGGCGTGCAAGGAGACAACGAGAAGGCTCAGCTTGGAAGTAAAGTGAATTCGCTATTTCCCATTATGTGGTAATACATATGATTATTGTAATCTTGATTTCAATGTGTTATTATTTAATATATAATATTCTGTATGGTTTTAAACAGGTTTTGTCCGTTCTAGTGTGAACAAACAGTTTTTTAAAAAACTCTATAAATAGAGAGAACTCACTTCATTTCACACTTTTTGCAACTCAAGAGAATGGCACGCACCAAGCAAACTGCAAGGAAAGATCGCGTCTTCTTTCCTAGCCCTCATCTAGGGACACAACGCCCACCATGGTTGCAACCCCCCCAAAGGCCTCGAAGTGGTTCCCAGAGCACATCTGTGCCTGTGTCACACGATGGCACACCACCTGGGAGCAATTCAGTGCGAGAAAATGAAGTGTCCAATAGACAAGATTATTACACTCCAGGACGATCAGACGCCATTTCAGATGATGAGCCACCAACAAGGACACCCATCAAATCAAGACCCAAACAGAAGTTGATCAGAAGGAGTGTACCAGAGAGCGACGAAGAGTCATCCCAAAACGAGGAAAGCAACAATCAACCACCATGGAATGATATGCAAATACCAACGAGCCATAGGGTGACACATGGAGGTAAGACACTTCCACAAGGACAAGGGCAAATACCAACAGAGGAGGAAAGAGAGCAAAGTCAACAACCACATCAACAACAAAATGTGCAAGATGAAGCTGGGCCCTCACATCGTGTACATCGGAGAAAAAAAAACTATCAACCTCGACGTCGACCTCAACGCCAGCCAAACATACCTCCCAACCCAAGAGCTCCACAAAGACGAAGGAAGCACTGCAGGGGTTTTGCAGAGATACGACACTACCAAAAGTCCGTTGAACTACTCATACCACGAAGAGCTTTTGCAAGGGTAGTGAAAGAGGAACTACAAAGCTACCAAGCAGGTCTAAGAATACAAGGGATAGCACTTGAAGCACTTCAAGAGGCAGCTGAGGCCTACCTCATCTCCATGCTTGAGGACTCTAACCTCTGTGCTATCCATGCCAAGAGAGTAACCATACAACCGAAGGACATTCAGCTAGCAAGAAGAATTAGAGGAAATAACCCATGATGTGTATATTATACCCTATGATAGGCTACTTTGCGATGTAATACAATGGATAATAGAAAATTTTGTTTTGACTTATATTCTTTGTCTCTTTTTTCTCTCTCTCTCTCTCTCTCTCTCTCTTTCAGTCAGTTATATATGGATTCACTTAAACATGCATGCACTTGCCTATTGTTTTATGACTAGATATGTTCCTTTTCTACATACTGGTGTGCAACATGTCCTTTTCATACCAAAAAACCTAGACCATTGCATCTCTACCATATGTCTTATGCTTACCAAAGACCAAATATTGCAAAAAAAACCCCAGCCACAGAAACGCGGGATTCAGCCCTGCAAAAATTTTGCAGGGCTGAATCCCGCGTTTCTGTGGCTGGGGTTTTTTTTGCAATATTTGGTCTTTGGTAAGCATAAGACATATGGTAGAGATGCAATGGTCTAGGTATTAAGAGGTTATACCCTATAGGAATTGAGATCTTTAGCTACTAAAGGCTGAGTTTATACCCTACTGAAAACTTCTGGTCCTGATAATACCAAAACCAATTGAAAATCTGAAATTACATAGTTTCCTATGTATTGTAGCACCTAAAAACACTAGATAAGGCCAAAAAAGCCCCAGCCACAGAAACGCGGGAAACAGCCCTGCAAAAATTTTGCAGGGTTGTTTCCCGCGTTTCTGTGGCTGGGGCTTTTTTGGCCTTTTTCAAGCATATAATCATACAGAGGACCAAAGCACAATACAAAGACCCCCAATTAGATACAATTTGTGGAGAGAAGATAAGTTCAATTTTTTAGCACATTCATATACAGAACTAGACAAATGATGAAAAAAAAAGTTTGTATTATCAAGACATTACATCATTTCTCAGCTGCCTTCAATTTCTCCACAACTTTCTTTCTCCTTTGGAGAGATTGAGGCAGCTGGTAAGTCAATACAGATCTTGAAATTACATGGGGGTCTTGCATTCCAAGACTCATGGCGATACCTATTTGCCCTAATACTTTTCCTCTAAAATTAAGTCCTAAAGTAGTTACAACTAAGGATTTCCTAACCAAAATGACACAATTAGTGCCTTGGGTAATTGTACATAAACACAAAATCTTGCTAAGGGCCTTCAAGCACCAAGTGATGAAGTGCCCATCGGGACTGTAGTCTTTGTGTATGATAACAAAATCATCCTTTGGCAACTTTCCGATGTAGTTTGCCAAGGATGCACCACTCCCACGAGAAGCTCGATCCCCACCAGACCTTGCTGCGAACTTGTCGAGCTCAATTGCTTCCTGTTAAGAACAAATGAGAATTCAAGCTCTTACAATGTTAACTTAAAATTATCGATTTATTTAATTCAATTACCACTTACATCATGAAGCTTGTCTTCTTCCTCCCCTCTTCCAGGGGCATCAAGATCAATGCTAGAGTGGGCCATGCCACTCTGCTCTGCTACATGGGATGTAGGAATTTTTTGCTTCAGTATCCTCTCCTGTGCTGCACTGAACTCCTCCTCTGTAGTAGAATTGTTGTCATCATTTAAAATATCAGAACACACCATTGATATGGTGTCTGCCACAGAATCCTCAAGTGGGATGGACCTCTTTTCAAGTATGTCAGATGTGTTGTCAAGTGGAACATCTGACATTGTGGAGAAAATACTCAAGCATTCATCTAGACGTAGACCAAATGCCTTCTCAATGTCATGGAGTAAAATAAATTCCTCTCCATCCACAACGATGCAGGAGAGATATTCAAGTTCCACCTCTGGTAATGTGGGCTCAGAGGGGTTGAGATTTGAAGGGGGGGCCTCCTCCATGCTTGATTGCACATGTAGTTTATCCTCAACACCACCAGGGAATTCTTGGTGGATTGTAATGCTTTCTTTGGAAAAAATTATGGCCTCTGGTTGAGGCTCATTCTTCTCCTTAACAAAACCCCCAGTGGCAAGGTTGGGGAGCTCAACAGGTGTAGGTTCCGGCTCCTCATTAATAATAAAATATGTTGTTGCAGTGTAGGATAGGTACTTTGTACCCATCCTCTTCTTTTTGTTAAGTTTTTTTACTAATGGCACAGAGTCATCTAGTAAGTGCCCAGCAGTTTCCGCAATTGCCATGAAGCACTTAAGGCGCTTCATGAAGGCTTCATCGCCTCTATGTATGTAGAGTAGAAGGTCACATGGAACCCATTTACCCTCATAAGGCGGTATTTTTATAGAAAAACGCAAGATGTAGTACTCAAGGAACTCTATGATTTCCTTGAGCACATCAGAGTTCAGTTGAATTGTTTTGTCTAGATCAGGGACCCTAGACAGTAGGTCATACAAGTGGTTCTGACCTTTGAACTCAGTTGATTCCAAGAACTCATTGAAGAGTTCACGTGGACGTTTGAGTTGCAGGGTACTGGAGGATGCGGCAGCCATTGCGCGTGATGCTAGCTTGTGTGCGTACTCTGCTAGTGATTGTAGCTCTTCTTGGTTGCAAAAGTGAGAAATGAGAGAATAAGTGTTGCTTTTATAGTAGTTTCAAAATTTTAAAGTGAGTGGGACCCATTTTAAAACTAAAACTGATACCTTCAAATAAAACAATCATGCACAGAACTCTCAGAAAAAAAACTTTTGCTCATAAAAAGATTGAACAGAATCATTAACCAGAATAAGATACACGACAACACAATAGAAAAAAAAAATTCTCAGAACTTTAAAATTATAATAAATTGCCATTGGAAAAACCAAAGATTTGGCAAATTGTACATCATATTGAGATCAAAAAATTTTACATGCTACATGTCTTGCATGTTAAATACATTGTTGCAGATGTAGGATTATAAATGGAACATAGGTGTGTGTACACTGTAGCACTCAAATAGTCCTTGAGCTATGATAATGAAAGTTGAGTTCCATCCACACTCCATTCAAGGAGGACTTTAATTTTATCCTCCAACCTCTTACCAATCTGCAGACAAATAGAAAACTTTAAATGAACATATTTGAGTGTAAGAATTTGTATAAACAAAAGAAGAAATACCATATGCTACTTACCTTATGCCCTTGTATTCTGAACTTTGATTGATCGAGATCCTCAAATCCCATGATTACTAGATGTTCTCTCACGTTGGCAAGAGTCCAATGATGATTTACTGAAATAACTTCCATTTCATTGTTGGGTAGATTTATCTTAATTTCAAATGAAATTAAAACACCCTCAGAACTTTGTAATGGTATCCATTCACCAAGTTTACACATCCAACGATCATAATAGAATCTAATGTACAATGAAGTACGATGTTTCAAGTATCGAAATCCTATGCCTGTTGCACCAATTTTACAAATGTATCTATCCCCTTTGATGCATCCTTCTACAAGTCCCCATTTTTCACCTAGCAAACACTCTACCTGCTCATACGTGATATCTTTTAACATGAACATTGTTGACGTCTCTAGAATTGTGAATATCTGAAATAAATGTACAAAACAATGAACAGGAACACACCAATGTAATCCTATAGATCTTGAAACTCTTGTAAATTTCAAAGAGTTGTGTATGTCCATCACCATCTTATGCTTCAAAGATGTTAATGTCCATACATCAGGTTGCGGCCACTCAAGCTTTAAGAGAGAATCTACCTTAATCATCTCTAACTTGCCAAAATCATTTGATGAAGAGGGTACAACATATGTATGTGTGTAAAAGAAAACTCTCTCACATAATAGCTGAGCAGGACGGGCTTGTGGAAAGACTATCGACCCAACATCTGCATGCAATGCTTGGAAAGTACCTGTAAGACTATGAAGTGGTTGTTCTTCCACCAAGGTAGAAGGAAATATGTCTACAACAAAAAAATACACAACTTAGCTAGGTATATTCTGAAATTTGGACAAAAGTCAATGAGTAATACTTACAGTTGATAGGATATCTCATTTTGTTTGAGTTTTCCAATTTCATGGTTGACATTGTGAACACATGTTGTACAATGGCAACAGTTTCACCATTTTTGAGCTTTTTGAAGCCTAGTAACTTCCCTTTCCAATGAAGATCCAAGTTTCCACGATCTCTCACACGGTGAGGACCAACACCAGAGGGTTGCATGTACACCCATGCACCTTTGCAGAACTCCTGTCCTAACCAAAATCCTTCTGGAGCCTTGATATTGTGACATTTTATCGCGATAACCTCATCTTTTGGACGTCTATGAGATTTAGGTTTCTCCATTGGAGATCAGGCTATGGAAATGACAGTAGGAATTCAAAGAAGATGATGCATAGAGAAAGAAATGGAGATGCAGGAGCTGCAATGGTGTGCTAGGGAGAGAAAGTAGTGGAAAGAGATGACTTTTTGGGACCTGGGTATGAAAATGGGAGGTTTTGGAGGGAGAAAGTTGCATTTTGAGTTATTTTTGAAAAAGTCACTTTTTTCACTTCAGTTCATGCACGGATTTTGATTTAGAACCCAAAAATAGCACTTTTGATCCTAAAAAGTGGTTGGGGGACCATTAAATGGTGTTATGATGAGTTTTATAACTTTTTGAAAATTTTGAATTTTTGGGCCCAGGTAAGTTACGAGATTCCTTTCTCTCTCTAGAGGCAAAACCTGAACATAGGGGAATCCTGTCCCCTCATCCCCCTTCAGCCTAGTGATTTATAGGCTATAGACTGTGTCCACCACCCTCCTCTCATTGGTCCATCACTAATCACTCCTTAATCCAAAAGGCCCATGCAGGGTTCATTTTTTTCCCTAATGTCTATTGGTTAGTCCCTAAAAAGTTGAGGGTAAGTTTTGGATTGCTAAACTTATTTCTCAGTTCATAATTTATCATTTTAGATGATTCCACTTGCAATCATTAGCTATCTAAGCTAATTGAATACCCTCAAAAGGAATTTCATCAATTGTTACTGTACTCTGAGCACTGAGCAAAAGAATCAGCAGGTATATAGACCAAAATAGCAAGTTTTGTGACTCTAACTATTCATGAAGTAATCTGTTTTGATTCAATTGTTTCAAGCATCAACTCCAAACTACGTAGGTACTTTCTTGGTGTCATTTGCAAGCTAAAAGGGTCTACTATCAAACTTTGAAGTATATTAGGGCAGGTACAAAGCAGGCTTTAGCAATACCACCTCACTTTCTTGAGGTATCCATCCATCTCTTCCAACAATGGTATCAGAGCAAGTTGAGGTAAAATGGGAGATGGTTTCCCTTCTTTCATTGATAAATTGTACAAGAATAATTATCCAGCATGGTCCTTGAGGGTGAAGACATATCTACAAGGAAGGAATCTCTATGGGTACATATCAGGAGATGAGCAGATGCCCATATTCAGAAGCAAAGGTCAACCTACAAGAGAGGAGCTAGAAAGACTCAACTCATGACGTGCCAAAGATGCTTTAGCCAGGTCATATCTACTTAACTCTATTTTTGACTTCCTTCTTCCTCATATTAGGAATTGCAAAACCTCCCAAGAGACTTGGGATACTCTATCTCCATATTTTTCTTCCAATACAAGAGCTAGAAAAAATCAGTTGTGGATTGAGTTTACTACTCAAAGGAAGCAACCTAAGTAGAATGTTTCATATTATGTGACTAAGGTAAAAGATGTGGCTGATCAATTGGCAAGCAAAGGAGAGGAGATTGAAGAGGAGCAAATAGTGAGACAAATAATCAATGGCATCAAGGCAGATGATAAGTGGGAAGCTTTCACAACTATTATGGATCTTTATATGGATATGCAAATCCCTGATCTTACCACTCTCATGGGGCAACTCTTTACCCATGAAGCCAAGCTCAACAAAAATGGTGAACCATCAAGAGGCAACAATTCTTCTGCCTTTGTAGCTCAAGCGTAAGCACCACCTCCTTTACTTGTCAATCCGTAGAGACATGAGAACTGGTATGAAGACCATGAGCAAGTGAAGGTACAAGTGCGTGAGTGAAATCACACAAACATGCACACACATACACACACATGCGCACAAGGTAAGATCAAAGAGAGGAACAATGGAAAGCTTCGATTGCAAAAGAGTTCTCTAACAAAGCTCTATCCTCTCACAAGCTAACCTAAAAAATGAGCTCTCTAGCTCTTTTTATAGTTTTTTGACTAGTTTTGGCCCTATCCAGACCTAGTGTCCGGTCTAGTTAAAAATTAGGTTCCAGGGCTTATTTGAGGGCTCAAACAAAGTCTAAAAATTATGAAAATTGGTAGGATGATACTTCTAATACTCCTCAAGCTTGAGGACTCCTTGGCTTGAACAAAATGGAGTTACAAAAATAGAAAATGGTATTTACAATGGTTTTTAGTGATGAAAATCACTATTTTTGTAAGAGAGTCTTCTGAAAATTTGACATACACTTCTTGGAGCTCCCTACTTGCTCTCTCTTCTTCTATGTCCACTTCTTTGATGTGCTTCCATGTTTTATGCTTGACCTTGAGTTCCAACACTCCCCCCCCCCCTCTTGAGTCTGTCGTCCCTAACAGACCCTTGTTGTAGTGGTTGTTCCAAGTAGTGCTTTGAGAGGGAGTGTCCCTTCTGTATGAACAAAAGTCATCTGGCTGCCAGATGTAGCAGGGTTGGTTGTCCGGTTCTTCATCTGTCACTGTGAGCCTTTGCAAGTTGTAGTCCCTTGGTATGTGCTTCTTCCTTGGATTCCAGCATGACTGTGTCGTTGTGAGTCTCCGTTGATGTCCTCTAGATCTTCCAAAGTTGATGTTCATAGTAGTCATGCCAAGTACTCATAACCCATATTGAGTGATGGGTAAGTGTGTTCGTGCATGGGTTGAGGAAAATATATGCCTTATGCATGGCCTTGTAATGCAGCCCTATGCATGCTTACTTGGAAAATGCATCGGAAGAAGTATGGTGCAAAAATTGGGGGTCTTGAGCTAAGTGCTCAAGGATATGCCGACGAAGAGGTTTCCTAAGCTATCATGGTTATGATGTCTCCAAAGTAAAGATACTTACCATGGAGAAGGTCGATCGATGTTCATCTCTTCGTGTTGTACACTCGGCCTTTGGGATGGAACATTGTTGATGAATGTCCGTGTTGATGGTCCACTGATGAGATCTTTTGAGTGGCTGATCTTGTCTCCTCTTTTCAAAGCATCATTTGCCAAATACTGAGAATTGAATTTCTTTATATTCCTTGACAAACAACATTCGATAAAAAGACTTGCAGGGTACCAGAACTACCCCTTGTAGATATCTCCTTGGATGCTCTCATACGTGCAGTAGTTAAGCATCTCTCAAGTTGCGGACCTTCGAGATCTTCCCTCCTACCATGGTAAGGGGGAACCATAGTTATGGAGGCCAGGTTCATGCCAAGTTCTTGACATCTACCAGATAAAGCAACAATTATATCATCTGCTAGCTGAGACATACTTCTATCCAAACTGATAAATGCCCACTAATCAACAGTTCCACCTTCAACTAAGCATGACTCATTCATGTTTCATGAGCCAAACCTGGGAATAGACTCTCTCTCTCTCTTGTCTCTTTTTTTTTTTTTGAAACAATGTCACCAAACAAGACGACAGATGTTAGTATCAAAAAAAAATAATTGACATATGTCAATGTGCTCTTATGCATGGGACTCTCAGTTGTGTCTATGCCTGGCCATGTAATGTGGCCCTATGTTAATGCATACTTTGGATGCATGATTTGAATGGTGCAAAAGACAGGGTTGTGCAAGAAGCACATGGTTGTCGCTCGTCGAGGCTTTCGATGCTTTCGATGTTACTTGTAGATGTTGATGCCGGCTTTGGTGGAGGTATCCATTAGATCTCAAAATGATGTAATCCTCCTTATTGGGGTCCATTTTAGAACAGCGTTTGGCACTGTAGAGATCACTTCATGCATTTTCCTCTTTGGATGCTTTCTGAACTGTGGTATCCTGTGGGGTTGGCACTTTGGTTCGGTGGAGGCTACTTGTATTGTTGGCTTCCAAACCCATACCCTTTTTGCACGTCTTCCTACGATTGTTGAAGAGGTGATTTGATCTTCTCTCGGTCTCTGTATGCGGTTCTTACCCTTTTCTCTTTTTGGCTTCTTTGTTCAGACCTTTCACATGGGGGAGAACATAGGTTGTTATGGATGTAAGAGATTCTAAGGTACCCACATCTGTAATCGCCCTTGTTGAGCTGCAGCTAATTTCTTAGGCACCCAAACTTGTCGGATACCTTGTGGTTGAGCTTGTACGAGCTTCTTCCTTCGTTTATTGGCATGGTTGGCTTGCGTGGATGGGATTTGTGGGGGCAAGGCTGATGGTTGCTCTCCTTTGCGTACCCAGATCTGCTTCATGTGCGGAACTGCTTTCTTGTTGAAGGGTGTCTTTCTATTTTCTATAGTAGTTATCTTGAATTGTTGTGCTTGCTTTTGAGGTTGAACTACTATGGATGCTTTACTCTTCAAAAAAGAAGGAGGGTCTACTTGCCTTTGCGATTGTCCTTCCATGATTGAGTCCTTCTGGATCATAGAGTTTTTGACACATATAACATCTTGCTCGTGAAGATTAGTCTTAGAGGAACTAAGAGAGTGTGTGGTGCCATGATCTGTGGGCATGCTGTTCTCTAATTCTAATGTAATGCATTGTTCATGTACCCAAACTTGAAGAAGCTAACTTCTGAGGTTCAGGTTGACTGCATGGTCATAAATCGAATCTTGACCCAAGACAAGTGGTTCTGTAAGGTGCTCATCTTGACACACTAGCATTTTGACTCTCATTGGAACATCTTGAAGGTAGATGGGAATTTCCACCTTGCAAAAACAAGGGGTTTCCACACCTCCCAATCCTATGAGATAAGCTTCTATGGGATTGATGTTCAACTCCAAGTCTTGGTGCTAGGACAGTCTAATTGCACTACTTGCTGCACCTGAGTCAATCAATGCTTTCACAGTCCTTGCACCCTTTCCTTGTCTTATCTCTTTGGTCACAAAGGGACGTCAGTCAATGACTTGAGAAGTAATTATGCTTGATTTTTGGCACATATCCATGTGATATTTTGGGGCTTTTGAGTTGACATCTAGGCCTAGTCGCCTTAACTTATTTCGCCTAATACACTCTCTAGCCTCTGTCTGTGCTTCTTCTCTCACCCTTAACTCCTCTTCTTTTTGCTTCTTAGCAGTGTTGAGTCTCATTAGCATATCCTCTATATAGCTTGGCAAGATGTCACCTTCCAAAGTGGCCAATTGAACTGCCTCGCTAGTGGAAATTCTATTAATGATCATGGGTCCATATCCTCGCTTTTCCAACTTACGGGCATGTTGCTTTAGTGTATAAACCAACACTAGATCTCCCTCTTTCAGTCCTTTAACCTTGATGTGTGCATCAAAGTATGCCTTTTGCCTTTTCTTTGCAGCATAGATGC
Organism: Ceratopteris richardii; assembly: GCA_020310875.1. Taxonomy (NCBI): domain Eukaryota; kingdom Viridiplantae; phylum Streptophyta; class Polypodiopsida; order Polypodiales; family Pteridaceae; genus Ceratopteris; species Ceratopteris richardii. The sequence continues at coordinate 170,708,614 of CM035413.1, forward strand.
CTGTTGCCGCTCGTAGCCTCGTCTCACCTAAGCGTTCTAGATCAAAGATCCTAGAGGACAACTCATGTCCATTCCACTCATGCTCTTGTGCTACCTTTAAAGCTGGGATTAGGAAATCTAATGGTAGTACAACATTCTGGCCAAAGACCATCTGAAATGGGGTGGCATTGAGTACCGTTTTGTAGGCAACTCGGTAAGCCCAAATAGCATGATGAAGTTGTTTGTCCCAATCAGAGCATTTATTATTTACTATTTTAGTCAAGACATTACAGAGGATCTTGTTTGTGCTTTCAGCTTGTCCGTTAGCTTGTGGATGATAGGGGGCAGACTTCTTATGTATCACCAAGAATTCTTGGAGAAGATTTTCAATGACTTCATTCAAGAAGTATGTGCCTCTATCGCTCACTAACTCTATTAGTAATCCATATCTAGTGAAGACATTCTCAAATAAGAACTTTGCTGTTGTCTGAGCATCATTCTTCGTTGTGGCTTTGACTTCTACTCACTTTGTAAGATAATATTAATGTATTCTACGTGGGAGTTTCTAGCTGGGGGGTTAATAGGACCTACAGAGTCTATACCCCATTACGAGAATGCACGTCTTCCCATCATTGGCCTCAAAGGCATCTCATCTTTTCTAATCGGATATTGTCCACGTTGGCATGTTGCACATTTCTTCACATAGGTATGTGCATCCATATAAAGAGTTGGCCACCAAAGTCCTGAGAATAGAACGGTCTTGATTACTTGATCAGGACCAAAATGTCCACCTGCAATACTACTGTGTGTAGTCTCTAGAACTTTCAAATAGTCTGATTCATGAACGCACAATCTTAGGTAACCATCTTTTCCTCTTCGATATAATTTTTCTCCAACTAAGGCATAGTGTTGAGCCTCTTGCTCCATGCTTCGTCTTCTTGCTAGACTAGCCTCTTTGGGTAATGTTCCCGATCTCATAAATTCTACCAATGGAGCGCTCCAATCTGGAATTAATGAAACTTGATAAAGGGTCGCATGCTCCACTGGGGGTTTTTCCTAGCACATTGGACAATTCTTAATCCACTCATGAATTTCTTTGTCCATGCTAGGCCAATACACTCCTAAACATTTTAGATTCTCCAATGTGTGTTGTTTAGAATAGTGATTACCTAGCAATCCTTCATGGGCTTGTTGCAACCAACTAATGTGTTCATCATCCTCAACACGACAAGCTAATACACCTTCCGTATCTTGTTTGTACATGCTTCCTGCCAATATTTGATAGTTGTGTGATCTTACAATTTCCTCTTTGTTTGTTTTCACATTCTTATTCGCGGGTCCAAAGGTTAGGACTGATACCAACTTATTTGCCCATTTCGAAACAACCTCCAAATTGAACAGATAAGCGTCAGGTAGGTCATCTGACACGCCTTGAGGTGACTCTCCTAAAGTAATGTGAGAAAGGTGATCTGCCCGGAGGTGGGTGTGTACCTAAGAACCAACTTAGGGACTTGTGGAGAAAGAGACTATACCTCAATCCCCCTCAAGTGCATATAGTGGGGATTCACTCTTTAATTATCAATCTGATGGGTATCAAAACCTAGCCGAGTGTATGAAGACATGCATTCAAATGACAATCAATGCAAATGAGTTACTCAAAGAATGTAAACAAGGCAAAGACTAATCCAAACAAGCTTCGACTGTCAGTCATGGTGTCATGATACTTGGAACAGCAACCAACAGTAAATTGAGTTTTTCTCTCAGCTCCGAACTCCAAATATGGGGAATAGCATATGCGTTTCGAAGCTCTCGAGAAGAAGCATCCAATGGCAATATTTTCACTCAATTCTGACGCTTCTACTTCAGTTATGAGCAAAATACTAAGTCATGGGAATGAGCTTCCTACACTTCAGCACTTCCTACACTTCACACACACCTCAACCACAACAAACAAACACGTTCATGGATAGACAACACTTTCTGACACTCTTTTCAAGCAACACACATGCATACAAGCTCACAAAGAAGAAGATACAGAGAGGAGAAGACAGAAATTCGAATTTCTGTGCTCTTGATTCTCACAATGGCAAAACGTGTCTACAAAGAGTCACAAATTGACTTATATACTTATGCCCTAAAAATGGTCCTTTCACACAAGAGACCGGCACTTTATTCACTAAAAAGACTAATTCCCTACTAATTTACATGGGTAAGCTTCTAATCTTCTGTGGGGATGCATCTAGAGGACTCCTCTAGAGCATTTACATCGGAAAATATATTACAAGAATGGTTATAATACAAAATTGGATGTCCAAATCGAAAAAATTTTGGAGCGCTTCTTTTTCTCTGCCATGTGCTCTCTTTGCTCTGCAACACTCTCCCCCTCTTCGTCTCTGTCGTCCCTTGACAGGCTTTATCTTCTCATTGGCTGCTTGTTTAAGTCTTTTGAGTGCACACATCTAGTGGTCGAAGAAGCAATAAGGACCGTCAGACAATTGGTTATCTTATCAGAGGTTTGTCCTTTGCTTCTGTCTTTGGCTTGCTTTGAGAGGTCTGAATACACGCACCCAATGATCGGAGAAGCAATAAGGACCGTCAGCAAATTTGTTATTTTATCCGATCTATGTCCTTTGCTTCTGTTTTGCCCCTTGGTATTCCGTATATCACATATCTGGGTTGCTGTATTCAGTTGGGTTGCCACACACGCCACCAGTGACCTATGTCTTGCTTGTGGTACTCTGATTTGTCCTGGTTGCACACATGTGACCCTATTGTATTGCTTTGAGCTTGTTTACTTTCTTTTCATCGCACGTTGACAGCGAAAGGATTAGTACTTGCCAATTACCTTCTTGCACATTTTCATGGATACTTTCCTGGCCCTAGTCCTTCCTTCCACTTACATGCTTTTTTTTGATGCGTGCCCCTGCGAGGCTTTGTGCAGAGATGGGTGTTGCGCCCCTGCGGGGCTTCTTGCAGAGATGTATCTTCGGATACGATCTTTTCAATGAAGCTTCTTTCGTTTTCTTCATCTTTTCTTCTTTTTGCTTGATTCTCCCTCAACACTGCCCCCCTCCTGAACTCTGTCGTCCCCGACAGGCTTTGACAGTCGACGGGAGTATGTTCTATATACTTTTTGCTCTGTTTCATTAAGCAAATTGGTGTATCATTAGCTGTTTTCACTGTTCTGCCTTTACTCCATCGTTAGGTGGTTGTCTATGATCAGCAAAAAAACTAAGTTCATATGCCACTAATCTTGCATTTAGGTTGGATGACATCTTAAAAAAGATTTCTGCATCTATTTCAAAAAACCCTGTAAAAAATACTTCTTCGAAAGTTTGCATATAGGTACTTGGCAAAAACATGAGTCTGGAGTAATAAGCCATTATTGTAGGTCGGCTAGGCATGACGGACAGATAAAAAACAAGGATATCTGTTCCCTGGTTAATTCCAATAAAGTTCACAAATGTATATGCCGCATGTTTGAAGACCTTCAATACTGTGAGTATCATACAAAGTATTTTATTTGTCAGCTTGATAGTTAAATCTGGTACAGTAGCATAAGTCTGCAGCCAAAATTCAATTGTTTTAACCATGTAATCTTCTATAGGTAAATAATTATGTGGTGGACTTGGAAGGAGTGGATAGTTTAGCCATTGTTTATTGATTACACCGGTCTTTTGCATCTCCAAAAATTTGCGTGCTTCTCTGCGACGTGGCGTTGGGCAAAAAGAAGGGTTTACCTGTAGTAAATATGGTGCTGCTTGGAAATTCACCCATAGTGTAGGATTTTTCTCCAAAAATTTCCTTCTCCAAACAGGTTGTGCAGCTTCAAATTCTTCTTGAGTGTAAGCGAATGTGTCATGTTTGAAGTTTAGCTTCTCGTCTGGATTTTTCTGTGTAATCTTCTTTATATATTGTCTTGATTTCTCTTTCATCAGTCCGTAGGGAATGTTGAAAGGCTTCATAATCATGTCCAAGTCTTTACCCTTGATCTTTGCTTCCTTCATGACTTTGATGACTTCATTTTCAAAATTTTCTGTCAACCGGGACACCAATAGTGCCCGTTCCTTCTGACTTATTTCTGCAGTACATGGCATTGGATGATCATCATGTGGTTCCTCCATCTGCTCTTTTATTGGAGAATTATAAATCGGGGGAGATAGAGGACGTACCTCTACCTCGTCAGTAGGATTTTCTTTTGTCGGCTCTACTGGTGTCCCGATTAGTGCTTTCTCTTTTGCTTGGGTCTCTAACTGTGCTATACGTTCAGTCTTCTCTTTATTTTCTTGCATGGCCAGTTTCTCCATGGGCTGTATTCAACTACTTTTTTAGCTCATTTGTTTCTTGAATGTACTTGCGTTCCCATTCTTCTCTCAAGTCTTTCTCTTGTTTCAGCAAATCTGCATATTTCTCGATTTGAGCTTTTAATTCTCCCTGATCAAGATCCGTTGTCTCTTGTTTTTCTATAGGTTGATCATATAGCAATGACTTCATCAGTTCTTTATTTCTGTTTCGTAAAGTGTCATTCTCCTCCATGTATACCTTCAGTTGTGTTTCAAGCAGGTGACTCCTAGCTTTAATTCGCTCTTTGTCGGCCTCGCTGGCTTCATGTATTCTTTGTAAGTCCATTAATTGTGCCTGGAGTTGACGATGTTGGGTCATCAATGTGTTGCATTGTGTTTTTACCTCAAGTAACTCCGTTTCTTTGAGAACAACCTCTTTTTGTGCCTGGATTAATTGTGCAGATAGTTGTTCACTCATAATTTGGAACTGATGCCACTCTTGTTCTTCCTCCATTGAGACATCCTATCCTATGAAAGTACATCGCTCCTCTCCTTCCTCTAACGTTACTACTATCTTCTTGGTTTGCTCTTTGTTGTCATATGCTATTCCTGACTGTGCTTCTCGTTTTGGCATTTGAATAGCAATTCTTCTCTCTTCTACTTCATATTTTTTGAAGTGGGCGGGCACTTCAAATTGGTCTTAAGGCTTGTTTTCTTCATCATTTTTTGCTTGATCTAACCGAAGCTCCTCTTCCTGTGTTGGTTCTTGATTTATTTCACTAGCTATGACACTTACTTCTTGATTTCCACTTTCTATTTCCATTTGCTCTTGCTCCATTTCAATGCTCTCGTAATCCTCTTTCCATTCTTTTTCAATTACTTCTCCTTCTTCAGCCTCTTGAAGAACTACCACATATAGACTAACGTCATATCCTTCCTCATCAATGCATTCATTCATGGTTATCACTTCTTCGTTTACACACACATCGAGAGTGGCTAAAATCTCCATCCAACCATGAGGTTCAAATTCTTCATCTAGGAATATTTGAGGCATATAGGCTGGATCTTGTACTGATCTAGCAACTCCTTGCCTTTGCTGCCATCCTTTCCTCCTATCCTCTTCCCTTTTCGCAATTTGGCATATCCATAGATGAGTGTCATCATTCATCCACGATTGTTCGCTTGAACCTATACTATGAATTGACTGATTATCTTCCTCCTTATGAATCTGATTCCATTGTAAGGGGGGAACATCTTGATATGTATATGTGTGGAGATTTATTCTTGTGGTGGTTCCTTCACGCTGTAGGTATATGGCGTCTTTTCCCCAATCTTGCACTACCTTTAGTTGTCTCATGAAAGGTCTTCCAAGTATCATTTCATAATTGCTTGGCCTTTCAAATTGATATATCGCTAAGGTGTGCTCGAGCTCAACTCCGCACGTGGTAAAAACTACCCGTTCCAATAATCCCAAGGGTCTTTCGGTGTGTCCATCTGCCATTTCTATCTTCATGAGTGTTGTTCTTAGAGCTCGTTTTCCCCATTTCTCCTAGATTTCCTTAGTTGCTATTCCTACTCTAGCGCCTGTATCTAAAATGGCTTTAGTGGTGTAACCCCTAGAGGTAATTTGAAGGCAAGTGTTTCCTTCATCTCCCTCACTAAAATTTCCAACCTTATCGATTGGGATTTTTACTGTGTTCACTTCATCAGGCATCTCCTTCTCTTCCACCTTGATCTCCAATTGACTGGTTAATTTCTCCTTCAAATGTGGTCTAACCTTCAATAGTTTTTCAAATGTCAGAGTGCAAGGGATTTTTACGTTTCTAAGGTGTTGTATGATATCCAATGTTTGGACTGATGTGTTCAGTTCTTTTTTTCTCATTTAGGGAATGCAATATAGTTCCGAATTATGTTCGTACTCTCCTGTGTCATTTGGCAAAACCTTTACACTATCATTTTCTTTGTTACTTGGATCAATTGGTAATATTTCTTCTGAATTCAATTCACGTATTGAATCCTCTATTCCATCTTTTGCTTCTAGCTCTTCAAAGGGTGGTTCAATTCCTTCCACTTTCTTCCATCTGTCTTCTTGGACTCTTGCCCACAATTCTTTAGGCCATTCCCCTTCTACTTGGGGAACAATGGAACCTTCCCTTTTATCCTCACAATAATTTCCATTATGTGGCTTACCTGCTTTGGGTTTCTCGTGATCATTAGCAATGACACACTCTTGGAATTCTCCTTTGGAAATTCGTGTATTGCGTAGTGGCAAAGCAGGTTTTTCTAAGGTCTGTTGGGAGACTTCTATTAGTTTTTTGCAGATCTCCAACCTCTCTTTCTCTAGGTCACCTCTAGGATATTCTCTTTCATGTTGTTCTATGGTAGGTCCTGCTCTTATTCGTGCCTTGTACGCCTGAATCCACATGGCTAATTCTTCAGGCATGGGATCTGCTAGAACGGATCCTACCTCTTCTTTTTTATACTTTCCATTTTTATTTTCTTCTTCAAATTTCTGTTCCTCTTTTGGATTTTGTTCGCTCTTCTCATTTTCCTTCTTCTGTAGTAACTTCTTTTCCTTTATCCTATCTCTACGGTTCTTCCATCTTTGTGTCCGTTTGCTTACAACACTTTTCTGAGGCTCTTCCGAGTCTTCAACTGTCTGAGGTGTGGGTGTGCTCACCTCTCTGTAGCTTTGATTATTTTCCTCAGTTTTGTCTGGGGTCTCTCTAGCTTTGGCTCTAGTTATAGCTTTCAATGGTACCGTGTACTCCTTATCCCTTCATGATTATTCTATCACTTCTACCACATTAATTTATACATTAGAGTTAACTTTTTTGGGGTTCTTGGGGCAATCTTTGAAAAGGTGTTCTTTACCACAATCACTACAGTATCCTTCCCAGACTCGCTGTGGTGGTGCTGGGTTTGGCAGTGTACACTTGTTGAAGCTTAAGGTCAAGGACAAAGCATGGAAGCGCATCAAGGAAGTGGACACACAGGAAGAAGGAGCAAGTAGGGAGCTCCAAGAAGCACATGTCAAATTTTCAGAAGAAATCCCTACAAAAATAGTGATTTTTATCACTAAAAACCATTGTAAATACCATTTTCCATTTTTGTAACTCCATTTTGTCCAAGCCGAGGAGTCCTCGAGCTTGAGGAGTATTAGATCTACCATCCTACCAATTTTCATGATTTTTAGACTCCGTTTGAGCCCCCAAATAAGCCCTGGAACCTATTTTTTAACTAGGCCGGACACTAGGTCTGGACAGGGCCAAAACCACTCAAAAACTATAAAAAGGACTGGAGAGCTCATTTTTGAGGTTAGCTTGTTGTAGATTTCAGTTTTGTAAGAGAGCTCTTTGGTAATCGAAGCTTTCCATTGTTCCACTCTTTGCTCTTACCTTGTGCGCGTGTGTGTGTATGTGTGTGCATGCTTGTGTGCTTTCACTCACGCACTTGTGCCATCACTTGCTCGCGGTCTTCATACCGGTCCTCACGTCTCCACGGATTGACATTTATGAGGTGTATCTCCTCACGTTGGTACTCACCATTGTGCTAGAGTGACACCAAATTTGGCGCCGTTGCCGGGGAGAGAGCTTGGAGGACGAGCGTGTGACGGTAAGACGTAGAGTAGCGACGTTGGAAGGTAAAAATATTATCATTTTCAGTTCAGTTTTTGAATTTTCCTTCTTCTTCATCTTCACCATCATCACCATCTCCACCCACCTTCATATTCTCAGTTTTTCTCCATTTTTTAGAGTACATTCACCTTGTTTTTACTTGTGGTTGTGAGCAAGAAGCTTAGAGAGGGTACAGAACAGAGGCGCTGAAGAATCAATACTAAAATAACTGAATTAGCAAAACCTGCGCCAAGTATCGTGAGGGAGACTATCGAGTATCGTGAGACCTGCGCCAGCGATCGTGAGTGAGTTGCAGGGCAAGCTGGGGTTGAACAGTACAAGGGGAAGTGACAAAGAGATTATAGGAGTTACCAAGGTGAGCAAACCCCCCTTTTTGATCAAAATTCTCAGTAAATCAATTGCTAGAGTGAAACGATCTGTGCGAAGTATCGTTTGGCACTGTCAAGGATTGGGAAGTGTGTCTTGAGTGATACAGAGATCGTGGAGAGGCTAGGAGACCTTGTAAAACCTCTGTGTGTGATTAAACTTAAAAAATCTTGTAAAAATCTTGGCAAAGGGTCAAGTATCGTTTTGCTCCCGCGGTCGAGTATCGCGATACTTCACAAGTATCGTTTTGCTCCTGTGGTTGAGTATCGCGATATTTCCCAGAGATCGTTGATCGTTTCGGTCAAAGATCGTTTGCCAGCGATCGTTCTCCAGCGATCGTTTATCAAAGATCATCTATCGTTTGATTCAACGATCGCGATACCTGACAAGTATCGTGTATCGTTTCGAGTCAGCGATCGTTTTGTCAGCGATACTCAGCCAGCGATCGTTTTGTCAAAGATCGTCTAGTCAGCGATCGTTCCTCAGATATCGTTGGGTTTAGCGATCGTTTCGTGAGACATCGTGTATCGTTTGGAGCCAAGTATCGAGTATCGTTTCAGAATCAGAGATCGTCTGGTCCAAAGATCGTTTGGGGAAGTATCGTGTATCGTCTGGATTCAGGTATCGTGTATCGTGTTGGTCCAAGTATCGTGTATCGCGTCTCAGAGATTGCGATACTTGTCAGCGATCGAGTATCGTTTTGAGCTAAGTATCGAGTATCGTTTTGTCAAAGATCGTTTTGCCCAGCGATCGTTTGCTCAGATATCGTTTTGTCCAGCGATCGCTTTGTGAGAGATCGTGTATCGTTTGGCTTGGAGGTCGTGTATCGTTTGGGGCTAGAGATCGTGTATCGTTTAGGGGAAGTATCAAGTATCGTTTTCCTTGAAATATCGTATATCGTCTGTTCAAAGATCAAGTATCGTGTATCGAGTTCCTCAAGTAACAAGTATCGTGTCCTATAAATGTCATATATCGCCTGATTTGAAGCATCTTCTGAGAGACCCTGTTTCCCTGTTTTAACCCCCAAAACCCTGAACTGGCATAACTTTCTCATACGAAATCCGTTCGGAGTGATCTTGGGTTTGTTGGAAAGCTCGTTAATATTAATACCAGGATTATTAGATAGGGTATTTTGAAGTTGACCCTCAGGGAAACTAGAAAATCAAGGTGTTCCAAAGGATTTTGAGCAATATAAGAGAACTTTGGGACTAGAAGCCAAGGCTTATGAACCTGAGATCTGGCAGACACTTAGGCAAGGATAGACAAAGCATTAGGTCATCTGAGGCTAGTGTCAACCATACAGCCAAGTCTTGGGCTCAACAGCTTAGTGGTTATCCTTACACACGAAGTTCAGAAACCAGTGACTCTGAAATGTCTTTTGGCATGGAAAGACCCACACGCAGCTCAGGCCTTGCCTATTTACAGACACCAGAAGGTCCCTATAAGACCCAATTGGAGTATATCAGGACCAATCAATTAGGTGCTCGCATCTATGAGGATGGTCTAAGACGATCAGTGGTTCAACTCAAAAATCCTGACCAACTCTTTGGACTTGAACACCCAGTGGTCAAGCTTGAAGAGGGTGCTTACATTGATAAGGAAGGAACCATGTATGTGGTTACCAACTTACCAGATAGGACAGATGAGTTTGGAAATATCATTCCTGAGAATGAGATAGGAGACCTAGAGCAAGGAGACCTAGGAGGAGAACCCAAGACCCCTAGAGGTAAGTCAGTCTTAACCAGAGTGCTCACTCCAGAATGGATTCCTCAAGATAATAAAAGCATAGAACTATTCGTGAATAGAGAAACGGAGGAAGCCTTTTGGAGATTTAGGCCGGATCAACCCAGCCCAGTAGTCACCATCTATGAATTCAAGGACCCAGAGACACCAGGGAAGGCTGTCTATCTAGATCACACATCTCAGAAATTATTCTTAGTATCAGATCATGACAAACATGCTTACACTTGGCAAGGTGAAGCAATTTTCCCTCCACCAAGATCTAACGTTTCCCAGGGCCTCCAGGGAGCCGGATCATCCAAGGCTCATGAAACCCAGAGGGAAAGAACTAGAGAGAGACCGGAGGTAAGCTTTGCAGACACTGTAGGCAGAGACAGATCAGGATATGGAACGGAGAGACTTGAAAGGGAGAGACATAGAGTTCATAGACATCAAAGAGACGATCATGATTTCCCATTGCCTAGACCACGAGAGCACTCAAGAACCCTTAGACCCTCTCAAGTGGTTAAGACAATGAAGAACTACTTTGATGGATTTGGAGATCCTTATGATCATGTGGCAGAGTTCAAACAAGTGCTAAGAGCTGAACAGGTTGAAGACTTATTCACCCAGTTCGAGGCATTTGGGTTGACTCTTAAGGGTACTGCCTTAGCTTGGTTTCAACCTCTAAACAGTCGCAACTATAGAGAGATAGGTCAGCTGCTAGAAGAATTCATTGTGGAATTTTCCAAAAGCGGTATCAGGCATAACACATCATCATTGATCCACAGCTTCAAGCAGACACCACAAGAAACAGTGCGACTTGCAGGAAGAAGGTTTAGACAGTACTTGGAAAGATGCCCTGTACCAGAATTACCCACATCAGCCAAACAGGTGGCACTGTTTTTAGATGGCCTATTGAGCACAAAATTAAGGTCGTATGTATACCTGAAAGATCCTAGATCCATAGAAGAGTGTATACGGATGTGCATTGACATAGAAGACAACTTAGGTGAGGAGTTAGGACTATCCAAACTCTATAAGGACTCTGATAGTTCTACAAGTCATACCTCTAGAGCCTCCACCGAGATAGATGAGATAGCTGAGCAAGTGGCCAAAAAGCTAGGAGTTCAAAATAGACAAATGCCAAGGGTCACTTCAGTGAAAAGATGTTATACATGTGGAGGAGATCACATGGCTAATGTTTGTCCAATGATGACTCAACCCCAAGGAAACCCTAATGCTCTATATTGCACCATTGAGAGAAAATACACAAATCATACGGCCCAAGATTGTCCCTATAACAGACAGGCTGTTAGACAAAATTATCAGCAACCTTACCAGCAGGTTAGGTATCAGAATCAGTACCAACAGCCATATTATAGGCCACAACAATATCAACCTCAATACCAGCAGCAATATCAGGCACCATATAGGCCACAACCAGTCCTAGGAAACCAACCGCCAGCTCCTGCCAATGTGATCCCAGTTAAATATACGATGGCAGAGGAGAACCCTAATAGAGCATTGGTGCCACTAACCCCATTGATACCAGAAAATGATTTTCACGCTCATGGTTCAGACTACGTCCATGAAGATAGTCCACATGCTTACTATATAGAGTCACCTGAGCAAAGTGAGATTTCTCAGTGCCAATATGAGACACCACCTATGGAACAAAATTGGGAGCCAGAATACTCCAATGTCATGTATACGAATCCAAATCTTAGGCCCCAATTGAGACAAGTAAGACCACAAGCCCCTAGAGGACCATGCTTTAGATGTCAGGGTGATCATTTCATTCGTGAATGTCCCCACCAACCTGCTCTGGGACTAGGACAAAACATCACAATACAAGGTTTTTGTCCTGAGTGCGGCAAGGAACATCTTCCTAGAGAGTGTCCCAGGAATCCCTCTAGTGCACCCAAGGTCACACCCATCAACGTGGTAGGCTTAGTGGCAGATTCAAGTTCAAGTAGCAATAATGTGGCTCCTGTACAGGCAGTTACTAGAGCACAGGCTGCACAACAAGCAAAACCATTTGAGCAATCGGAGTCAAGTGAGGCAGGAGAACCTAGTAAGAGGAAACCAAGAACATGGAAGGATACCAGAGAGAAGGCTAATCGCAAGTGGAACAAAAAGTTATCCGAGCTAGAAGAAAGCCTAAGGGATACCAAAACAAAAATAGAAGACATTGCATCTCAAAGCCCCTCGCATGCTGAAGCTCCATCCACTTCGCCTCATTCCACCCCACCACCCATTGTAAATAACCCACAACCAGGGTCTGTTCTTGCAGATCCAACCCCAGAAGGCTTGGACATGATGTTCAAGGCCTACCAGGCTCGTCTTCAAGAAGGGCCAACAGCTGCAAACCTAGACAAGAGTTACCCTAGAGCAGACTTAGAGATTGAACGGATGAAAATGTGCATGAAAATGGTAGAACAAGCTCAAGCTATACTTGAGACTAGTCAAAAGTTCAATCAGACAAACTCTGTCAAACCGGATTTGCATTTCCAAGGCTTACTAGAAAGATTAGAGCAGTTGGTAAACAAACCACAAGTTTCTTTACCTCCACAGGCTCAACCAGTTATTGGAAGAGGAAGCTCACCACCAATGGGAGCTTATGTTCCTAATTCTACGGATGCTGGAATACCTCCTTCAATTCAACAGTACTCTCAAGAGTTCTTGCGGGAAATACAGGAAGAAAAATGGGCCAAGGAGAAGGGTTATTCCCCTCCTATTCCTGAGATTGATGATCTTCATGATCAATTTCCCCAAGACATTCCGTCTATCTATGGAGACCAAGTAGAGCAACAAGAAGATGAAAGATTAGATTTTGAATCTAATTCTTTACAAGAGTTGCCTCATTACACAGGCCCATGGGAATCTGAATCTCTCCAGATCAGAGCTCCCACAATATTGGTAAGAAATGAAGACTCGGTGATTCCAAGAAACACTGATGTTGTGAAGAACACTAAGGTTCAATGTCATCTCACTGTAGAGGAGCTGCTCAAGGCAAAACCGGAGCTATGGAATCATGTGAAGGATCAGGTTCCAGAACTTGAATCCAATATGCCAAAAGTAGGCTCTAAGCAAAAAGTTCCAGAGATACCTCTCGACAAGATAGGAGATATGAGCGAAGGTGAAGAAGGTAATACTTATCTTCCAATCACCTATCAAGGTTACACAACCAAAGCAATCGTAGATTCGGGTGCTGGTGTTGCTATTGCGACCACCTCCCTGTGGAAGCAATGGGGCAAACCCACATTAAGACCAACAAGAATGAAGCTTCAAATGGCAGATGGTCATTTTGAAAGACCTCTAGGATTGCTTGAGGGGATAACTCTAACCACTTGTGGTGTAGAGTTTGAACATACATTTGCTATATGTGACTTTGAAAAAAATAATGTCTACGAGATGATCCTAGGAAGACCCTTCCTACGACAATTGCAAATAGTACAGGATTGGGGAACCAACTCCTTGTACTTACAGCACTTAGGGGTCACCACTAAGGTCAATCTGAAGGATTACACCTTCAGAGATGTACCACCCCTACAGTGGAATCCTATCCACAAGGCAAAAGAAGATTCAATCTCTGTGCATTCTGGAAGTTCACCTGATCCATCCTGGCTGCATGAAGATACTCACTTGTGGATGTGCAAGGTCGCAGAGGAAGAGGAAAAGCGCCTAAAAGCGAGAGAAGAAGGAACTTCCCCAGGAGATAGACCAATAAAAGACCCAGCCTATACACCGATGATATTTCCAGATGAGGAATTTGAGCCTCATGGTTGGGCAGAAATCTTAGCTACCATGGACATAGCAGTCAATGAAGAACAATGGACACCTCATTGTGATGAGGAGGGTTATGATATTTCAGTGTTCATGTGTCAGCCCCTGTTGGAAGAGTGTGATCCTAGTGAGTTCATAGAAGAAGAAGAGAATGACGATGACCTAGAATCCATTGTGATGGATACTTACTTTGACTCAGAGGAACACTACTTAGAAGACATAGGAGTGCTAACCCAAAAAGAAGAAGAACCCCTCACAAGTATTAAAACGATAAACTCAAAGGAAGGAAGTGAAGGAGGTCAAAAGAAAAAGAAAAGAAAAGCAGTGAAACAAGAAGAGGAAGAATCATTGTTTGAAGTACCAGATAATTTCAAGAAATATGAAGTGGAAGACCGAAAAATTTTGGTACGGATGCCTAAGAGAGAGGCCATTACAGGAGAAGCATATGACAATAAAGAAAAGACCAAAAAAATTGTAGTGACCATTGAAGGGAACGAAGAACGATGTACGTACATAGGAGATGACCTAAGTGCAAAAGAAGAAGCAGAGCTTGTAGCTCTATTAAGGGAATATAGGGATGTGTTCGCATGGCACTATAGAGACTTGAAAGGGGTAGATCCAAAGATTTGCTCTCATACTATTCCGATGACCGCTGATGCCAAGCCCACCAAACAAAAGCCCTACACATATAATGACAATTATGCAGCCAAAATAAAGGAGGAAATTGACAGGTTGATTGAAGCTGGATTCATTTATGAGATTGAGCACACTGAATGGGTGTCCCCCATTGTGGTGGTGCCCAAGAAGAATGGGAAATTGCGAGTGTGCATTAACCTTAAAAAAGTTAATGCCGCTACGATCAGAGATAGTTATCCACTTCCAATCATCGACCATCTATTGGAGCGTGTTGCAGGCAAGGAAGTTTATAGCTTCCTTGATGGATTTTCAGGTTACAACCAAGTAGCCATTGCCCCCGAAGATCAACACAAAACGGCCTTTGCCACAGAATGGGGAATCTTTGCATTTCGCGTGATGCCATTTGGGCTCACCAATGCACCTGCAACATTCCAAAGGCTCATGTGTCATGTCTTCAAAGAGTTCCTACGAAAGAGCTTAGAAGTATATGTGGATGATTTATGTGCGCATTCCCAACAGAGAAGTTACCACATCCCTGAGCTCAGACAAATCTTCAACAAGTGTAGAGATTATCGAGTTTGTCTGAACCCAGAGAAGTGTGTGTTCATGGTACGACAAGGTAAAATCTTAGGTCACATTGTTTCTAAGAATGGAATTTCAACAGATGAAGACAAGGTAAGAGCGATAGCAGAGTTGCCAAGACCAAGAAATGTTAAAGAGGTACAGGCCTTTATGGGCCATTGTGGATATTACCGTAGGTTTATCCACATGTATGCCATCATAGCTAAACCTCTTTACGGGTTGCTAACAAATTTTGAGTGGAACGAGGAATGCGAGAATTCCTTCAACGAGCTGAAAAGACGTTTGTGCACAGCACCAATATTGACTACTCCGGATTGGAGCAAACCCTTTCATGTCCATGTAGATGCCTCCAATCATGCAATAGGATGTGTGCTAGCACAACCCACAGGTGAAGGAAACCTAGATTTGCCGATAGCATATGCTAGTAGGCAATTAAATGCAGCTGAACGAAATTATACCACAACGGAGAGAGAAGGCTTAGGTATGGTATATGCCGTGAAGAAGTTTAGACACTATCTATTGGCCAATAAGTTCAAGTTTTTCACTGATCATCAAGCTTTACTATATTTGGTCAATAAACCTTGCAATACAGGCCGCTTAGTAAGATGGTTCCTCTTACTAATGGAATACGACTTTGAAGTTGTTGTTAGGAAAGGTAGAACCCATCTTAGGGCAGACCATCTTTCTCGCATCACTTCAGGAGAGCCACCGCTAGGAGTGTCTGATGAATTGCCCGATGCTTATCTGTTCAATTTGGAAGTTGTTCCTAAATGGGCAAATAAGTTGGTGCCAGTCCTAACCTTCGGACCTGCAAATAAAAATGTGAAAACAAGCAAAGAAGAAATTGTGAAATCACAAAAGTATCAAATATTGGCTGGAAGTATGTATAAACAAGATACTGAGGGCGTATTAGCTTGTTGTGTGGAGGACGACGAACATACTAGTTGGATGCAACAAGCCCATGAGGGACTGCTAGGAAATCACTACTCTAAACAACGAACATTGCAGAATCTAAAACGTTTAGGAGTGTATTGGCCTAGCATGGACAAAGAAATACAGGAGTGGATCCAGAATTGTCCAGTGTGCCAGAAGAGACCCCCAGTGGAGTATGCCACTCTTTATCATGTGTCATTAATCCCAGATTGGAGTGCTCCATTGGTTGCGTTCATGAGATCGGGAACATTACCCAATCAGGCTAGTCTTGCAAGAAAACGGAGTATGGAGCAAGAGGCTCAAGACTATGCCTTAGTAGGAGACAACCTATATCGAAGAGGCAAGGATGGTTACCTAAGACTGTGCGTTCATGAATCAGACTATTTGAAAGTCTTAGAAACTGCACACAGCGGTGCTGCAGGTGGACGGACACTTTGGGCCTGACAGAGTAATTAAGACCATTTTATTCTCAGGACTTTGGTGGCCCACTCTTCATATGGATGCACATACTTATGTGAAGAAATGTGACACATGCCAACGTGCCCAATATCCGATAAGAAAAGATGAAATGCCTTTAAGGCCAATGATGGGAGGACGTGCATTTTCAAAGTGGGGTATAGACTTTGTAGGTCCCATCAACCCCCCAGCTAGAAACTCCCATGCAGAATACATTATTGTAGCCACAGATTACCTTACAAAGTGGGTGGAAGTAAAAGCCACAACAAAGAATGATGCTCAAACAACGGCTAAGTTCTTATTCGAAAATGTGTTCACTAGATATGGGTTACCAATAGAGTTGGTTAGTGATAGAGGTACGCACTTCTTGAATGAGGTCATTGAACATCTCCTTCAAGAATTCATGGTGATACACAAGAAGTCTGCCCCTTATCACCCACAAGCCAACGGACAGGCCGAGAGCACGAATAAGATCCTATGTAACGTATTGACGAAACTTGTAAATAATAAACGCTCTGATTGGGACAAACAGCTTCATCATGCTGTTTGGGCATACCGAGTTGCCTACAAAACGGTACTCAATGCTACCCCATTTCAGATGGTCTTTGGACAGAATGCCGTGCTACCATTGGACTTCCTAATCCCAGCCTTGAAGGTAGCACAAGAGCATGAGTGGAATGGACATGAGTTGTCTTCCAGGATCTTTGATCTAGAACGCTTAGGTGAGACGAGGCTACGCGCAGCAGCAGGCATTTATGCTGCAAAGAAAAGGCAAAAGGCATACTTTGGTGCCCATGTAAAGGACAAAGGATTGAAGGAAGGTGATCTAGTGCTGGTTTACACGCTAAAGCAACATGCCCGCAAATTGGAGAAACGAGGATATGGACCCATGATCATTAATAGACTCTCCACTAGCGGTGCAGTGCAATTGGCCACTTTAGAAGGTGATATCCTACCAAACTATATTAGTGGATGCCGAGTCAAGTTATATCAGGAACCTCTTACAGAGGAAATGCTCACAAGACTCAACACTGCTAAGAAGCGAAAAGAAGAGGAGTTAAGGGTTAGAGAAGAAGCACAAGCAGAGGCAAGAGAGCGCATCAGAAGAAATAAGCTACGGCGGCTAGGCCTAGATGTCAACACAAAAGCTCCCAAATATCACATGGACATGTGCCAAAAATCAGGCATAATTACTTCTCACATAATTGATCGACGGCCCTTTGTGACTATAGAGGTAGGACAAGGAAAGAGTGTAAGGACTGTGAGAGCATTGGTTGACTCAGGAGCAGCAACTAGTGCAGTTAGACTTTCATACTGCCAAGACTTGCATTTGGACATCAAGCCCATAGAAGCCTATCTCATAGGATTAGGAGGCGTGGAAACACCCTGTTTGGGCGAGGTGGAACTTCCCATCTACCTTCAAGATGTTCCAATAAAAGTCAAAATGCTAGTGTGTCATGATGAGGACCTCACAGAACCACTTGTCTTGGGTCAAGATTGGATTTACGACCATGCTGTCAACTTGAACCTAAGAAGTCAACTTCTTCAAGTGTGGGTATATAATCAATGCATTACATTAGAATTGGAGAATCACATGCCCACTGAAACTGACACCACACACTCTCTTTGTTCCTCTAAGGCTAATCTTCTTGAACAAGATGTTGTAGATGTCAAAAGCTCTATGATCCAGACGGACGCAAGCACGGAAGGACAGTCGCAAAGTCAAGATGAACCTTCTTCTTGTTTTTTAAAGAGCAAAGCATCCACAGGAGCTCAACCTCAGAAGCAAGCAAAACAGTGCAAGACAGCCAGTCTATCAAATAGACAAAGAGCCCTCAAGAAGAAAGAAGTGTTGGGCATGACACAGATCTGGGTAAAGAAAGGAGTGCAACCATCGACGTTGCCTCAAAGACTCCCACCCAACCAGATCGACCATGATAACAGAAGGACCAAGCACCTACGACAGGCTCAAACACAAGAAATCCAACTACTTTGGGTACCGAAACAATCGATGAAGGCCGACCACAATAAGGTACAAATTTGGGTGCCTAAAAAATTAGCTACAGCTCAACACGGGCGATTACAGATGTGGGTACCCAAGAAGCTCTTACATACGCAACGGCCTATGCTCCCCACCATGCAAAAGGTCTCAACAAAGAAGCCAAGGAAAACAAAGGATAAGAACAGAGTACAAAGACCCAAAGAAGATAAACTTAACCCTTCTACAAAAATAAGCAGGCACTCACCCAGGATATGGGTTTGGCAGCCAAAAGCACAAGCAACATCCACAAAACCAAGGGGTCAACCACACTGGATACCAAAGCTTGGAAAGCATCCAAAAAAGAACTGGCCTGAGGTGATCTCTACAGGGCCAAATACTATTTGGAAATGGGTTCCCATTAGGAGGATTACATCATTTCGAGATCCAATCGACACCTCCAAACAAAGAATTCATCAAGTATACAAGTAACATCAAAAGCCTCGACCAGCAGCAACCATGTGCCTTTGGCATAACCAAGTCGTTTGCACCATTCAGGTCATGCATTTCCAAAGTATGCATCAATATAGGGCCACCTTACATGGCCGTGCATAGACACAATTGAGAAATCCCAGGCACATGAGACACAATTTTCACATGAAAAATATGTTATTGATACTAACCTCTTTCTTCTTGTTTGATGCCATTGTTCCAAAAAAAAAAAAAAAAAAAAAAAAAAAAAAAAAAAAGAGACTATGTGCTGGAAAGTGCTCATCAGCGAACTTCCAGCAAGGACATCCCTCAACAAAAAGGACAAGCCGACGATCAAACATCATGAGGGAACCACAACACGAAGAGATGAAGACCAACAGACCCTTCACCATGGTAAGACGTGTATGTTTCAACAACACTATAACCATGATAGATTAGGAAACCTCTTCGTCAGCATACCCTTGAGCACTTAGCTCAAGACCCAATCTCTTGCACCATACTTCTTGCCATGCATTTTCCAAGTACGCATATGTAGGGCCACATTACAAGGCCATGCACAAGGCACATATTTGGTTCAACCCATGCACTAATGCACTTACCCACCATTCATTATGGGTTACAAATACTTGGCATGAAAACTATGAAAAGACGACATCAAGATGACAACAACAAGAGCAAGGACGCCATCCACCACCGAGAGTTGCTCCCAATCAACATTGACCACATCCTTTGAGCAGCTAGCAGTTTTGGAAAACTCACAAATGCACCACCCAGATGGAATACAAGGCAGAAGTACGTACAAAGGGACTACAAACTGCAAGAGATAACAGTGGCAAAGTGAAGAACCAGACAAACAACCAGGATACATTGGGAAGAAGGATCGCCCCTGTTGGACGCAAAGGACGCTACCTCTCAACGTACTACATGGAACGACCAATACAACAAGGGTCTGTCAGGGCGACAGACTCAAGAGGGGGGGGAGTGTTGAAGCTTAAGGTCAAGGACAAAGCATGGAAGCGCATCAAGGAAGTGGACACACAGGAAGAAGGAGCAAGTAGGGAGCTCCAAGAAGCACATGTCAAATTTTCAGAAGAAATCCCTACAAAAATAGTGATTTTTATCACTAAAAACCATTGTAAATACCATTTTCCATTTTTGTAACTCCATTTTGTCCAAGCCGAGGAGTCCTCGAGCTTGAGGAGTATTAGATCTACCATCCTACCAATTTTCATGATTTTTAGACTCCGTTTGAGCCCCCAAATAAGCCCTGGAACCTATTTTTTAACTAGGCCGGACACTAGGTCTGGACAGGGCCAAAACCACTCAAAAACTATAAAAAGGACTGGAGAGCTCATTTTTGAGGTTAGCTTGTTGTAGATTTCAGTTTTGTAAGAGAGCTCTTTGGTAATCGAAGCTTTCCATTGTTCCACTCTTTGCTCTTACCTTGTGCGCGTGTGTGTGTATGTGTGTGCATGCTTGTGTGCTTTCACTCACGCACTTGTGCCATCACTTGCTCGCGGTCTTCATACCGGTCCTCACGTCTCCACGGATTGACATTTATGAGGTGTATCTCCTCACGTTGGTACTCACCATTGTGCTAGAGTGACAACACTCTCTGATATAATGATCACCTCCGCATTTATAACATGGTCCTCTAGGTACATGCGGTCTGTTCATAGGTCGGGGGGGTATGGATGCCCTAGGGGCTGTATACATCAATGACACATAGTCCTGCTCATATCCATAGGAACTATCTGACACTTCCATGCCATAGGTATATGGTTCGTACATTTGTCCATATTCTATCATAGAGCTCTCATAACTGGGATAGTTTCCTTGACTATGGTCATAAGATGAGTCATATGGTTCATTGCTAGGCAATGGTGTGGCTGGGACTATCACTATCTCTAGTTTTTCTTTAGGTTCATTCTTAGGATGGGGTGGTTGCTGTCCTAACATAGGTTGTGGTTAATTGTAACCTTGGTAAGCATATGGCCGTGGTACAGGTGCCTGCTACTGATATGTGGGATGCCTAAAGGCTTCACCTCCTTGTTCTCTCTAAGGGTATCCACAAGGTCTCATAACAGGTTGTGTTCGTCTTGCTTGCCTATTGTAAGGACAATTTTTTGAGCTTTGATTTGTGTATTTTTGTTCTATGCTACAATATTGTAGAGGGCCTGGAACGGGCGGTCTATTGTAAGCATAGGCAGGTGGTGGGACTATTCCCATAGTGCACAAATGAGATGGATGATCACCTCCACAATGCATACATCTTCTAAGCATGGGCACTGTCATCGGGTTGTTGGTGTAGTTCCTCTGTCCTTGGACATTTAGCTTCTTTGCTACTAGGTCGGCTATTTCCTCAACATTGTTCTTAGGGTTTGATGTGCTGCTTGCTGAGTCTTCACTCTTCATACTACCTTGAGGTATTTTGAGATCCTCCGCTAGATTTTCCTCTAGGTCAATACATTCTTTCATGCATTCTTGCAAGGTTTGAACTCTCTTCACATACACCAGAGATCTTAATGATCCATTCAATAATCCTTCCAAAAATAATGACACCATTTTGTTTTGGGTGGGTCTCTCTTCCACTGGGCATCTATCCACATACTGCTTGAATCTTCTTGCTGCCAATCTCACTGATTCCATAAGAGCTTGCTTAAAGCTATGGATTAATGATGACGAGTTGTTTTTAATTCCCGACTTAGTGAATTCTTCAATCATTTCTTGATAGACTTGTTCCATGTTCTGAAAATCATTTGGATCTAATGGTTGGAACCAAGCTAACGCTGTGTCCGTCAAAGTTTGACCAAAAGATTCATATTGGATCAAAAAATCTTCTACTTGTTCGGCTCTGATTACTTGCTTGAATTCAGATATATGATTGTAAGGTTCACTAGAGCCATCATAGTGATTTCTCATGCATTTGGCCACTTGAATTGGCCTTAATCTTCTTCCTCCTTCCGGCGGTCTAGGCATTACACAGAAAACTGGTCTTCCTATGGGGATACCAGGTCCTCTTGCTACAGGTTGTCTAAGTGGGGTAGGAAATCCATTCCATGGGTCAATAGGTGGCTGAGGCCGATAGTTAGGGTTATTTGCAAGCATAGAAAACTGTACATGTGGTCTAACCGGGATTTGCGTTTGTTGTGTTTGTCCTGATTGTTGAAATAAATTATTCTGAGAGGTTCCATGTGGGTTTTGTGAAGTAGTGGCTTGATCCCTCGGGGAAACACTGGAATGTTCTGATATTTCAACCCGGCTCTCTCTAAATCTGTTAGGGGCCAATACCTTTTCTGGTTTTTGTCCAAATATGTGATAATTGTGGGAAATTCAGGATCTTGTAACTCATAGACAGTAACTGGATTAGGGGCTTCTTCCCATATTGAAGAGTGGGCTCTAAGGAGGTGCTCCATTCCATTAATCAAATACACATCCATTAAGGAGTCATCTTGGGGAATCAGGTCTCCTCTCCAACCCCTAATAATAGTAGATCTCCCTCTAGGTGTGGTCACATGCTCTTCATTTCCCTCACCAGTAGGGTTATGAGCATTGTTTTCTTCCCCAAGTTCATTAATGTTTTCAGGATGTTCGGTAACCACATACTGGATGTCCCTGTTACCATATAAAATCCTCCTTAATACTTGACTACTGGCCTAGGCACTATGTAAGCATCTGAAGCTTTCTTCAGTCTGGCCACTGATGGGTTTAGCCCATCTAAGTAGATAGGTATATCATTATGGTTGGTGTTCACATATTCCAAAGATGTCCTATATTCTCCCTCAATGATTAACATCATGCCAATCATTGGTACAATGTTTTGTATGTCCTCTGAAGCCATAGGAATTTATTCTTCTGACTCACTACAGGTTTCAGAATAATGTGAATGGCTACTTGGCTCGACTAGACTACCTACAGAAGAGATTACACTTCTTTGGCTTCCTAGGGTTCTCCCAGATCTTAGGTTCATCCACTTAAAAGCTCTGATCAGCCTTTGCAAACCTCCAACTTCTAGAGTTCTTCACTAAAGGTCAAAATTCTAGAAACTTTTGGCTGGGAAAGGATTGACTATGAAATCCCAAGTCACGATACTTGGTCCAAAAAGTTCACGATACTCGACCTTTCGACAAGACGATACACGATATTTGGATGAGACGATACACGATACTTGAGCAACACAATACTCGATACTTGAGCAAACGCGATACTCGATACTTGAGCAAACGCGATACTCGATACTTGAGCAAACGCGATACTCGATACTTGAGCAAAGGCGACACTCGCTACTTGAGCAAACACGATGCTTGATACTTGAGCAAACATGATACTCGATATTTGAGCAAACGTGATACTCGATACTTGAGCAAACGCGATACTCGATACTTGAGCAAACACGATACTCGATACTTGAGCAAACGTGATACTCGATACTTGAGCAAACGTGATACTCGATACTTGAGCAAACGCGATACTCGATACTTGAGCAAACTCGATACTCGATACTTGAGCAAACGCGAAACTCGATACTTGAGCAAACGCAATACTCGATACTTGAGCAAACGCGATACTCGATAATTGAGCAAACGTGATACTCGATACTTGAGCAAACGTGATACTCCATAGTTGAGCAAACACGATACTCGATACTTGAGCAAACGTGATACTCGATACTTGAGCAAACGCGATACTCGATACTTGTGAAGTATCGCGATACTCAACCATAGGAGATGACAATACTTGTCAGGTATCGCGACTCGACCGCGGGAGAACACGATACTTGACACTTTTCAGTTTTTTGTCAGCGTGTTTTTTGATTTTGGGTTCATACACATGTTCTCTGAGTATATTTACCCTCCCCTCTTAGCCTGAATCATAAAAATACTTCCTCTCTACCCCGGTATGGCCTTCACGATACTTCATGCAGATCATTTTTCCTGAAATGCTTAATTCTGACGCTTCTACTTCAAGTTATGAGCAAAATACTGAGTCGCGGGAATGAGCTTCCTACACTTCAACACTTCCTACACTTCACACACACCTCAACCACAGCAAACAAACACTTTCATGGATAGAAAACACTTCCTGACACTCTTTTCAAGCAACACACATGCATACAAGCTTACAAAGAAGAAGATACAGAGAGGAGAAGACACAAATTCGAATTTCTATGCTCTTGATTCTCACAATGGCAAAAAGTGTCTACAAAGAGTCATAAATTGACTTATATACTTGTGCCCTAAAAATGGTCCTTTCACACAAGAGACCGACACTTTATTCAATAAAAGACTAATTCCCTACTAATTTACATGGGTAAGCTTCTAATCTTCTGTGGGGATGCATCTACAGGACTCCTCTAGATCATTTACATCGGAAAATATATTACAAGAATGGTTATAATACAAAAATTGGATGTCCAAATCGGAAAAATTTTGGGGCCCTTCTTTTTCTCTACCTTGTGCTCTCTTTGCTCTGCAACAGTGGGTTTTACCTTTCCTGACAACAACTTCAAAGTCATATTCCATTAGTAAGAGGAACCATCTTACTAAGTGTCCTGTATTACAAGGTTTATTGACCAAATATAACAAAGCTTGACGATCAAAAAACTTGAACTTGTTGGCCAATAAATAGTGTCTAAACTTCTTCACAGCATATACCATGCCTAACCCTTCTCGCTCGGTTGGGGTATAATTTCTTTCAGCTGGGTTTAGTTGTCTACTAGCATATGCTATGGGAAAATCTAAATTTCCTTCACCTGTGGGTTGTGCTAGCACACATCCGATGGCATGATTGGAGGCATCCACATGGACATGGAATGGCTTATTCCAATCTGGGGTTGTCAATATTGGTGTTGTGCACAAAATTCTTTTTAGCTCATTGAAGGAGTTCTCGCATTCATCGTTCCACTCAAAATTTGTCAACAAACCATAAAGAGGTTTAGCTATGATTGCATACATGTGGATAAACCTACGATAATATCCACAATGGCCCATAAAAGCTTGTACCTCTTTAATGTTCCTTGGCCTTGGCAACTCCGCTATGGCTCGTACTTTATCCTCATCTATAGATATTCCGTTCTTGGAAACAATATGACCTAAGATTTTACCTTGTCTAACCATGAACACACAGTTTTCTGGGTTCAAACAGATTCGATATTCTCTGCACTTGTTGAAGATCTGTCTGAGCTCAGGGATGTGGTATCTTCTTTCTTGGGAATGAGCTCATAAATCATCCACATATACTTCTAAGCTCTTTCGCAAGAACTCTTTGAAGACATGACACATGAGCCTTTGGAATGTTGCAAGTGCATTGGTGAGACCAAATGGCATCACACGAAATGCAAAGATTCCCCACTCTGTGGCAAAAGCCCTTTTGTGTTGATCTTCGGGGGCAATGGCTACTTGGTTGTAGCCTAAAAATCCATCAAGGAAGCTATACACTTCCTTGCCTACAATACGCTCCAATAAATGTTCGGTGATTGGAAGCGGATAGCTATGTCTATTCGTAGCAGCATTAACTTTTTTAAGGTTAATACACACTCGCAACTTTCCATTCTTCTTAGGCACTACTACAATGGGGGACACCCATTCAGTATGCTCAATCTCATAGATAAATCCAGCTTCAATCAGCCTGTCAATTTCTTCTTTTATCTTGGTCGCATAAGTGTCATTATATGTGTAGGGCTTCTGTTTGGTGGGCTTGGCATCGACAGTCATGAGGATCGTATGCAAGTATATTCTTGGATCTACTCCCTTCAAGTCTCTATAGTGCCAACCAAACACATCCCTTCATTCCCTTAATAGAGCTACGAGCTCCATTTCTTCTCTTGCACTTAGGTCATCTCCTGTGTAGGTACATCTCTCTTCGTTCTTCTCAATGGTCACAACAATCTTTTTGGTCTTTTCTTTATTATCATATGATTCTCTTATGTTGGCCTCTCTCTTAGGCATTGGTACCAAAATTTTGCGGTTGTCAACTTCATATTTCTTGAAATTCTCTGGTACTTCAAACAATGATTCCTCCTCTTCTTGTTTCACTATTTTTTCTTTTCTTTTTCTTTTGACTGCTCTCACTTCCATCCTTTGAATTTACCGTTTTAATGCTTGTGAGAGGTTCTTCTTCTTTTTGGTTAAACACTCCTACATCTTCTAAATAGTGCTTTTCTGAGTTAAAGCAACTATCCATTACAATGAACTCTAGTCTTAGAAGCTGTTTATGGTTCAACATCACATGATGAATACGATGTTTGCCGGTGTTTCAAAATCGAATGATAATGTGTGGTATGTTGATTTAGGTGCTTCAAATCACATGACCAGTCATGCAGAATGGTTTAGTAGTTTGCAGAAAATTCCAGTTCCTGGATATGTTGAAACAGGTGATGACACATCGCATCCTATTGAGCATACAGGAAACATAGCATTATCTATGGAGGACGGAAAGGTAAAACATCTCGCTGATGTGCTGCATGTTCCAAATATAACGAAGAATCTGGTTTCTATAGGACAAATGGTTGACCAGGGATTACAAGTCAGGTTCAATGCTGATGGATTATATGTAGAGGAGTACAAGCAGGATGGAAGATTGGTTGCCAAAGGAAACAAAGTGGGTAGGATGTTCACCTTAAATGTGAAGATTCCTAAAATGAATGCAGCCATGTTTGAAAAAGGTGCAGGAGTTATTGCAGATATAGAGATATGGCACAAACGGATTGGACATGCAAACTTGCAAAGGCTGAAACTGATGCAGTCAAAGGAGATTGTCCATGGACTACCAAATTTCAAAGTTGTAGAAATGCAAAAGGTATGTGTAGCATGTCAATTTGGTAAACAATCAAGAGCATCATTTCCACATGACAAGCACGTTAGTGAGAATGTACTAGAAGTAGTACATACAGATGTTTGGGGTCTGGCAAAGACCACATCTATGGGCGGTTGCAGGTTTTATGTTACTTTCATTGATGACCATACACACAAAGTATGGGTATATTTTATGAAAGAGAAGAGCGAGGTGTTTACTCACTTCCAGAATTTTAAAGTTATGGTGGAGAAGCAGACAGGGAAGTACATTCAAACATTAAGATCTGATGGAGGAGGTGAATACATGTCAAATGAGTTTAGCAGTTTTCTAAAAAATCATGGAATTCGGCGTCAATTTTCATGCAGGTACACACCACAACAGAATGGTGTTTCTCAGTGCAAAAATAGACATATTGCAGAAATAGCAAGAGCCTTGATGGTTGAGAAGAATATGCCTCATTGTTATTGGGCAGAAGCTGTGCATACTGCTGTATACATCATGAACAGAACTCCGACTACTGCTGTACATCAAGTTACACCTGAAGAGAAGTTTACAGGTATAAAGCCAAACTTATCACATCTGAAAGTTTTTGGCTGTATTGCATATGTACATGTTCCAGATGAGTTGAGGACGAAGCTTGATCCGAAAGAAAAAAAATGTATCTTCATTGGATATTCCCTTGAGCAAAAGGGGTACAAATGTTATAACCCACTCACACGACAAGTGAAGGTGAGCAGAGATGTGGTATTTGATGAAATGTCAAGCTTCTATGCAGATGCCAAAGAAGGATTGAATCTTGAACCAAATGACAAAGAAAATGCTAAAAAATCTAGTGCAGAATCTCAAGTTTTGAGTGGACCGGATGCATCACCAAGCAATAGTTCCAACTCAAATCCATGGAGTGGAAGATTGCGTGGAAATTTCAGTCCAGCAAATTCATCAAGTACATCCAAGAAAGGTAAAGAAAAGCTTTCTGCTGGTAGTAAAACAGGTGCAGGTTTTGAAGACGTTGATGGAGATTCAAGCGGTTCAGAAAAGAGTCTTGATGAGGAACTTGGATTGCCCTCTGTGAAGACTCCAGGAGTAAGAAGGGCACATGCAGATGATACAAGAAGAAGTGACCCAGGACCAAGAAGATCTGGGAGGATGCGTAATTCAGTGCAACGATTGACATATGATAGTTACATGGCTCGGCATTGTGCCTACATGACAAAGGTAATACAAGATGTTGAACCTTCTTGTTTTGAAGATGCAATTGGTAATGCAGATTGGAAAAAAGCTATGGATGAGGAGATGGCTGCACTTTATGGAAATGATACATGGAAGCTGGTTCCATTGCCGCAAGGAAAGAAATCCATAGGCTGCAAATGGGTTTACAAGGTAAAGCATAATGCTGATTGGTAGCATAAGCAGGTATAAAGCACGATTGGTAGCTAAAGGTTATGTACAGACATATGGCATTGATTATGAGGAAACATTCAGCCCTGTAGCTAAAATGTCTACTGTCAGAACACTTGTTGCATTAGCTACAGCAAAAGGATGGACTTTGCATCAAATGGATGTGAAGAATGCTTTCCTACATGGTGAGTTACAGGAAGAAGTATATATGGACCAGCCACAAGGATATGAAGATTCAAAGCATCCAAAATATGTTTGCAGGTTGCAAAAGGCTTTGTATGGGCTGAAGCAAGCCCCTCGTGCATGGCATGCAAGGATTGTTGATTACTTAACCAGCATTGGGTTCTCTATGTGTGATGCATATCACTCACTATATGCAAGGAAGGCTGATGACTATTGTGGCTATTTATGTTGATGACCTAATTGTAGGTGGTGATAATGAAGAAAGCATCAAAGAGGTAAAGAAACTTCTTATGCACGAATTCGACATGAAAGATCTTGGTGTGCTGCGCTATTTCTTGGGCATTGAGTTTATACATACAGAAACAGGTATATGGATGTCGCAAAGGCAATATGCCTTGAATATGCTCCAAAAGTATGGTATGGCTGATTGTAAGCCAATTTCTATGCCATTAGATCAAAATTTGAAATCGGATACTACATCAGGTGAAGCATTGGAAAATGCTACTATGTACAGGAAAATTGTGGGAAGTCTTATATATCTCACAATTACACGGCCTAATCTAAGTTATACTGTTGGACTTGAAAGTCAGTTTATGCATGTTCCCAAGAAGCCACATTTGGATGCTCTGAGGCGCACTCTACGTTATGTGAGTGCTACTTTGGATTATGCATTATTTTATGAAGCTGGTGTAGATTTGCAAGTTCATGGATACATCGATGCAGATTGGGCTGGTAGTACTCCAGATAGAAGATCTACTAGTGGCTTTCTTTTCTCACTTGGAGGTGTAGCTATTACATGGAGCAGTAAGAAGCAACCCACTGTTGCTTTGTCGAGTACAGAGGCTGAGTATAGAGGTGCTGCAATGGAAGCATGTGAGGCATCATGGCTGGAGATGTTACTTGCAGATTAAGGTGTGGAAGTGCAAAAGCCTATCACTATCTATTGTGATAATCTTAGCAGCATACAGTTAGCACGGAACCCTGTTTTCCATGCTAGAACAAAGCATATCAAGGTACATTATCACTTCATCAGAGAGAAGGTATTAGTAGGTGATATTGATCTTGTTTATGTGAGAACAGATGAGCAGGTTGCTGATATTTTCACCAAAGCACTTGGAGCTGAGAAGTTGAAGAAGTTTCGGAAGATGCTTGGATTACAGGATATAGCGTTGAGCTTGAGGGGGAGTGTTGAGATATCAAGCTCAACATGTGATGATCCAGGATGACACGTATAGTGGTCACACCGGTATATGTTAGGGATACTTCATTGAGCTTTATTAGATTTATCTACCCAGAGTGATGGCACATTTGTTTCTTGCCAGCTCACTCATTCGCGGACATTAGGTTTTTCCTTATGTACTGGTCTTTATATATTGCACTGGTTGTATTCTTGTTTCTAGGTCATTCTTGTACATTCCTTTTATGTAATAGAAGAAGAAGAAGAAAATTATTCTTCCTTGCCTCAATCTGTGTGTGTGCTTCTCCTTCAGAGTGAGAGTGTGTGTGTGAACTCTCTTCCTTATCTCCTTGCTCGTGACACACATTTCTTGTTCCTCTTCTTCTACGCATCTCATGAGTAATCCATTTGAGTCTTGGTGATACAAGCTTCCAGCAATGATATGAAGGTTTTTAGTCTTCCATAGGTCTTGAGTTCGGTTTGGTGTGATCCCATCTTTAGGTCCATCCGTGAGTATAGGGATCAATTTTTCTGCACACTGGGGACATACTTCGAGGTTAAACAGGTAAGTGTCTGGTAGATCATCTGGTACTCCTATGGGTGGTTCACCGTGTGTCATTCTTGATACGTGATCCGCTCTTATGTGGGTATTTCCTTTCTTGACTACTACTTCAAAACCAAATTCCATCAACAAT
This sequence comes from Ceratopteris richardii, assembly GCA_020310875.1. Lineage (NCBI taxonomy): Eukaryota > Viridiplantae > Streptophyta > Polypodiopsida > Polypodiales > Pteridaceae > Ceratopteris > Ceratopteris richardii. The sequence continues at coordinate 170,738,712 of CM035413.1, forward strand.
AGAAACCATCGTACTAATCGTCCTGTATTACAAGGCTTATTGACTAAGTACAGTAGGGCTTGATGATCAATGAAGAATTTGAACTTGTTTGCCAAAAGGTAATGCCGGAACTTTTTTACTGCGTATACCATTCCTAGGCCTTCTCTTTCGGTTGTTGTATAATTGCGTTCTGCTTGATTCAATTGTCTACTGGCATAGCCTTTAGGATGATCTAACTTCCCGGTATCTGCAGGTTGAGCTAAGATGCAACCAATGGCAAACTTGGAAGCATCCACATGAATGTGAAATGGCTTATTCCAATTGGGTACTTGGAGGATTGGTGTTGAACTCAATCGATTCTTTAATTCGTTAAAGGATTTTTCACATTCTTCAGTCCAGTTGAACTGTGTCAATTATGCATAAAGAGGTCTAGCAATTATCGCATACATATGTATAAACCTTTGGTAGTATCCACAATGTCCCATAAATGCTTGTACTTCCTTAACAGTCTTCGATCTTGGTAAATCCAGAATTACTTTGATTTTGTCTTCATTTGTTGAGATTCCATTCTTAGAGACAATATGTCCTAATATCTTTCCTTGTCGAACCATGAAGACACATTTTTCTGGGTTGAGGCATACTCTATATTGTCGACATTTGGCAAAGATCTTTTCTAGTTCAGGGATATGTTCTGATCGTATAGCTGAATAAGTACATAAATCATCCACGGATACCTCCATACTCTTTCTCACGAACTCTTTGAATACATGGCACATCAATCTTTGGAAGGTGGCTGGGGCATTAGTTAGACCAAAAGGCATAACCCTAAAGGCGTATACTCCTCATTCAGTTGCAAAGGCTATTTTATGTTGGTCTTCAGGAGCAATGTCTACCTGATTATATCCTGAAAAGCCGTCCAAAAAACTATACACTTCCTTCCCTGCCACTCTCTCCAAAAGATGATCCGTGATGGGTAATGGGTAACTATCTCTTATGCTAGCGGCATTAACTTTTTTCAGATTTATGCATACTCTTAACTTCCCATTCTTTTTCGGTACAACCACCAAAGGTGATACCCATTCCATGTGTTCAATCTCATATATGAATCCACCATCTAACAACTTATCTATCTCTTCCTTTATCTTTGCTGAGTATACATCATTGTATGTGTACGGTCTTTGTTTAGAAGGTTTGGCTTCGGATGTCATAGGGATTCTATGAGCACATATCGATGGATCTACTCCTTTCAAGTCCTTATAGGTCCAGGCAAAGACATCCCGGTATTCCCTTATGAGGCGTATTAACTCTTGTTCTTCCTCCATTGAGACCACCTGTCCTATGAAAGTACATCACTCCTCTCCTTCCTCTAACGTTACTACTATCTTCTTGGTTTGCTCTTTGTTGTCATATGCTATTCCTGACTGTGCTTCTCGTTTTGGCATTTGAATAGCAATTCTTCTCTCTTCTACTTCATATTTTTTGAAGTGGGCGGGCACTTCAAATTGGTCTTGAGGCTTCTTTTCTTCATCATTTTTTGCTTGATCTAACCAAAGCTCCTCTTCCTGTGTTGGTTCTTGATTTATTTCACTAGCTATGACACTTACTTCTTGATTTCCACTTTCTATTTCCATTTGCTCTTGCTCCATTTCAATGCTCTCGTAATCCTCTTTCCATTCTTTTTCAATTACTTCTCCTTCTTCAGCCTCTTGAAGAACTACCACATATAGACTAACGTCATATCCTTCCTCAGCAATGCATTCATTCATGGTTATCACTTCTTCGTTTACACACACATCGAGAGTGGCTAAAATCTCCATCCAACCATGAGGTTCAAATTCTTCATCTAGGAATATTTGAGGCATATAGGCTCGATCTTGTACTGATCTAGCAACTCCTTGCTTTTGCTGCCATCCTTTCCTCCTATCCTCTTCCCTTTTCACAGTTTGGCATATCCATAGATGAGTGTCCTCATTCATCTACGATTGGTCGCTTGAACCTATACTATGAATTGACTGATTATCTTCCTCCTTATGAATCTGATTCCATTGTAAGGGGGGAACATCTTGATATGTATATGTGTGGAGATTTATTCTTGTGGTGGTTCCTTCATGCTGTAGGTATACGGCGTCTTCTCCCCAATCTTGCACTACCTTTAGTTGTCTCATGATAGGTCTTTCAAGTATCATTTCATAATTGCTTGGCCTTTCAAATTGACATATCGCTAAGGTGTGCTCGAACTCAACTCCGCACGTGATAAAAACTACCCGTTCCAATAATCCCAAGGGGTCTTTTGATGTGTCCATCTGCCATTTCTATCTTCATGAGTGTTGGTCTTAGAGCTCGTTTTCCCCATTTCTCCCAGATTTCCTTAGTTGCTATTCCTACTCCAGCTCCTGTATCTAAAATGGCTTTGGTGGTGTAACCCCTATAGGTAAGTGGAAGGCAAGTGTTTCCTTCATCTCCCTAACTAAAATCTCCAACCTTATCGATTGGGATTTTTACTGTGTTTACTTCATTAGGCATCTCCTTCTCTTCCACCTTGATCTCCAATTGACTGGTTAATTTCTCCTTCAAATGTGGTTTAACCTTCAACAGTTCTTCCAATGTCAGAGTGCAAGGGATTTTTACCTTTCTAAGGTGTTGTATGATATCTGATGTTTGGACTGATGGGTTCAGTTCTTTTTTCCTCATTGAGGGAATGCCATATAGTTCCGAATTATGTTCGTATTCTCCTGCGTAATTTCGCAAAACCTTTACTCTATCATTTTCTTCGTTACTTGGATCAATTGGTAATATTTCTTCTAAATTCAATTCAGGTATTGAATCCTCTATTCCATCTTCTGCTTCTAGCTCTTCAAAGGGTGGTTCAATTCCTTCCACTTTCTTCCATCTGTTTTCTTGGACTCTTGCCCACAATTCTTTAGGCCATTCCCCTTCTACTTCGGGAACAATGGAACCTTCCCTTTTATCCTCACAATAATTTCCATTATATGTCTTACCTGCTTTGGGTTTCTCGTGATCATTAGCAATGACACACTCTTGGAATTCTCCTTCGGAAATTCGTGTATTGGGTAGTGGAAAAGCAGGTTTTTCTAAGGTCTGTTGGGCGACTTCTATTAATTTTTTGCAGATCTCCAACCTCTCTTTCTCTAGGTCACCTCTAGGATATTCTCTTTCATGTTGTTCTATGGTAGGTCTTGCTCTTATTCGTGCCTTGTATGCCTGAATCCACATGGCTAATTATTCAGGCATGGGATCTGCTAAAACGGATCCTACCTCTTCTTTTTTATACTTTCCATTTTTATTTTCTTCTTCAAATTTTTGTTCCTCTTTTGGATTTTGTTCGCTCTTCTCATTTTCCTTCTTCTGTAGTAACTTCTTTTCCTTTATCCTATCTCTACGGTTCTTCCATCTTTGTGTCTGTTTGCTTACAACACTTTTCTGAGGCTCTTCCGAGTCTTCAACTCTCTGAGGTGTGGGTGTGTTCACCTCTCTGTAGCTTTGATTATTTTTTTAGTTTTTTCTGGGGTCTCTCTAGCTTTGGCTCTAGTTATAGCTTTCAATGGTACCGTGTACTCGTTATCGCTTCCAAATGATTCTATCACTGCTATCACGTTAATCTGTACATTAGAGTTAACTTTGTTGGGGTTCTTGGGGCAATATCTGAAAAGGTGTTCTTTACCACTATCACTACAGTATCCTTCCCAGACTCGCTATGGTGGTGGTGGGTTTGGCAGTGTACACTCTCTGATATAATGATCACCTCCGCATCTATAACATGGTCCTCTAGGTACATGCGGTCTATTCATAGGTTGGGGGGGTATGGATGGCCTAGGGGCTGTATACATCAATGACACATAGTCCTCCTCATATCCATAGGAACTATCTGGCACTTCCATGCCATAGGTATATGGTTTGTACATTTGTCCATACTCTATCATAGAGCTCTCATAACTGGGATAGTTTCCTTGACTATGGTCATAAGATGAATCATATGGTTCATTGCTAGGCAATGGTGTGGCTGGGACTATCGCTCTCTCTAGGTTTTCTTCAGGTTGAGCTATTTTCACGGGGACAACATTCTGAGGATGGGGTGGTTGTTGTCCTAACACCGGTTGTGGTTGATTGTAACGTTGGTGAGCATATGGCCGTGGTACAGGTGCCTGCTGCTGATATGTGGGATACCTAAAGGCTTCACCTCCTTGTTCTCTCTGAGGGTATCCATAAGGTCTCATAACAGGTTGTGTTGGCCTTGCTTACCTATTGTAAGGACAGTTTTCCGAGCTGTGATTTGTGTATTTTTGTTCTATGCTGCAATATTGTAGAGGGCCTAGAACGGGCGGTCTATTGTAAGCATAGGCAGGTGGTGGGACTATTCCCCTAATGCATAAATGAGATGGATGATCACCTCCACAATGCATACATCTTCTAAGCATGGGCACTCTCATTGGGTTGTTGGGATAGTTCCTCTGTCCTTGGACATTCAACTTCTTTGCTACTAGGTCGGTTTTTTCCTCAACATTGTTCTTAGGGTTCGATGTGCTGCTTGCTGAATCTTCACTCTTCATACTACCTTGAGGTATTTTCAGATCCTCCGCTAGATTGTCCTCTAGGTCAATACATTCTTTCATGCATTCTTGCAAGGTTTGAACTCTCTTCACATACACCAGAGACCTTAATGATCCATTCAATAATCCTTCCAAAAATAATGACACCATTTTGTTTTGGGTGGGTCTCTCTTCCACTGGGAATCTATCCACATACTGCTTGAATCTTCTTGCTGCCAATCTCACTGATTCCGTAGGAGCTTGCTTAAAGCTATGGATTAATGATGACGAGTTGTTTTTAATTCCAGACTTAGTGAATTCTTCAATGATTTCTTGATAGACTTGTTCCATGTTCTGAAAATCATTTGGATCTAATGGTTGGAACCAAGCTAAAGCTGTGTCTGTCAAAGTTAGACCAAAAGATTCATATTAGATCAAAAAATCTTCTACTTGTTCTGCTCTGATTACTTGCTTGAATTCAGATATATGATTGTAAGGTTCACTAGAGCCATCATAGTGATTTCTCATGCATTTGGCCACTTGAATTGGCCTTAATCTTCTTCCTCCTTCCTGCGGTCTAGGCATTACATGGAAAACTGGTCTTCCTATGGGGATACCAGGTCCTCTTGCTACAGGTGGTCTACCTGGGGTAGGAATTCCATTCCATGGGTCAACAGGTGGCTGAGGCCAATAGTTAGGGTTATTTGCAGGCATAGCAAACTGTACATGTGGTCTAACCGGGATTTGAGTTTGTTGTGTTTGTCCTGACTGTTGAAATGAATTATTCTAAAAGGTTCCATGTGGGTTTTGTGAAGTAGTGGCTTGATCCCTCGAGGAAAACACTCGAATGTTCTGATATTTCAACCTGGCTCTCTCTGAATCTGTTAGGGGCCAATACCTTCTCTGGTTTTTGTCCAAATATGTGATAATTGTGGGAAAGTCAGGATCTTGTAACTTATAGATAGTAACTCGATTAGGGGCTGCTTCCCATATTGAAGAGTGGGCTCTAAGGAGGTGCGCCATTCCATTAATCAAATACACATCCATTAAGGAGTCATCTTGGGGAATCAGGTCTCCTCTCCAACCGCTAACCACAGTACATCTCCCTCTAGGTGTGGTCACACGCTCTTCATTTCCCTCACCATAAGGGTTATGAGCATTGTTTTCTTCCCCAAGTCCATTAATGTTTTCAGGATGTTCAATAACCACATACTGGATGTCCCTTTTATCCATATAAAATCCTCCTGAATACTTGACTCCTAGCCTAGGCACTATGTAAGCATCTAAAGCTTTCTTCAGTCTGGCCACTAATCGGTTTAGCCCATCTAAGTAGATAGGTATATCATTTTGGTTGGTGTTCACATATTCCAAAGATGTCCTATATTCTCCCTCAATGATTGACATCATGCCAATCATTGGTATAGTGTTTTGCATGTCCTCTGAAGCCATAGGAATTTATTATTCTGACTCACTACAGGTTTCAGAATAATGTGAACAGCTACTTGGCTCGGCTACACTACCTACAGAAGAGATTACACTTCTTCGGCTTCCTAGGGTTCTCCCAGATCTTAGGTTCATCCACTTAAAAGCTCTGATCAGCCTTTGCCAACCTCCAACTTCTAGAGTTCTTCACTAAAGGTCAGAATTCTAGAAAAATTTGGCTGGGAAAGGATTGACTATGAAATCCCAAGTCACGACACTTGGCCCAAAAAGTTCACGATACGCCACCTTTCGACAAGACGATACACGATATTTGGATGCGACGAGACACGATACTTGAGCAACACGATACTCAATAGTTGAGCAAACACGATACTTGATACTTGAGCAAACATGATACTCGATACTTGAGCAAACGTGATACTCGATACTTGAGCAAACGCAATTCTTGATACTTGAGCAAACGCTATACTCGATACTTGAGAAACACGATACTCGATACTTGAGCAAACATGATACTCGATACTTGAGCAAACGCGATACTCGATACTTGAGCAAATGCGATACTCGATACTTGAGCAAACGCGATACTCGATACTTGAGCAAACGCGATACTCGATACTTGAGCAAACGCGATACTTGATACTTGAGCAAACGCGATACTCGATACTTGAGGAAACACGATACTTGATACTTGAGCAAACCTGATACTCAATACTTGAGCAAACGTGATACTCGATACTTGAGCAAACACGATACTTGATACTTGAGCAAACGCGATACTCGATACTTGTGAAGTATCGCGATACTCAGCCACAGGAGATCACAATACTTGTCAGGTATTGCGACTCGACCGTCGGAGAATACGATACTTGACACTTTTCAGCTTTTTTTCAGCATGTTTTTTGATTTTGGGTTCATACACATGTTCTCAGAGTACATTTGCCCTCCATTCTTAGCCTGAATCATAAAAATACTTCCTCTCTACCCCGGTATGGCCTTCACAATACTTCACGCAGATCGTTTTTCCTGAAATGCTTAATTTATGTGATAAGGATGAGAGAATGATATATGTGCTTACCTTAGGTATTCTCTCTCAACTCTCTAACAACTCTAACCAGCTCTGCGTAGCTCCACAAGCTCGGATCTAGCCCACGATATTCGACAGCACCTCTCACGATACTTGTTTAAGAGACAAGTGTCTTACAAAATGGCATTTTTAGCTTTTATACTTTTGAATTTTCCTACTCACTAAAAAAGAAGAACAAGACAAGGACTGAAAGCTACTCTAATTACTTAACCTACTCCCTTGTTCCTCCTACTCTACTCACTCCACTCACTTCCCTAAACTAATAACTCACTACACACACTTCAAGAGTGAGAAGTAGTAAGTGCAGGTGAAAGTGACTTACCAAAGAAGAGAAAATCACTACTCCTCCTCTCAATTCAATGCAAAAAACTACTTACCATCACATGAATGCCTCTGTTTGATTCGACACTCCCCGGCAACGGCGCCAAAAAACGTGTGCACCTAAGAACCAACTTAGGGACTTGTGGAGAAAGAAACTATACCTCAATCCCCCTCAAGTGCATATAGTGAGGATTCACGCTTTAATTATCAATCCGATCAGTATCAAAACCTAGCCGAGTGTATGAAGAGATGCATTCAAATGACAATCAATGCAAATGAGTTACTCAAAGAGTGTAAACAAGGCAAAAAGTGTCTACAAAGAGTCACAAATTGACTTATATACTTGTGCCCTAAAAATGGTCCTTTCACACAAGAGACCGGCACTTTATTCACTAAAAGACTAATTCCCTAATAATTTACATGGGTAAGCTTCTAATCTTCTATGGGGATGCATCTAGAGGACTCCTCTAGAGCATTTACATCAGAAAATATATTACAAGAATTGTTATAATACAAAAATTGGATGTCCAAATCGAAAAAATTTTGGGGCCCTTCTTTTTCTCTGCCTTGTGCTGTCTTTGCTATGCAACGGTGGGTTTTACCTTTCCTGACAACAACTTCAAAGTCATATTCCATTAGTAAGAGGAACCATCTTACTAAGCGTCGTGTATTACAAGGTTTATTGACCAAATATAACAAAGCTTGATGATCAGTGAAAAACTTGAACTTGTTGGCCAATAAATAGTGTCTAAACTTCTTCACAGCATATACCATGCCTAACCCTTCTCGCTCGGTTGTGGTATAATTTCTTTCAGCTGGGTTTAGTTGTCTACTAGCATATGCTATGGGCAAATCTAAATTCCCTTCACCTGTGGGTTGTGCTAGCACACATCCGATGGCATGATTGGAGGCATCCACATGGACATGGAATGGATTATTCCAATCTGGGGTTGTCAATATTGGTGTTGTGCACAAACATCCTTTTAGCTCATTGAAGGAGTTCTCGCATTCATCGTTCCACTCAAAATTTGTCAACAAACCATAAAGAGGTTTAGCTATGATTGCATACATGTGGATAAACCTACGATAATATCCACAATGGCCCATAAAAGCTTGTACCTCTTTAATGTTCCTTGGCCTTGGCAACTCCGCTATGGCTCGTACTTTATCCTCATCTGTAGATATTCCGTTCTTGGAAACAATATGACCTAAGATTTTACCTTGTCTAACCATGAACACACACTTTTTTGGGTTCAAACAGACTTGATATTCTCTGCACTTGTTGAGATCTATCTGAGCTCAGGGATGTGGTATCTTCTTTCTTGGGAATGAGCACATAAATCGTCCACATATACTTCTAAGCTCTTTCGCAAGAACTCTTTGAAGACATGACACATGAGCCTTTGGAATGTTGCAGGTGCATTGGTGAGACCAAATGGCATCACACGAAATGCAAAGATTCCCCACTCTGTGGCAAAAGCCATTTTGTGTTGATCTTTGGGGGCAATGGCTACTTGGTTGTAGCCTGAAAATCAATCAAGGAAGCTATACACTTCCTTGCCTACAACATGCTCCAATAAATGTTCGGTGATTGGAAGCGGATAGCTATCTCTATTCGTAGCACCATTAACTTTTTTAAGGTTAATACACGCTCACAACTTTCCATTCTTCTTAGGCACTACTACAATGGGGGACACCCATTCAATATGCTCAATCTCATAAATGAATCCAGCTTCAATCAGCCTGTCAATTTCTTCTTTTATCTTGGCCGCATAAGTGTCATTATATGTGTAGGGCATCTGTTTGGTGGGCTTGGCATCGACAATCATGGGGATCGTATGCGAGTATATTCTTGGATCTACTCCCTTCAAGTCTCTATAGTGCCAATCAAACACATCCCTATATTCCCTTAACAGAGCTACGAGCTCCATTTCTTCTCTTGCACTTAGGTCATCTCCTATGTAGGCACATCTCTCTTCGTTCTCCTCAATGGTCACAACAATATTTTTGGTCTTTTCTTTATTATCATATGATTCTCCTATGATGGCCTCCCTCTTAGGCATTCATACCAAAATTTTGCGGTCGTCAGCTTCATATTTCTTGAAATTCTCTAGTACTTCAAACAATGATTCCTCCTCTTCTTGTTTCATTATTTTTCTTTCCTTTCTCTTTTGACTTCTCTCACTTCCATCCTTTGAATTTACCGTTTTAATGCTTGTGAGAGGTTCTTCTTCTTTTTGGTTAAACACTCCTACATCTTCTAAATAGTGCTTTTCTGAGTTAAAGCAACTATCCATTACAATGGACTCTAGAACGTCATCGTTCTCTTCTTCTTCTATGATATCACTAGGGTCACATTCTTCTAGCAAGGGCTGACACATGAACACCAAAATATCATAACCTTCCTCATCACAATGAGGTGTCCATTGTTCTTCATTGACTGCAATGTCCATGGTAGCTAAGATTTCTACCCAACCATGAGGCTCAAATTCCTCATCTGGAAAGATCATCGGTGTATAGGCTGGGTCTTTAATTGGTCTATATCCTGGAGAAGTTCCTTCTTCTCTTGCTTTTAAGCATTTTTCCTCTTCCTCCGCGACCTTGCACATCCACAAATGAGTATCTTCATGCAACCAGGATGGATCAGGTGAACTTCCAGAATGCACAGAGATAGAATCTTCTTTCGCTTTGTGGATAGAATTCCACTGTAGGGGTGGTACATCTATGAAGGTGTAATCCTTCAAATTGACCTTGGTGGTGACCCCTAAGTGCTGCAAGTACAAGGAGTTGGTTCCCCAATCTTGTACTATTTGCAATTGTTGTAGGAAGGGTCTTCCTAGGATCATCCCATAGACATTATTTTTCTCAAAGTCACATATAGCAAATGTATGTTCAAACTCTACCCCATAGGTGGTTAGAGTTATCCCTTTGAGCAATCCTAGAGGTCTTTCAAAATGACCGTCAGCCATTTGAAGCTGCATTCTAGGTGGTCACAATAGCAACACCAACACCTGAATCTATGATTGCTTTGGCTGTTTAACCTTCGTAGGTGATTGGAAGATAAGTATTACCCTCTTCACCCTCACACATGTCTCCTATTTTATCGAGAGGTATCTCTAGAACTTTTTGCTTAGAGACTTTTTTTGGCATATTGGAATCAAGTTCTGGGACCTGATCCTTCACATGATTCCATAGCGCGGGTTTTGCTTTTAGCAACTCTTCTACAATGAGATGACACTAAACCTTAGCGTTGTTCACGACATCGGTGTTCATTGGAACCACTAAGTCTTCATTCCTTACCAATATTGTAAGAGCTCTGATCTGAAGAGATTCAAATTCCCAAGGGCCTGGAAATTGAGGCAGTTCTTCTAATGTATTAGATTCAAAATCTAGTCTTTAGTCTTTTTGTTGTTCTGCTTCATCTTCGTAAATAGATGGAATGTCTTGGGGAAATTGATCATGAAGGTCATCAATCTCATGAATAGGAGGGGAATTACCCTTCTCCTTGGCCCATTTTTCTTCTTGTATTTCCCACAAGAACTCTTGAGAGTACTGTTGAATTGAAGGAGGTATTCCAACATCCGTGGAATTAGGAACATAAGCTCCCATCGGTGGTGAGCTTCTTCTCTCAATAACTGGTTGAGCCTGTGGAGGTAAAGAATCTTGTGGTTTGTTTACCAATTGCTCTAATCTTTCTAGTAAGACCTGGAAATGCAAATCCGATTTGACAGAGTTTGTCTGATTGAACTTTCGACTAGTCTCAAGTATAGCTTGAGCTTGCTCTACCATTTTCATGCACATTTTCATCCATTCAATCTCTAAATTTGCTCTAGCGTAACTCTTGTCTAGGTTTGCAGCTGTTGGCCCTTCTTGAAGTCGAGCGTGGTAGGCCTTGAACATCATGTCCAAGCCTTCTAGGGTTGGATCTACAAGAACAGACCCTGGTTGTGGTCTATTTACAATGGGTGGTGGGGTGGGATGAGGTGGAGTGGATGGAGTTTCGGCATGCGAGGAACTTTGAGATGCAATGTCTTCTATCTTTGTTTTCGCTTCTTTCAGGCTTTCTTCTAGTTCTGATAACCTTTTATTCCACTTGCGATTGGCTTTCTCCCTGGTATCCTTCCATGTTCTTGTTTTCCTCTTACTAGGCTCTCTTGATTCACTGCACTCTGATTGCTCTACTGGTTTATCTTGTTTTAAGGCTTGTGCTCTTGTGACACCTCGTATAGGAGCCACATTACTGCTACTTGAACTTGAATCTGCCACTAAGCCTACCACATTAATGGGTGTAATCTTGGGTGCACTAGACGGGTTTCTTGGACAATCTTTGGGGAGATGGTCTTTGCCACATTCAGGACAAAAAGCTTGTATTGTAATAGCCTGACCTTGACTCGGAGATGGTGGGTGGGGACAATCAAGAATGAAATGGTCACCTTGACATCTGAAACAAGATCCTCTAGGGGCTTGTGGTCTCATTTGTCTCAATTGGGGACTAGGGTCAGGATTTGTGTACATGACATTGGAGTATTTCTGGCTCCCAATTTTTCTCCATAGGTGGTGCCTCATATTGATACGAGTAAATCTCACTATGCTCAGGGGACTCAGTGTAATAAGCATGTGGACTACCTTCATGGGAGTAGTATGAACTTTGAGCATGAGAGTCATTATCTGGTATCAATGGGGTAAATGGCACCAATGCTCTATTTGGATTTTCCTCTCCGACAGCATACTTGACTGGAATCACGTTGGCAGGAGCTGGTGGTTGGTTTCCCAAGACTAGTTGTGGCCTATATTGTGCCTGATATTGCTGTTGTGGTCGATAATATGGCTGTTGGTATTGGTTCTGATACCTACCTTGTTGGTAAGGTTGTTGATAAGTTTGTCTAACAGCCTGCCTATTGTAGGGACAATCTTGAGCCGTGTGGTTCGTGTATTTTCTCTCAATAGTGCAATATGGAGCACTCCTTTCTCTAATGTTTTGGTTTTGCATTGGGCATACGTTAGCCATGTGGTCCCCTCCACAGGTAAACCATCGGTTCAATGAGGTGACTCTTTGTGTTTGTCTATTTTGGCCTCCCAGCTTCTTGGCAACTTGCTCAGCTATCTCATCTATTTCCGTGGAGATTTTCGAAGTATGACTAGGAGAACTATCAGAATCCTTATAGAGTTTGGAGAATCCTAACTGCTCACCCAAGTTATCTTCTATGTCAATGCATGTCCGCACACACTCTTCTATGGATCTAGGCTCTTTCAAGTACACATATGATCTTAACTTTGTGCTCAGTAAGCCATCTAAGAACAAAGCCACTTGTTTGGCTGGTGTGGGTAACTCTGGAGCAGGGCATCTTTCTAGGTACTGTCTGAACCGTCTACCTGCTAGTCGCACTATTTCTTGGGGTGTCTGCTTGATACTGTGGATCAAAGATGATGTGTTATGCCTGATACCACTCTTGGAAAATTCTACAATGAATTCTTCTAGCAGCTGACCTATATCGTGATAGTTGCTAATACTCAGTGGTTGAAACCAAGCTAAGGTAGTGCCCTTAAGAGTCAAACCAAATGCCTCATACTGGGTGAACAAATCCTCAACCTGTTCAGCTCTTAACACTTGTTTGAACTGGGCCACATGATCATAAAGATCTCCTATCCCGTCAAAATAATTCTTCATTACCTTGATCACTTGAGTGGGTCTAAGGCTTCTTGGGTACTCTCAGGGTCTAGGCAATGGAAAATCTTGTTCATCTCTTTGTTGAACATGTGCTTGATGTCTCTCTCTTTCAGGTCTTTCATTTTCAAATCCTGATCTATTCCTGCCCACAATGTGTGCAAAACTTACCTGAGGTCTCTCTCTAGTTCTTTCTCTCTGGGCTTCATGAGCTTTGGATGATCCTACTCCTTGGAGGTCATGGGACACATTGGATCGTGTTGGAGGGAAAATCAATTCACTCTTCCAAGTATATGCATGTCTATCATGTTTTGTTACCAAGAACATTTTCTCTGATGTGTTATCTAGGTAGACCACTTTGCCTGGTGTCTCTGGATCCTTGAACTCGTAGATGATGATTATGCCCAATTGGCTAGGTTGATCTGGCTTGAATCTCCAAAAGGCTTCCTCTGTTTCTCTATTCAAGAATAGGTCTATGCTTTTGTTGTCTTGAGGGATCCAATCTGGAGTGATCACTCTGGTCAAAATTGACTTACCTCTAGGAGTCTCGGATCCTTGTCCTACATTTCCTTGTTCCAAGTCTCTTATCTCATTCTCCAAAATGACATTTCCAAACTCATCAGTCCTATCTAGTAGGTTGGTGACCACATACATGGTTTCTTCCTTATCAATGTATGAACCTTCTTCAAACTTGACTACTAGGTGTTCAAGTCCAAAGGGTTGATCTAGATTTTTGAGTTGGACCACTGATCGCCTTAGGCCGTCCTCATAGATGCGAGCACCTAATCAGTTGGTCCAAATATATTCCAACTGTGTCTTATATGGACCTTCTAGTGTTTGTAAATATGTAATGTCTGAGTTACTTGCAGGTTTTCCCATGCTAAAAGACATTTTTGAGTCACTTGTGTCAGAGTTTAGTACGTGAGGACAACCACTTAGTTGTTCTGCCCAAGACTTAGTTGTGTGGTTGACACTAGCCTCAGAACATCTAATGCTTTGTCTATCCTTGTCTAGGTGTCTACTAGATCTCAGGTTCATAAGCTTTGGTTAAGAGTCCAAAATTCCCCTTGGTATGGTTCAAAATCCTTTATAGTCCCCTTGGTTCCCTGGTTCAACGAGCTTTCCAACAAGCTATAGAGCTCAAAAAATGGACTTTGGATGAAAAAGTTATGTCAAATCAGGCTCCTGGGGGTCAAAACAGGCAAATAGGACCTTTTGGAAAAAATCATGATTTTGTGTGAGAATCCCGATTTTGTGAAATCAAGAGAATCGCGATGCTATGAAATCAAGAGAATCGTGATGCTGTGAATTCAAGAGAATCGCGATGCTGTGAATTCAAGAGAATCACGATGCTGTGAATTTAAGAGAATCGTGATGCTGTGAAATCAAGAGAATCGTGATGCTGTGAAATCAAGAGAATCGCGATGCTGTGAATTCAAGAGAATCGCGATGCTGTGAATTCAAGAGAATCGCGATGCTATGAATTCAAGAGAATCGTGATGCTGTGAATTCAACAAAATTGCGATGCTGTGAATTTAAGAGAATCGCGATGCTGTGAATTCAAGAGAATCGCGATGCTGAGCAATCCCCAAGAAATGCGATTTTGAGTGAGAATCATGAAATACGCAATTTCGAGAATGACCACAAAATCACGATTTTGAATGAAAATTGTGTTTTTCTCAAAATCGTGTTTTTGACGAGAGAATCGCGATTTTGATTGGAAATCATGTTTCTAAACTTATGATTTTGTACCTTGGATGAAAATCGTGTTTTTTGAAAATCGTGTTCTTGAAATCGTGATTTTGTACCTTGGATGAAAATCGTGTTTTTTGAAAATCGCGATTGCCAACAGAGAATCCTGTTTTTAAAAATCCCGATTGCCAACACAGAATCATGGTTTTCAGAAATTTAAGAATCGCGATTTTGAGCACAACTACAGAATCGCGATTCTGAGAATGACCCTAGAATCGTGTTCTTTTCAAAAGGCTTTTAGGCGGGAAACAGAGAATCGTGATTTTCAAAAAAAAAAGAATTTTTCATAGAATCGCGATTTTCATCACACAATCGTGTTTTTTGGTGGGAACTTTGAATTTCTGAGCACCGACCAATGTCGAGCTCCGTATGTGCAGAAAATCATGAAAAAACACAAGCGCTTGCTCTCTCTTGCACTTCCTAACTCCTTCACACACAATAATGCATGAAAGATGGTATGAAAATGGTGAAAATGCACTAAAAAACAAGAAATTTCTATGAAGAAGAAGATGGAAGAAGATGCAGATGGTGATGATGATGAAGATGAAGAAGAAAAATCAGAAAATGAACAAAGATGACAGTTTCTTTACCTTCCAACGTTGCAAATCTATGATCTTACCATCACAACGCTCGTCTTCGAAGCTCTCTCCCCGGCAACGGTGCCATAATTTGGTGTAGCTCAAGCGTAAGCACCACCTCCTTTACTTGTCAATCCACTGAGACGTGAGGACAGGTATGAAGACCACGAGCAAGTGAAGGTACAAGTGCATGAGTGAAAGCACACAAACATGCACACACACACTCACAAGGTAAGATCAAAGAGAGGAACAATGGAAAGCTTTGATTGCAAAAGAGTTCTCTTACAAAGCTCTATTCTCTCACAAGCTAACCTCAAAAATGAGCTCTCTAGCTCTTTTTATAGTTTTTTGACTAGTTTTGGCCCTGTCTAGACCTAGTGTCCGACCTAGTTCAAAATTAGGTTCCAGGGCTTATTTGAGGGCTCAAACGAAGTCTAAAAATTATGAAAATTGGTAGGATGATACTTCTAATACTCCTCAAGCTTGAGGACTCCTTGACTTGATCAAAATGGAGTTACAAAAATAGAAAATGGTATTTACAATGGTTTTTAGTGATGAAAATCATTATTTTTGTAGGGGATTCTTCTGAAAACTTGACATACACTTCTTGTAGCTCCCTACTTGCTCTCTCTTCTTCTATGTCCACTTCTTTGATGTGCTTCCATGTTTTATGCTTGACCTTGAGTTCCAACAGCCCTCTATATAGATAAAGGAAATTGAGAGGATAAAGGAAAGAGCAAGAAAGTTAAAGATGAAGGTACTAGTTCTCAAGCTAACTATGCAAGGAGGTAGGAATTCAAGAGGAAGGGGCAGAGGAGGTAAGCAAGGTAAGGGGAGACCTTTAGACTCTTCCCCATACAATATATGTGGAGAAGACACAAATTCGAATTTCTGTGCTCTTGATTCTCACAATGGCAAAAAGTGTCTACAAAGAGTCACAAATTGACTTATATACTTGTGCCCTAAAAATGGTCCTTTCACACAAGAGACAGGCACTTTATTCACTAAAAGAAGCCTCTAATCTTCTGTGGGGATGCATCTAGAGGACTCCTCTACAGCATTTACATCGGAAAATATATTACAAGAATGGTTATAATACAAAAATTGGATGTCCAAATCGGAAAAATTTTGGGGCCCTTCTTTTTCTCTGCCTTGTGCTCTCTTTGCTTTGCAACACTCTCCCCCTCTTCGTCTTTGTCGTCCCTTGACAGGCTTTATCTTCTCATTGGCTGCTTGTTTAAGTCTTTTGAGTGCACGCATCCAGTGTTCGAAGAAGCAATAAGGACCGTCAGACAATTGGTTATCTTATCCGAGGTTTGTCCTTTGCTTCTGTCTTTGGCTTGCTTTAAGAGGTCTGAATACATGCACCCAGTGGTCAGAGAAGCAATAAGGACCGTCAGCGAATTTGTTATTTTATCCGATCTATGTCCTTTGCTTCTGTTTTGCCCCTTGGTATTCCGTATATCACATATCTGGGTTGCTATATTCAGTTGGGTTGCCACGCACGCCACCAGTCACCTATGTCTTGCTTGTGGTACACTGATTTGTCCTGGTTGCACACATGTGATCCTGTTGTATTCCTTTGAGCCTCTTTACTTTCTTTTCATCGCACGATGTCAGCGGAAGGATTAGTACCTGCCAATTATCTTCTTGCACATCTTCATGGATACTTTCCTTGCCCTGGTCCTTCCTTCCACTTACGTGCTTTTCTTTGATGCGTGCCCCTGCGGGGCTCTGTGCAGAGATGGGTGTTGCGCCCCTGCGGGGCTTCTTGTAGAGATGTATCTTCGGATATGATCTTTTCAGTGAAGCTTCTTTCATTGTCTTCTTCTTTTCTTCTTTTTGCTTGATTCTCCCTCAACACTGCCCCCCTCTTGAACTCTGTCCTCCCCGACAGGCTTTGATAGTCGACGGGAGTATGTTCTATATACTTTTTGCTATGTTTCATTAAGCAAATTGGCTTCACATATCATTAGTATTCTGCCTTTACTCCATCGTTAGGTGGTTGTCTATGATCAGCAAAAAAGTAAGTTCATATGCCACTAATCTTGCATTTAGGTTGGATGACATCTTCAAAAAGATTTCTGAATCTATTTCAAAAAACCCTGTAAAAAACGCTTCTTCGAAAGTTTGCATATAGGTACTTGGCAAAAACATGAGTCTGGAGTAATAAGCCATTATTGTAGGTCGGCTAGGCATGACAGACAGATAAAAAACAAGGATATCTGTTCCCTGGTTAATTCCAATAAATTTTCAGAAATGTATATGCCACATGTTTGAAGACCTTCAATACTGTGAGTATCATACTGAGTATTTTATTTGTCAGCTTGATAGTAATCTTCTGTAGGTAATCTTTTGTTTTTACCATGTAATCTTCTGTAGGTAAATAATTATGTGGTGGACTTGGAAGGAGTGGATAGTTTAGCCATTGTTTATTGATTACACCGGTCTTTTGCATCTCCAAAAATTCGCGTGCTTCTCTGCGACGTGGCGTTGGGTAAAAAGAAGGGTTTACCTGTAGTAAATATGGTGCTGCTTGCCAATGCACCCGTAGTGTAGGATTTCTCTCCAAAAATTTCCTTCTCCAAACAGGTTGTGCAGCTTCAAATTCTTCTTGAGTGTAAGCAAATGTGTCATGTTTGAAGTTTAGCTGCTCGTGTGGATTTTTCTGTGTAATCTTCTTTATATATTGTCTTTTTTTCTCTTTCATCAGTCCGTAGGGAATGTTGAAAGGCTTCATAATCATGTCCAAGTCTTTACCCTTGATCTTTGCTTCCTTCATGACTTTGATGACTTCATTTTCAAAATTTTCTATCAACCGGGACACCAATAGTGCCCGTTTCTTCTGACTTATTTCTGCAGTATATGGCATTGGATGATCATCATGTGGTTCCGCCATCTGCTCTTTTATTGGAGAATTATAAATCGAGGGAGATAGAGGACGTACCTCTACCTCGTCAGTAGGATTTTCTTTTGTCGGCTCTATTGGTGTCCCGATTAGTGCTTTCTCTTTTGCTTGGGTCTCTAACTGTGCTATACGTTCAGTCTTCTCTTTATTTTCTTGCATGGCTGCTCTGAGTGCTTCTTTTGCTGCAAGCAGTTCATTGCCAATTTCTGCTACGTGATCCATATATTCACTGTAGCTTGCTGCAAGTTTTCCATGGGCTGTATTCAACTGCTTTTTTAGCTCATTTGTTTCTTGAATGTACTTGCATTCCCATTCTTCTCTCAAGTCTTGCTCTTGTTTCAACAAATCTACATATTTCTCGATTTGAGCTTTTAATTCTCCCTTATCAAGATCCTTTGTCTCTTGTTTTTTGATAGGTTGATCATATAGCAATGACTTCATCAGTTCTTTATTTCTGTTTCGTAAAGTGTCATTCTCCTCCATGTATACCTTCAGTTGTGTTTCAAGCAGGTGACTCCTAGCTTTAACTCACTCTTTGTCGGCCTCGCTGGCTTCATGTATTCTTTGTAAGTCCATTAATTGTGCCTGGAGTTGATGATGTTGGGTCATCAATGTGTTGCATTGTGTTTTTACCTCAAGAAACTCCGTCTCTTTGACAACAACCTCTTTTTGTGCCTGGATTAATTGTGCAGATAGTTCTTCACTCATAATTTGGAACTGATTCTTTTCCCTGATGGCTTTGTCGTAGTCCGCATCTGTATCCATCATCTGTTGTTGTGTATCCATGGCCGTTTGTATCATCTGCTTGACCACATGCTTTAATTGTGTGACATCCACATTTAACCATGTTTTAGGAATACTCGGTTCTGCTCCTGTTGTCACATCTTTTCCTTGTGCTACGTGTAATGTAGTGTCTGGGGCTGCCTAATGTGGAGTTGTATCCTTGGCTCAGCCTCCATGTGGTTGATTTTGCCTTGAGGAGTGTCCTCCGATACTTTAATTACAATTTGCTCTTCATTTATGTGTAGGTGTGACTTTGTGTTTACTGGAGTTTGCATTTCTTCCTTGATAGGTTGCATTACTTCCTTATTCTATATGGTAGCTTCTTTGATACTAATCTTTGTTGTATCATTCAATTGAATGACATGATCTGGTTCCTTGGGTTCTTGGCTCTTGGTTTGTCCTTGTT
The DNA here is from genome assembly GCA_020310875.1 of Ceratopteris richardii. Classification (NCBI taxonomy): domain Eukaryota; kingdom Viridiplantae; phylum Streptophyta; class Polypodiopsida; order Polypodiales; family Pteridaceae; genus Ceratopteris; species Ceratopteris richardii. The sequence continues at coordinate 170,758,181 of CM035413.1, forward strand.
GGTTGTCTGGCGTGACTTCGACTTGATTAATCTCTGTCCATTCTTCCTCGTTAGCTTTTGTCCTTATGTCGGTGTCCAAAGTATCTTTTTCAGGACTAGATTCTTCATTGGAGCTTGAATCTTCTAAGCCTAGTGCTTTGTATCTGGCGGCTTGTTCTGGGGTCTTTTCTTTACTCCGTTGTTGCTTTTCTTGACTTGCTTGTCTGTAGTGATGACCTTTAACATTTAGATTCACTTGCCAAGTTGCATGTATTGATGTGTCTCTTCTAGGGCTGCGGAGAGGTATCTCTTGGTGATTGGTATTTGGGCTACAGGAATCTTCGGCAAAGTATGTGTCCTCTTTGATTGAGGTGTAGCCTGGGCTTCTTCCTCTCTGAGGCGCTTTATACCCCTCATGGGTTTCTGTGAACTGGTGGTTGGTCATCCAAAAACCAATGGCCTCTTGCTTTTGTTATAGATTCTAGTGGAAGAAGCCGAAGCTCTTCCTCTTGAGTCGCTTCGGAATTAGTGGATGCCATCTGCACTCAATATAGAGTATGAATTAGTGGCCATATAGTATCAGAAATCCTCCTTCATTTGTCTTTCATAAGATTGACATTGCTCCGAGTGAATGGTGTCGTCCCTTCCCAGTGGGTGTGAGAAAGGTAATACCGGGGATTTTTCATATTTTTAGGTATTCTTATGTTTTTGTCTGAAAGAAAAACAGAAAAGTGAGCTCATAGCCGAAGCGATTATTAATTTGTTTAGTAATTTCCTTTAAATTATGTACAAGTGCTCTCCTATTTCCCAAGAGGAAAATGTGCTTCACTATCCTGAAATAGAAGAATAGCGTGCCGAATGCTTGGCCTTGTAATGTGGCCCTATCATGCATACTTTGGATTCTGGTTACTCCAAATGTGTGCAACTCGAATTATTTGATAGATGTATACAACTTGCTTTGTCTTTCGGCATCCAAATCTACTTTATCCTGTTGGGAGAAATCGTGTTCCCAACCTTCCTGGTGAATGTGATGCTTCTCATTTGTTGCTTCTGCTTTGTCTGCCTTTTGAATCTGGGAATGACAAGTGAATTGTATGTAGACTCCAACTTTGTCCTGTAGCAGTTCATCTTTGGTTGTCTTGTCTTTAGACCATCCCAATTCTCCTTATGCAATGGTTCATCCTTTCTGGTGATTGTCTGGTGATTGCTCTTTGAGTACATGACTTGGGAATCCATATTTGAGTTCGGTCTGACTGGGCGGCTATCATCTTCTTTGGAACCCATATTCTAGCAATATGTTGGGGACGTCGGTGTCCAAAGTAATTTGTCTCCTTTTTCAATGGATTGTTCTGATGTTGCTGATGTTTTTGTTGTAGAAGGTATGTAGCTACATGATCCTTCCTTATCCAAGCTTGTCGAGTGTAAGGAATGGGTTATGTTCGAATAGGTTCCGACTTATGATTTCTCGCTTGTGCTTGGTTCTTTGCTAAGGTTGTTTTCAGATAGAATGAAACTCTTATGACTTGCTAGAGTAGAGGATGGTGTGCAAGCAGAATTCGGTGTATCCTCACATGAAGTACTCGATGAAGGGGTGTCCTTTTTGCTAGTGAACATGCATTCATCATTGTATTCATTTGAATGAGTTTTCGGGGCTATATCCTTGGCTTTGATTGGTCGTTCGTCTAACATGATGAATACCTCTCGATGTCCTATCCTGGCTGAGATATATCCTAAGGCCAATTGGATAGTCACTTCATATTCGTATATCCAATCTTGACCTAGCACTAGGTCTTCGAGTAAGTCCTGATCATCATACTAAGAGCTTCTGTTCCATAGTATTGTTTCCAATATGTAGAGGTAAGGTTACTTCACCCATACATTGAGTAATTATTCCCCCTATTCCTATCAATTGTGCCTTTGATGGACGTAATTCCTAAGTCAATGAAAGTTTGATACAACTTATGGCGGCTCCTGTGTCAATGAGAGCATCCACTAAGTGGTATTCCTTTTTACCTGCTCCCATATTCAAATATGGTTGTGTCCTCTGTTGACCTAGGTTTTCAGTGGCTCTACAATTAGCCATTGGTATGAGTTCTTCTCCTAGTCGATATCTCTCATCTCTCTCTCTCATCCACTCTTTTTGTTTCTTGATTCGTTCTAGTGCTTCCTGTCTCGCTTCTTCTCGTATCCTTTCCTCCTTGATGCGTGTATTCTTGCCCTTGATTAATCGTGACATTGTTTCTTCAGTCAATGGTTCTAGATATTTTTTCACTCGACACCCACTGATATAGTTTGGTAGTACTTCTCCATCTAGAGTTGCTAAGCTGATGGCTCCACTCGTGGATATATGATTGATGATCAACGGCCCATATCCTCTCTTCTGCAACTTCTTAGCATGTTGTTTCAGAGTATATACCAAAACTAAATCTCCTTCCTTCAAATTTTTGTCTTTAATATGAGCATCAAAATATGCCTTTTGTCCCCTTTTAGCAGCATAAATCCCTGCTACTGCTTGTAACCTAGTTTCATGTAACTTCTCTATTTGATCCAATTGAGCTGATAGTTCATGTCCAGTCCACTCATAAGTTGTTGCTACTCTGAGAGTGGGAATTAAGAAATCAATTGGCAAAATAGCATTCTATCCATACGCTAGATTAAAAGGCATAGTTCCTATGGCTGTTTTGTAGGCTACTCGAAATGCCCATAAAGCGTGATGTAATTGTTTATCCCAATCAGATCTACCATTGTTCACAATTTTTGTGAGAACTGTGCATAAGATTTTATTTGAACTTTTGGCTTGTCCATTGGCTTGTGGGTGATAAGGGGCTGATTTCTTATGAATTACCAAGAATTCATTCAGTAAGGCTTCTATAACTTCATTCACAAAGTGCGTACCTCTATCACTCACAATTTCTATCGGTAGTCCAAATCTAGTGAAAACCTTCTCGAAGAGAAATTTGGCAGTAGTCCTTGCGTCATTTCTTGGTTGCTTTGACTTCAACCCATTTGGTCAGATAGTCTGTGGATACAATTATATACTCTGCATGGGATCCTTTAGCTAGGGGGCTAATAGGTCCTATGAAGTCTATTCCCCATTTAGTAAAAGCTCTGGCACTCATCATGGGTTTTAGTGGCATTTCATCCCTTCTAATTGGATATTTCATTCGTTAACACATGTGGCTGCATCCTGATGCAAAGTTGGCCACCACATTCCAACAAAGAGGATCATTTTTGTTGTCTTATCTGCAGAAAAATGCCCTCCTGTAGCTCCTGTATGTGCCATCTGTAAAACAACAAGATACTCATCTTCATGAATGCACATTCGCAAATGATTATCTCTTCCTCATTTGAAGAGTTGTTTTCCAATAAGAGCATAGTCCTTACTTTGTTCTACAAGTGCTTGTTTTCTTGCTAGAGTGGCTCCTTCTGGGTACTCTTGGGTCTTTAAGAACTTCACCAAAGGCATGCTCCATCTTGGTGCTATAGTGGAGTAGCATAGAGTGGAGATCTCTTCTCGATTCCGTTCTTGATAGGTTGGGAAGGCTGATACATAGTTATGCGCATCCCTCTGCATGGTTGGCCAATATATGCCCAATCTCCTTAGTGTTTGCCATGTTTCGTTCGCATGTAGATGAGTTTTCCATTGAGTTACATGTGCTTTCTGAAGCAACATTTCTCATTCCTCTTCTTCTACGCATCTCATGAGTAATCCATGTGAGTCTTGGTGATACAAGCTTCCACCAATGATATGAAGGTTTTTAGTCTTCCATAGGTCTTGACTTTTGTTTGGTGTGATCCCATCTTTAGGTCCATGCGTGAGTATAGGGATCAATTTTTCTGCCCACTAGGGACATACTTCGAGGTTAAACAGGTAAGTGTCTGGTAGATCATCTGGTACTCCTATGGGTGGTTCACCGTGTGTCATTCTTGATAGGTGATCCGCTCTTATGTGGGTATTTCCTTTCTTGACTACTACTTCAAAATCAAATTCCATCAACAATAGAAACCATCGTACTAATCGTCCTGTATTACAAGGCTTATTGACTAAGTACAGTAGGGATTGATGATCAATGAAGAATTTGAATTTGTTTGCCAAAAGGTAATGCTGGAACTTTTTTACTGCGTATACCATTCCTAGGCCTTCTCTTTCGGTTGTTGTATAATTGCGTTCTACTTGATTCAATTGTCTACTGGCATAGGCTATAGGATGATCTAACTTCCCGTTATTTGCAGGTTCAGCTAAGATGCAACCAATGGCAAACTTGGAAGCATCCACGTGAATGTGAAATGGCTTATTCCAATTGGGTACTCGGAGGATTGGTGTTGAACTCAATCGATTCTTTAATTCGTTAAAGGCTTTTTTACATTCTTCAGTCCAGTTAAAATCTGTCATAATGCATAAAGAGGTCTAGCAATTATCGCATACATATGTATAAACCTTTGGTAGTATCCACAATGTCCCATAAATGCTTGTACTTCCTTAGCAGACTTCGGTCTCGGTAAAACCAGAATTACTTTAACTTTGTCTTCATCTGTTGAGATTCCATTCTTAGAGGCAATATGTCCTAATATCTTTCCTTGTCGAACCATGAAGACACATTTTTCTGGGTTGAGGCATACTCTATATTGTCGACATTTGGCGAAGATCTTTTCGAGTTCAGGGATATGTTCTGATCGTATAGCTGAATAAGTACATAAATCATCCACGTATACCTCCATACTCTTTCTTAGGAACTCTTTGAATACATGGCACATCAATCTTTGGAAGGTGGCTGGGGCATTAGTTAGGCCGAAAGGCATAACCCTAAAGGCGTATACTCCCCATTTAGTTGCAAAGGCTGTTTTATGTTGGTCTTCAGGAGCAATGGCTACATGATTATATCTTGAAAAGCCGTCCAAAAAACTATACACTTCCTTCCCTGCCACTCTCTCCAAAAGATGATCCGTGATGGGTAATGGGTATCTGTCTCTTATGGTAGGGGCATTAACTTTTTTCAGATTTATGCATACTCTTAACTTCCCATTCTTTTTCGGTACAACCACCAAAGGTGATACCCATTCCGTGTGTTCAATCTCATATATGAATCCAACATCTAACAACTTATCTATCTCTTCCTTTATCTTTGCTGAGTATACATCATTGTATGCGTACGGTCTTTGTTTAGAAGGTTTGGCTTCGGATGTCATAAGGATTCTATGAGCACATATAGATGGATCTACTCCTTTCAAGTCCTTATAGGTCTAGGCAAAGACATCCCAGTATTCCCTTATGAGGCGTATTAACTCTTGTTCTTCCTCCATTGAGACATCCTGTCCTATGAAAGTACATCGCTCCTCTCCTTCCTCTAACGTTACTACTATCTTCTTGGTTTGCTCTTTGTTGTCATATGCTATTCCTAACTGTGCTTCTCGTTTTGGCATTTGAATAGCAATTCTTCTCTCTTCTACTTCATATTTTTTGAAGTGGGCGGGCACTTCAAATAGGTCTTGAGGCTTGTTTTCTTCATCATTTTTTGCTTGATCTAACCCAAGCTCCTCTTCCTGTGTTGGTTCTTGATTTATTTCACTAGCTATGACACTTACTTCTTGATTTCCACTTTCTATTTCCATTTGCTCTTGCTCCATTTCAATGCTCTCGTAATCCTCTTTCCATTCTTTTCCACTTACTTCTCCTTCTTTAGCCTCTTGAAGAACTACCACATATAGATTAACGTCATATCCTTCCTCATCAATGCATTCATTCATGGTTATCACTTCTTCGTTTACACACTCATCGAGAGTGGCTAAAATCTCCATCTAACCATGAGGTTCAAATTCTTCATCTAGGAATATTTGAGGCATATAGGCTAGATCTTGTACTGATCTAGCAACTCCTTGCCTTTGCTGGCATTCTTTCCTCCTATCCTCTTCCCTTTTTGTAGTTTGGCATATCCATAGATGAGTGTTGTCATTCATCCACGATTGGTCGCTTGAACCTATACTATGAATTGACTAATTATCTTCCTCCTTATGAATCTGATTCCATTGTAAGGCGGGAACATCTTGATATGTATATGTGTGGAGATTTATTCTTGTGGTGGTTCCTTCATGCTATAGGTATACAACGTCTTTTCCCCAATCTTGCACTACCTTTAGTTGTCTCATGAAAGCTCTTCCAAGTATCATTTCATAATTGCTTGACCTTTCAAATTGACATATCGCTAAGGTGTGCTCGAACTCAACTCCGCACGTGGTAAAAACTACCCATTCCAATAATCCCAAGGGTCTTTCGGTGTGTCCATCTGCCATTTCTATCTTCATGCGTGTTGGTCTTAGAGCTGGTTTTCCCCATTTCTCCTAGATTTCCTTAGTTGCTATTCCTACTCCAGCTCCTGTATCTAAAATGGCTTTGGTGGTGTAACCCCTATAGGTAATTGGAAGGCAAGTGTTTCCTTCATCTCCCTCACTAAAATCTCCAACCTTATCGATTGAGATTTTTACTGTGTTCACTTCATCAGGCATCTCCTTCTCTTCCACCTTGATCTCCAATTGACTGGTTAATTTCTCCTTCAAATGTGGTTTAACCTTCAACAGTTCTTCCAATGTCAGAGTGCAAGGGATTTTTACCTTTCCAAGGTGTTGTATGATATCCAATGTTTGGACTGATGGGTTCAGTTCTTTTTTTCTCATTGAGGGAATGCAATATAGTTCCGAATTATGTTCGTACTCTCCTGTGTAATTTGGCAAAACCTTTACACTATCATTTTCTTCGTTACTTGGAGTCAATTGGTAATATTTCTTCTGAATTCAATTCACGTATTGAATCCTCTATTCCATCTTCTGCTTCTAGCTCTTCAAAGGGTGGTTCAATTCCTTCCACTTTCTTCCATCTGTCTTCTTGGACTCTTGCCCACAATTCTTTAGGCCATTCCCCTTCTACTTCCGGAACAATGGAACCTTCCCTTTTATCCTCACAATAATTTCAATTATGTGTCTTACCTGCTTTGGGTTTCTCGTGATCATTAGCAATGACACACTCTTGGAATTCTCTTTCGGAAATTCGTGTATTGGGTAGTGGCAAAGCAGGTTTTTCTAAGGTCTGTTGGGTGACTTCTATTAATTTTTTGCAGATCTCCAACCTCTCTTTCTCTAGGTCACCTCTAGGATATTCTCTTTCATGTTGTTCTATGGTAGGTCCTGCTCTTATTCGTGCCTTGTACGCCTGAATCCACATGGCTAATTCTTCAGGCATGGGATCTGCTAAAACGGATCCTACCTCTTCTTTTTTATACTTTCCATTTTTATTTTCTTCTTCAAACTTCTGTTCCTCTTTTGGATTTTGTTCGCTCTTCTCATTTTCCTTCTTCTGTAGTAACTTCTTTTCCTTTATCCTATCTCTACGGTTCTTCCATCTTTGTGTCCGTTTGCTTACAACACTTTTCTCAAGCTCTTCCGAGTCTTCAACTCTCTGAGGTGTGGGTGTGTTCACCTCTCTGTAGCTTTGATTATTTTCCTCAATTTTGTCTAGGGTCTCTCTAGCTTTGGCTCTAGTTATAGCTTTCAATGGTACCGTGTACTCGTTATCGCTTCCTGATGATTCTATTACTTCTATCATGTTAATCTGTACATTAGAGTTAACTTTGTTGGGGTTCTTGGGGCAATCTCTGAAAAGGTGTTCTTTACCACAATCACTACAGTATATTTCCCAGACTCGCTGTGGTGATGGTGGGTTTGGCAGTGTACACTCTCTGATATAATGATCACCTCCGCATCTATAACATGGTCCTCTAGGTACAGGCGGTCTGTTCATAGGTCGGGGGGGTATGGATGCCCTAGGGGCTGTATACATCAATGACACATAGTCCTGCTCATATCCGAAGGAACTATCTGGCACTTCCATGCCATAGGTATATGGTTCGTACATTTGTCCATATTCTATCATAGAGCTCTCATAATTGGGATAGTTTCCTTGACTATGGTCATAAGATGAGTCATATGGTTCATTGCTAGGCAATGGTGTGGCTGGGACTATCGCTCTCTCTAGGTTTTCTTCAAGTTGAGTTATTTTCACGGGGACAACATTCTGAGGATGGGGTGGGTGATGTCCTAACACCGGTTGTGGTTGATTGTAACCTTGGTAAGCATATGGCCATGGTACAGGTGCCTACTGCTGAGATGTGGGATACCTAAAGGCTTCACCTCCTTGTTCTCTCTAAGGGTATCCATAAGTTCTCATAACAGGTTGTGTTGGTCTTGCTTGCCTATTGTAAGGACAATTTTCCGAGCTGTGATTTGTGTATTTTTGTTCTATGCTGCAATATTGTAGATGGCCTAGAACGGGCGGTCTATTGTAAGCATAGGCAGGTGGTGGGACTATTCCCCTAGTGCACAAATGAGATGGATGATCACCTCCACAATGCATACATCTTCTAAGCATGGGCACTCTCATTGGGTTGTTGGGGTAGTTCCTCTATCCTTGGACATTCAGCTTCTTTGCTACTAGGTCGGCTATTTCCTCAACATTGTTCTTAGGGTTCGATGTGCTGCTTGCTGAATCTTCACTCTTCATACTACCTTGAGGTATTTTCAGATCCTCCGCTAGATTGTCCTCTAGGTCAATACATTCTTTCATGCATTCTTGCAAGGTTTGAACTCTCTTCACATACACCAGAGATCTTAATGATCCATTCAATAATCCTTCCAAAAATAATGACACCATTTTGTTTTGGGTGGGTCTCTCTTCCACTGGGCATCTATCCACATACTGCTTGAATCTTCTTGCTGCCAATCTCACTGATTCCGTAGTAGCTTGCTTAAAGCTATGGATTAATGATGACGAGTTGTTTTTAATTCCAGACTTAGTGAAAATCATTTGGATCTAATGGTTGAAAATCATTTAATTCTTCAATCATTTCTTGATAGACTTGTTCCATGTTCTGAAAATCATTTGGATCTAATGGTTGGAACCAAGCTAAAGCTGTGTCTTTCAAAGTTAGACCAAAAGATTCATATTGGATCAAAAAATCTTCTACTTGTTCGGATCTGATTACTTGCTTGAATTCAGATATATGATTGTAAGGTTCACTAGAGCCATCATAGTAATTTCTCATGCATTTGGCCACTTGAATTGGCCTTAATCTTCTTCCTCCTTCCGTCGGTCTAGGCATTACACGGAAAACTGGTCTTCCTATGGGGATACCAGGTCCTCTTGCTACAGGTGGTCTAACTGGGGTAGGAATTCCATTCCATGGGTCAACAGGTGGCTGAAGCCGATAGTTAGGGTTATTTGCAGGCATAGCAAACTGTACATGTGGTCTAACTGTGATTTGAGTTTGTTGTGTTTGTCTTGACTGTTGAAATGAATTATTCTGAGAGGTTCCATGTGGGTTTTGTGAAGTAGTGGCTTGATCCCTCGGGGGAAACACTAGAATGTTCTGATATTTCAACCCGGCTCTCTCTGAATCTGTTAGGGGCCAATACCTTCTCTGGTTTTTGTCCAAATATGTGATAATTTTGGGAAAGTCAGGATCTTGTAACTCATAGACAGTAACTGGATTAGGGGCTGCTTCCCATTTTGAAGAGTGGGCTCTAAGGAGGTGCTCCATTCCATTAATCAAATACACATCCATTTAGGAGTCATCTTGGGGAATCAGGTTTCCTCTCCAACCCCTAACAACAATAGATCTCCCTCTAGGTGTGGTCACACGCTCTTCATTTCCCTCACCATTAGGGATATGAGCATTGTTTTCTTCCCCAAGTTCATTAATGTTTTCAGGATGTTCGGTAACCGCATACTGGATTTCCCTTTTATCCATATAAAATCCTCCGAATACTTGACTGCTGGCCTAGGCACTATGTAAGCATATGAAGCTTTCTTCAGTCTGGCCACTGATTGGTTTAGCCCATCTAAGTAGATAGGTATATCATTTTGGTTGGTGTTCACATATTCCAAAGATGTCCTATATTCTCCCTCAATGATTGAAATCATGCCAATCATTGGTATAGTGTTTTGCATGTCCTCTGAAGCCATAGGAATTTCTTCTTCTGACTCACTAGAGGTTTCAGAATAATGTGAACGGCTACTTGGCTCGGCTACACTACCTACAAAAGAGATTACACTTCTTCGGCTTCCTAGGGTTCTCCCAGATCTTAGGTTCATCCACTTAAAAGCTCTGATCAGCCTTTGCCAACCTCCAACTTCTAGAGTTCTTCACAAAAGGTGAAAATTCTAGAAAAATTTGGCTGGGAAAAGATTGACTATGAAATCCCAAGTCACGATACTTGGCCCAAAAAGTTCACGATACTCGACCTTTCGACAAGATGATACACGATATTTGGATGAGACGATACACGATACTTGAGCAACACAATACTCGATACTTGAGCAAACGGGATACTCGATACTTGAGTAAACACGATACTCGATACTTGAGTAAACGCGATACTCGATACTTGAGCAAACGCGATACTCGATACTTGAGCAAACACAATACTCGATACTTGAGCAAACACGATACTCGATACTTGAGCAAATGCGATACTCGATACTTGAGCAAACGCGATACTCGATACTTGAGCAAACGTGATACTCGATACTTGAGCAAACGTGATACTCGATACTTGAGCAAACATGATACTCGATACTTGAGCAAACGCGATACTCGATACTTGAGCAAACACGATACTCGATACTTGAGCAAACGCGATACTCGATACTTGAGCAAACACGATACTTGATAATTGAGCAAACACGATACTCGATACTTGAGCAAACGCGATACTGGATACTTGAGCAAACGTGATACTCGATACTTGAGCAAACGTGATACTCGATACTTGTGAAGTATCGCGATAGTCAACCACAGGAGATCACAATACTTGTCAGGTATCACGACTCGACCGCCGAAGAACACAATACTTGACACTTTTCAGCTTTTGTCAGCGTGTTTTTTGATTTTGGGTTCATACACATGGTCTCAGAGTACATTTACCCTCCCCTCTTAGCCTGAATCATAAAAATACTTCCTCTCTACCCCAATATGGCCTTCACGATACTTCACGCAGATCGTTTTTCCTGAAATGCTTAATTTATGTGATAAGGATGAGAGAATGATATATGTGCTTACCTTAGGTATTCTCTCTCAACTCTCTAACAACCCTAACTAGCTCTGCGGAGCTCCACAAGCTTGGATCTAGCCCACGATACTCGACAGCACCTCTCACGATACTTGTTTAAGAGACAAGTGACTTACAAAATGGCATTTTGAGCAATTTTACTTTTGGATTTTCCTCCTCACTAAAAAAGAAGAACAACAAGACAAGGACTGAAAGCTACTCTAATTACTTAACCTACTACCTTGCTCCTCCTACTCTACTCACTCCACTCACTTCCCTAGACTAATAACTCACTACACACACTTCAAGAGTGAGAAGTAGTAAGTGCGGGTGAAAGTGACTTACCAAAGAAGAGAAAATCACTACTCCTCCTCTCACTTCAATGCAAAAAGCTACTTACCATCACACGAATGCCTCGGTTTGATTCGACACTCCCCGGCAAAGATGCCAAAAAACGTGTGTACCTAAGAACCAACTTAGGGACTTGTGGAGAAAGAGACTATACCTCAATCCCCCTCAAGTGCATATAGTGGGGATTCACGCTTTAATTATCAAGCCGATGAGTATCAAAACCTAGCTGAGTGTATGAAGACATGCATTCAAATGACAATCAATGCAAATGAGTTACTCAAAGAGTGTAAACAAGGCAAAGACTAATCCAAACAATCTTTGACTGTCAGTCATGGTGTCACGATACTTGGAACAACACCCAACAATACATTGAGCTTTTCTCTCAGGTCCGAACTCCAAATATGGCAAATAGCATATGCGTTTCGAAGCTCTTAAGAAGACACATCCAATGGCCATATTTTCACTCAATTCTGATGCTTCTACTTCAAGGTATGGGCAAAATACTGAGTCACGGGAATGAGCTTCCTGCACTTCAGCACTTCCTACACTTCACACACACCTCAACCATAGCAAACAAACACTTTCATGGATAGACAACACTTCCTGACACTCTTTTCAAGCAACACACATGCATACAAGCTTATAAGGAAGAAGATACAGAGAGGAGAAGACACAAATTCGAATTTCTGTGCTCATGATTCTCACAATGGCAAAAAGTGTCTACAAAGAGTCAGAAATTGACTTATATACTTGTGCCCTAAAAATGGTCCTTTCACACAAGAGACCGGCACTTTATTCACTAAAAGACTAATTCCCTACTAAGTTACATGGGTAAGCTTCTAATCTTCTGTGGGGATGCATCTAGAGGACTCCTCTAGAGCATTTACATCGGAAAATATATTACAAGAATGGATATAATACAAAAATTGGAAGTCCAAATCGGAAAAAAAACACGCTCCAATAAATGTTCAGTGATTGGAAGCGGATAGCTATCTCTATTTGTAGCAGCATTAACTTTTTTAAGGTTAATACACACTCGCAACTTTCCATTCTTCTTAGGCTCTACTACAATGGGGGCACCCATTCAGTATGCTCAATCTCATAGATAAATCCAGCTTCCATCAGCCTGTCAATTTCTTCTTTTATCTTGGCCGCATAAGTGTCATTATATGTGTAGGGCTTCTGTTTGGTGGGCTTGGCATCGACAGTCATGGGGATCGTATGCAAGTATATTCTTGGATCTACTCCCTTCAAGTCTCTATAGTGCCAAACAAACACATCCCTATATTCCCTTAATAGAGCTACGAGCTCCAGTTCTTCTCTTGCACTTAGGTCATCTCCTATGTAGGTACATCTCTCTTCGTTCTCCTCAATGGTCACAACAATCTTTTTGGTCTTTTCTTTATTATCATATGATTCTCCTATGATGGCCTCTCTCTTAGGCATTTGTACCAAAATTTTGCATTCGTCAACTTCATATTTCTTGAAATTCTTTGGTACTTCAAACAATGATTCCTCCTCTTCTTGTTTCACTGTTTTTCTTTTCTTTTTCTTTTGACTGCTCTCACTCCCATCCTTTAAATTTACCATTTTAATGCTTGTGAGAGGTTCTTCTTCTTTTTGGTTAAACACTCCTACATCTTCTAAATAGTGATTTTCTGAGTTAAAGCAACTATCCATTACAATGGACTCTAGATCGTCATCGTTCTCTTCTTCTTCTATGATATCACTAGGGTCACATTCTTCTAGCAAGGGCTGACACATGAACACCGAAATATCATAACCCTCCTCATCACAATGAGGTGTCCATTGTTCTTCATTGACTGCAATGCCCATGGTAGCTAAGATTTCTACCCAACCATGAGGCTCAAATTCCTCATCTGGAAAGATCATCGGTGTATAGGCTGGGTCTTTAATTGGTCTATATCCTGGAGAAGTTCCTTCTTCTCTTGCCTTTAAGAATTTTTCCTCTTCCTCCGCGACCTTGCACATCCACAAATGAGTATCTTCATGCAACCAGGATGGATCAGGTGAACTTCCAGAATGCACAGAGATAGAATCTTCTTTCGCTTTGTGGATAGAATTCCACTGTAGGGGTGGTACATCTCTGAAGGTGTAATCCTTCAAATTGACCTTGGTGGTGACCCCTAAGTGCTTCAAGTACAAGGAGTTGGTTCCCCAATCCTGTACTATTTGCAATTGTTGTAGGAAGGGTCTTCCTAGGATCATATCATAGACATTATTTTCCTCAAAGTCACATATAGCAAATGTATGTTCAAACTCTACCCCACAGGTGGTTAGAGTTATCCCTTCGAGCAATCCTAGAGGTCTTTCAAAATGACCGTCAGCCATTTGAAGCTGCATTCTAGTTGGTCTTAATGTGGGTTGTCCCCATTGCTTCCACAAGGAGGTGGTCACAATAGCAACACCAGCACCTGAATCTATGATTGCTTTGGTTCTTTAACCTTTGTAGGTGATTGGAAGATAAGTATTACCCTCTTCACCCTCACACATGTCTCCTATTTTATCGAGAGGTATCTCTGGAACTTTTTGCTTAGAGCCTATTTTTGGCATATTGGAATCAAGTTCTGGGACCTGATTCTTCACATGATTCCATAGCTCGGGTTTTGCTTTTAGGAACTCTTCTACAGTGAGATGACACTGAACTTTAGCGTTGTTCACGACATCGGTGTTCCTTGGAACCACTAAGTCTTCATTCCTTACCAATATTGTGGGAGCTCTGATCTGAAGAGATTCAGATTCCCAAGGGCCTGGAAATTAAGGCAATTCTTCTAAGGTATTAGATTCAAAATCTAATCTTTCGTCTTTTTGTAGTTCTGCTTCATCTCCGTAAATAGATGGAATGTCTTGGGGAAATTGATCATGAAGTTCATCAATCTCATGAATAGGAGGGGAATTACCCTTCTCCTTGGCCCATTTCTCTTCTTGTATTTCCCACAAGAACTCTTGAGAGTACTGTTGAATTGAAGGAGGTATTCCAACATCCCTGTAATTAGGAACATAAGCTCCCATCGGTGGTGAGCTTCTTCTCTCAATAACTGGTTGAGCCTGTGGAGGTAAAGAATCTTGTGGTTTGTTTACCAACTGCTCTAATCTTTCTAGTAAGCCCTGGAAATGCAAATCCGATTTGACAGAGTTTGTCTGATTGAACTTTCGACTAGTCTCAAGTATAGCTTGAGCTTGTTCTACCATTTTCATGCACATTTTCATCCGTTCAATCTCTAAATTTGCTCTAGGGTAACTCTTGTCTAGGTTTGCAGTTGTTGGCCCTTCTTGAAGTCGAGCCTGGTAGGCCTTAAACATCATGTCCAAGCCTTCTAGGGTTGGTTCTGCAAGAACAGACCCTGGTTGTGGTCTATTTACAATGGGTGGTGGGGTGGGATGAGGTGGAGTGGATGGAGTTTTGGCATGCGAGGGACTTTGAGATGCAATGTCTTCTATCTTTGTTTTCGCTTCTTCAGGCTTTCTTCTAGTTCTGATAACTTTTTATTCCACTTGCGATTGGCTTTCTCCCTGGTGTCCTTCCATGTTCTTGTTTTCCTCTTACTAGGATCTCCTAATTCACTCCACTCTGATTGCTCTACTGGTTTATCCTGTTTTAAGGCTTGTGCTCTAGTGACAGCTTGTATAGGAGCCACATTAGTGCTACTTGAACTTGAATTTGCCACTAAGCCTACCACATTAATGGGTGTAATCTTGGGTGCATTGGACGGATTTCTTGGACAATCTTTGGGGAGATGGTCTTTGCCACATTCAGGACAAAAAGCTTGTATTGTGATAGCCTGACCTTGACTCGGAGATGGTGGGTGGGGACAATCAAGAATGAAATGGTCACCTTGACATCTGAAACAAGATCCTCTAGGGGCTTGTGGTCTCATTTGTCTCAATTGGGGACTAGGGTCAGGATTTTGTACATGACATTGGAGTATTTATGGCTCCCAACTTTGCTCCATAGGTGGTGCCTCATATTGATGCGAGTAAATCTCACTATGCTCAGGCGACTCAGTGTAATAAGCATGTGGACTACCTTCATGGGATTAGTATGAACTATGAGCATGAGAGTCATTATCTGGTATCAATGGGGTTAGTGGCACCAATGCTCTATTTGGATTTTTCGCTCCCACAGCATACTTGACTGGAATCACGTTGGCAGGAGCTGGTGGTTGGCTTCCCAAGACTAGTTGTGGCCTATATTGTGCCTGATATTGCTGTTGTGGTCGATATTATGGCTGTTGGTATTGGTTCTGATACCTACCTTGTTGGTAAGGTTGCTGATAAGTTTGTCTAACAGCCTGCCTATTGTAGGGACAATCTTGAGCTGTGTGGTTCGTGTATTTTCTCTCAATAGTGCAATATGGAGCATTCCTTTCTCTAATGTTTTGGTTTTGCATTGGGCATACGTTAGCCATGTGGTCCCCTCCATAGGTATAACATCGGTTCAATGAGGTGACTCTTTGTGTTTGTCTATTTTGGACTCCCAGCTTCTTGGCAACTTGCTCAGCTATCTCATCTATTTCCGTGGAGATTTTCAAAGTATGACTAGGAGAACTATCAGAATCCTTATAGAGTTTGGACAATCCTAACTCCTCACCCAAGTTATCTTCTATGTCAATACATGTCCGTACACACTCTTCTATGGATCTAGGCTCTTTCAAGTACACATATGATCTTAACTTTGTGCTCAGTAAGCCATCTAAGAACAAAGCCACTTGTTTGGCTGGTGTGGGTAACTCTGGATCAGGGCATCTTTGTAGGTACTGTCTGAACCGTCTACCTGCTAGTCGCACTATTTCTTGGGGTGTCTGCTTGAAACTGTGGATCAAAGATGATGTGTTATGCCTGATACCACTCTTGGAAAATTCTACAATGAATTCGCCTAGTAGCTGACCTATATCACGTTAGTTGCAAATACTCAGTGGTTGAAACCAAGCTAAGGTAGTGCCCTTAAGAGTCAAACCAAATGCCTCATACTGGGTGAATAAATCCTCAACTTGTTCAGCTCTTAAGACTTGTTTGAACTGGGCCACATGATCATAAGGATCTCCTGTCCCGTAAAAATAATTCTTCATTGCCTTGATCACTTGAGTGGGTCTAAGGGTTCTTGGGTACTCTGGGGGTCTAGGCAATGGAAAATCCTGTTCATCTCTTTGTTGACTATGTGCTTGATGTCTCTCTCTTTCAGGTCTTTCATTTTCAAATCCTGATCTATTTCTGCCCACAATGTGTGCAAAACTTACCTGAGGTCTCTCTCTAGTTCTTTCTCTCTGGGCTTCATGAGCTTTGGATGATCCTACTCCTTGGAGGCCATGGGACACATTGGATCATGTTGAAGGGAAAATCAATTCACTCTTCCAAGTATATGCATGTCTATCATGTTTTGTTACCAAGAACATTTTCTCTGATGTGTTATCTAGGTAGACCACTTTGCGTGGTGTCTCTGGATCCTTGAACTCGTAGATGATGACTATGCCCAATTGGCTAGGTTGATCTGGCTTGAATCTCCAAAAGGCTTCCTTTGTTTCTCTATTCAAGAATAGTTCTATGCTTTTGTTGTCTTGAGGGATCCAATCTAGAGTGATCACTCTGGTCAAAACTGACTTACCTCTAGGAGTCTAAGATCCTTGTCCTACATTTCCTTGTTCCAAGTCTCTTATCTCATTCTCCTAAATGACATTTCCAAACTCATTAGTCCTATCTAGTAGGTTGGTGACCACATACATGGTTTCTTCCTCTTCAAACTTGACTACTAGGTGTTCAAGTCCAAAGGGTTGATCTAGACTTTTGAGTTGGATCACTGATCGCCTTAGGTCGTCCTCATAGATGCGAGCACCTAATCAGTTGGTCCGAATATTCTCCAACTGTGTCTTATATGGACCTTCTGGTGTTTGTAAATAGGTAGTGTCTGAGTAACTTGCAGGTTTCCCCATGCTAAAAGACATTTCTGAGTCACTTGTGTCAGAGTTTAGTACGTGAGGACAACCACTTAGTTGTTGTGCCCAAGACTTAGTTGTGTGGTTGACACTAGCCTCAGAACATCTAATGCTTTGTCTATCCTTGTCTAGGTGTCTACCAGATCTCAGGTTCATAAGCTTTGGTTAAGGGTCCAAAATTCCCCTTGGTATGGTTCAAAATCCTTTGGAGTCCCCTAAGTTCCCTGGCTCAACGAGCTTTCCAACGAGCTATAGAGCTCAAAAAATGGACTTTGGAAGAAAAACGTATGTCAAATCAGGCTCCTGGGGGTCAAAACAGGCAAACAGGACCTTTTGGAAAAAATCACGATTTTGTGTGAGAATCGCAATTTTGTGAAGTCAAGAGAATCCCGATGCTGTGAAATCAAGAGAATCGTGATGCTGTGAATTCAAGAGAATCGCGATGCTGTGAATTCAAGAGAATCGCGATGCTATGAATCCAATAGAATCGCGATGTTGTGAAATCAAGAGAATCGCGATGCTGTGAAATCAAGAGAATCGCGATGCTATGAATTCAAGAGAATCGTGATGCTGTGAATTCAAGAGAATCGCAATGCTGTGAATTCAAGAGAATTGCGATGCTGTGAATTCAAGAGAATCACGATGCTGTGAATTCAAGAGAATCGTGATGCTGTGAATTCAAGAGAATCGTGATGCTGAGCAATCCCCAAGAAATGCGATTTTGAGTGAGAATCGTGAAAAATGCAATTTTGAGAATGACCACAAAATCGCGATTTTGAATGAAATTTGTGTTTTTCTCAAAATCGTGTTTTTGACAAGAGAATCGTGAGTTTGATTGGAAATCGTGTTTTGAAAATCGTGATTTTGTACCTTGGATGAAAATCGTGTTTTTTGAAAATCGTGTTCTTAAAATCGTGATTTTGTACCTTGGATGAAAATCGTGTTTTTTGAAAATCACGATTGCCAATAGAGAATCCTGTTTTTAAAAATCCCGATTGCCAATAGAGAATCATGGTTTTCAGAAATTTAGAGAATCACAATTTTGAGCACAACCACAGAATCGCGATTCTGAGAATGACCCCAGAATCGTGTTCTTTTCAAAAGGCTTTTAGGCGGGAAACAAAGAATCGTGATTTTCAAAAAAACAATATTTTTCATAGAATCGTGATTTTCATCACACAATTGTGTTTTTTGGTGGGAACTTGGAATTTCTGAGCACCGAGCAATGGCGAGCTCCGTATGTGCAGAAAATCATGAAAAAACACAAGCGCTTGCTCTCTCTTGCACTTCCTAACTCCTTCCCACACAATAATGCATGAAAGATGGTATGAAAATGGTGAAAATGCACTAAAAAACAAGAAATTTCTATGAAGAAGAAGATGGAAGAAGATGCAGATGGTGATGGTGATGATGATGAAGATGAAGAAGAAAAATCAGAAAATGAACAAAGATGACAGTTTTTTTACCTTCCAACGTGGCAAATCTACGATCTTACCATCACAACGCTCGTCCTCGAAGCTCTCTCCCTGGCAACGGTGCCAAAATTTGGTGTAGCTCAAGCGTAAGCACCACCTCCTTTACTTGTCGATCCGCGAAGACGTGTGGACAGGTATGAAGACCACGAGCAAGTGAAGGTACAAGTGCATGAGTGAAAGCACACAAACATGCACACACACACACACACTCACAAGGTAAGATCAAAGAGAGGAACAATGGAAAGCTTGGATTGCAAAAGAGTTCTCTTACAAAGCTCTATTCTCTCACAAGCTAACCTCAAAAATGAGCTCTCTAGCTCTTTTTATAGTTTTTTGACTAGTTTTGGCCCTGTCTAGACCTAGTGTCCGACCTAGTTAAAAATTAGGTTCCAGGGCTTATTTGAGGGCTCAAACGAAGTCTAAAAATTATGAAAATTGGTAGGATGATACTTCTAATAGTCCTCAAGCTTGAGGGCTCCTCGACTTGAACAAAATGGAGTTACAAAAATAGAAAATGGTATTTACAATGGTTTTTAGTGATGAAAAATCACTATTTTTGTAGGGGATTCTTTTGGAAATTTGACATACACTTCTTGTAGCTCCCTACTTGCTCTCTCTTCTTCTATGTCCACTTCTTTGATGTGCTTCCATGTTTTATGCTTGACCTTGAGTTCCAACAGCCCTCTATATAGATAAAGGAAATTGAGAGGATAAAGGAAAGAGCAAGAAAGTTAAAGATGAAGGTACTAGTTCTCAAGCTAACTATGCAGGGAGGTAGGAATTCAAAAGGAAGGGGCAGAGGAGGTAAGCAAGGTAGGGGGAGACCTTTAGAATCTTCCCCATGCAATATATGTGGATTGTCTAATCACACAACAGATGAGTGCTATAGGAATTCAAGAACCATAAAGGAAGAGGATTCCAAAGAGGTGGTTACTCATAATCAAGAGGAAGATTCAACCATAATCAAGGATACAACCATGGCTACAACAACAATTACAACAAAAATTATCAAGGAGGATACAAATCAAGAAAATACTTCAACAATTATACAAAGGATCAAGAGGATTCTCTACTCATTATGAACATGACTTCAAAACAAGGTATGAATGATGAGCACCTCTTCTATATTGACTTAGGTGGTTCAAACCATGTAGCAGGCAATGTAGCCCTCCTTTCTGATCTTGAGGAGCCCAAGGGAAAGCAGCAAGTGGAGAAAGGTGATGATACAAAGCATTCAGTTGTCAAGGTAGGAAATGTCAACACTTTTGATGGGAATAGGAATCTATTGAGCAAAGTTCTTTATGTACCTATTACCACAAAGAATTTGATGAGTGTTGGAGAGATAGAGGAAAAGGATTTGCAAGTTAGGTTCAATAAATTTGGAGCTTTTGTGGAGGACCCCCAACATGGATTCAGGAGAATTTCCAAAGGAGAAATAATAGGTAGATTATTTACATTTGAGCTTGAGGAAACTAGAAACATTGCACTTTATAATTATAAGGATCAAACCTTGTCTGAGTTAGAGATATGGCACAAAAGATTAGGGCACATTGGTGAGAGAACATTGAAGCAGATATGTAGAGATCAATGTTTACTTGGGATACCTAATGTATCCAAACAACACATGATCTATAAATGTGGTGCATGCCAGTTTGGTAAATCACACAGGTTACCCTTTACAAAGAAAGGCTATATGCATGAAGACTATTTGGAACTTTTCCACACAGATGTGTGGGGACCAAGCAAGGACCCTTGAATTTCAGGCTCAAGGTACTATGTGCCATTTATTGATGATTTCAGTAGGTGGACTATCTTGTATTTCATGAAACATAAGGATGAAGTGTTCAGTTGTTTTAAGAAGTAACTTGCACTTGTGGAAAATCAAACAGGAAGAAGCCTAAAGAGGATAAGGTCAGATGGAGGAGGTGAGTACTTCTCGAATGAATTTGATGCATTTTTGTAGGACAGAGGTATCAAAAGGGAGATTACTACTAGATATACCCGTGATCATAATGGAGAAGCAGAGAGAAGGAACATATTGATTGTGGAAGCAACTAGATCAATGCTTAATGAAAAGAAGTTGCCTAATTACTTGTGGATAGAGAGTGTTTCTACTGCCACTTATCTTATCAACAGGTTACATTCTAAGTCCCTAGATGGGATGACCCCCTATGAGGCATGGAATGGTAGGAGACCATCACTTGAACATTGCAGAATATTTGGTTGTGTTGCTTATGTGCATGTTCCATCTCAAATCAGAGGTAAGTTAGGCCCTAAGGCAGAGAAATACATCTTCATAGGGTATGATATGAATAAAAAAGGATATAGGTTTTATAATCCATCCAACAACGGATTTATGGTCAGTAGAAACGTTGTGTTTGATGATAATGATTCCTGGTTTGAAACTGAATGCAAGAAGGTCAAATTGCCATATGACTTGGAAGAAGAATTTCCAAGCCTCACCAAGGAGGAGCCAAGCACAATTGAAGATATCAAATCAGATGATGAGGACCTCATCAACTTGGAAGAGTTCAAAGCCTAGAAATCAAAAGGCAAAGTCAAGATGAAGAGGTTGGAGGACATACCAGAATCATCCAACCAAGCCATAAGGAGATCACAAAGAGAGAGTAAGAAGCCAATTAGATATGGGTATGATACTTCATTAGCCACTAACCATTCTATTTATCTTGCTAAGGATTCATCAGTTGAAGAAGCTTCTTGATATGAAGAAGCAAGTACCAAAGTAGAATGGAAGGAGGCTATGGGTGAAGAAATAGAAGCACTCTAAGAGAATGACACTTGGGAGCTAGTACCCAAGAAAGCATCAATGAAAGTAATTGGTTCTGGATGGATTTACAAAATAGAAAAGAACTCAGATGGATCCATAAATAGGTATAAAGCAAAGCTTGTAGCTAAGGGTTTTGCACAAACCTAAGGAGTAGATTATGAAGAAAATTTTTCACATGTGGGTAAGATGCTAACCATTAGAGTATCGATAAGTGTAGCTGCATCCAGAAATTGGAATATGTACCAAGTAAATGTAAAAAATGCTTTTCTCAATGGGTGGATCTAACAGGAGGTTTACATGGCTCAATCTTCTATTTATGAAGATCCCAACAAGGTAAATCATGTATGCAAATTGAATAAAAATCTTTATGGTTTGATGTTGGCACCTAGGGCATGGAATCATACGTTAACAACCTATCTTCAAGACCAAGGATTCATGATGAGCAAGGTAGATTCTTCTCTGTTTGTCAAGAGGAGTAATTCAGAAATGATATATTTATGTGTATATGTGGATGATATCATTCGTACAGGTAGTGATGCCAATTGCATCAAACAAATAAAAAACCAAATGATGTAGGAGTTTAAGATCAATGACCTAGGGTTTTTGAAATATTGTCTTGGACTTGAGTTAGTATACACTAATTCTAGAATCTACATCACTCAAAGGAAATATGTGAAGGACATGTTGAAAAAGTTCCACTTAGAGAATGCGAAAGTATCTAGCATCCCTATGGAGATAAATCATAAATTGAGTGCTCATGAAGGCGATTTGCTTGAAGACATTGCAGGTTATCAAAGCATAGTTGGAAGTCTAAACTATGCAACATTAATAAGGATTGACATATGTTATGGAGTAAGTGTTCTGAGTCAATTCATGCATAAACCTAGAGCACCTCACTTGAAAGCTCCTAAAAGAATCTTGAAGTATCTCAAAGGTACTCAAAACCAAGGTCTTTACTTCCCATACACATCAGATTTGGATATAAAATTGTACTCAGATGCAGATTGGGCAGGATGTAAGGATGATAGAAGAAGTACTTCTGGATATTTATCTTTTGTAGGTGATAAGTTCATCTCATGGTCTTCTAAGAAGTAACCAAATGTTGCTATATCTTCAAGAGAGGTTGAATACAGGGGATTAACAAATGCTACACAAGAAGAAATTTGGATTAGATTGCTCTACTCAAATTTGGGACTTCACACTCATTCACCTATGATCTTTGGTGATAACACTAGCTCTTTGCATCTTGAAGCCAATCCCATTTATCATGCAAGAACCAAGCATATAGAAGTGCACTATCACTATGTTAAAGAGAAACTCTTGCACAAAGAGATACAATTAGCATATGTATCTACAAATATGCAATGTGCTGATTTGTTAACCAAACCACTTGAAGGCACTAAGCTTTGCAGGTTTCAAACCATGATTGGATTACAGGATATTCACGAAGATTGATGATGCAATAGAAGCCAAGATTTTTGGCTTGAGGGGGAGCTTTTGGTGCAAATGTACAAGCCTTCACATTTGGCTTAACATGGAAGACTACATGTGGAAGGATTTGATTGATCATGTGAACCTTAGCTTGTAACATTTGATCATTTACCATTGTAAAGGGTTTCTACCTTGAGAGAATCTTGTAAAACCATATATCTTGTGGAGTTAGGAGAAGTATGAGCTATGAATATCATTTGATGGAATCACTCCTAAATTAGAGGAGTCACTTTTAGTTGAAGCTAAGTTTGAAATTCAAATTCAAACTTAGATGAAAACACTTATAAAAATGCTTGTGAAAAACTCGTGGATGTGTGGTTTCATTGAGAGCTACTCCCTTGATCATTTGTAGGATTTGAGTAGCTTACAACATAGCTTAATCATTCCACCATCATTGAGCATCATTACAATGCCAATGATTGTTGGGAGTGATGATTGGATGCACTCAAGAAATGAGTTGGTGCTGCAAAACCTACTTCACACCTGCCCTCCTTTGACTCCAGATATGCTTAGTATACTTGCTTAGCTTCCAAATGACACCAAAATATGCTATATGTACTTTGGAAATGAGTTGAGTAATGATTAGATCAAAACAGACTACTTGTGACTTCAAGAATCCTGAAAAACTTGCTATTTTGGTATTGACACCTGCTCAGAGTTATGCTCAGTGTGACCAACACACTTAAAATTGATCTAATTGCTTTTGGACATAATCAATTAGCTTAACAAGCTTTCATTTGCAAGTGGAATGAGAGGAAATGACAAACTACACTCTGAGAAATCAATTTAGGAAACTTAGGAACATCCCCGACATTTTAGGAACTGTACAGAGAAATACCAGAGATCACTTCGAGCGCAATTTCTCCCAGATGGT
Organism: Ceratopteris richardii; assembly: GCA_020310875.1. Lineage (NCBI taxonomy): Eukaryota > Viridiplantae > Streptophyta > Polypodiopsida > Polypodiales > Pteridaceae > Ceratopteris > Ceratopteris richardii. The sequence goes on from CM035413.1 coordinate 170,782,184, forward strand.
TGATTCAATGACCTTCAACTTTTGTAGGCATATAGTATGCTTCAAGCTTGTTCCAATGTGCTTGGAATCATCCAATTTGGTTCAGTAGATCTTGAGATATGCCTCTTTGGAAGTTGACAGAGTTGAAGAGTACACTCAGAGAATAACAGAGATGATAAATATGAGTATATGTATTAGATCTATCAATTGTACATTCCCATTGGCATAGAATGTAATGCCCAATGGTACTCAGAGGTGTAGGCTGTAGTGTAGCACTTACACACTCAAATATTGATGCAAGATTGCCTCGGGATCTGAGCTAAGTGGACAAGCTAACCCGCGACTTTTCTCCTTCTCTTATATATGGTTTTTGTGAGAATTTGAATTTGAACTTTAATTCAAATCTCCTAGAATCTTGTACCTAAAAGTGAATGAGATATTCTCTCAATCATTCACCCACTCAATCAATCAAATTTTCCACGACTTAAACTAGTAGGTGTGATTACATGAGTGGTTAGAGTCATATTGACTTTTACAAGAGATAAAAGGTAATAACCAATAAGCATTGGTTCCTATGATCATTGTTCCATGTAAATATATCCTTCAAAGGTTCCAAGCTAAGCCTTCAAGGTCCAAGCTTTATGTGAAGTCTTCAAGGTTGATATCCAAGCCAAGTGTTAAGGCTTGAATTACACCAACAGCTCCCCCTCAAGCCAAACACTTTGGCTCAAGTCTTCATCTCTAGTCTTCAATTATTTCCTGCAATCCAATCATGGATTTAAATCTGCATAGCTTGCTTCCATCCAGTGCTTTAGTAAGCAAATCTGCACATTGCATATTAGTAGACACATATGACAATTGAATATCTTTGCTAAGTAACTTCTCCCTCACATAGTGGTAATGAACTTCTATGTGTTTTGTCCTAGCATGATAAATTGGATTAGCTGCAAGGTGAAGAGAACTTGTGTTATCACCAAAGATGATTGGTGGCCTTGTGTATAGGCCCAATTCTGAATATAAAAGCTTCAGTAGATGACAAAGCTACTGTGGGTTGTTTCTTGGATGACCAAGAAATTGGTTTATCACCTGCAGAACATATGCAACCAGATGTGCTTCTCCTGTCATCCTTGCAACCTGCCCAATCTGCATCTGAATATACCTTAATATCAATGTCTGATGAATATGGAAAGTACAAACCATGATTTTGTGTTCCCTTTAGGTACTTAACTATCTTCTTTGCTGCCTCTAAATGAGGTACTCTTGGTTTGTGCATAAATTGGCTAAGTACACTAACACCATATGATATATCAATCCTGGTTAAGGTAGCATAATTAAGACTACCTACCAAACTTTGGTAACCAGTAATATCTTGGAGTTCTTCTCCTTCATGAGCACTGAGTTTATGGTTGATCTCCATAGGAGTGCTTGAGACTTTAGCTTCCTGCAAATTAAACTTCTTGACCATATCGTGAATGTACTTCTTCTGAGTAATAAAGATACCTGAATTTGTGTAGACCAATTCAAGTCCTAGGAAGTACTTCAATAATCCAAGATCATTAATCTTGAATTCCTTCATCATCTGTCCTTTGATATGTCTAATTCCCTGAACATCATTTCCTGTAATAATGATGTCATCAACATAGACACACAAGTATATTACCTCTGAATTGTTCCTTTTGATAAACAATGAAGTATCTGCTTTACTCATTATGAATCCTTGGTCTAGGAGATAGGTTGTCAACCTGTAATTCCATGCTCTAGGTGCCTGCTTCAATCCATACAGAGCCTTCTTCAATTTACAAACATGATTTACCTTCTTGGGATCTTCATAGCCAGGTGGTTGTGACATGTAGACTTCTTCAGATATCCATCCATTCAAGAATGCATTCTTCACATCCAATTGGTACATGTTCCAATTCTTGGATGCAGCTACACTCACCATAACTCTGATAGTTGGCATCTTGGCCACAGGAGAAAATGTCTCCTCATAATCAATGCCTTGGGTTTGTGCAAAACCCTTGGCTACCAACCTAGCTTTATACCTGTTTATTGTACCATCTGAATTCCTTTTGAGTTTGTAGATCCATCTGGATCCTATCACTTTCATAGATTCTTTCTTGGGTACCAAGTCCCAAGTGTAACTCTCCTTGAGAGCTTCCATTTCTTCATCCATTGCTTCTTTCCATTCTGGTTTAGTGATTGCCTCTTCAAATGTACCTGGTTCTTCATTCAAGAGATCCTTTGCAAGATATACAGAATGCTTGGTTACAAGGGAAGTATCATACCCATACCTAATAGGTTTTTTCTTTTCTCTCTGAGACCTCCTCATTGCTTGTGTTGAGGTTTCTGGATTATCTTCTAGTTGCTTCATCTTCATCTTCCCTTTGGATTTCCAAGCCTTGAATTCTTCAATGTTGATGGTGTCTTCATCATCTGAGCTTGTGTCTTCTTTTTGAATTGGTTCTTGCCTGATAAGCTTGGGGAAGTCTTCTTCCATGTCATAAGGTAGACTAACCTTCCTGCATTCATTTTCATACCATGAATCATTCTCATCAAAGATGACATCTCTGCTTACCTTGAAGCCTTTGTTTGAGGGGTTGTAAAATCTGTATCCCTTCTGATTCAAATCATAACCAATGAAGATACACTTTTCAGCTTTAGGGTCTAGCTTTCCCCTTACCTGTGAGGGAATATGCACATATGCAACACAACCAAAGATTTTGCAATGATCCAGAGATGGTCTCTTACCATGCCAAGCCTCATAGGGTGTCATTCCATCAAGTGTCTTTGATGGCAACCTGTTAATTAAATATGTGGCAGTAGATACACTCTCTGCCCAAAGATAATTTGGCAATTTCTTTTCATTTAGCATAGACCTAGCTGTCTCTACAATGAGTCTATTCCTCCTTTCTGCTACCCCATTTTGTTCAGGTGAGTACCTTGTAGTAATCTCCCTCTTGATGCCTCTTTCCTGCAAGAAATCTTCAAAGTCATTGGAGAAGTATTCTCCACCACCATCTGACCTTAGCTTCTTCAAATGTCTACCTGTTTGATTTTCAACTAGTGCAAGATACCTCTTGAAACAATTAAATACTTCATCTTTATGTTTCATGAAATATAAGACAGTCCACCTGCTGTAGTCATCAATGAAGGACACATAGTACCTTGATCCAGATATGGATGGCTCCTTGCTAGGTCCCCAAACATCTGTATGCACCAATTCCAGATAATCTTCATGCATGAAACCTTTCTTGGTATAAGGCAATCTGTGTGACTTACCAAATTGACAAGCCCCACACTTGTATATCATGTGTTGCTTGGATACATTAGGTATCCCAAGCACACATTGATCCCTACTCATTTGCTTTAAGGTCCTCTCTCCAATGTGACCTAATCTCTTGTGCCAAATCTCCAATTCTGATAGTGTTTGATCCTTATAGTTGTACAAAGCAATACTCTTAGTGTCTTCAAGTTCAAAGGTAAACAATCTACCTGATTTTTCTCCCTTGGCTATCCTTCTGAATCCATGTCTTGGATCCTCCACATATGCACCATGTTGAGTGAATCTGACCTGTAGACCTTTTTCCACAATCTGACCTACACTCATCAGATTCTTGGTGATTGTTGGAACATACAATACTCTGCTCAATAAATTCTGATTACCATCACTAGTTTTGACATTGCCTACTTTAACAACTGAATGTTTAGTGTCATCACCTGTCTGCACTTGGTGCTTGCCTTTGGGTTCTTCCAAATCAGAAAGTAAGGCAACATTTCCAGCTACATGATTAGAGCAACCTGAATCAATATAGAATAAGTGATCATCATTGATACCTGACTTAGAAGTCATATTCATGATCAATAGGGAGTCATCTTGCTCCTCTGCATAATTGTTGTAGTCTTTCCTATTCCTGTATCCACCTTGATAGTTGCCATTGTGATTGTAGTTGTTGTTATAATTATTGTTGTAGCCATGGTAGCCTTGAGATTGGTTGAATCTACCTCTGCCTTGAGAGTATCCTCCTCTTTGGTGACCTCTTCCTCTTTGGTTCTTGTAATTTTTGTAGCATTCATCTGTGGTATGGTTAGACAAGCCACAAATATTGCATGGAGATTGGTTGTAGGGTCTCCCCCTACCTGACTTACCTCCTCTGCCCCTACCTCTTGAAGATCTACCTCTCCTTGCATAGTTTTCTTGGGAGGTAGAGCCTTCTTCATCAACCTTTTTGTTTTTACCCTTGTCTTTGGTCTTCTTATCAGTATAAAGGGCAGAGGGATTGTTACCTTTTGATTGCTCTCCATTCTTTGTAATCTTTGCTTCATGTGTGAAGAGTTGTCCAATCAGAGTTGTTAAATCAGGTGCTTGGATGTCCATGTATAAGTCCATTGCTCTGGTAAAGCTTTCCCACTTGTCATCTGCCTTTAGTCCATTGATTACTTGTCTGACTATTTGCTCTTCCTCAATCTCTTCTCCAACACTTGCAAGTTGGTCTGCAATGTCCTTGACTTTGGTAACAAAATCTGAGACAGATTGCTTTGATTGCTTCCTAAGAGTGGTAAACTCAATCCATAGCTGATTCTTTTTGGCCCTTGTGCTTGATGAATAGTAAGTTGACAAGGTTTCCCAAGTCTCTTGGGAAGTTTTGCAATTCCTTATGTGTGGTAGAAGGAAATCAGAAATAGAGTTTAGAAGATATGACCTTGCCAAGGCATCTTTTGCACACCATTGATTGAGTCTCTCTTGCTCTTCCTTGGTGGGTAGGCCTCTAGCTTTGAATGAGGGCAATTCCTCATCTCCTGATATGAATCCATACAAGCTCCTTCCTTGTAGATAGGTCTTCATCCTTAGAGACCAAGCTTGATAGTTGTTCCTGTCTAATTTGTCAATGAAGGAAGGGAAACCATCACCCATGATTACCTTATATGCTCTGATACCACTGTTGGGAGTGATGATTGGATGCACTCAAGAAATGAGTTGGTGCTGCAAAACCTGCTTCACACCTGCCCTCCTTTGACTCCAGATATGCTTAGTATACTTGCTTAGCTTCCAAATGACACCAAAATATGCTATATGTACTTTGGAAATGAGTTGAGTAATGATTAGATCAAAACAGACTACTTGTGACTTCAAGAATCCTGAAAAACTTGCTATTTTGGTATTGACACCTGCTCAGAGTTATGCTCAGTGTGACCAGCACACTTAAAATTGATCTAATTGCTTTTGGACATAATCAATTAGCTTAACAAGATTTCATTTGCAAGTGGAATGAGAGGAAATGACAAACTACACTCTGAGAAATCAATTTAGGAAACTTAGGAACATCCCCGACATTTTAGGAACTGTATAGAGAAATACCAGAGATCACTTCGAGCGCAATTTCTCCCAGATGGTTGATTCAATGACCTTCAAATTTTGTAGGCATATAGTATGCTTCAAGCTTGTTCCAATGTGCTTCGAATCGTCCAATTTGGTTCAGTAGATCTTGAGATATGGCTCTTGGAAGTTGACAGAGTTGAAGAGTACACTCAGAGAATAACAGAGATGATAAATATGAGTATATGTATTAGATCTATCAATTGTACATTCCCATTGGCATAGAATGTAATGCCCAATGGTACTCAGAGGTGTAGGCTGTAGTGTATCACTTACACACTCAAATATTGATGCAAGATTGCCTCGGGATCTGAGCTAAGTGGACAAGCTAACCCGCGACTTTTCTCCTTCTCTTATATATGGTTTTTGTGAGAATTTGAATTTGAACTTTAATTCAAATCTCCTAGAATCTTGTACCTAAAAGTGAATGAGATATTCTCTCAATCATTCACCCACTCAATCAATCAAATTTTCCACGACTTAAACTAGTAGGTGTGATTACATGAGTGGTTAGAGTCATATTGACTTTTACAAAAGATAAAAGGTAATAACCAATAAGCATTGGTTCCTATGATCATTGTTCCATGTAAATATATCCTTCAAAGGTTCCAAGCTAAGCCTTCAAGGTCCAAGCTTTATGTGAAGTCTTCAAGGTTGATATCCAAGCCAAGTGTTAAGGCTTGAATTACACCAACAATGATCTTGTATAATCATGTTTTATAATACATATAGTTCATTGATCATCTCTGTCTACTTCTCTGCTATGACTACTCAAAAGAGTGAACTTTCGTTGGTCATAACTCAGTGAATTTTCAACCTTTTGCATGATCTATAGCTTGTTGGAACCACCCTGAAGCTTACTTTATGCTGTTAAAGTTTTATAGTATTTGATTCAGCCATCTAGGAGAATCTATCATCGAAATGCTCACTGGTCATCTACTGGTTAGTCCCTAAAAAGAAAAGGGTAAGATTTGGATTGCTAAGCTTATTTCTCAGTGCATAATTTATCATTTTAGATGATTCCACTTGCAATCTTTAGCTATCTAAGCTAATTGAATACCCTCAAAAGGAGTTTCATCAATTGTTATTGTACTATGAGCACTGAGCAAAAGAACGAGCAGATGTATAGAACAAAATAGCAAGTTTTGTGACTCTAGCTATTCATGAAGTAATATGTTTTGATTCAATTGTTTCAAGCATCAACTCCAAAGTACATAGGTACTTTCTTGGTGTCATTTTCAAGCTAAAAGGGTCTACTATCAAACTCGGAAGTGTATTAGAAGTAGGTACAAAGCAAGTTTTAGCAGTACCACCTCACTTTCTTGAGGTATCCATTCATCTCTTCCAACACTTTCAACCCCGTATCCATATGAGGCACTACCTATGGAACCAAATTGGGAGCCTCCAATTTCATGTATATGAATCCTAAGCTCAAGCCACAATTGAGACAAATGAGACCACAAGCCCCTAGAGGACCGTGTTGTAGATGTCAGGGCAATCGTTTCATTCGTGAATGTATAAACCCATTGGCTCCAAGACAAGGATAGAATATCAGAATACAAGGATTTTGTCTTGAGTGCGACAAGGAAAATCTCCCAAGAGATTGTCCAAGGAACCCCTCTAGTGAGCCCAAGGTTACACCCATTAATGTGGTAGGCTTCATGGTGGACTCAAGTTCAAGTAACATTGACGTGGCTCCTATACAAGCAATCATTAGGGCACAAGCCTTAAAATAGGCTAAACCAGTTGAACAATCAGAGTCAAATGAATTAGGAGAGCCTAGTAAGAGTAAAACAAAAACTTGGAATAGGGGGAGGGATGGACACCTTCTGTCGGCATGCGCACAGCTTCAATGAGACCTTGGAATCTTTGGTTGTATAGCTTAGCACTTATCTGCACCCTTCCAAGTCCTCTTCATGCATACCTTGCACTTCACTTCTCTACGTCGCACACTCACTATATATCTCTTGCACTTCTCTCTTGCTTAGCCTAGACTATGCTCACCTGGCTTAGTCCCCAATAATAATGCTTTGCCTTGATTTGAGTGTCGGTTCACGTATCTCTCCTAACTACTAGAGTATCACTTGGTGCTCACTTTGATGTCCCAAGGTTGTCTCTAAAAGTGGGCAGCCAACAAATCCCTGTTTTGTCCTGCAGAGACTTTAAACTAAAACAAAAATTTAAATTGGGGGGCCATACTTTCACTTCTACATACGCTGCCGCTTCACATACCTTCATCTTTTTCCTTTTAATTCTTCAAATGTGCACCTAAGAGAGGTTTCACCTGAACCTTCTAAAACACTTTAAAACACTTTGAACCTTAGAGCATTACAGAAATACCTCGACAACCTGCAACCAACTTTCTGCAATTTTACCCTTTGTGGACAATTAATGGTGCACTACCTGTGCACCTTGACACCCGACTTTGAACACTTTGACTTCATCCATGTTGACCTTTGACCTTGAGCATGTTGACTTTGACTAGTTTGACTTTGAACTTTTGACTTTGATTATGGTTGACTTTGACTATGATTGACTTTGACCAATATGACTTTTATGGGCTCAAAAATAGTGATATTCTACAAATTCTTGTTCGTGCTATGGTTCCTATTGCACGTGCTGTAGAGAAAATTCATTGGGATGCCAGAGATGCTCATGCACATGCATTGATAGCTTTATTTGTCAAACATGCCATTATTCCTCACATTTGCTCTTGTAGAATCCGAAAACAGTTGGAGAGTGAGCACACGAATGAAGGTGATTCCATGGGCAGTTTTCTAACAAAGATCAAAGATTTGAAAGAATAGTTGATTTTTTCTTATGAAGTCTTGCTTGATGGCTCACTTGTGCAGAATATTCCGAATGGTCTTCCTGATTCATATCAGAGTTTTGCTTCTACTCTTTTTTTGATGATGAAAGGCAATTCAAATGCCTTAACATCTGATGATTTAGTCTTTGTTTTGTTGCAAAAAGATCAATCTAGGCAAAATAAGTCCATTATACGTGTTGCAGATCAAGCTTTTCTTGCTAGTCAAAAAGGCACAGGTAAATGGAGCTCTTCTACTAGTAAGCAGAAATCTGCTAATTCTACATAATCAAAGAAGGATGACAGAGACGAGAAGAAAATAGAAAAGCTGAAATTGTTTTGCAAGTACTGCAAAGCAAATGATCATGTTATAAAGAATTATCCAAAACTGGCTACAAAAGAGGTCAAGAAAAAAGAGGTTGGAATGGTTGTTGGAGAGGCCTCTACATCGAAAACAAAGTCTACTAATCTAGTGAAGAAAGAAGAATAGGCATTTACTACTGTTTGTAGTTTTGACCCATCTTCTCTTGAACAATGTATGTCTACAGTAGACTCAAATGTTTGGTACTTTGATAGTGGGCAACAAAACATATTACCTCGCATTGCAGTTTCTTGACTTCACTCGAGCCTACCCCTGTAGGGAATAGTGTCACATGCACTAACAACTCTTCTTATCCTGTTATGGGAGTTGGTAAGATCATTCTGACTATAATTGATGGTAGTTCTTTGACATTTTCAAATGCTCTATTTGTGCCAAAGATTAAGAAGAATGTGTTATCAGTTTCAGCTTTAGCCAAGATGGGATTCGTTGTGAAATTTGTTAATGACAAATGTACAGTTCATGATCTATCAAATGGCAACGTGATTATTGCTTCTGGAATTTCATGTTGTGGGTTGTATAAGCTCATAGACAATGAAAAATCTTTGAGTGATTCAGCATGTGCAATACATGATTCTTAGGCTATATAATCTACAGATCTTTGGCATGCACGCTTTGGTCATCTTGATTTTGCTAGTTTGCTATGCCTGCAGAAATCTAAAATGGTATCCTTTTGCGCAAACTTGAGGCACCTGGTAAATATGTTTATGAAGGCTGTTTTTTGGGAAAATTGTAGTGTTCATCCTTCCCAAAAGATGGTTCAGTTTGAGCTACTAAAAAATTACACCTTGTACATAGTGATATCTATGGTCCTATGTAGACACCCTCTTTTGGAAACTATCTTCACTTTTTGACTTTCATTGATGATTTTTCCATGCATGCATGGGTATATCCATTGAAAGCAAAGTCCGAAGTGTTTATGTGCCTCAAATAGTTTTTGGTTTTTGCTGAAAATTTATCAACATGTAAAATGGGCACCCTCCATTCTGATCGAGGGGGGTTAAAATATATTTCTGACTTTAATGCAGTTCTGGTAGAATGTGGGATAAAACATTGGTGTATAGTGCTATATACACCTCAGCAGAATGGAGTTCTTGAACAAAAGAATAGGTCACTCAAGAGTCCAGGCTTTACCACATAGTTTTCACTTGAGGTTGTTATGTGTGCAACATATGTACTTAACAGGTTTCCCACTAAAGCATTGTAGTCTATCACTCCATATTTTTGTGTTTTCAATTGTCTGGCATGTGCATTAGTGCATGAACAACAAGGCAGAAAATTGGATGATAAAGCAGTGAAATGTATTTTTGTTGGGTATAGTTCTAAAAGCAAAGGCTATCATCTGTATCATCCATAGACTAAATGCATTCTGGTTCGCCATGATGTTGTTTTTGTTGAAGATGTTATTAAACCATTACTTTCATGTACTAAGGAGACATCAATTAGCTCCAAAGACATGTATGAAACTTTGCTACCTCTTTTTACAGGTGGACAGTCTAGTACTGGTCCTAATGAGGCAACTTCTCAGCCTTTATAGGTTTCATGTGATGATGTGGATCATTCCATTTCTAATGCAAATTTACATGATGCACTTGTTGATGAGAGAACTAATATTGAGGAGGCAAAAACTATGCCAAAATGGCTGGTGTAGAATTTGCATGATAGCAAATTAGATGTACCTCTATCATATTGTACTCGTTTTGACTCTCATAGTGCTTCTTTTGCATCAGATTGCTATGCCATGGCTGCCTCTTGTCTTTGTGGTGAGAATGAGCCTGTTTCATTTGATGAAGCACAACATTAAAAAAATTCGATGGCTGCTATACAATCTGAATATGATGATATAATGAAGAATGGTACCTAGTCTTTATGTGACTTTCCTCTTGGAAAAAAGGCCATTGATACTAAGTGGGTATACAAGCTGAAGCATAAGCCTGATGGAACAGTTGATAGGTATAAGGCTAGGCTTGTTGCAAAGAGTTATGCTCAAGAAAGAGGCATTGATTTTGAGGAGACCTTTGCTCCTAGTTGCCAAATGACTACTGTTCGTAGCATCTGTGTACTTGCAGCTCATCATGGCTGGAATGTACATCACTTGGACATTAAAATTGCATTTCTGAATGGTGACTTGCATGAAGAAGTGTAATTTTTTCAACCGCATTGCTTTGTGTAGAAAGGGCATGAAAACCAGGCGAGCATTATATGGTTTAAAGCAAGCACCACGTGCTTGGTATGACAAGATACATGACTAGCTGATTGCACATGGTTTTGAGAACAATCCAACTAAGAGCACCTTATACATTAAGCATGCAAATGATGTGCTTATGATCGTTGTTGTGTATGTTGATGACATGCTGCTCGCTAGACCTCATGAGAAGCATATTGCTGATTTTAAGGCTGATTTGCATGCCTCATTTGAGATGACTGATTTGGGGCATTTGCATAATTATTTGGTAATTCCATTTATGCAAGTTGATGGCAGAATAGCTTTGTGTCAAATGAAATATATTGACATATTATTGCACCATTTTGGCTTGAAGATTGTAAATGTATTGCCACTCCTGAGACATGTTTATGATTGAGTCTTAATGATGTTGGAGATGCATTTGATGATGTTATCTATTAGTAGGCTATTGGATGCTTGATTTATTTATGCATTACTCGACCATATATTCAGTTTGTTGTATCACAAATGAGCAGATTTATGCATTGAAGAGTTGTCAAGCATTGGCAGTCAGTTAAGCACATCTTTCGCTACTTGAGTGGTACCTTGCTACTTCGATTGTTTTATACCAAGGGGGATCACTACTGCCAGATTTACATGCTTTTTCTAACTATGATTGGGCTAGCTGTTATGACACTCATGTGTCCACTAGTGGCTTTTGCTTCATGCTTGGTAGCTCATGTATATCTTGGTTGAGCAAGAAGGAGCCTACTGTGGCCACTTCTACTTGTGAGGCTAAGTATTGGGAAGCTTTCACAACGATTGTTAAGGGTGTGTGGCTCAGATGCCTTATGGCTGATTTGGGTGTTGGTCAGTCTTTTGGAACCACCATCTTCACTGACAGTTAGAGCGCATTGGCAGTTGCGAGGAACCGTGTGTTCCATGCTCGCACTGAGCACATTGAGGTGCATTATCATTATGTGAGGGAGAAGTTCTTTGCCAGAGAGATCAACTTGGCATATGTGCCCACGCAAGAGAACATTGCAGACCGTTTCAAAAAGGCTCTGCTTAGGGAGAAAAGTTTGAAGCTTTCCGCAAAGCTTTGGGCTTACTTCCTTTTGTGGATTGATTCCACATAGCTTGGCACTTCCTTATACATGAGTGCTAGCTCCTTGTTCACCGCATCACTCTCAAGGGGGATTTTTTGATATATTTAGGTAGTGATGTGTGTGAACACACTAGGATCGTTGGGGCACTTTTTTCCCTCATTGAGAGGTTCTTTGCCCCCGGCTTTTATATATGCCTATTTCCCTAATAGGTCACTTATCTTTGTACATTCTGGTGGTAATACATTTAGTATTATGTGTTGTTCTCGAAGCTTCTTCTTTTCCCTTGTGCTATTCACTTGCTTCCGTAGACCTCGAACTCCGACATTTTGTGCCTACAATGTACCATTTTGCATAAGGAAGGAATTAGTAACATCAAAATTTAATTTTCGTACATGTATCCAAGACATGAGACAATTATGATTCTGACATAACCGTGAATCAAGTTGAACACCACTTTGCAAGATTATGGAGACTCATAATGATGAAATAGATTTATAATAGCATTAAATACTCAAAGAAAAACTAATTATTAAGACAAATCCATTACAAAACTAAAAAATCATCAACAAATCACCATAAAAGCTAAATGATGAGATTTAGAGAAGATAAGCAAGATCTCTCAAATTCTCATTAATCATTCAAGTACAAAAAATGATCCTACCAAAATAAGCAATAATTTGACTTATATACTTTCCCAAGTGTCACCTTCCACAATTGAAAATTATTCCTCTGAACTTCTAATCTAAATTCTACTCACTTGAGAGCTCTAAAAGTTAACAAAAAGTTACATTATTTCTAACCATGAGGAAGACTCTCCCTCATTTTTACATTCATAAAGGCTTTCTATATTACAAAATTACTATTTTACAAAACATTTCTATGTCTAAAAAGTGTTCTTCTAACATCCACAAGCTTCAACAATGGAGAATCTAAAAAACCTCCCAATGTCATAATTCAACAAATAGACAGTCAATTTTGGGGTTTTCGCACGTTCTGGGTGCAATGGAAGCATTGGTTTCTCCAAATTCTGAACCAATCATGAGATATAGAAAGTGACATGGAATCTAAGGTTCAAGATGGTTTCCTTTGTGCCCATGACATCACCTCCCCCTCAAGCGACGAGTTCCATGAGGAGCGGCCATGTTCTTTAGCTTGGGTTTCATTGGATTCTTCTTATGGAATTCACGAACCTTGAATTCTGCTCTTTGAAGATTTTCTATAAGTTCCCAGGTACGATCACTGATGTCATATGCTTTCCAATAAATAAAGCATTCCAATCTTCCTCGAACCGTCCTTGAATCTAATACATGCACGACTTGCAATTCTTCATGATCCTCAATCTTGATAGGTGGTGGAGCTTCCTTGGGTTCTTCATGCGATAGATCCTTTCCTCTAGTGGAATGTTGTGGTGTTTCCAAGATCTTTGATGAAGAGTGTTGATTAAGCACACCTCCTTGATTGAATAGGAACTCCTCCTTCTTCTTTACCTTCTTCATATCTTCATAACATGCATACTCCATATCATTTGTAATGACTTTTTGGGCTTCAAACATTCTTGGTTCATATTCTTGAGGAGTAGTGTCTTCATTATTCAAGACTTCTGACTCTTGGACTTGGATTTCTTTTAGCAACTGATTCTCACACTGAATTGCTTGATTGATAACATCCTCAAAGGTATTTGATTGAGGCATGGATAGCAAGATATATTTGACTTCATGATTGAGGCCACTTCGAAACTAATTAACCATGTAGTCTTCTTAATATGTAGTTCCACAAAACAACATCTTGATATTCAAGGCATAGCTTGAAACTGATCGATCGTCTTGTCGTAACAATCTTTTCATCTCTTGGACATGTTCAATCAAGCCCTTTATGGTAGATTGAATCTGCTTGCATAGGGAATCCATGGTGTCTGATCTTGATGAAGATAGTCTTGCCAAAATTTCAGGGGAGCACTAGATTGTGCTATCTGACTACAATAGACAAGATTTCCGAAATATACTTTTGATTACAAGAATACCCACGTAGGGAAAATAGTACAGGAATATGTAGCTGGTACAAGAAGTCCCACAACCCGGGACTATAGGTATAGATAACTCAGCTAGAGATGATACAGGAGATCCAACAGCTCGGGATCGTAAGTATGAGACAAGATGTCAGGATTAGAAGAACTCCCTTCTGGGAGATGAACTCAATACAAGAAAGAACTTGACAAGATCTCATACTACGAGATTACAAGAGGACAAGACATGATGTCCAAGAACTAGACTAGACAAGACTAGAACAAGAAACAAGATAGGAACTCGAACTGGAACTTGGAGAGTACTTACTTGGCGGTCACGACTCCTTGAGCTCCCAAGACTAGTATCCACAAGACTGAGAATGAATGTGGCCAACCCCTCCTTATATAGGTGTTCAAAGGTGGTGCTATATGGTGGTTACGACCTGATGATGTCATCATGATGCCATCAATTTGTAACATGACCTCCCGATGTTAGAATTCAACAAATAGAAAGTCAATTTTGGGGTTTTTGCACGTTCCCGACGCAATGGAAGCATTGGTTTCTCCAAATTCTGAACGAGTCATGAGATATAGAAAGTGACATGGAATCTAAGGTTCAAGATGGTTTCCTTTGTGTCCATGACAAGTTCAGCTAAGTCTCAGTTGCATTTTGATGGACTATTGGAAAGGTTGGAGAGGATACTATTGCAAAGTATGGAAAAGAAGCCACCTCCCAGGGTAAGGACAAGGCGAGTGAAAAAATGAGCATTCCTCCCAAGGAAGCTTATGTGCATAATTCAACTAAACCAGACAACTCTTCCTCAATGAATTGGTATTCTCAAGAATTCCTACAAGAGATCCAAGAAGAGAAAATGGCAAAAGAAAGCAAAAATCCTTCTCCCATTGAACTTGTGGATGACTTACATTATCAATTCCCACAAGATATTCCTTCTATTTATGGAGAACAAGAGGATGACCAGTCTAATGAATGGTTAGACTTTGATTCTAACTCCCTACGAGAATTGCCTCATTTCACAAGACCATGGGAAGCAAAATCCACCTGTATGAGAGCAGCCACTGTCATGGTAAGGAATGAAGACTCAATCATACCTAGGAATATGGTGGTAGTGAAGAACACTAAAGCGCAAGGCAATCTCACTTTAGAGGAGCTACTTAAGGTTAAGCCAGAATTGTGGAAACGTGTAGCCAACCAAGTGCCTAAAGTAGCTAGACCTCATTCTTGGGTAGGATCTCATAGAACTGTGCGAGAAATACCCTTGGACAAGATAGGAGACATGAGCGAAGGAGAAGAAGGAAACACCTATATTCCAATGACTCATCAAGGTTACACGACCCAAGCGATTTTGAAATCGGGTGTAGGAGTTGTAATTGCTACCACTTCTATATGGAAGCATTGGGGCAAACCAGCACTCATGCCAACGAGAATGAAATTACAAATGGCCGATGGTCACATAGAGAGACCTTTAGGTTTGCTAGAAGGGATAACTCTCACGACTTGTGGTGTAGAGTTTGAGCATACTTTTGCATATGTGGTTTTAGCAAAAATGGGGCCTATGAGATGATTTTGGGAAGACCATTCATGAGACATTTGCAAGCAGTACAAGATTGGGGAAACAATTCATTGTATTTGTAATACTTAGGTGTGACAACCAAAGTCAACCTCAAGGACTACACTCATAGAGATGTGCCCCCAATACAGTGGAATCCCATCCGCAGAGCCATAGAAGATACGGATTCAATGCATTCCATAGGATCAAGATCATCTTGGATGCATAAGGACACTCACTTATGGATGTGCAAAGTGGTAGCAGAGGAAGTTAAAAGAGAAAATGCGAGAGAGGTAGGTGCAAAGGAAACTCACACGTCAATTCTAGACAAAGGAAACTCAGAGAGGTAGGTGCAAAGGAAACTCACAGAGCCCATGCACCTATAGTATTTCCAGACAAAGAGTTTGAACCTCATGGTTGGGCAAAAATCCTAGTGACAATGGATGTAGCCATCAATGAGGAACAATGGACACCACATTGTGATGAAGATGGCTATGACATTTCAGTTTCTACCATAGAATCAATTATGTGTGATTCGGTTATCAAAGAATGCGAGCCTAGTATGGAAGAAATTGAACAATTGAGTGACGCGGATTTAGATTCAATCATTATGGATCCTTTTTGTGCATCAGAGGAGGAATCCCTATATGAAGTAGAAGATCACCCTCAAGGTCAAGCAGAGCTTATCAATGATGTGAGACTAGCCACACAAGTGACCACGAAGGGTGAAGGCAAGAAAAGAAAGAAGAGAGAAGTCTCACTAAATTAGGAGGAATCTTTGTTTGAGGTCCCTGAAAGTTTTAAGAAGTATGAGATAGAGGATAGAAAAGTCATGATAAGGATGCCTAAACGTGAAACATTGGTAAGAGAGGCTTATGAAAACAAAGAGAAAACTAAGAAAATTATTGTGACAATAGAAGAAGGTGAAGAACGATGCACATACATAGGACAAAACATAACTGAGGATGAGGAACAAGAGTTGATAGCCTTGTTAAGAGAATATACAGATGTGTTTGTGTGGAGTTACAAGGATTTAAAAGGAGTAGACTCTGACATATGCTCACATACGATTCCCATGACAAGCCAAACCCTCTAAGCAAAAGCCATACACATATAACAAATATTATGCTACCAAGATCAAGGAAGAGATCGATTGGTTGGTAGAAGATGGGTTTATATACGAAACATTGAATGGGTGTCCCCCATTGTAGTGGTGCCCAAAAAGAATGGAAAGTTACATGTATTTATTAACTTGGAGAAGGTTAATAAAGCCGCTATTCGAGATACTTGTCTGATTCCTATCACTTAGCATCCATTGGAAAGAGTACCAGGAAAGGTAGTGTACAATTTCCTTGACGGGTTCTCTGGCTACAATCAAGTGGTCATTGCCTCAGAAGACCAGCACAAGATGACTTTTGCCACAGAGTGGGGCATATTCACATTTAGGGTACTGCCATTTGGGCTCACCAATGTGCCAACTACCTTTCAAAGGCTGATGTGCCATGTGTTTAAAGAGTTCTTGAGAAAAACTTCAAAGTCTATGTTGGTGATCTTTGTGCTCATTCCAACATTAGAAAAAACGCATATACCTGAGCTCAGAAAAATCTTTGACAAATATAGAGAATGTCAAGTCTAAATGAACCTAGAAAAGTGTGTTTTATGGTCAGGCCAGGCAAGCTTCTAGGACACATAGTGTTAAACAATGGAATCTCCATGGATGAGGAGAAAGTTAGGGCCTTAACAGAGCTACCTAGGCCAAAGAATGTCAAGGAATTACAAGCTTTCATATGTATGTGATCATTGCAAAGCCTCTGTACTCCGTTTCGACTCACTTTGAGTGGGCAGACGAATGTGAGAACTCCTTCAATGAACTTAAATGATGATTGTGTTCAACTCCAATCTTGACTACACCAGATTGGAACAAACCATTCCATGTTCATGTGGATGCATCCAATTATGCGATTGGATGTGTACTAGCTCAACCTACTCATGAAGGTAATACGGATCTTCCAATAGCTTATGCAAGTAGACAATTGAATGCGGCTGAACGAAATTGTACTACTATCAAAAGAGAAGGATTCAGCATGGTGTATGCGGCCAAAAAGTTTTAACATTATTTGCTTGCAAATAAGTTTAACTTTTTTACAGATCAAGCATTGCTATATCTTGTGAACAAACCTTGCAATACTAGCAGATTAGTAAGATGGTTTCGCGTACTAATAGAGTATAACTTTGAAGTTGTGGTTAGGAAAGGTAGGACTCATCTTAGGGCAAATCACCTTTCTAACCAAGTAGTGCTTGAGTGGGTGAAAGCTATAGTGCCTATTTTCACCTTTGGACCTAAACATCCTATATTGAGAGCCAAAGGTAAAGAAGGAGTGAGGTCCCATAAATAACTCATAATGGCAAGCAACATGTATAAACACATTGGTCAAGGTATACTCACTTGCTATGTAGATGAAGATGAGCATGAAAAAGGGTTGCAACTAGCATATGTAGGTGCACTTCAACAACATCACTCCAAATGTAGAACCCTATAGACTCTGCAAAGGTTAGGGGTATATTGGCCAACTATGGAAGCAAATGTCCATAAGTTGTGCAAGGAATGCCAAATATGTAGTATTAGACTACGAGTGGAACATGCCACTCTATATCAAGTGTCTTTAGTGCCAGATTGGAGTGAACTATTGGTAGACTTCTTGAGGAAGAAAACATTTCCTCAAGAGATGACATTGGCCAGAAGAAAGATCTTAGAGCAAGAAGCACTAGACTATGTACTCATTGGAGATAATTTATACAAATGGGGGAGAGATAGATACCTACGACTATGTGCCCATGAGAATGAATACCTCAAGATATTAGAGATTGCTCACCAAGGTGTAGGAGGAGGACATTTTGGACTAGACCGTGTGATCAAAGTAGTTCTATTTGCAGGTCTTTGGTGGCCAACCCTTCACATAGATGCACATACCTATGTGAAGTGGTGTGATATTTGTCAGCAAAGGCAGTACCCGATATGTAAAGATGAGATGCCTCTGAAACCTATGATGGGTGGGCCTGCATTCTTTAAGTGGGGGATAGACTTTGTACGTCCTATTAATTCCCCAGCGAAGATTTCACATAGTGAATATATTATTGTTGCCATAGAATACCTCACCAAATGGGTAGAAGTAAAGGTTACAATAGAGAACGATGCTCAGATGACGACTAAGTTCTTATTTGAGAACATATTCACTAGATACGGGTTACGAATAGAGTTAGTTAATGACAGAGGCACACACTTCTTAACAAAGTCATTGAAAACCTACTCCAAGAATTCTTGGCGATGCATAAGAAGTCTGCCCCCTATCATCCACAAGCTAATGGACAAGCTGAGAGCACAAATAAGAGCTTGTATAATGTATTGACAAAGTTGGTGAATAACAAGCACTTTGATTGGGACAAATAGTTACACCATGTTGTTTGGGCATATCATCTTGCCTATAAAACGATACTCCAAATGGTGCCCTATCATATGGTATTTGGCCAAAATCCACTGCTACCATTAGACTTCTTGATACCCACACTGAAAGTAGCACAGGAGCATCAGTGGACATGTCACAAACTCTCTTCGAGAATATTTGCTCTTGAATGATTAGGTGAAACAAGGCTAAGAGCAGCTGCAGGAATATACACAGCCAAGAAAACGCAAAAGGCTAACTTTGATGCCCACATGAAGGATAAGGGCTTGAAAGTGGGAGATTTAGTCCTAGTGTACACCTTGAAGCAACATGCAAGAAATCTAGAGAAGCGTGGCTATGGACCCATGATTATTAATAGAATATCAACAAGTGCAGCAGTCCAATGAGCAATATTAGAAGGCGACATCCTACCTAGTTACATCAGTAGATGTGGAGTCAAATTATATCAAGAACCCCTCATAGAGGGGATGCTAAAGTGAGTCAATATTGCAAAGAAACATAAAGAAGAAGAACAACGAATTTGAGAAGAAGCACAAATAAAAGCTTTGGAATGCATATGATGAATGAAATTGAGGAGATAAGGTAGATATCAGCCTAGTTTAGACCCTGAGGAAGCTCCAGGATATCACATGGCCATGTGCGAAGCATCTAGTGTACGTTCCCATAGAACAGTTGATCAATGACCTTTGTGAGCCTACAGGTAGGACAAGGAGAGAGTGCAAGGATCGTAAGAGCTTTGATTGACTCAGGAGCAGCTATTAGTGTAGTTTGACTTTCTTACCGTCAAGAATTGCAATTAATGGTCAATCCTATGGAAGCATATATCATAGGGTTGGGAGGTGTGGAAACCCCTTGCATGGGTGAGGTGGAACTTCCCCTCTACATTCAAGATGTTCTAATGACAGTCAAAGTGCTAGTGTGTCAAAATGAGGATCTCACCAAACCTCTGGTCTTGGGTCAAGACTCGATCTATGATCATGCAGTCAACTTGAACCTAAGAAGTGGACTTCTTTAGGTATAGGTGAATCAAAACCACATCTCAATGGAGTTAGAAAATCAAGCACTCAGGCAACTAGGAAAGGCACCCACTCCTGGTCCTTCCAGGAGCACAACTGAAGATAACTATGTTATTCTTGTCCAAGATTCTATGGTGCAGAAGGATGTCACTCGTGAAGAAGGTGTAGAAGCCAATGAGAAACTCCCTTCTTTTCCAAAGATGTTCCAAGAAAAACAAGTAGGGCAACCCAAGAAGCAGACGAAGCAGATAATCAAGAGGCATGCTCAACAATCGGTGCAACATAAGGTACCTCATGGAATGAAGTAGATCTGGATATGCAAGGGTGAGCAACCCTCTGCTATAGAGATAGGATCCCAAGTATGCACCAAACAAACTACTTAGTCAAGGACTACAATAAAGGATTATCCTATGCACCATTTTTATTTGGGTCCCAAAGCGATCAATGAAGGCTGACCCCAATGCTAGAAACATTTGGGTGCCCAAGACCTACTTCCAAGCTCAAATAGCTTCACATAAGCTCACAAGCTTGAATAGCCACTCATAGACACTCACGACACAAACTTCAAGGCAAATAATTGCACTAAACACCTTCACACCTCTGATCACACCTAGGATTATCTAGAAATGGGTACCCGGTCCCAAATCCAAGATGATCTAATCCAGAGATCTTTACATGTTATCACTACCAAAAGCTATAATCCCATGATAAAAGTTTGGTGAATTAAACCCTGTATCAAAATCCCTGACCCAATTTTGTAAATCAATCTGCACCAAAGTAGATGCATGTTGAGTACAGTGCACATCCAAAGTATGCATCTAGGGGAATCACTAACCTACTAACCGACACTCACAAACATCATGAACACTTCACCCACTAACCCCCTAACCAAATCAGGTATCATGTTGGTATTCTAAAGGAGACAAAGCATCATCATGTTTTCATTGCAATGCTAATATGATCTCATTTTCTAGTAGATTCAAAGAAAAATACAATACTACTAGCATCATGGGTGACATAGCAGGCACCAGTTTGTAGGCATGGACAAATCAATCAGCAATCGACTTGGAAACTTTACCTACCAAAGTGCCACTAATCGAGTCACCTATAGAATTAGGACATCTACAACAAATACCTATACTAGACCCCCCCACAAGAATAACAAAAAGAGTTAGTGCAAACTCTCACTGGGTCAATGGCATGTGAGGGCCGTTAGGAGATGCGAAATACATATGGGAGTCCAAGTGTGAGTATGACAGGGTATGGGTACGATTCCAATTCTTTTCAAGAGAGTTCGAGACTCTCTAAGACACACTAGAACTACAAACCATATGGCAACGAGTAGGGCTTGTTAAATACTTCAAGGCACCCTTACCCAAACAAGATTTTCTACGATGCTACTACTTGGTATCAACATTATAGGCGATTGATGTAAAGGACCGACCTAGAACCTTCATCATCCCTTCTTTGCAAGGCAACAATGAATTGAAAAAGTTTGAACTCACTTTACAATTGGTGAGAGAAGCTCTAAAAATGCACACCACGTATGTGCCCTTAGAGAAAGATGCTTTGATACCCGATAACATGAAGAATAGGAAGCTCCAAAAGTTAAAGGATATGGCGGCACTTACACCAAATGTTTCCATCCCTCTCCGATTATGCATGCAACATTTTGTGTTTCCAAGACAAGATCCATTCACTCAGCCACACAAAAGAATCTAGTTTAGTCTTTACCTAGTAGAGATAGGCTCATTAACTATTAAGCTTCCTGTGTGGATTATGGAGCAACTGTCCAAAGCCAACAAAAGGTACTCTATGAAGCCAATGGTGAAGGATTGTTGCTCAATCACTTGAATAATATATATATGTTTAGCATATGATGTGCCCATCGAGCGTGCATTGACCTAGTCACAATTACAATTGTTTAAAGGATGCAAAGCTTCAACACACCAATCCAAGAGAATGAGGGGCACTATCCCATGTGTCCAAACATGAGAAGTTCTTACGAACCCGGAGGTCTCACCATGAGGGAAAGCCACAGTGCCTCTCTTTATGATTAGTATTCCTCACTCTAACTCTAGAGACACCTTGAAAATAGCTCCCTTTGCACCCCTTCTACCTTTTGAATTTGAATTCAGTACCACTAGAGATGTCAAATCTCAACAATTAGAACGAGTAGAGGGTGAAGAAGAGGAAGAAGAAGGAGGAGAAGAAGAAGAAACTACTGAAGCCTTAGCCTACACTACATAACTCCATAGATTACACCAAAATCATGTAAAGGATGCTAGCACAACAATTTCTCTCTGAAGAGAGCAACAAAATGCTAATGGCCCAGCTCTTGGAAGAGGCTAGTGTCGACTCTAAATTCAGTGAAACTTTACTATTTCTTGCCAAAGCCTATGGTGTAGTGGAAGCCATAAGATCAGCACTGTAGAGGCCTCCCACACAATACAATCCATGCAGATTCCAAACACGACCAAGATCCGACAAAAAACATTCAAATACCCATCACCACTATCGAGGCAACTACTCTAGCAACCGAACCAATCACGACAACATTTCAAGCAATTGGCACTCTTGGCCACGAAACTACATTCTTCCATGAAGACACAATAGATCCACATGAAGTATTTCAATGGTGATACACCACAATGCACTCTCCTTCTTGAGAGCTCCACGACGATATCCTCAGACTAGAAAATCAAGCTCCTAGGGTTGCACATAGTGCTCTACACAAAGGCTGCAAAATATGCAGAAAAAACACAGTACACAGGGAGCATGAAGATAGACTTCTTAGGTCCTAACAAATGCAGTCAAACTTACAGTCTGTGATTGACAAGGCCACTATATGTTTTATTAAATAACATATACAAAGAAGTGTTCAGTGGCCATTTGGCCTTCCACATGGACACTAACGGTAACAATCTCCCACTAAAGGTCAATATGGCCAAAGTAACTATGGGAGAAAAATAAAGAATGATAAAGAATCCCTGAGTGTAAGTATACAAACTATACCTCCCACCTGATGGGCATGTTACACAGTACACAAGTGATTGTGTAAGATCATGAATCAAGTAACCCCCATCAAGTGACAAGAGTGTCAAAAGCTATCTTGTGGTAGAGCTTTAGCCAAAGCATCTAGAACATTATCTCGAGTGTGAACCTTCTCAAGAATAATGTGCTCAGTGTCTAAGCAATCTCTAATGAAGTGATACCTGACCTCAATGTGCTTGGTCTTTGCATGGTAGACCGGATTCTTAGCCAAAGCAATGGCACTATGACAATCACTGAGCAAATGAGGTAGATGCTGAGGTAAACCCATATCACAAGCAAGATGCAAAAGCCACAAAGCTTCCTTACATGCCTCACTTGCTGCAACATACTCTGCTTCTGTGGTGGAAACATCTATACATTCTTGAAGACAAGATCTCCAAGAGATAGCACCTCCAGCAAAATGAAAAATGTACCCTGATGTAGACTTATGATTGTCTACACAATCAGCATAGTCAGAATGTGTGTAACCAATAATGGATGCTTTCCCTCTACCTAAGCATTTTCTGCTCACAACTCCCACTGCAAATGCAATGTCTGGTCTCGTAGCTACCATAGCATACATGAGACTACCAATAGTATACTGATAGGGAATTTTGGTCATGAATTCCTTTTCCTTGTTTGATTTGGAGCAATCATCCTTGCTCAATTTCACATATGTGGGTAAAGGGGTACTCATTGCCTTTCCATCCTGCATATTGAACGTGTGAAGTACTTTGGATATGTACTCACTCTAAGACAAGTATATGCATCTTTTAATCCTATCAAAAGTAATGTGCATGCCAAGAATATGTTTGGCATCCCCCAGATCCTTCATATCAAATGTCTGACTCAACTTCGTTTTGAGAATTGACAAATCATAAGAGGATTGCCCAACAATCAACATATATCGACATAAAGTATCAAGCATATCAAGCTACCATCTGAGCATCTCTTTGTGTAGAGACAATGATCCTCATTTCTTTGAGAATAGCCTTGAGACTTCATAAAAGCATCAGAATTTTGGTACCATTGTCTAGGGGACTTTTTAGTCCATACAAGCTCTTCTTGAGCTTACAAACTAGACTTTCCTTGCCAAGAACTACATAACCCTCTGGTTGTTCCATATAGGTCTCATATGTAAGATCTCCATGCAAGAAAGGAGTTTTCATATCCGTTTGGACTAGCTCTAAGTCATAGTGAGCACTGGAAAGAAGATTTCCTCGAAATCAACACAATGTTGTTTCTTAAAACCCTTTGCAACAAGTCGTGCTTTATACTTTGGAGAAGCACTATCTGATATGAATTTCAGCTTATATACCCATTTACATGGTAAAGCTTTCTTGCCCTTTGGCAAAGGTATTGAATCCCAAGGACCATTCTTGTGAATAGAATCCAACTCACTCTTCATGGCATGCTCCCACTTGACATGACCCTCTGTCTGCATAGCCTCTTTGTAGCAAGAAGGCTCATCGGCATTTGTTAGCATAACAAAATCTAATCTTGGAACATATCTATCAGGTATATGTGAGACATGTGCAACACATCTCAATGGTTGCTGAACAGGAACATGTGTAGACTGATCTGAATGGACATTCTCTTGAACATCCCTATGTGCATCATTTTTATGCATGCTAAGACTAGTATCCTCAAACACCACTCACTTCAACCTCCTTAATGGGTGGTTTATGCATCTTAGACTCATTAAAAATGACATCCCTACTTCTAATCAGTGACCGTGTTTCAGGATCCCAAAAGCGATATCCAAATTGTCCTTCTCGACCATATTAAAGAAAAATGCATTTCTTTGACTTATGGTCTAACTTTTGTCTAAAATTCTTGGGTATATAAAAATATGCTTCACACCCATAAAATCGAAGATGATCATAATATGGTGGCTTCCTTGTCCATAACTCTTGTGCCACTTTCAGACCTTTGGTAGTAGATAGGAGGAAGGTTCATCACATGAATTGCAGTCAATACTGCCTCTACCCAAAAGCCTTGTGAGAGGTTTGCATGATGTAACATAGAGACTACTCTATCTTGAATAGTTTTATTCATCCTCTCAGCTACACCATTCTGTACTAGGGTATCAGGAGCTGTAAGCACTCTACGAATCCCTCTAGACTAACAGAAAAGGCTGAATTCATGTGAGGTATACTCACCTCCATTATCTAAATGTAAAGCCTTAAGCTTAGTTCCTTTTTTAGTCTCAACTGAAACAAGCCATTTTCTCAAAGTAGAGAATACCTCATCCTTCGATTTGATAGGATATACCCAAACTTTTCTAGTAGCATCATCTATGGAAGTGATAAATCAAAGAGAACCACCTAAGGACCTAGTGAGCATAGGACCACACACATTTCTATGAACGAGATCTAAAGGCTAAATTGAAGTGTCAATGTGCATTCTATGGACATTTCTGGTTTGTTTTCCATATTGACAATGCTCACAAAATGAAAAATTGGAGAAGATAACACATGTAAGTAGCCAGAATGAGAAAGATTTTCCATTCCACTACAAGATATATGGCGCAAACAACCATGCCAAATACAAGCCATAGGCTGTTCAATAATAGCTAACAAGTGTTCTTTCTATGATATAAATAAAGGATAAAGTGAGCCAACTTTGCCAAGAGACTTTGCTACATAATTAGAGAACCCTTCTCTATGTGGTGTCACATGGAAAGAAGCACCAAAATCTAACAGCCACATGTGGGAAAGAGAATCAGCCATAAGAACCTCAGTTGACATAGTACTATCAAGTGTCAACACATCAGCATCATGAGAAATAGCATTAATTTCTTCAATCTTCACGGTCGAAGTAGATGGTGGAGGTAACTATTTAACATGCCCATCAACATTCTGTCCTTTACCTTTAGCATTTTTTAATGCATATAAATCTTTCATCATGTGTCCTTTCTTATGACAATAATGGCATTCAATATCCCTCTTCCTTGATTTACTTCTACTCTTATTCGGTTGACCATTCTTTTCCTTGTTCTTGCTCCTACCACGTTGCTGTTTCTTTCCTTGGTAAAAATCATGAACATTATATGCATCTCCACTCTAAGTGTCAACCATAGATTTTCTCCGAATCTCCTCACTCAAGAGTGCTCCACATATGTCATCATAGACGAGTTTACCACCAGATGCACTATTGTTAATAGTTATGCAAAACATATCCCATGATGATGGCAAGGTGCATAACAACAATATTGCTTTCATTTCATTATCCATATCCATTTTCTAAGCCTCGAATTGAGAGAATATAGCATCAAACTCATTTAGACGAGCAACAACACTGTCTGTGTCCTTCATACAAAGGTCATATAATTTTCTCATCAAATAAACTTTATTTGATGCTGTCTCTTTTTCATATGTGTTGCATAGCTTCTTTCAAAGCTCCTCTGCACTTTCACATTCTATTATTATAAAGCAAACATTATCTGCCAGGTGCAAGTGAATGGTAGTCCTAGCCATTTCATGTAACTCATCCCAATTATCTTCATCCATTTTAGCAAGCTTCTTTGAAATTCCATTTACTGGCTTCCATTGCCTCCTTTGAATCAGCACATCTTTATCTGATTCTTCCATAGAGCAAAGTTTGTTATTGATATATTTAGGTAGTGATGTGTGTGAACACTCTAGGACTGCCGAGGCACTTTTTTCTCTCTTTAGGAGGTTTTTTTCCCTCGGCTTGTATATATGCCTATAGTCCTAAGGAGTTACTTATCTTTGTACATTCTAGTGGTAATATGTTTACTATTCTGTGTTTTGCTTCAAGCTTCTTCTTCTTCCTTGTGATGTTTGTGTGCTTCCATAGACGTTTAACTCTAACAATTGGTATCACAGCAAGTTGCCGCTTCATCTAGGGCGTCATAGACACCTCTCTGGTTGCAGTCTTAGAATCGCACAAATTTTGATGAGCATACTCAGGGTGTTTGAAAGATCAAAACAGCTTCGCTATGTGGTACTGAAATCTCTATTTCAGCTAGTTTTGGCCTCCGGACACATTATCATAGTGCTTGTGTAGGCTATTTCATCTTTTTGTGCCAAAGGTATATACCAATTTTGGTTTGCCAGTATAAGCATCTTGAAGTCTACTATAGGTTTAGCAGAATTCATCTAGGTAGTTTTGTTCAACTTTTTGAGCTACATTCAATTTTTTGCATCAAGGTATTTTAGTTACCGACCATGGCTGAAAGTAGTGATGTATTATGTACGTTGGTTGTTGAGGATAAGACTGATGGTAAAAACTACCCATTATGGGCTTATATGATGCGACATGTATTGATTGCAAAAGGAATGTGGAACATTGTGCAGGGTGTTGAAAAATTTCCTATCACACCTGCAACTGTTACAACTATAGGTACTGAAGCTGATGCAAAAGGTATCAAAGATGGTGATATTTTGCACATTCATGTTTGTGCTGCGGTTTCTATTGCACCTACTATAGAGAAAATTTGTTGGGTTGGCAGAGATGCCTAGGCACATGCATTGATAGCTTTGTCTGTCAAACGTGCTTCACATTCGCTCTTGTAGAATAGCTAAGGGTGCTTGGGATACACTTTACAACATTGTACTAGGCTAGGAATGAGGCTCGTGTTACTTACCTCCAAAAATAGTTGGAGAGTTAGCACATGAATGAAGGTGATTCTATGGACAGTTTTCTAAAAAAGATCAAGGATTTGAAGGAACATTTGATTTCTGTTGATGAAGTTCTTCTTGATAGTTCACTTGTGCAGACTGTTTTGAATGGTCTTCCTGATTCATATCACAGTTTTGTTTCTACTCTTCATTTGATGATGAAGCGCAATCCAAACGCCTTGTCATTTGAGGAGTTAGTTTTTGTTCTGTTGTAGGAAGATCAATCTAGGCAGAACATGTTGTGTTGCAGATCAAGATTTCCTAGGTAGTCAGAATGGCAAAGGTAAATGGAGCTCATCTACTAGTAAGCAAAAATTTGCAAAGTTGCAGATTCAAGAAGAAAGACAAAGATGAGAAGAAAACAAAAAAGCAAAAATTGTTTTGTAAATACTGTAAAGCAAATGACCATGTCATTAAGAGCTGTCCAAAACTGGCTGCTAAAGAGGCAAAGAAGAAAGAGCCTGGAATGGTTGTTGTAGAGGCCTCTACACCGAAAATAGAGTCTACTAATCTTGTGCAGGAAGAAGACTGGGTGTTTACTAATGCTTGGAATTTTGACCCATCTTCTTATGAGTAGTGCATGTTTGCAGTAGACTCAGATGTTTGGTACTTTGATAGTGGGGCGACCAAACATATTACCTCACAGCAGAGTTTCTTCTCTTCACTCAAGCCTGCCCCTCCTGCAGAAAATCGTGTTTCTCTCTTTCATGTACTTTCTTTTGATTTGTTGAGTCTATTCATTGTGAAATCCATGGAATTTGTGAGCTTCAGTTGTGTATTTCTGAGTAATGTGTATGAAGAGAGGTGATTCTTAGTGTATTGAGTAATAAAGTGCAGAAGAACAAAGCTGAACATGGAAATTCTCAGTTTTCACAGAATCGCGATTGTCTCCTCTGTGTGATACATGTACTGTTTTTAAGATTTGACTTCATAATTGTGTTCTGCTGTGAAAATGGCACACTTTAGGCACAAAGATCATTGAAAATGTTGTCGTATAGCTCAAGATAATCAAAACCCTAGATATTTCTCTCCTTCTTCATAATTTCTCAGAAAAACAGTCATTTAACTCTTATTCTTGCATTCCATTAACTAGAAGGGGTTGTGGTCTTTGTATACTTCACGGATTGACAATTTAAAGATGTGTAATTGATCCTTTATGCTAAAATGATTGGACAGGACAACTCCAAAGGGTAACAACAAACACAGACTTTGTGCGACAACAAATTAGATGCACCTCTATCATATCATACTCGATCAGGCACTCATAGTGCCTCTTTTGCATCAAATTGCTATGCTATGGTTGCATCTAGTCTCTGTGATGCGAATGAGCCTATTTCGTTTGATGAAGCACAAAATTCAGAAAATTGGATGGTTGCTATGCAATCTAAATATGATGCTATAATGAAAAATGGTACTTGTTCTTTATGTGACTTGCCTCCTGGCAAGAAGGCCATTGGCACTAAGTGGGTATACAAGCTGAAGCCTAAGCTTGATGGAACAATTGACATGTATAAGGCTAGGCTTGTTGCAAAGGGTTATGCACAAGAAAGAGGCATTGATTTTAATGAGAACTTTGCACGATTGCCACTCCTATGGAGACAGGTTTATGATTGATTCTTCATGATGCTGGAGATGCATTTGATGTTGTTCTCTATCAGCAAGTTGTTGGATGCTTGATTTATTTATGCAGTACTCAGCCTGATATTTAGTTTGCTATCTCACAGATGAGCAAGTTTATGCATTGCCCAGGTGTCAAGCATTGGCAGAAGGTTAAGTGCATCTTTTGCTAGTTGAGTGGTACCCGGCTACTTGGGTTGTTTTATCCCAAGGGGGGATCACTAATGCCACATTTACATGCTTTTTTTAAGTCTGATTGGGTTGGTTGTTATGACACTCATGTGTCCACTAGTGGTTTTTGCCTCATGCTTGGTAGCTCATGCATATCTTGGCTAAGCAAGAAGCAACCTACTATGGCCACTTCCAATTGTGAGGCTGAGTATAGGGCAACTTTCACAGTGACTGTTGAGTGTGTGTGGCCCAGATGCCTTATAGCTGATTTGGGTGTTGGTTAGTCTTCTACCACCACCATTTTCACTGATAGTCGGAGTGCTTTGGCAGCTGCGAGGAACCCTGTGTTCCATGCTCGCACTAAGCACATTGAGGTGCATTATCATTATGTCAGAGAGAGGTTCTCTACTGGAGAGATTAGCTTGGCATATGTGCCCACGCAGGAGAACATTGCACACCTTTTCACAAAAGCTCTACCTAAGGAGAAGTTTGAAGCTTTCCACAAAGCTTTGGGCTTACTTCCTTTTGTGGATTGATTTCCACATAGCTTGGCACTTCCTTATACATGAGTGCCATCTCCTTCTTCACTGCATCACTCCCAGGGGGGATTTGTTGATATATTTTGGTAGTGATGTGTGTGAACACTCTAGGACCATCGAGGCACTTTTTTCCCTCTTTAAGAGGTTTTCTCCCCCCAGCTTGTATATACTCCTATAGCCCTAAAGGGTTACTTATCTTTGTACATTCTAGTGGTAATACATTCAGTATTGTGTGTTGTTCTCCAAGCTTCTTCTTCTTCCGTGTGTTGTTCGTGTGCTTCCGCAGACGTCTAACTGTAACATTTGTGCCATCAAATTTTTGGATCTCAAAATGGTCTTTGCCCTATAAGTTATAGCTCCTCCTTGGAACACTGGCACTAGACTGTGATCCACCAGATGTGCTTGAGATCTCTAATGCCATGATGGTAGAGAATTAAATGGAATGATAATGGAGGTAGAAGAGTCGAAACATCAATGAATAAGTGTATCAAGGAGTAAATCGACCAGTGTATAGTTGACTAAACCAAAAATCTGGAAAAATTTTGCTAGAGTGTCCTCTGCAAAATGAACATATGGCTAGTGTCAAAATATCATAAAACTGAAAGTACTGACATGTTTACCTGCATACTCAATCACTAACTCCGCTGTATATAATTAATTATCCAATAGAAGGCAACTAGGCTTATCGAGCACCTATGAACAACTATAATACATCTCCTATGGCGAGGTTGGGTAAGTCTTCCACCTCCATCACCAAAGAGACCTCAACTTCTGGGTGTCTCTCAGTTCAGAAAACCTCACCAGGACCCTCTTTATCAAATGTTAAAGGATTTATGCACAAAACACAATCGCTATATCAATGACCACATGGATGTACATAAGCGGTATCCACAGAAACATACATGATGTGTATGTGCTCAAAATATGCAGTAAAATGATACTAAAAAGGCTGAGTGCATAGCCCAAAAACTAGCCAACAACACCTACAAGTGTCTGTCAACTCTGATGTTTTAGGCTCAAATACCTGCATAAATTTGCAACAATTGCTCCCACCAAAACTGAAAACCTTTCGAGAAACCTATAGTTTTACGAGTGTGGCTGAAAAACACAACCCCAAAGGTTGACATTCATTGTTGGAGAAGTACAAAGAACACTCTTCTTGATGTTCTTGGGCCTCTATGATGAGAACTATGTGCAAAAGTACTCCAAAATTACTTCCAAAAGACGCCCCAAAAAAGCTTTGAAAATAGGCTTTGAAAGCAAATAATGAAGCTTTGAGGGACCAAAACATGTTCAAGGTAATGTCATCCTTAGTCTTCCCCTTCTTCAGACACCACAAGAGGAAAGCTTAGTGGCAAGAGATTGCCATGGTTAAGAGAGCTCTAGGGGGAACAATACTGGGATGGGTGACCTCCTAGGAAGTGCCACAACTCTATCTTCGTTGATCATTGTGGTCCTCCCTCATGCGCAACCAACAGTGCCAACAGTGACTTCGGTGACTCGGATGACAAGGTATGTCAAGGTCTATGTCTTGGTCGCCACCTTAGTTGTAAGCCGTGGAGAAAGCCTTGGTTGGGTGGGCAGGTGCTCGCTTTGCTCACACAAAAGGAACAAATCTTTTGCATCGAAATGCTCTGATATCAGTGAAGTATTTCGATGGTGATGCACCATAGTGCACTCTCCTTCTCAAGAGCTCCACGACAATATCCTCGGAGTAGAAAACCAAGCTCCTAGGTCCACACACAGTACTCCACTCAGAGGCTGCAGAATATGTAGAAAAAACACAGTACACAGGGAGCATGAAGATAGACTTCTTAGGTCTTACAAATGTGGTCAAACTTATAGTCTTTGATTGACCATGTCACTAGATGTTTTATTAAAGAACATATACAAAGAAATGTCCAGTGGTCGTTTGGCCTTTCACATGGACACTAATGGTAACACCACAACCTCCAACACCTCCACATTCACCTCCACGAACAAAGGCTATAAATATTATTCCTACCATCGATACTCGAGAGCAACACTTCATCTTTCGTATCCCCACTTCTAGTTCAACCCTATTTTCTTCTTTCAACAAACCCTTGTATGATACCACCATCATTACCTTAAAACCCCTCATTGATCCTGCCTTACGACATCATGCCTCTACAAATTTAGTCATAGGGCACCTGGACATGAGATCCACTTTTCTAGGATTCCCTATCACTAAGCCTTCTTCCATCGCATTCCCACCTCCAAGCTCTTACTCTCCACCATCCATCCCACCAGTCCTTCAACCCGCCCATGCATTTCTTTCTAGACTTTTTCAATCCACCCCCAAACCTCCTTGTAGGTCCCGTTCCCAACACCAACACCAAAATTATTCACCACCACCTCACACACACCACCTACCATTCCAATGCATATGGTAGACACCACACTATTCGATAACAAGGACATTTTGTCACACACAACCCTCCATCTCCCCCCACACTTCCACCATCCCCCATTCCCCCACCACCAACTTTGCCTGCACACACTTCTCTATTAGACACAGCATTTAGGAAAATCCAGAAGCATCAATAGAGAGCACACTAGAGGGACCATAAGTCCATCAAAATTGCAAGTTGTGCCCCTTGAGAGGATCAAGATTATCCTAGAAGATTATGCTAAACTACTCGAGGCCCATGACAAGTTATTAGAAGAACTAGATTAATTGTAGCAACAAAGAAAGTCAGATACTACAGTTGTCCTTGAGACCACCATATCAAATTCTTCAAACATTACTGATTCTGTAGCACTATAGGAACTACAAAAGCAAGTCACAGACCTACAAACGAGGCTATTACAATATGAAAGACCAGCATCCCCACCAGAATCCCCTGTAGAAGAAGAAACCATATCCATTACAGTGGAACAAACATTTGAAGATGATTACTATCCACAACCCATTCCTGGTGGATGAAGAACCAAAGAAGGGCAAGATACTTTCGAAGCTCCACAATCTACATGGTTAAAACAAGTGGAAGACATTGGGTGGACTCATGAAGATCGTACAGTGGTACATGAAATGTTGCCTACATGCACTCCTACACCTTCTTTACAACCCATGTTATGGTCCTCTTCCACAATGCGGATCATGGAAAGCATTCAACATCAAAGTACAAAATAATGCACAATGCAAGGAATGGCTCAACTACCCATACATCATGCCACCATAGGGACCACCTTCAATTGCTTATATGATGGCCATTATATGCCACTGGATCCCTCTGTTGAAGCCAATGCTAGATGTCGCAGTGCAGATGATGTCGAAGATTTTGTTTATGATGTAGATTGTTCTCAAGACTTTCCGCAATACACAAGCACCGCAAGTAGCTCTATCTAGCTTCACAAATGGAAACTATGATTTGGTGTATGACATGAACATTACTCCAAGCATTAGAGTAGCATATGCATGGCATGCCCGAACCAAATACCTCCCAGCCTGTTACAAACAAACCTTTGAAGATATGTTCACTACAAGCTTTTGGGAGTATCACTCTGAGGTGTTTGCACCGAAACCAACACACTTGATTCACTTATTTGCATGTGAGCAGCCTATGT
The DNA here is from genome assembly GCA_020310875.1 of Ceratopteris richardii. Lineage (NCBI taxonomy): Eukaryota > Viridiplantae > Streptophyta > Polypodiopsida > Polypodiales > Pteridaceae > Ceratopteris > Ceratopteris richardii. The sequence goes on from CM035413.1 coordinate 170,815,636, forward strand.
ATTTATAGTACTATATGACACCACAGTCGAATATCCCAACTGCCATCAATTGGGATGCATTGGAAGCAGATCTTGCAAGAGGATTAAGGCTCAGCAAACACGAGTTGGCCACCAATGTCATCCAATATTATATCAACCACCCTATAAAACAGTAGTTTGTCAAGGGTTATAGATGCTAAATAGGGGTGAGTGTTGGCCTACAAGCAAAGAGGAGATAGAGCAGTCAAGTACAATTCGTCACAAAAGAGATCTAATCATTTTTTTCATAATTTATCTTTAATCAAAAGTTATTTTCATCACTACACAAACATTTTAAATACCGTTTTTGGTAGATTAAACTCCATTTTGTTCAATCTGAGGAGTCCTAGAGCTTGAGGAGTATTAGAAGCACCTACATATCAATTTTCATAATTTTTGGACTTCATTTCAACCCTCAGATAAGCCTTGGAACCTAATTTTTAACTAGGCCAGACACTAGGTCTGGATAGGGCCAAAAGCTAGTCGAAAACTATAAAAAGAGCTAGAGATCTCATTTTTGGGATAAGCTTGTTTGCTGCATTTTGAACTATTGTAAGAGATTTCTTGAGTAATAGAAATCACTCCATTGTTCCTCTCTTTGCTCTTGCCTTGTGTGCATGCATGTGTGTACGTGTGTGCATGCTTGTGTGCATCTCACTCATGCACTTGTGCCTCCACTTGCTCATAGTCATCATACTAGTCCTCTTGTCTCCAGAGATTGACATTTATGAGGTGGATCTCCTCGCGTTGGTACTTGCCATTGTGCTAGAGTGACATATGTAAATTATGAATCTTGTTCATAATGTGGCTTTATTTGTGTTGGAGTGAATTTTCTCGTATGTGGGTGTTTGAACACAAGCACATTCATGTGAGTCTTGAATACACACATGGATGGCATACACCATGCCACACCCCAATTCATTAAATGTTCTAGTAAAATTTTTAGGTGATTGTTGAAAATCACTTCACACTAGGGTCAATGCACTCACATATCACCTACACATACAAGTTTTTCTTTTCTTTCTCTTTCTAAATTTTTAATGTGTAATGTCCAATCAAGCCAAGGGTTATAATAGAATGGCATCAAGTGGCAGTACAGGAGAATGGACATTGTTGCTCTAAGGGCTGCCCATATTTTTTCCACACTATGGCATCCTTTTTCCTTCATAAAAATACCTTTTTCCTTGTATCTAGGAGAGGTCCATATGAACACTCTCCTAAGCCCCTTTTTAATATTTGCTTTAGACTATGGTATTGAAGCCCTTTTCTTGAACCTCCTTTTTGCTCAAATCCAAAAATCCCACGTAAGAATTCTCCACGCGCCCACTCTCTCTCTAGGTGGTTATCTTTTGAAAATTCCCAAATCTCATAAAGATCCTCTTTTTGATTTAGCACATGTGGTCTTTTGACCACATGTTTTTATTCACATATGCTTTCCTTCTCTATATAAAGAAGAGCCTCATTTGTAAAGAAGAGGTCCCTTGGCCATGGCCTTGGCCTCCATTTTGGTAATGGAAGAAGGTGTCATTTGGCTTCCACATTTCTCCTTGTGTGCTAGGCGATGATCCATGTGTGTGGGTTTGGCATTTGGGGTTGGCTTGTGTGTGAGCATTGCCCTCCCTTGTTCCTTTTGACGTTGGCCATGGTGCCATTGTTCTTGGACGTGGGTGTGTGTGCGTTGCTTGCACTTCTTGCAACTCCTCTTGGAAGAGCCCCTCACTTCCATGTGAGGCGGTTTGGGTTGGTTACTCCCCATACTTCAACAACAAATTTTGGCGCCGTTGCCGGGGAGGATCGACCTTCAACCGTTGGGTTTTTTCAAGCTTGCCGTGCCTACACTTGGTGGATGCACCTCATGCTTGGATTGAGTTGTGGATCCGTGTGGCCTTCGGTTGGCCTTGGGAACCTCTTTCCTTTTAATTTTTGGAGTAATTTAGTTCTTTATTTTTGCTTGTTGCATAAAAAAAACACCCCTTAACCCTCTTCTCTCTCTCTCTTTCTCTCTCATATACACACTCCCACACATTCATTGTAGCACCCCTCCATCCCTGTCATTTCTAATGAGGGTGTCTAGCTTGGATTTGAAGGAAGGGTAGTTGTCTATCTGATCCCTCCCTCTTTTCAAGAAAAATCGAAAAAAAGAGGTGCAAATACACGTGAAACCTTTGTTGCTATTTCAAATATATTATTGGATGCTCTTGAATCCACGAGGAAGAACGTTAAATATGTTTTAACACTTTTTGGTATTTCAAAATTGAGCATATAGGAGCATTGTCGCTCTTCCTAATCATTTATTGCAAGGAATGGCGTTCTGTCTTGTCAGAACTTGACGTGGAGGGGGAGATACTTCATCTTCCCTCTCCTTAACATTTATGTCGCACGAGGGGGTTGGTAGGGAATTCACTTCTCTCCGTCCTCTCATCTCTATTCAATCTGCCGACAGTGCCTGTTGAGGAAACCTTTAATGTATTCCACTCTTGGCAGCCTAACTTGGTGGCGCCATTTCTCTGCGGGGTCGAGGCAGCTTGTCTCCCCCAGTGCGTCGGGCGCTGCAGAAGGCTGCACCATGGTTTCTCCCCCCACCTAGTGTTGTTGGGCTCCCTGTTCTTATCTGGGTCGGACTCGAGATGCTTAGCACTCCTCCTTCCTAATGGGCTTGCTTGACTTGCGCTTGGTGTACTTGTGCGGGTCGTGCAAGGGGCAGTTTTGTGTGGCCATGCCTGCGCACCTTCCTTCTTGACCCTTTTGGTGTCGGAATCACCTCCCTCCAACATGGCTCCATCCTTAGCTTCGGTTAAGTCCTGCCATGATTGTGTCAGACGAAGGTGCCATTGTGCTCTCTCACGACTGCTGGGAGCGGAGTTTTCGGTCGAGGTTGGAGTATTGCTCCTCTGCAGGTCTCTCTTCGTAGTTGGAGCACACTACTCAAACCTTTATGGAATATTTTTCGAAGTCAGGATAGGCTCTCCCTACATATCGCTGATCAGCTACTATGATGGTGGTATTGACGGACCTTCTCTGATGTTCAAGGGTCGTTCGAAACTACCATTTCGAGCCCTCTGTTCATATCTGGAAACCCATGTGTGCAAAGGCGGGAGCTTGTCTGGTGAAATCCTGTCAATTCTCTTCTACGTCCCCAACCCAGCTATGCATTCTTTGTGCTTTGATGTGGGCATGCTTCCTCATGTCGGGATTGCCACTTCCCCAGTGTTTTCTCCTTCGACTTCTAAGGAACCTGCTGGTGAGGACGATATCTTCCCCGCTGCTGTGTGGTACTAATCGCTTTTGATTATGTACACTTTGGGGGGGGAACCTCTCTCAGTAACGGTTTTGATCTTGGGGCCTGTCCGTCGACTCATTCGGTTGTAGAGTTTGGCTGTATCAGACGAATCATCGAACTGTTTTTTGTGAAAAATCGAATTCATGTTGGTGGACCCTAACATTAGTCCTACTTGCCCTTCGAATGACTACCAAAGGAGGGGTAAGGTTTTGTCCCTTAAGTTATCTCCTCTGTGTAATTGGCGTCAGATAATCATCCTGCCATACTATATTTTAAAGTAAGAAGTTTGATTTTTGGTTCCGGTCTGGGCTGTCTGTCATGCCCCTCTTGCAGCCCACATTTGAAAGATTTGGAAGATAACTAAATACTTGATCTAAAGAGAAAAACTGTAGGACTCTACCGGTTTGTGAACTCCAATACACTCTATGGCTGCAATAAACAAATTTTTCAGTCTGTCATGTCTTGCAAAGCACTTTAAAGTATGCATTCCTCACTCTATTTTGTCTTCGAATGTCGTCTGTAAAGCCAATGCAAACATGTTTTTAGTATTTTGGTGTCAGTTATTTCATTGACTATCTCAGTTTCTTGTGAACTCAAAGTAAGGTGCCACTTGGTTAAGTTTCCAGGCGTTGGAGCTCCACGGAATGGCGGCGTTGTCTTTCTTCCTTGCTGAACTGGATTATGTCCTACTTTTTAAGCTGCGGTTTCTCTTCATTTTAAGACCCTTGGACCGCAAACTCTCGGGGGAGCCCTGTTTATCATCTCATACTGGTTATGGATGGCTAAGCACATTCTGCCAGTTGATGCTCAGTTTCTGCTCTTTGATTGGGGGCATAGGAATGCCATGTTCCGACTATTGTTTTCATGCCTCCAGATCTGGCAGATTGTAGCTATGGTAACTTAGGGATGAGCATACTTCTACCATACTACTCAGAGCTAGGTGTTGTGTATGTGACATATTGATGGTGTCTGATGGATAATACGGTGTGCACTTTCTTGATAATTCTTTGGGGTAAACTGAAATAAAGCAAACGGATCTGTTGGTCTTCATGTACCCTGGATAAACTCCCATCAACACAATACCTCCACTGATTGTAACACGGTTTGGGAAAGGCACTGAGGTAGGACTTATTTAGTCTTCCACTTATGAGTGTTGAAACACTATGCACTATTGACATCTAATGAATACGCTCGATTAAATGCACCGAAGGCATGTCTGAGGAATAAGGTTAAGTTTTACAGACTTTGTGCTTCAAATTACATAAAAGTTTTTACATTCTTGCACTATGAGTTGATCTATGTCTAGAAATCCTCTACTTTCACCAGTCCAGCAAGATACTACAAATAATATACAAATGCTATGTTTGACATCCTTGGTACAATTTTCTTTCTGTTGAATCATCTATTGACTCATGATTGGTCACACATTCTTATTCTGAAGATCACTTGGAGATGTTGCAGGGTAATCTTCCTATGTATTTCTCATGAGGGAATGGTTCTGACTATATTAAGCTATTTTTGCTCATTTCTTGTGCAGTCTGTCTGAAGGGGGTAATGGGAATGACACGCTCCCCTACTTCTCTGTTTTGGTTGCCTCTATGCTTCCATACACAATCTGTCACAAGCTTCACTAGAATTGCACTTTATCTATCTCGATTACACCATGTAAACTATATGAATCATGACTACAATTATACTTGTCAAAAGTAATCCATCACACATGAACGAGTATTTGTATTTTGTGAATGAGTGCAAGTAGGCAAACCACATCTAGTCCATTTAAGGAACTCTATTTGCATCTAATGAATGCCTGAGGAACGATAAAGATCATCTTTTTTACATCACCTCTAAGCACAATATCATGTTTAGGAAGTTCATTTTCAGAAGCTTCAATAATATGTACACATTGGATTGACTCCCTTGCACTCTGTTTATGATCTCTGTGCTAAGGGGAAGACTACATGGGTTCAGACCAGGCTCTAGGACTAAAAGTCACAACAGTTTGAGTATAAATTGTGTCTGTCTCTCATCTATATGGATCTCTATTAATGTATAACCTTATTCTTCATGATGGTTGAATCTTTCTAATATCAATCCTAATCGGATGCATCAAAATTGAGTCTCATATGTGCTGCAAGTATGTCCACAGGCATCAAGGTTCGTTGACCCACTAGGCCGCTCTGAGTGATTGACCTCCTTCATGGGAATGGTGAATAGGATACATCCTTCCGACCTTCGTATGCCTAGATTAGGTTTCTTCTCAGAGGGACCCCCATCATCGCTATGAAGAATCTTAACTATTGAAGTTTTGTTATATAATGACTAGATCAAGTCTTGGCCCATGAATAATTTACTTCATGATATGTTTTGATGATCTTTGCATAAAGAGTAAGGGTTGTAAATGAGGTTGATCATGAGCTTTGTATGTCTCTACACTGATTAGTAATGACAGGCTTGCCTATATCCATGATTGTGGCATTCATTCTTCACCTATATAGGCATACCTCACAGATCTTTTGGTAATATGGGGGTGATGTTGTTTGTCTATCCTCATTACAGATTGAGACTAGACTCCCTATACTCAAACTGTTCTTATGATCAAAATTGTGAATTGTTCTCTCATTGAAAGACTTGTTTGCTCAGAAGATTGGCAGCTTTGCATGTGCAAAATGAACCTTATGCTCATAGCTACTGTGTTTCGTTATTTGGCATTTATGCACTATACAGATAAAGATCTATATTGCTTGAATGACTCTGATGATCATCAATACACCTTCAGCGTTGTCAGATCCTTTGGGGATTTTGATTTTCTACTTTCTAACCACATAAATGAAGAATGGATCTTCATTTGCTCAGAAATTATTCAGATTTGTACAGGTCAAAGAGGAGGGTACCTGAGGCTCCTAATTTTCGGGGATAACTATTGGTCTGTTTGATAAATGCTTCTATGAATTGGAGGAAAAGGAAAACTCATTATGAGAACTTGAAGAGCTAATCTGACTTAATGTCCCCTGAAGTGGAAACTAAATTTGAAGTGAATTTTATCTCATTATTAGATGCAGTCTACTTGCTTTTTGTATTTTATTTCAGGTTGGGGAGCTGCTGAAGAAAGCATTTCCAGCCTTACATAGGACTGCAGAATGGGAGGAATGGCTGGGCTGACTGCCCCCCAAGGGGATTGTGTCGCTCAGCTCTAAAGAGTGAAGATTTGCAGCTTGAAGTAAAGACTGAAGACTTGCCGCTTGAAGCTTGGCAGACTGAAGAATTGCAGATTTTGAAGACTTGAAGATTTTCAGACTTGAAAGACTCTACCTTGGGTCGATGCAGCTATGTATGCTCTTCTCTTAGCTTTGTCGAGGACGACAAAGTCTAGGAGGGGGAGAAGTGTTGCTCTAAGGGCTGCCCATATTTTTTCCACACTATGGCATCCTTTTTCCTTCATAAAAATACCTTTTTCCTTGTATCTAGGAGAGGTCCATATGAACACTCTCCTAAGCCCCTTTTTAATATTTGCTTTAGACTATGGTATTGAAGCCCTTTTCTTGAACCTCCTTTTTGCTCAAATCCAAAAATCCCACGTAAGAATTCTCCACGCGCCCACTCTCTCTCTAGGTGGTTATCTTTTGAAAATTCCCAAATCTCATAAAGATCCTCTTTTTGATTTAGCACATGTGGTCTTTTGACCACATGTTTTTATTCACATATGCTTTCCTTCTCTATATAAAGAAGAGCCTCATTTGTAAAGAAGAGGTCCCTTGGCCATGGCCTTGGCCTCCATTTTGGTAATGGAAGAAGGTGTCATTTGGCTTCCACATTTCTCCTTGTGTGCTAGGCGATGATCCATGTGTGTGGGTTTGGCATTTGGGGTTGGCTTGTGTGTGAGCATTGCCCTCCCTTGTTCCTTTTGACGTTGGCCATGGTGCCATTGTTCTTGGACGTGGGTGTGTGTGCGTTGCTTGCACTTCTTGCAACTCCTCTTGGAAGAGCCCCTCACTTCCATGTGAGGCGGTTTGGGTTGGTTACTCCCCATACTTCAACAGACATCAAGACAAGGTATGCTACCCATCCCATCAACACTGACCTCTCAACAAGTAAGTACTTCTCAAGAGCAATGGGAGGTCACAAAGATAGATTGCACTAAGATTCCTCCAAAGTTCCCCAATAATCCATAACCTATGACATTACCAAAGATGGCATTAGACTCTATAGCATATCCAAGGGGGCATTGGTTAAAGGAAAGTGATCACCCTATGAGGGACGGAAAGCACTTCTTTGTATGCCAACAAGTCATATATGGTCACTCATGTAGTTCCATTTCATGTCGTTAAAATTCAGGGAGAAGCAGAGGAGACCTTAGGAGATCTCCACATGGAACCTCTTGGGATGTGGGAATCACTTGAGGTTACCAATTGTACATCCAAAATGCGACAAGGTTGTAGGTATGAAAACCTTTTACAAAATGATGCAAGGATGGTTGAAAAGACCAAGGGTTATAGTTACCAAATTCCAAGGAGATCAAATCATTGTATATCTCACCAATAATTAGTAAGATAGGTATTGAATTTAGAGAGGGGATAGAAGAACAATGCAGATATCAATGTGCCCTTCAATGAGAAGTCCACGAAGAAGAAGACCCTCAGAGACCTTAATAGAATAGAATTGGATGTTGCACTCTCATTAGTACACCAACACTTTTGTTTTCCAAGCCAAGATTGCTACACTATACCACAAAAATCCTTATGGCATGGCCTCATGGATGACATTCCTTTTGATAGGATTGTGGATATTAAAAATGGATTTTGGAACATATCAATTCTAAAATCGTAACATGGGAAAAAAATTTTGTTTGTAACCCTTGCACTAATAAGGATAATCCACATTACATTGGAGGGCGATTGTCCTTACACTTCTGATCTTACTTTAAATCAGTGAAAGGAATTAATCGTACAACCAAGACAATGCAATGCCACCAGAGCTACCACATAGGAAGAGTAGAAAATAAGAAAATGAGGGGAGAGAGTAGCATTAAGTATAGACTTACAAGGTTTGTGTGATCTAAAAGTCAACATGAATCTTGGCCCAAAGAATAGGTAGAGTCACTGATGAAGATGAACAGGTTGAGGAAGCACACAATTGTGACTCATATAAATCTATTAAAGAAGTCGCACAAGGACTTAACCTCTAAACATCATAATAGAAAACATCTTTTGATACCCTAAGATCCTCAGTGAGTATCATAAACAAAATTATACACACTCAAGAAGCATGTACAAGAAGAACTACAGGTTTTGTGACACTAAGAAGACAAGCCATACAAATGGAAACTAGAAGAACTAGAAAAGGAGAGCTTCCTATGACCACTGAAAAAGCAATGGAAAGGATTCATCAAGTCTAAGAAGAGGATTTGCTCAAGGCATAAGCACTAGCATGGTTAGTAATGCTCATTGAACCTATCACAAGGAGGAAAAGAGAGAAATAAGTAGATCCCTTGAGGCACACCCAAACCATATTCACAAAACACTGATTATTTAGCCCATTACCAAAAGAATGGGAGAAAGGAACTACTTGTCTCACTCTTCCAAAGAAGAAACCTATTAGTTGCTTGGCTACTAAGGGACTGATTGCAACCCAAGTGACTAAAAGAAGAGTATTGTGACCCCTTGCTAGTGGGGAATGCAACTCTCTTTTTCATGAAAGGTTGAAATTCCTATCACTCTCTTGACTCCACAATTCATGGATTTGATCAAACTAGATGCATATACACAAGCTTGTCCATAATGGATGGAGTCTTTGGAATCAAGTTCACCCACTCTTCTATCATATCTATCAAAGAAGAAACTATTGGCGACATCCCACAAGCAAAAACCGCAATCATTACCATGGAAATCTCTCCAACAACCACATCAATAGCCACCACTACAATCAAGGAGATAGGGGTACAAATGGGGAAGCAAGTAGCCACGACTCAAACATATACTCAATATAGCACTTTTCTTGATCTTAGCCTTTTTATAGGTGTATACCCTCATATAGAGAATCCTCTTGGGTTTTTGATTGCATGAATGAAGTATCACTAGCCACCATTAGCAAAAATAAGACACACAAAAAGTAAAATGAACAAATACAAGACAAAATTGCTATTTTGAAAACATCACATAGCTTTATTATGAATTTAATAAGGTAGAGAAATGTTGAGAAAGATGCTACAATTTCTTAATTGCAATAGGAACTTGACCAAAAGAGGATTCAACAATCTATGTCTGATAAACATATGGAGAGCTTCAAACAAACTATGCATAGTTTGATGGAGGACTACTGCAAACTAAGCATGGACAAGAACACATTGCTTCAAAAATTGATATTAGAAAATTCTTGCAAGAAGAAATACAACTACTAGATCAACCTTCTTATGAAGAAGTAGCCAACTCAAGCAAGAAACTCTAAGAGGTAAATGAAGCTCAGGCCATGGCCTTTGAAGAATTATGCACTCACATACAAGAGTTAGAGTAGCAAGCTAAGAATCTAGGAGAAACACAACATGGACACAGAACCTAGAGATCCTATCAAGGATTACAACATCTAGGAAGAGGGAAGCATTGTAGTTTAATGAATAATTAAAGATCCAACTGTTGAAAGGTAAGGAGTTCAATATGAAGCAAAGCAATGTAAAGAAATCACGTAAATTTTTTTCGAATCCCCATAACTTTTTGTAATATTCCCATTTAGATTATAATCCTTAATTCTTATGAATGTATTTAAATTTTGTAACTCTTAAGAGCATGGAAATATTCAGGAGTGTGAACATGTCACCCATCCTAGCTTAGATAGCTCAATAATCCCATTGGAATATCTCTATAGGTAGTGTAAGACTATTTTTAACTAGAGTGATCACTTTTGGGTGTGGACAAGGTCACTTATATTTGTATAAAGCTCAAATAGAGCTCAATTTTGTAGGCATTTTCCACTTGGGGAATAGAGAGCTCTTGGAAATCTCGTAACTCTCTCTACTCATGCACTTTTCTCTCCTCCATGCTCCATGGAGGTGGATATGGTGAGTAACGAGTGTTCAAAGGGGGTGTGTAGGACTGCAGAGGCTTTTTCCATGCATTGATGGCTTCGTACACGTGTGATGAGCTCCACTATGATGTAAGGTCGATTTTGTTGCAGTTTTGAAGTATATTTTCTCTATGTATGTTTTCTGTTTTGTAGGTTTGAAGCATGAAAACATGTAGAATATTCAATTTTGCATGCTTCAATATGCTACAAAGGGAGGATTATCTCTAATAAAAAAGGAGATACCATTTACAGACATTCTACAACACTTTCAACTCCAAGTTCTCTCCTTTCTCTCATTTCTATTTGGTTTCCATGCCTCAATCAGGAAAAGGTACTCAAATTGATAATTTAAGGTGTGTCAATTTCCCACTAGACCTACAATGTCAACAAATACAATCATAGGATATTTATTCTAGACCATATACTCCTTTTATAGCCACTCAAGTCACAAGGCTAGCCGAGTTTTCACATAAGGGTGCAAACACATGAAGGAAAGTATTTTCCAATCTATAGAAAATAATATTTAAATTGAATGGAAACAACATGCATGAAGATCCTAATTTAATTCCTTAGAGGAATGCAAGTACTACACTAAAAAAGATTCTAATTGTTTTATTCAAAAATCTAGAAGTTACATAGAAGCATTAATGCATCTTGCAATGATCATTAAAATTAATTTCTTTTGTGCATGTAATCTCTAGCTAAAAATATTTTCCTTGGGAAAATCATTATGATTCATCAAATCTCCAATTTAACATGCACCATTTAATAAGGATAAACAAAATGAAATCCATGTTGTTATGAATAAAATGTTTCTTAAGAAATAATTATGTTCAATTATTGACAAACTCACTCATAGGAGTGATGTTTGTTGGTTTGTGTGTAGAAGTGCTTACACAAACTAGTGCCTATTGTAAGGTAGTAATAATTTAGTCTGCATATATATGTGAGCACAACTAGTTTCCGATTATGAAATCTAGTTTTGAAGGTATTTAAGAATGTCAACATGTAGATCTCATTACAAATACTATGACATGGTACTATTACTAAAAATCCTGTACTTGATAGCCTTGGATGATAGGTTGATAGTGAATACACATCCATGAGACAAATATTAGAATAATTGAATTTTAAAAATGTCAATTTTCAAGTGGAAACTATTGATTAGGTAGACAAGAAATAAATGGATTTTTAAAGCTTCAAAACAATATTTAGATATCGTTTTATAATGGACATGCAAAATTATGACTTTGCATGACATGTTATTATGGGGGTCATGGTTTTTGACATGTTGAATTGAGATAGGTTCGGAGGAGCTATTGTAAGTGCTAAAAAGTATTAAGAAATGCTACCTGAAATGAAGACATGACCTTATAGTAGAAAGTATCAAATGATTAAATACTTTGGAAGGTGTTTGGAGCTTGAGAAGAGAAAACACGCATGAATACTACAATTATGAGGAACTTAGGTACATATCACATGGTGGTATTATAAAAATGTGGAATGTACAAAAATAAGTGGACACATTAGGGCTATTGTCACATATACAAATGGGGAGGTATCTTAAAGAGGGAAGAAAACCCCTTATTACACTTACGTGTGTGTTCACACATCACTACCAAAATATACTAATAAATACCAAAATATGCTAATGAATACCCTTATTACACCTTATTAAAGAGTGATGGAATGTAATAAGAATCATGTATCAAGAAGTGTTAAATATTATAAACTACCAAAATCTCACAAAAATTAGAACTTCTCATGTGGTGGAGCATTTGTGAAAAGGTTTGCAAGGTAACCTTGTGTAGTCACATAATCCAAGTTGACATATCTAACGTAGAGTCTCTCCTTAACACAATGATAATGAAACTCAATCTTTTTTTCAAAGGAAAATTAAGTTTCTCACAAGGAACGAACTTTGAGTATTACTAAGTATGGAGACAAACGAGTAATCAACATCCAAATTAGCCATAAGGTTCCTGAGTCACAAACACTAAAGAGTAGGTATGAAAGGTTACATATACTTAACCTTATGAAAAGAAGAGGCTAATGATTCATTTTCGCATTGGGAGTTGACAAATTCAAATGAGTGCCTAGATAATCTTCAAGGTCTACATACTCCTTTACATAATTATTGAGTATTTCTAGCATCCTAATATGCATAAGGGATCTCATATATGCATTGTTCAAAAGTAAAGAGATCAACTTTTGTTCTGAAGATCATTCTAGAATAGGAAATTCGTTCACACATTTCTTGGACCTCCTTAACATCATTGTTATAGACATTAGATTCTTGCTTGAAGTTATAGCAATGAGGATAATTCATGCTTAATTCCTCTTTTGAAGAATTCACCAATGAATTCATACAAGGAGGCATTTACTCTAGTGAACGAGGTAATAATTAGAAGCTAAAACCAAACCTATTCAGTTATTATTTTTAATATGAAAGCCTCCGAGGTAAAGGAGATGCTATTGGCCAAAATAGAAATTCTAACAATGAGGAAGAAATGGGTGACTGTAAGTCCTAGAAGAAATATGAATAATCCACTCATACCTCTAGGTTCCCCTCCAAGCTTAGATAGTGAGAAAATGAACCATAACCCTTCTCAGCAAAATAATTATGACCAAGAATTTAATAAAGAATTTAATAAATTAGACTAACAAACTTTAAGTGAGATGAGGAAAGGAGTGGAGCAAGAGGATGTGACTATGATGCACGTGGTATTCTACCTTGCATCCCTTAGGAAAAATTGGTACTACCATCCGGCTTTGTGCTTCTATTAATCCTTGTGAAAGATATTTTTATTAGCCTCACCCATTGATGGGTTTTTCTCTATTGTTTATCCTTTTAACATCAGGATTGTTACTAGTTTTGTTGCTAATGCTTTGTGTACTAGAATTGAGTGCTAGAAAGATATTGCATGCATTCAAGGACCACTAGTCATCACCAGAGACTTTAATATAGTGGTTGATATTAAAGAGAGACACGATAGTAAAGGATCTACTATTTCTGGTTGCAAAAAAGAGTGTTTCAACATGGTGTCTATTCATGATTTAGTTGACATACCTAAAGATACAAGATTTACTCCGAATAATAAGAAAGAAGGTGGAATTTTTCATGCTGCTAGACTTGATAGGTGCTATATCAATGTCTTTTATTTTCAAAATTTTTTAGAATGTTTGTAGTGAAGTAGATCACTCCTTACTCATCTAGGAATACTACCTAATAAAGGTTTCCCTAAACAAAGACTAGCCCCACTTTAGAGCTAGCTAGCCTCACCTTGATATGTCCCTTCTAAAGTTAGACACCATTAAGTCCAAGACAAAAGTTATTTTCTCTTATCACTTTGAGGATAACCCTTTTCCTTGTGTGGCTTGGGAAAAAGCAATTAGAGAGACTTAGAGAATGTTCACCCACTGCAAGCACCTTGCTGGGCTTCAGAGGTACAAGAGAAGGATGTTAATTCACAAAGAGCTTGAGAATTTTGGACATTCTCAAGCTAAGGGTCACATCATTACTTAAAGGATTCTTGAGATCCATGAAAGACTTACGCATGAAGAGAGTCTTGCTACTAGGAATGATCTTTCCTCTTCAAGATAATGTTGGGTTGGCAAGATAGACATACCAAATAAAATAATGTTTGGTATTCTCAAAAAGAAAAATATTAGAGATTATATTCCCCTACTTAAAAAAGAAGATAGCGGGTATGATCTTAATACCAAGGAGAACTTGCAAGAGTCCTATAAATTATTTGTGAATGTTTTCTCTAGCACACCAAAGAGAGGGGAAGACATTTAGAGTTCCACATATGCGATTGCTCTTAAAAGGCAAAAAGTTCTTCCAAAAGATTGGCCAACCTCTTGGACTTGCCCCGCTATGTCTATGAGATTGAACAAACCATTGGCAATTTGAAATCTAGCAAATATCTAGGTATAGATGGTATGCCTAATAAGTTTTTTTGTGATGTGAAAGACTTCTTAACACCTTTTATCCTCTTGATTTGGAAAGAAATTTTTAGATGGGGTACTCTCCCTATCTATATTGACATTGGTGTTATCAAACTTATACATAAAAAAGGGCCCAAGGATGACTTGAATAATTCGAGGCGTAATACTTTTTTTACCTCTATTTATAAGATTTTTGGCACTTCCCTAGCTAGAAGACTTATTCTTTTAATGGATAACATTATTCTCATTGAACAAAAGGGTTTTATCTAAAGGCTATTCATTCTTGATGCCACAATATCTCTTTGGAAGGGAATGGAATGTGCCTAAGTCTTAGATAAAGGATTCTACTTCTTTAAGATTGACTTTGATAAGGCTTATGACATAATAGAGTGGGATTTCATTTTTTTGTCTCTGCATGGTGTTGGGGCTAGGAAAAGCTTTATAAAATATGTCCACATATTGTTTGAAAATACCTTTTCTACAGTGGCTATTAATGGCTCATTGTCTTAACCCATAGAACTGCTAAGGTCCATACACAAAGGATGTCCTCTATCCCCCCCGTCACTCTATCACAACACGATGACCACGGTGGTGAAGATCCACCTCATAAATGTCGTTAGGATAGTTTGACAACCATGAGCAATAGGAGTGCACAAGTGAGTGAGTGAGAAGCACGATGACAATGCACACACACACACACATGCACATAAGGTAAGACAAAGGATAGAACAATGGCATCTTCTATTCAAAAACTCAAGAAAAGTACACAATCTTAAAGGAAGGATCAATCTCTAATTGTGTAACCCCAAAAATGAGTTCTCTAGCTCTTTTTATAGTTTCCAACTAGCTACTAGCCAAGTTTTGACCTAGTGTCTGACCTAGTTAAGGTTAGGTTCCTAAGCTACTTTGGGGGCTCAAACAAGCTCCAAAAAATATGAACTTTGAAACATAGGTTCTAATAATAGTCCTCAAGCTTGAGGACCCCTTGGCTTGAAGAAAATGGATTTGAAAGTGTCAAAAATGGTTATGTACAATGAGGATACTTATGAAAATTACTCTTTATGAAAATGAAGTCCTAGAAATTTGTTGAAGCATTCATTCTCTCCTTGTCCTCCTCTGACTTCCTTGTCTACCTAGGCTTGTATCTGAGCCGCTTCCTTCTGTTTGCCCTGCTTTTCTCAAGCTCCCTTGTTTGCTTAAGCTGACTTGTCCACTCCTACCACTAATGCTTCCCCCCCTCTCGAGTCTGTTGTCCCTACTGCACCCTTGTGGTGTGGGATGATCAATGCAAAGCTGGATAATATCATTAGCTAGCTCTTGCTCTCTTCCTTGGACTCCTTTTGCGAGATCTAGTTGTTAGGAATTATGGAATGTGTTGAACAAGGAATTGTTGGAGTGTTAATTTATTAATGTATTAATGTGTTTTGGTGTTTTTGATATAGAAGCTATAGGTGCATGATGGGCGTGAAAGGCGTGAAAGGTGTGAAAGGGTGGACATCAATAATCCCATTTATAATCTATATAGTTTGTAAATAAACCCACGGAGAGGGCTCTATTGTTAGAAACAATTAGAAAAGTAGTGGTTAGAATAAGGGTCATTGTAGACTGCAATTTCTGATATTGAAAGCAAAGGCTTTCTAAAAAAGTTATCAACTTTTACTTTCACACATGCTTTTTGAAACTGCTCTCATGTAGCCACTATTTTGACATAATAAAAAATTCCTATAAATACATGCACTCTGTGGACTTTCGAAACAGAGTGCATGGGGGGAGACTACATCCAATACTATGTTTTGTCTCATCTCCTGGCATGTCTATTTTTCTATGTTTTTTCAGCACTTGTAACCTCTCTGTGCATGTAAGCAAGATCCTAATAATAGTGGTATCAGAGCCTTGCATGTGTCACTACAGAGGGGACTTTTTTTGTTTGTTTTGGTGATTGATCTCTGTTTCATTATTCTCTAATCGTGACCCGATCTGATTTTGATTCTGTTTTTGTTTTTGATTTCGCTTTTTGTTTCTGTTTCCGATTCTCGTTCTTGTTTTTGTTTCCATTTTCGTTTTCGTTTTCATTTCTGGTTTCGTTTCCATTTCCCATTCATGTTCTTAGTTTCTGTTCCAGTTCTAGAACCAGAACCTACGTTTACATCTACTTTCATCTCTTTCTGACTTTTTCAATTTTCAAGAACAACCCTTCCTTTTACATTTTAATTCAAGCAATCTCAGAAATTGTTTTTACATATCTAGCAAGAGGGTTTTGTTCTCTACATACTCATGGATCCTATGAACACCATGGAGGATTTTGGTGAGTCACCTCTATCTGAAGTAACACTTGAGCAACAGCTCGAGCTCCTATGACATGAACTTCGAGGCACTTAGAATGAGATCCGACAACACGACGAAGTACTCCAGAAGATGCAAACTGATGAAGATAACCTTATGAGGGTGGTAAAAGCTATTGTCTCTGCCCAATTGGATGGCACACATTTCAAGATTGGTGTTCAAAATTACCCGTTTCTATGGTTTGATGGCCCTAAGGATGGCGCTTTAGTTCTTTCATGGTTGTCACAGTTTGACAATTCTTATACTAATGAAACATATGTAGAAAGTGAAAAAGTCAAATTTGCCATTAACTATTTAGTAGGAAAAGCTAAGCTCTCATGGAATATCTTGCACCACAGTATAGATCGTCCAACAATGTGGAAGGCTTTCCAAGATAAAGTGAAGGATTCTTTTCTTCCTCCTCAATATCATCTACCTGTTTGACGTGCATGGGCAACCTTGACATGGAAGGAGGATGACACGATCACTACCTATGCGGATCGGTTCTGGCAAAATTTACTATTGGTTCGAATGCTTGAAGATGTACAACGGAAATATGAAGATGGTTTGGAGGTGGGAATCTAAGCTAAGCTTCACACCCTATAGCCTACAACTCTCAACGAGGCTATCTCTTTTGCCTATGATGCAGAGAACGAATTCCGGTCCATAACCAAGTCAATATGTCTACAAAAACCACGTCAACGACCACTTTTTGTTAAACCCACATTTTTTATGAAGTGTAATTTTAATGCCCCATCTTACTCTAGTTTTCCTCGTCCTCCACAATCCAATTACTCAACTCCACCTATTGCTTCATCTCTCCAACCTACCAAAGCACCTACCCTCCAACCTTCAGCGGTGGATGCCTAATAGAAGCAACCATGTATCACCTACTGGAATTGTGGTAAACCAGGACATACAAAAATAAAGTACTGATTGTGACCTCTTCACATGAAACTAGTTGTAGTCAATTTCATAACATGGAGGCGCATAATGAAGAAATTCCTCGTGTTTGGATAGCAAAAGCATTGGAGAAGGACTTAAGTACCTTGGTAACGATTTCGATTTCTCAATTCATTCTTTACTTTGCATGAAGGGTAGTATCAATCACAAGCTGGTTAATACTTTACATGAGGATGGTAATTTCACATGATTTCATTTCACATTTATTAGTACAAGAACTTAAATTGAAAACATTTCCTTCCTTGTATAAAGTGAAAGCTACATTTCAAGGTAGTTGTTATAATGTAACATGAGAAGTGCAAGATGTTACTATTAGCATAGGCCCATATGTAGATGCACGAACATCTTTAATTGCACCTTTGCAATCTTACGATGTTATACTTGGTATGCCTTTTCATCATCATTATAACCCACGCATTGACTACCATACACATACCTTTAACTTTGAATTTAAAGGTCAAATCATTACTTTGTTTGCATGGCATGATTTCTAGCCATTTCCATTGATTAGTTATACTCAAGTAAAACGTGCATTTAGGAAAGGATTCAATTCATGCATTGTTTTTGTCAATGTCATCAATGATTATACTCATACACTTCTTGATGCACATAAAACTTTCAAGACTTCTTATAAGGATTGTTTCATGTCTGAGTATCCCTCTGAACTATCACCATCTCGAGGATCCTTTGACCATAGCATAGACTTAGTCCCTAGTAGTTCTCCTCCTCATAAAGCACCTTATAGACATGGCCCACTACACCAAAAGGAAATATAAAACCAAGTAAAAGACCTACTACAGAAAGGACTTCTAAGGCCTAGTTCTTCACCATTTTGAGCACCAGTTCTCTTAGTAGAGAAGAAGAAGTAAAACTTATCGAATGTGCATTGATTATAGAGTCCTTGAAAAGATCACAATAAAGAATAGATACCCTATTCCTTGAATAGATGATCTTTTAGATAAATTACAAGGAGATTGTGCCTTTAGTGAAATTGATCTAAAATAGCATTACCATCAAATTGGTATGACACAAAGTGATATTTTTAAGGCTGCATTTAGAACTCAAACCAGCCATTATGAGTTTATGGTAATGCCCTTTGGACTTACTAATGCCCTTGCTATATTTGCACGAATGATGAACAAAATTTTTCTTGATTACAAAGCTTTTTTTCTTGTATTCTTTGATGATATACTTCTTTACAGTAAGAATGATAGTGAGCATGAGAAACATCTTAAAATAGTTTTTCATTTACTACCAGAGAACATGCTTTACGGGAATCCTGAAAAGAGTTACTTCTTTCAACATAAGCTAGAATATCTAGGACATATTATTTCAAGTGAAGGTGTGCATGTGGATCCAAAAAAGATCAAAGTTATAGTAGAATGGCCTACACCACAATCAATCAATGATGTTCATTCTTTTCTTGGGTTGGCTAGTTTCTATAGAAATTTTGTTCGAAATTTTTCTTATTTAGCACTACCTCTTACTATATTATTGAAAAAGAAAATAAAATTTTCATGGGGAATTACCCAACAACAATCCTTTGAGAAACTCAAATATACACTCTCACATGCACCTATTTTATAGTTACCTGATTTTTCACAACCCTTTCATGTTGTTACTGATGCTAGTGGTTCAGGAATAGGTGTTGTTTTAATGCAAAATGATCATCCTATTGCATTTGAGAGTAGGAAGCTTAAGCTTTCACAAAAGATTTATAGTACATATGATAAAGAATTGTTACCAGTTTTGCATGCTTTATGAATTTGGAAACACTATCTTATGGGCTCTGAGGTTTTAATCAAAACCGATCAATAGGGTATTAAGCATTTATTAAATCAGCCCTCAATCTCTCATCGGCATTATAAATGGGCTTCTTCATTCAAAATTTCCAACCCATGATCCAATATCAACCTGGTAAAGCTAATGTTGTAGCTAATGCTCTGAGGCGTTTTCCTTCACATTCTGTTGTTTTGCATAATATTTCTGCCATCCAAGTTCATTCTTTTCAAGAAATAATTTCCACTTATGCATCTGATTTGCATTTTTCATGTGCATGTCATGACTTCAAGAATGGTGCATCTTTATCTAATGAACAAAATACATTTCATCATGGTTTACTTTATTTTCAACATAGATTGTGCATAACCTAAGCTTTTAAAGATTTTTTTCATCAAAGAAATGCATGAACCATCTTACGTGGGTCATAGAGGCATATAGAGCACCATTTCTGCTTGAAAAGATTTCTTCTTTTGGCCACATATGGAAAAAGATATTGCACATTATGCCTCTCAATGCATTGTATGTCAGTGTGTAAAATGTCATCATGGTAAACCATTTAGATTTTTAATGCCACTTCCCATTCCGAACAAACCATGGGAAAAAATCTCTATGGATTTTATCACAGGTCTTCCTATCACTTCATCACATAATGATATGATTTGGACAATATTTGATATGTTTAGTAAATATGCATACTTCATTCCTTTTAGAAAAACTTTATCCGCACCTCAGGTTGCAAAATTATTCATTAAATGCATTTTCACACATCATGGATTTCCTAAAGTAATGTTATCAGATCGTGATGTTAGATTTCTTTATCATTTTTGGGTTGCCTTATTTCAACATTTTGGTTCTAAAATAGATTTTTACTCTACATATCATCCTGAAAGTAATGGACAAAATGAGGTTACAAATAGTATTATTCTTGATTTATTGGGTTGTTATTCCTTAGATAATCCTAGTAACTAGGATGAAAAGTTGCCATTGCTTCAATTTGGTTACAAAAACACCACACACACGACTACTGGTCGTGCACCTTTTGAAATTGTTTATGGTAAAAAGCTTCCCACTTCCATGTGACTCAGCCAAACTGACATTTCGATGGCCGATTCTATTGCTCAAGATCACATTTCTATACTTCACAATGTTAACGAGCACATTAGAAAAAGTCAAGGGCGATATACACGTAATATCAATACAAAATGATTAGCCAAGGAATTCAAGGAAAATGATCTTGTATGGTTGCCTATCATTAAAACACATCTCAAAAATATTTTGCAGTATCCTAGAATTAAACTTGTACCACGCTCTTATGGATTGTTTCGCATTATACAAAAAATTAATGATAATTCATTTAGATTAGATATACATCTCATTGGAATATACATAACTCTTCTCATATTAGTTTACTTAAACCATTTAAAGGAACTTTACCACTCACCCCACTTCTTGATGACCCTCCTTTAATTGAAGAACAATCTAAAATCTTGGTTCCTAAGAAAATAATTGATCATGATGTCACTACTACATGCAGAGGTACTCAATATCATCCATATTTAGTTAAGTACAAAGATCACTCTTTTGAAGAATGTTAACGGTTACATAAAACACAATTAACACCCCATTATGACCACTTAATTTCTGCATATCATACACAAACACATTAATGTAACTCCTCCATGAACATTTCCATGCATGTGTTTTTACATGGGACATGCTTATTTTTGTTTAGTGATGGAACATGTGACTGGACATCTGTTGGAATTTGGGGCCCCAGGATCGTTCCAATACTAAAACCTCTTGAGCATACACAAATTAATTGACAAGATGATAAGTGAGATAGAGAAAGAAAGAGATCTTGAGACAAGGATAGGGAACGTAAGCTGGATGCTTACTTCACTAAAAATAATAGATGTACAAATTACAACATGGGAGTAATACTCAACCATATAAAGTGCTGCACTCACTAATGGAAGAATAAGAAGATGATTATACAAAATTTAGATTATGTCAAAATAATCTAAGTGTGTGTGAAGAGAACGAAGCAACGAAGCTAACAAAATAGTGTAACAAAATTGTAAATCAACCACAAGGTTAATTCACAAAAGATAGTTACCACCACCTCGTAGAAGACTTCTTGCTGCGATGAGAGAAGCCTCTCCTACACCAAAACTTCACCTCCTTCAAGAGTGTGAGAACACTCTGTCTTCAAGAAGATCTCCAAGCTCTAGATCTTTGAGTGAGTGATTTACACAATGAGCCAAGGGCCTTATTATATAGTTTTTGAGTATCCATGGAAAGCTGAAAGCTACGATCGTAGAACGATAACAAAAAAACACCTCTATCGCGAACGGCTTTTGGGGCCCCAAGATCGTTCCAATACTAGAACCTCTTGAGCATACACAACTTAATTGACAAGATGATAAGTGAGATTGAGAAAGAAAGAGATCTTGAGACAAGGATAGGGAACGTAAGCTGGATGCTTACTTCACTAAAAATAATAGATGTCCAAATTACAACATGGGAGTACTACTCAACCATATAAAGTGGTGCACTCACTAATGGAAGAATAAGAAGATGATGATACAAAATTTAGATTATGTCGAAATAATCTGTGTGTGTGTGAAGATAACGAAGCAACGAATCTAACAAAATAGTGTAACAAAATTGTAAATCAACCACAAGGTTAATTCACAAAAGATAGTTACCACCACCTCGTAGAAGACTTCTTGCTGCGATGAGAGAAGCCTCTCCTTCACCAAAACTTCACCTCCTTCAAGAGTGTGAGAACACTCTGTCTTCAAGAAGATCTCCAAGCTCTAGATCTTTGAGTGAGTGATTTACACAATAAGCCAAGGGCCTTATTATATAGTTTTTGAGTATCCATGAAAAGCTAAAAGAAAGCTGAAAGCTACGATCGTAGAATGATAACAAAAAAACACCTCTATCGCGATTGGCTTTTTCCGTGAAGAGTTTTTCAAATTGCTTTATTAAGGAGCACGAACTTGCTGCCGCAGTGCATGGGGATTGAACCCTGGTCAATGAGGATGCTTATATAAACGTTGGGCTAGACCACATGAGCGCCCGCTGTGACTTGTTGAAGAATATAGAACAAACTGCATATGCGAAAGTTGCGCCTACCTGGAACAATATAGAGAAAGCTTTTTATGAAGCTATTTGTTGGACCAATGAGGACATTGAATTCCAACAATCCCTCCTTCAATGTCATATTGGTACAAGATTCAATAACCTACAAATCTTCTCATGACTATCTCTAGTCAATGCTTTGGTAAAAATATCTACAACATTCTCACTAGAAGGAACATAAACTAGCTCAATGTGCTTCTTAGCTATCTGCTCTCGAATATAGTGGTAGTGTACCTCTATATGCTTTGTCCTTGCATGATGGACTAGATTCTTAGCTATAGCTATAGCACTCTGGCTATCTGAAAATATCTGAATGGGTTGATGTACTCTTACATCAAGATAACTGAAAATCTTTTGCAACCAAACTGACTCTAGAGTAGTTGTAAATGCTCCACGATATTCAGCTTCACATGATGAAGTGGCAATAGTAGGTTGTCTCTTTGAAAACCATGAGATAAGACAATCTCCAAGATAAAAACAAAATCCACTAGTACTTCTTCTTGTGTCTCTATCACCTGCCCAATCAGAATCTGAAAACCCTTTTAGTAACAAATGTGTAGATTTCGAAAATACCATAGCATAATTTGAAGTTCCCTTCAAATAATGAAAGATCCCCTTTACTGCTTTCCAATGTAACACTGTCGGATTCTGCATGAACCTTGATACTTGAGAAACTGCAAACTGTATATCAAGACATGTATTGCAAAGATATATCAAGCAACCAACTGCTTGACTATATAGAGTAGCATCAAATGGTTCTGCATCTGCTACCATTTGTAAAGATATGTTCTGATCCATAGGTGTTTGCATAGGTTTAGAATCACCCATCTGAAATCTTTCCAAAAGTTTCTCAATGTACTTCTGTTGTGTCATGTAGATACACTCATCTTGAAACAGAAACTGAATCCCAAGATAATAATGTAGAATGCCTAAATCATTCACATCAAATGGTTGCTTCAATTCTTCTTTGAATATCTGCAAATCTTCATCTCTGGGACCTGTGACCATAATATCATCCGCATAAATGATTGCTATAATCATCATACATGTTTCAGCTTTGACATAAAGAGTTGGAGCTGCATCTGAGTTATGGAAACCAATGGATAAAAGATATGTATGTATCTTTTCATACCATGCTCTAGGTGCCTGTTTTAAACCATACAAAGCTTTTATAAGCTTACACACTAAGTGTTCTTTATCTGTCTCTTCAAAACCTTATGGTTGCTGAATATACACATCCTCGTGTAAATCACCATTTAGAAAAGCAGTCTTGATGTCAAGTTGATATATATGCCAACCAAAATGTGCTGCTAGAGCAAGTATTGACCTAATAACAGTCATCCTAGACGTAGGAGCAAATGTCTCATCATAATCAATACCTTTTTGTTGTGCATATCCTTTGACAACCAACCTGGCCTTGTATCTGTTGATGTATGAAACACCACAAGAGATGAATTAATGTGACACTAGAACACCTCTATGGTCACCATTAACTCATTGCCACTCCAAACTTTGAGAAATGATAGCCTAAAGTGAGAACTTTGCTTCTACAGAAATTCCTAGTCACCGAAATGACATACCTTCCGTATTTTGCTAATTTCTCCTAGCTCAAGTATTTTTTCTCCATGAAACTCTATATGCTGAAACTATAAGAGTAGAGCTTTCCAACAAGCTATCATATGCATCAAACAGATCTCTAGAACTCAAGTTATGGCCTTTACAAGATGACCCTGTATGAGCTTCCAAAACTGGAAACTTTGCCTGTTTTAGTATTCCTGGTGTCCAAAAATAAAAAATTCGATGCCTAGCATCGAATTTCAGTCCAAGTCGATGCCAGGCATCGACTTTGGGCTTTTTTTGGCTATTTTTCTGCACCAGAAACACTCTATTTTACACACACATGAAGAAGATGACTTATATGCTAGAAGTCGATGCCGGGCATCCATTTTATGCTGGAACTCGATGCCAGGCATCGAGTTGCTCCACAAACTTCATATTTTTAGAAGATTCAACAACAGTTAACACACAGAGAATGAAAAAATGACTTATCAGCCAAGATTCGATGCCAGGCATCGAATTGCTCAGAAAACTTGAACTTTTGAATTCATCACACAGTAGGCAAGCATGGAGATGATGGAGAGAAACTCATACACAGAACTTTACTCAGTTCTTTCTAATAGCTATGAAAACTCAGAAGTTTTACAGATGCTTTCTCACTCAGAGAAGCCCGACTATACTCAGTCGTATAAACTGAACTCCTTCTTCTACTTCTTCTCTCTTGCTCTCTCTCTCTCTGTCTCGCCGCGTCAGTTGATACAAACTAACTTATATAGATTTTCGTATTCTCGTGATTTTAAAAAACTTCTAGAACTAAAGTGAACTAACTTTACAAATATGATACACTTGTGAATTTGTCCCTTCACATAGGCATGGGGTTTTCTTCCTAAGATTTGACCTTCAAATATATGTCCAATTAGTGAGTGTTTCTCCAACAGTATCTATCAATAGTACCATTTGCTTTCCTTTTGATTTTGAAGATCCATTTTACACCTATAGCCTTCTTTCCTTCTGGTAACTCACATAGCTGCCAAGTTTGATTCTTATGAATAGAATCAATCTCCTCTTGCATAGCTTTTCTCCAAATAGGAATGTTAATTGCATCTTTAACACACGCAGGTTCATCTTCAACATTCGTAAGTGCCAAAATATCATGAATCTCGAAGTCTTCAGCAAAACTTACATGATCTTTTTGTTGTCTAGTTTGACTTCTTATTCTTACATGATCTTGTTGTTGTTGTCTAGTCTGACTCCTTGTTCTTCCAGTAAAAGTTTTTACACCACTATCTTTCCAAATCTGATATAACCACGTAGGCGTATCCTTGAATAGTGGTGAAACTCTTTCTGAACTTTCAGCTTCCACAGGTTCTAGAACTTGTCCTACCGAGGTACTAGGACTTTTTGGAACTTTAACTTCTTCCATTTCTGGAATCAAAGTTTCTTGTCGAACTGAGTCTATAGAAGGTTGTGAAATTCCTCTTTCTTCAACTTTTTCTTGAATACTAGGAATTTGAGTTTTAACTCCCTCCTGATATGGTTGAACATGTACATCCAAAATCTTTCTAAAAATTCCATAGTCATTTTCACTAATGAACTCCGGAATTTCTGCTTCTTTATCATAAACCTTATCTTCAGCAATATAAGCATTACGTGAAAGAATAACTTCACTTGTCTCTGGAACATAAAACCTGTATCATTGGCTTTCAACAGGATATCCAATAAAAACAGCTTTCTTTGCCTTTACATCTAGTTTACCTCGGTCCTTTTTCTCAACATGTACATAAGAAAATGATCCAAACACTTTGAAGTAACTCACATTAGGTTTTCTATCATAATATGCTTCATACGGTGTGATTACCTTTAAAGCTTTTGTAGATGACCTGTTCAAAATGTGACTAGCTGTATGTACTACATCAAACCAGAATTTTGGTGAAAGCCTCTTGGACGCCATCATGCTCCACATCATTTCAAGAAGTACTCTATTCTTTCTTTCTGCAACACCATTTTGTTGAGGAGTATAAGCAATAGTAAGGTGTCGAGTAATACCTTTCTCATCGAGAAATGTCTGAATCTCATTTGACAAGTATTCTCCACCTCTATCACTTCTGAGAATCTGGACAGTTTCCTGACTTTCATTTTCAACCATAGCTACAAACTTCTTGAACATAGGAAAGACTTCTGACTTCGACTTAAGACCATAGATCCATGAGTATCTTGTAAAATCATCCACAAATAGGACAAAATACATGAAACCCTGAATAGATTCTGCTCTCATAGGTCCATTCACATCTGAATGAATAATCTGCAATTTCCTGGTAGCTGTAATATGACCATGTTTCTTGAAAGGTAGTTTATGCATCTTACCTTCAAGACAACCTTCACATATATCTGAATCATCAGGTAGCTTGAATGAGGGTAAACTCTCAACCATACCTCTGTCTTTGATATTCTTGAGAGCTCCAAAACTGATATGTCCAAATCTTTCATGCCATAGCTTCATATCTTCCACCGGTGACGAAGATTTGACTGCATATGCCTGATTGATTTTTGACAAAACAAAGATCCCTCCTTTATGCATACCTTGCAAAAGACACTTGTCTTCTTTATGTGATAAGATCTTACAAAGATTTTTCTCAAATACAACTTTAAAACCATCACTTAAAAATGTAGATATAGATAGCAGATTCTTCTTCATTTCAGGTACATAAAGGACATCTGAAATTTGAAAAACACCACCTTCTCTTGACTTTAGGGTTACTGTACCTA
The DNA here is from genome assembly GCA_020310875.1 of Ceratopteris richardii. NCBI lineage: Eukaryota > Viridiplantae > Streptophyta > Polypodiopsida > Polypodiales > Pteridaceae > Ceratopteris > Ceratopteris richardii. Next base: position 170,842,478 of record CM035413.1, read on the forward strand.
TTCCCACAACATCCAAATCATTGCCATCTGCAATAGTAACTCTTCTACCTGAAGAATAGGAAAGAGAAGAAAATACATCTCTACAACCTGTCATATGCTTTGTAGCACCTGAGTCGAATATCCAAGGACTTGCTGAAAGAACTTGTAAAGCTGCTTGATCAAAAGCTACTTCCTCAATGGTGATACATGCATAAGAATCACCTTGAGATTTCCCTTTTTTATCATCTTCTGCAACATTACCTGATGCCTTTTTCTTTTGTGCTGACTGAATATGTCCGTGTTTCTTGCAAAAAGAACATATTTTTACCTTCTTCTTAGAAGAATTCTCTTTAGATGTCGTAGATACAGAATCTGAAGTAGAAGGTGAGAGTGACCTACTTTCCTTCTTGGATTGTTTTTCCTTCTTCTTATCCTTCTTCTTCTTACCCTTTGATGAAGATGAAAGTGCTTCTTCATTCTCTTCCATTCCCTTCAACTGATCTTCATCTTGAAGTAACAAGAACTCTAACTCTTCAAATGTAACCTCTCTATGAAAGATGAATATGAAATAGGAAGTGAATTAATCAGTGTATTTACCATTTCTTCATCCGATATCTCAACTCCTACATTTAGAAGTTGATCTCTCAAGTCAACGAGTCTCGTAATGTGGGTTTGAATTGACTCACCAGCTTTCATCCTTGTATTTGCTAGTTGTCTCCTCAAGTGAGCTTTCCTAGCAGGATTTTTGCTTTGAAAAAGATTCTCAAGCTTTAACCAAGCTTGATTAGAACTTCTGCAAGATCTGATCTGTGGTAGAATATGATTTTTGACACTTATTGCTATGAATGAAAGTGCTAAAGCATCTCTAGCATCCCATCTTGCCTGATCTTCAGTAGGAGGAACTCTAGGTAAAGACCTAGCAGTGACTCAGGATGTCGAAGTGGTTACCTCTTCTTCAATTGGTTATGTAATAGTAATTCCAGTACCTGTTGAAGCTATTGTAGACCCTTCTTTGCCTTCTCGTCTTGGTCTTGTTAAAGATCCATTGACGATACTCCATAAATCCTTTGTCACTAACAAGTTCATCATCATGAAACTCCACATGGGATAATTAGAAGATCCATCCAACTTGTCTTCAATCTCAATTCTAATCTCACTCATCTTATCTTAAGTGTGTATATCAATTATGTAGCTCTAATACCAAGTGTTGGAATTTGGGGCCCCAGGATCCTTCCAATACTAAAACCTCTTGAGCATACACAACTTAATTGACAAGATGATAAGTGAGATAGAGAAAGAAAGAGATCTTGAGACAAGGATAGGGAACCTAAGCTAGATACTTACTTCACTAAAAATATTAGATGTCCAAATTACAACATGGGAGTACTACTCAACCATATAAAGTGGTGCACTCACTAATGGAAGAATAAGAAGATGATTATACAAAATTTAGATTATGTCGAAATAGTCTAAGTGTGTGTGAATAGAACGAAGCAACGAAGCTAACAAAATAGTGTAACGAAATTGTAAATCAACCACAAGGTTAATTCACAAAAGATAGTGACCACCACCTCGTAGAAGACTTCTTGCTGCGATGAGAGAAGCCTCTCCTTCACCAAAACTTCACCTCCTTCAAGAGTGTGAGAACACTCTGTCTTCAAGAAGATCTCCAAGCTCTAGATCTTTGAGTGAGTGATTTACACAATGAGCCAAGGGCCTTATTATATAGTTTTTGAGTATCCATGAAAAGCTAAAAGAAAGCTGAAAGCTACGATCGTAGAATGATAACAAAAAAACACCTCTATCGCGAACGGCTTTTTCTGTGAAGAGTTTTTCGAATTGCTTTATTAAAAAGCACGAATTTGCTGCTCCAGCGCGTGGGGATTGAACCCTGGTCAATGAGGATGCTTTTATAAACGTTGGGCTAGACCACATGAGCGCCCGCTGTGACTTGTTGAAGAATATAGAATAAACACTATATGGGGAAGCTACGCCTGCCTGGAACAATATAGAGAAAGCTTTTTATGAAGCTATTTGTTGGACCAATAAGGACATTGACTTCCAACATCCATGTTTATTTTTATTTTATCAACGCAGGTTAGTTGCTTTGCCAACTGAGGGGCATGTTATGCATTATGGAATTTGTTGAACAAGGAATTGTTAGAGTGTTAATTATTATTATATTAATGTGTTTTGGTGTTTTTAATATAGTAGTTGAAGGTTCTGGAGGGCATGAAAGGTGTGAAAGGGCGGACATCAATAATCCCATTTATAATTTATATAGTTTGTAAGTAAACCCGCGTAGAGGGTTCTATTGTTAAAAACAGTTAGAAAAGTAGTGGTTAGAATAAGGGTCATTGTAGACTGTAATTTTTGATATTGAAAGAAGGCTTTCTACAAAAGTTACCAACTTTTACTTTCACGCATGATTTTTGAAGCCACTCTCATGTAACCACTATTGCGACATAATAAAAAATTCATATAATTACACGCACTCTGTGGACTATCAAAACAGACTGCATGGGGGGAGATTGCACCCAATATTACATTCTATCTCATCTCCTCGCGTGTCTATTTTTCTATGTTTTTTCAGCATCCGCTATGGAGGTGATCGCAATTTTGGGTGGATCGGGTCCGATCGTGGCACACACAGGATGTATGAAGCTAATGAATGTTGGATGGTTTAAGGACATGAAAGTGAAATTAATGTTGAGTATGGAGAAGAGAGAGATGTTGAAATGACTATGGGAATGGGAATGTAGGAGTGCAAGTTAGATTTATGAACATGAATGATAAGAATGAAAGAGAACCATACACACGAATCAAATTTGGAAGGAAGAATGGTCCATTGAAGGAGCTTCTTAAACACTTCCTAATTTTATTCCATATGCATAGTCTTCTTTGGATGGTATGTATGCATGACGTGAATAGATGGAATCCTTACACATAAACTAGTTTTGAAAGGAAGAATGGTCCAATATTGGAGCTTCTTATACACTTTGAGAAACTAATCAATATGTATGGGTATGTATGGATTATATGCATGCAAGTGAATTATGATGATAGAGTTTACTCACAAGCTCAAAGAAACATCCTCACTGGTTCAACGCAATACTGCGGAGCCTTCTCACACATAGAAGAAATAGAAGACATGTAAAAATACTTAAGAGACTGAGAGAGGAGACAAGAGACAAGTGACAAGTGACATGAATTAAAAGGATTTGAATTAAGATACATGTATAAGATCGTCGTGGTACATCAAGCTAGGCAATCTACTAATGAAAGGTGGTTTCGACCCTCAAACCATGACAGTTCAACCGAATGTCACACGTAAGAAGGTGAGTTCCACTTCAATGACCCTATATATGTCTAGGCTCGTAACGTCTAACTATAGAAGTCTAAGACTCATTAAAACCAGCTCTAACTCACTCACACGCTCCACCGAGGGTGAGTCAAGATAGAGATGCTGGTTTCAAGAGCCTATCCTAGATTGGAGTTCTAACTTAAATTTGAAACTAGGTACTATACTCATACTAGCTCACCTTGGATCCTCACTCGCTCAACCGAGGGTGATCGTCTCAAGGAAACCGTAAGTTAGCAAGAGCCCTATGGATGCCTAACAATGATGCTCTAGGAGTTTGGAGGGGGGTTTATATAGTTTTTTGAATGAATTTGGGCCCTTGGATCTAGAGAAATCAACTCTCAACTCTAAGATCACTACTTTCGATTACAACCACTTGATTAATCAAATCAATGGCTTGGAATTGTTCTTTCTATCAAATCTAGTGTAAAGGAGTGAAATTTAGGCGCCTTCATTCTCCACCATTGGATCTAGGGATGATCTGGACCGTCGGATCAATGTTGACATCAGTTTGGATAAGATAAGCCACTATTTTTGGAGAAAAGCTGCATTATTGATCTTTGATTGTAAAAAATTATCTTCTTTTATGGAAAAACTCGTGGATCCTCCTTGCTTTAAGCATAAGTGCATCTCCACCCTTGATTATGAGCTCATCTTGATTGTACAACATGGTTCAATCAGCTTTCGCCATGTGGTGGCCCTTCAACCCTTCAATTTGCTTAAACTAGAAAACTGCGGTGGTCCTGAAAACTGGACTTTGTGCTCTTTGACCCTCCAAATAGGCTTTGATGAAGATGAAACTTTGTAGGACTGTGTTTACAAAGAACTGCTTCAAGAATATGCAAAAAAAACTTCCATCTGAATCTTCCTTGTACAAGTTTGTCTACATTTGGAAGCTTGTAAGGTGGCATTAAGGTCTCTAGGAAGCTTGGATAGCCTTGAAACTTTGCACAAATATGTAGCCACATATGGTATTTATACATGCCAAACCATATGGCTAACATAAATTTCTATACAAGAATTTGTAGGGTCAAACTAGAAAAATTACATTTTTACAAAATGAACATAGCATATCAATGTGCTACAAAATCCATTTTCTACTGACATTTGGGCTATAGACTGCATTTGACAATCTTTACAAGTATATGAATTTTCATCTAATTTGGTGACAATGAAATTTTTGCCCTAATTTCCCAACTTTGACCAGCTTTGACCGCTACCATGGACTTTCTTGATTTCTTTAAAACTTTGTATGTGAGCTTCCTTTGACATCCTTGATGCATCCTGGACTTCTCGCGGAATTCTGGCTACCTTCATCAAATATGTTTTTTGTAGGCCTTCACAAGTGAGAGAGGAGAGAAAATCTCGACGACATTCGCCCCCACTAAACCTGCGATTCCTCCGGAAGCGCCACATCTTGCATCTATGAAAAACAAAATGTTCCAGGCATCAAATTGTTTTATAGGCAACATAAGAAACATGGAAGGAAAATTGATTATATGCATGAAAGTAGGTAATGTGACATGAAGCAAAATTTGCATGAAAGAAAGAATTGAAACAGGCAACATGAATATGCATGAACAAATAGGCAACATATATGCAAATGAACAAGAAACATTGGCAACAAGAAAGAAAAAACACAAGCATCAATATGAAGTGGAAGTGGATGTATTGTGTTGTTTTAAGCATCAGTTCCTCTCATCTTGAAGAAAATTTTGTACCTTTTTCATAAAGCAATCCACCTTAAATATGATTATAAACAAAGATTTAGGATTTTCAAGAGACATCTTTCATCTTTAGCTTATTTTAGATCAACTCCTTTCCTACATAAATATGAATATGCTCTTTCTCTAATAACATGCAAGGAAATCTAACTAAACTCCACTAATGCATAAATCTACCTATATAGCCCGTGATTTATTCTACTATGCCTCTTTATCCTCCTTTGGCTTGCTCTTCTTTTTTTTTGATGATGATGATGATTCGGCAACTTTATGGTTACGATCATTTTTTTGGGGTGGAAGAAAATGTAAATTTCTTGGTAACATGTAGCAAAATTTTTTCTTTGACGGGGAAAAATTAAACCCCGATACAAGGTACAACCATTTTTTATGACGGAGAAGAGTCGTTTAAACTCCGATACAAGTGTGGTGAGGTGGACTAAAGATGTAGAAACATGCAATAGCAGGAGCTAGGATTTCAACAATTATGCTTTCCATACAGGATACATATGCATGTTTATATATGAAAGTCATGTCACCAGAATAAACTTCCAAATCTACATGCCCTATCTTTCCACAATCCTAGATTATAACCAATTTCTTAGTAGATAAGTTACTACTTAAGATACAATTTTACACAAGTAGAGAAATCATCATTTTCCTTTTTTGACTCAAGTGATGTGGATATGCAATGCAATGCAAAGACTGAAAAAAAACATGCATGAAACAAGCATGGAAAAAAAAATAGAATGAACTTGAAAAAAAACAAAGCAACATGAACTTGAAAATTAATGATATTTTTATATGTTTTTTATTATTTTTTTTCTTTTTTTATTTTTATTTTTATTTTTTATAACATGGATACTCATGTTTATGAATCGGCCTCATTGTTGTCATCTTCTTCAATGTCCTCATCCGAAATGTACTCGTCATTATCACACTTCTTGAATAACTTTATCCTTTTACTTGCAATCAAAGTTTTTAGTGTAACACCATTTAATTCACAAAGAGCATACGTACCATTGTTGTTGACTTTTGATACAATGTATGGACCAAACCACCGTTGAGTGAGCTTTTTGCGTGCATCATATTGAGAGTCAAATGTACTATCATAAATGAGCACCCAATCCCCTACTTCAATTGGCTTAGGACGCAATCGATGAGTTTTATCAAAATAATGCTTGTTCTTCATTCTAGATTCTCTTAATTTTTCAACGGCATCATCAAGTCTTAATTTACCTTGTTCTAACTGTTTAATGCGCAAACTCAAAAAATCATCAGTAGACATGTTTTCAGACCAAGGCAAATTTGACCATGCAGAAATATGAGACTGAATTGGAAACAATGGTTTTTGACAGTCCATGAGTTCAGCAGGCATATACCCAGTAGTGTGCATTCTATCTGCCCAAAGTGCATAAGGTAAAAATCTAGGCCATTGTTTGATGTCATCGTTACATGCTTTAGATATGGCTTTCACAATAGGTGGATGCCCTCTCTCTTTTTTACCATTGGCGTCTGGATTATATGCAGTAGTAAGAGACAAACGAATACCGTGATGATCAAAGAACTTTTTAGCTTCTCTCGCATTTAACTCTCCACGATCGGCAACTACTTTCTCTATGTACCCAAAGCGACTTATGACATCTTCAAGCAAGAATTTGCAAACATTGTAAGTGGTCTTAGATCGTAGTGCACATCCCTCTACATGATTAGTTAAATCTTCTCTTGCAAGTACAATGTAACGCATTTTGTCAATACCTTTAGGCATAGTTACAAGATCTACTACCCACTTGTAGTGAATACAAGGTGGATAAGTAGGATGCAACGGATCTCTATGTTTGACTGATGAATGAAGTTGACAAGTAGAACATGTAGAAACATAGCTACTAATCAACATACATCCTAGGCCAATAATAGGTACTTCTAATTTTTTTCATATGTTCCAAAAAATCCTTTATGACCGGCTCATAATGTCTCATGCATTTCCTTCATTACTTGCAATTGAAGACCTCGTTTTCCTAGGACTCGTTGTGGATTCTTAACCTTACCCTTAGCATGTCTCCAAAGATAACCATTACATAGGAAAAAGTTATAAGCTCGTTTCCTAATGTTATGGAATCTATTCGTAGTCCAGTTACGTAATGGTTGTAGTGTACTCAGATACTTTTCCTGTGTCTCTCCATTCATTTTCGTACTCAGACTCATGAAATTGCTCATACTCATATATATGTGGAACATAGTCAATTAAGTTCACATTCTTTATTAGATCACTTTGAAGATCATCATCAAATCTAGCTCTCGATAACATATCAGCAACTGAGTTTGACTTACCTGAAATACGAACTAACTCAGGATTTATGAACTAAATATATGAGATCCATCTAAGCATGGCTATATCAGGAGATGAACAATTGGCTATCATTCCAATGAGAGGCAAACAATCAGTCTCAACTTTGACATTTGCACCAATGAGATATTCTTTGTGTGTTTTCAAAGCTATTACCATACCCCATAGTTCTCGTTTGATCTGTGGATATTTTCGTTGTGTTTCATGTAAAATTTTGGCACCAAACCTAATTGCATATCTATTCCCTTCACTATCATCTTGACTTATAACCCAACCTATACCAATAGGACTAGTATCAACAGTCAATATAATAGGTTTGTTAGAAGAATAGTCTACACGCTTAAGGATGGGAGCTTCAAGCAATAATTTCTTCAATTTACGCATAGCTTGAGTGTGTTTGTCAGTCCAAATAAATTTTCGTTTCTTCCTCAACAAGTCATAGAGACAATCAGCAACATGAGCAAAGTGTGGGATCCAAATAACAAAAAACATGCAAGCACCAAGAAATCTACGTACCTCACTCACGTTGTTACATGTTTTGGAAATCTTGCTAATGGCATCAACTTTTTGTGGGTATGGCTTTTGACCATAATGGCCACATAAATGTCCAACAATAAGGACCTCGTTGACACCAAAAACAGATTTCTCTATGGAAAATGTGAGACCTACCTCTTCAAATCGTTGAAATATTCTTTCACAATCAGAGATATGGTCAAGAACAAATTTACGACATCCAGATGAGTCTAAAGAAATGTCCTTTACACGTTGCTCACTCCCTTTAATTGGAATGTCATCAATGAATGGCATAGTTGTATGAGGGATAAAATCATGTAAGACCATATTCATAGCACTCATCATATGAGCCACAGAATTAGTCGCTCCTTGAGGTAAAGTATACATTCGCACTAAGCCTAAAGGAGTTTTCATTGTGGTTATGTCACGACTGTCAATTGCTAGCTGGAATTGGTCATATCCAGAATATAAATCACCCATTGAATAGATAGAATGTCCTGAAAATGATTCAACAAACTCATCTACAATGGGTCCTGTTCCTACATTCCTTATGGTGACTTTATTGATGGGTTGGAGATCTTGAATAAAACGTAGTTTCCCATTCTTTTTAGGCACAGTGAACCATCTATTTGAGTAAGGTGCAAAAGATGGCTCTAAAAGTCTCATGTTTATCTTCTCCTTAAGTAGTTTCATTAGTTTAGGTAAGTGAGCCTTTGGAACTGGTATAGGACGAAGATTCCATGGAATATGTGGAATAGTAAAGATTATCATGGGCGCAACTAGCTTAGGATCTACACAACCAATCTCATGAGGATACATAGTAAAGGCTTTTCCATGGCTACGTATGACTCTCTCAAATTTATCTCTCTGTGCTGGCAAAAGAAAGTCATCATATCTACCAATTTTCACCTGTTTGGTTGTCTCATCCGTGAATGTATGTCCTATGTTTTTCTTATCCCGAAGAATTGGATCATTTTTCACATCAATAGTTTTTTCATTACTTCCTTGCGGTAATGGTTGAGCTATGGGTTTGATTTTTTTGTCTACAGTTTTGTACTTTGTTTCAACTAAGGCATCATGTGTTTGGTTAAATTTTGAGCACTTGTTAACATTGAGAGCATATTCTTGGATTAGAGCATACTCATCAAGGGAAGAAAGAAGAATAATATGGGAATTAGAATTTTGTTGAAGACATAACTCTAACTCCTCAAGAGTAGAAAAACAATGAGATGTTTCAATCACATGCTCAATGTTCTCATCATGTTCCATGATTTTTTTTTTTTTTTTTTTGGGTTTTTTGGATAAAAGACTTGGACAATTGACTCTTATGAAGAAAATCTAATCTAGAATGTGGAAAACAAAGTGAAAAACTATTGTACAGGTTGGTTGGTTGCGAGATGTCAAACCAATTTCCATTGTTGTCCCGCTCAACAATGGATTCTATCCAAAATTTTGATCATATGTAGCTCCAAACATGAATCGAGGTGCACAATCACTACAAGCATGCTCATGACCATGAGTAACAATAGGTTTCTTTCTAATTGACAATAGATTCCTAGGATGATTCACTCCTACTGTCATGACTTGAAGTGATTGCATTCCATCCTTAGACTTAAATCTAGCATAGGTAGACCCATCATCCATGGCTTTAGTTTCCATACGACTCTCACAAATAAAGGGTTGACCTAAGAGAACTTCATAGGAGCAATTATCTTGAATAAAAAAGTGAAACTCTTCTATGATTCCTCCTATGGATATGGGCACACTAGCACAAGCTCCATACAGGGTACCTACACCATTATCTGCAGTTTGTTAAAAGTCAAGCTTCAAGCTACAAATTCGTGGGGAATCTTTTATGGACATGTGGAGCAATCAAAGGAAGCCAAAAGCCACGAGATTCCATCAATAAAAGTCACTCAACCACTACCCAAGTCATCTCAACTAATTCCTCCAAGTTAGGAGGCTGATTTGGAAAGGTAGTTTCTAGATTTTAGGGGCACACTTCTCACTATAAAAGGAGCATGTATCCCGACTTCTTTTGGGCCATCTTCTTAGAGTTTTAACTCATGTAAAGTGAGCACTAAGTGCTGGAGTTGTGATAAGCAAGCCCCTTGCTTAAGCTCTTGGTGTCTACTACAGGTTTACAAAATCTCCCTGGACTTCTCTGCATAAGCTCTGAGTAAGAGCACTTTTGGTGTGCAGAGGTCAAAGAAGGATACCTGTGGAGGCCATTCGCGCTTCGTCATTGCTTAGGGGTTGAGATACTTCCCCCATCAGTGGTATCAGAGCATTTGGGCATCTTGGAGGCATCACATACAAACAAGAAGACCTCTTGGAGTTGGTGGTTGAAGATTTGCATCAACAAAAGCTTCTTGGAGGTAGCTCACATCAAGGGGGAGCTATTCTACTCAAAGTTTCAAGAGCACAAGGTGTCCATCTAAGGAAAGCTTTGGATTGAGGTAACCTCAGAGTCTCATTTTCATTTTACACACATTGGAGCATTAGCCAAGGGCTAGGTCAAGTATCAAAGACTAGATATGGGAGACTTCAACACTCAAATTGAAAAGCTAGACAAAGGGAACTATCAACCATGGAGATTTAGGGTCTCCAACTATCTTATGGGCAAGGGACTTTGGGGGTTCATTAGTGGAAGTGAACCAAGACCTAGGTTGGATGAGAATCCAACCAATGACCAGAGAAGGGCCTTTAGGGAATGGAATGAAAGAGACAAGAGGGTTATCTTTATCCTTTCCCAACACATTAGCAATAGCATGATCGGCCATATTCAAGACTTGGATTCAAGCATGAAGGTATGGGAGACACTTGAAAGGCTTTATTCAACAAGCACCAAAGCAAAGAAGATCCAACTCAAGAATGAGCTCAACAACCTTAGGAAGAGCTCAGGGAGTAGCATAAATGACTACATACTTAAGGTCAAGGAGTTATCAGATGCATTGGGATCCATTGGAAGCCACATAGACGATGACGATCTTGTGGCTTATACTCTCAATGGTTTGAGAGATGATGAGAAGTGGAAACTCTTTACCACTTCAGTATATGTAAGGGATAATCTTCTCGATTTTGAGCAATTGGTTGCTCTCATGGTCACCGAAGAAATGAACATAGGTGGAAGTTCAACTAAAAGCAAGGATGCACAAGTTTTCTATGCAGGTAATCAAAGGGGCAAAGGAAGACGAGGACAAGGAAGGGGCAAAGGAAGGTTTGGAGGAAGGCAAGGCCACTCAAGCAATCAAGGACATGACCAAGGCACCTCATCACAAAGAGGGAGAGGAAGAACAAGAGGAAGAGGAGGACGACATCAACAAAACAAGAATCAGGATGGCGAAGGATGTTACATATGTGGCAAGTTTGGCCACTATGCTAGAGATTGCTACCAAGGAGGAAACCAAAGGAGCTATAATCAAGGTTCTTCATACAAAGGCCAAGGTAATTATGCTTCTATAAGTTTAGAAAATGACAATCTCTTGATGATGCACATGAATGGGAATTCAAGCAAAGTAGATAACACTTGGTATATTGATAGTGGATGTAGCAACCATATGAGTTTCAGTTCTTCTTGGTTTACTAATCTACATGTTCCCAAAGGTAAAGGACATGTAGAAACAGGTGATGATACAGCCCATGAGATCTCCCATGTTGGAGATGTAGCTTTGGATGACAAGGAGGAAGGAAGATGTCTCAAGGATGTCTTGCATGTACCTACCATCAAAAAGAACTTGGTGTCCGTTGGGCAAATGGTTGAAAGAGTCTATCAAGTAAGGTTCAACAAAGGTGGATGCTTTGTGGAGAACCCTAAGCAAGGTGTTGAAGTATGGGGAGTAACCAACCCAAACCGCCTCACATGGAAGTGAGGGGCTCTTCCAAGAGGAGTTGCAAGAAGTGCAAGCAACACACACACACCCACGTCCATGAAAAATGGCACCATGGCCAACGTCAAAAGGAGCAAGGGAGGGCAATGCTCACACACAAGCCAACCCCAAGTGCCAAACCCACACACATGGACCAACGCCTAGCACACAAGGAGAAATGTGGAAGCCAAATGAACCTTCATTCCATTAGCATGGAGGTCCCTTGGCCATGGCCTTGGCCTCCATGCTAATGGAATGAAGGTTCATTTGGCTTCCACATTTCTCCTTGTGTGCTAGGCGTTGGTCCATGTGTGTGGGTTTGGCACTTGGGGTTGGCTTGTGTGTGAGCATTGCCCTCCCTTGCTCCTTTTGACGTTGGCCATGGTGCCATTGTTCATGGACGTGGGTGTGTGTGCGTTGCTTGCACTTCTTGCAACTCCTCTTGGAAGAGCCCCTCACTTCCATCAATCGCGATGGACAGGGGGTTCAGACAATCGCGATGGACACCCAATCAATCGCGATGGACAGAGGGTTCAGTCAATCGCGATGGACAGGGGGTTCAGTCAATCGCGATGGACAGGGGGTTCAGTCAATCGCGATGGACAGAGGGTTCAGTCAATCGCGATGGACAGGGGGTTCAGTCAATCGCGATGGACAGGGGGTTCAGTCAATCGCGATGGACAGGCAGTCGGTCGCGATGGCCTGGCAGTCAATCGCGATGGACAGAGCTGTCAATCGCGATGGACAGGGCTGTCAATCGCGATGGATTGAAATTTTGCAAGATTTTCAAAAATTTTCGTGGAAAGGTGGTGTGCAGGGTCTCTAGTCCACTGTGGTGCACTCAGATTTACCAAAAGGTGAGATTTTCTGTCAATCGCGATCGACAGAAGTCGGCGACTGCGAGACAGTTTCGTCGAGTTTCGTACCTGCGCAGGAAGCTGGGGATGGTGATGTGACCTGTACCTACAAGATAGCTCAAGAAACATGCAAAAACAGCACACGCAATTTCGCTCTCTCGCTCTCTCTCACAAGTGAAATGAGGGAAATGAGGTGGAGATGGGGATATAGTCAAAAAACTGAAATTTTCGCGATGATGGAGATGGAGGTGGAAGATGGTGAGGATGATGATGATGATGATGGTGGTGAGGTAAGAAGGAGAAAAATAGGAAAAATAAAGAAATTACCTACAACTCCAACGCGTCAACTCTACGTCTTACCATCACACGCTTGTCCTCAAAGCTCGATCCCTGGCAACGGCGCCAAAATTTGGTGTAGCTCAATGATGAGTAGCACCTCCTTTAATGTCAATCCGGGAAGACGTGAGGATGGTATGAAGACCTCGAGCAAGTGGCGGCACAAGTGCGTGAGTGAGAAGCACACTAGCATGCACACACATACACACACACGCGCACACAAGGCAAGACAAGGAGTGAGAATCAATGGAGCTTTTAGATTATTTTCAAAATGCTCTTACAAGTTTGTTTCAATTACAAGCTAACCTCAAAAATGAGCTCTCTAGCTCTTTTTATAGTTTTTGACTAGGTTTTGGCCCTGTCCAGACCTAGTGTCCGGCCTAGTTAAAAATTAGGTTCCAGGGCCAATTTGAGGGCTTAAACGGAGTCTAAAAAATATGAAAATTGATATGTAGGTACTTCTAAGGCTCCTCAAGCTCAAGGACTCCTTGGCTTGCACAAAATGGAGCTACAAAAATATGAGATGGTATTTACAATGATGGTTAGTGATAAGAATCACTGTTAAAAGATGTTGATTTGGGAAAAATTGAAGGGCCTATTTGCCAGATTTGCGTCGACTGCTTTGTCTACTTACTCCTTCACCTTGTTCTGACTCTCTCCGCTGGCTTCCTTGTCTAGTCAGTCCTTGGGTGCCCATACTGCTCTCAACACAAGGTTACAAGGTCATAGCAAGAGGAAAGAAGCAAGGGAGACTCTTCACTTTGGAGGTAAATTATCATTCCACTCAACATGTCTACTTCACATATGGAAACAAGAGGATTTCGGAGTTGGACTTGTGGCACAAGAGGATAGGTCACATCAACATACAAAGAATGAAGGAGATGCAATTCAAGAGGCTGGTTGAAGGTCTTCCCAACTTCCAAGGACAAGGTATGAAGCATTTATGTGAATCTTGTCAACTAGGGAAGCAAGCGAGACTTCCATTCAAGAAGAGTGGCTACATAAGCCAACATCCATTGGAGTTGATACATACAGATGTGTGGGTGCCAACCAAAGAGCAATCCATTGGAGGTAACAAGTACTTTGTCACTTTTATAGATTATTGCACAAGGATGGTTTGGGTTTATTTCATAAAAAACAAATCAGATGTGTTTACATGTTTCAAAGCATTCAAGGCAATGGTAGAAAAGGAAACAAGTACATATATCAAGAAGCTAAGGTCCGATGGAGGGGGAGAATATTTCTCCAATGAGTTTTTTTATTTTTTGATGGATCAAGGCATCAAGAGGCAAGTAACATGCAGGTACACACCCCAACAAAATGGAGTAGCAGAGAGAAAAAATAGATACATTGCCGAGATCGCTAGAGCAATTGTTGCTCTAGCACAATGGTGAGAACCACGTTAAGAAGCTCCACCTCCTTAATGTCAATCCACGGAAGAGATAGGAGTGATATGAAGATCGTGAATGTGAGATGAAGTGAGAGTGAAGGTGAGAAGCATAGGAATGCACACACACATACACACACACTACGAAGAGACAAGCAAGACACAATGGAAGGTGGGAAAATTAGCTCTATTACTCAAGAACACTATTACAAGCTCAAAAGAACTCTAACCTCAAATAAGCTAACCCCAAAAATGAGCTCTCTAGCTCTTTTTATAGTTTCTAGACTAGTTTTGACCAGTTTCACATCTAGTGACCGGCATAGTTAAAAAATAGGTCCTAGATGCTATTTGAAAGGGTAAACGGTGTCTAAAAATAACGAAAATTGATACACTTGTTCTACCTAAGCTCCTCAAGCTCGAGGACTCCTCGGCTTGCACAAAATGGAGCTATGGATTACAAAATGGGGTTTTCTATGTTACATATGTTACAATAGTGATAAAAATCACTGTTGGAAGTTTTTGGAAAGTATTTGAAAACATAATTCTTTGAAAAAAGATTTGACTGGCTCCCTGCTCCGTCGTTACATGCTTCCGCATCTTCTATGCCTCTGGCTGCTTCCAACACCCCCCTCCCTCTCGCTTCTGTCGTCCCTGACAGAACCTTGTTGTGAGGTTTGCCGGATATAGTTCTGTAGGAGGTCTTGAGCGAGGATGTGCTCGGAGATACGAATGCCTTGGGCCAGATCTGCCTCGAGTTTCTCCCAGTCGATTGGTTGCGGTTCTTCTGGTGGCGGGAGCTGATAGTGTGTGGAATAGAATTCGTTCACAGGCAAATAAGTGTAATAAATGTGTAGGCCTGCTTATGAATACCTCTGAATGGTATTCCCAGAAGCCGGTTGTGAACATCTCTTCGAATGTCTGCTTGTAGCACGCCGGTAGATATTTTATTCTGCAATGCCAGGCATAACACACCCGTAGCGATGGCGTTGTACTCATATCATATACCAGATCGAAATTGCCATTCTCAAAGCCCAGGGTGTTGACATGAGGTGCCTTGACGCGTCGGAAGACTTTAAAAATCATTTGCATCATGTCAAAGATTTTGACAGTCATATGCGCCGCTATATCGTCCATATGCTTTAATCTAGGGAGCCAATGGCGAATTGTAGCCATCATGTAGCCTACAGTTGGTAACTCGATGGGTGGCTTAAAATAGGGGTAATTCAACCAGTCCTGACACTGCTTATTGTTTTGTACCTTAATAGCAAAGGCAGTCCAGGAGCGGCGTCGTGGTACTGGTCCCCAACATGGGTTGTACTTTAAGTGCAAAGGTGCCTTTACCCATGTACTCATCATTTCTGGATACTTCTGTAGTAAATCTTTTCGCCACTCTGGTTGATAGATCTCTCCTTGCTGCGCATCTAGTGGCAAATCATCCTCCTCGAACTCAGTTGCATGCGATGGTTTCTTACCTGTTTCTTTCTCAATGGCTAACTGGTATTTGGCCATTAACATAAAATACGGTTTATACTGTAGCTCGTGCCCAGATATGTATCGTCGCAAGGCAAATTGAGCAAAGAATGGAGATTGTAAAATTCTTTCTTCTATCATCCCCATGGCATGTAATTGTGCCTCTACTCTAGCTGAGTGTGTTGTTCCAAGTTCCTCAATTGTCTTCATCCACGCGGGGGTCGGGAGTTCGTAAGTCATCTGGCCTTCGGCCGTGACGCATCCGCTTGGGATGGGTTGTGGCTCGTATGCCTCTTCAAACGTTTCCTCCACCGGGATGGTGACAGTTTCTTCTTCAACTGGTAGCTCAAGTGGGGAATCTGGCCTTGGTGGTGCTTCATATACTGCGATCCTTGATTCAAGGTTTGATACCTGGGCCCTTAATGCGTTGAGTTCCTCTAAGACGTCAAGAGAGGGTTCCACAGGTGCTGGTATGTCTGGGTGTGCCGGTGCTCGTAACTGGAGTAATTTATGATCTTCTTTGAGTTTCTGTAACTCCTCATTCATGCGATCGTATTCATCTAGCAGCCTTACATGATCTTCTAGTAGCATCCTCATCGAGTCTGAGGGAATGGCTTTGAACCGGCTAGGACTGAGTGTTTGGTCTGGATGGTCTAGGGCTGCTTCTAAGTTTTCGCGATTCTGGTCCTGTAAGCGCTGGTTTTCTTCCTTTGCTGCTGCTAGATGTCTTCTGAGTAAGCCCATATTTCTCGTTAGCGTTGCGTTGCGCATTGTCTGGGCTCTTAATAAGTTATCCAGGTCAGCAGTGGCTTCTTTGGTCTTTTCTTCGCTTTCTAGTTCCAATTTGTGATATGCCTCGCGTAATTCCTGGTATCGGGTGTTCAGAGAGGCATTCTCAATAGACAATAAATTAAGCTGCGACTGTAAGTCATTGGTTGTCCTTTGCAGCTGCTGGTAATTATCGCCAAGAGATGTGAACTCATCTCTGACTTGCGTCATACACATGAACATCTGTCAAAATGCATTATCTACAGTGGGTGATAGTATTAATGGGGTGCTAAATGAAGATGCAGTGGGTGTAGATGCAACGGGAACGGGGAATGGGGGTGGGAAGGTGGATGCTGTAGTGATTGTTGAAAATTGTGATGTGCCTAAAAATGTTTGTGCCGTGAGTGAAGTGAATGATGGTGCAGTGGGTGGTGAGATGTCCATGCCATTGGACGTGTCCAGTGTAGTGACCGTGAATATGGGTGTGACCGTGGGTGCTTGTGCTGGTGTAAATACGGGATTTACAAAGGTTGAGGAGTAATTTACAGGGGGGCTGGCTGGTGCAGCTTGGTGGAAAAGGGAAATAGGGGTTACCGTGGGTCGGGGAGGTGAGACTGGGGAGAAGGTTAATGGTGGTGGGAATGGGAAAAGGGGTCGTGGAGGTGTGGGGAAGGACGGGAAAGATGGATGGAGGAATGGGTTGAATGGAAAGGTGGATGTGTGAGGGGGTAGAGTGGGTCTAATGGGTGCAGGAATTGTGGGGTGAGTGGTCGTAAAGACGATTTCTGCTACGCCACCGACGAATGAAGATGTTGGTCTGGGAGAAGGAGGGTGAATAGGGGAGGCTGGAGGGATGGGCGGTGATGGAGGAGCGGTTGGGGTGGTCGGTACTTCAGTGACTACTGAGGTATGTACAGTTGTAGCGCGGGGTGGGGAATCTACAAGGATGGTTCTTGCTGCCAACGAACTTTCGGGGACGAGGCGTGCCTCCCTGGCTTGTTCTGAAGACTGTGCTCCTGTTGGTACATGAATGTATTCGCCGGGCTTTGAAAGTAGTCGTACTCTACGGGGGTCAAACTGTGGTAGTGGCTTTCTTTGCAAGTACCTAAGTGCTTCGTTGGAGCCTACTGATTTGACTAACTCTCTGAATCCTTTGATGTATGCGTCTTCGAATCCGCCTGTGACAAGTTCTTGTTCTATTATCGCTTGACTCTCTTCCTCAGTCAGCTTTTTGCGTGCCCAAACCTTTTCCATAGTTCTATACAGCTTCTTAATAGCCAGTGTGTAAGCGGCTGCTTTGTAAGTTTCATCTTCATGGGTACTTGTATCACCATGTGTGTCTGTTTGTTGGCCTTGGCCATCTGTCTGTTCATGCTCTTGGGATTCGATAGTGCCCTGGCTTACTTCGTCATCACCTTCGTCGTCATCAGTTGCTGTTCTTTCGTCATCAGAGCTAGACACAATCTGTCCTTGTGGCTGATCCCTGGGTGTGGTAGGGTAGCTAGGCCTTTCAAATTCTTGAGAAAACAATTGTCCTTCTAAAAACTAGAACTCATTGGAGAATGCATCGGGCATCTCAAAATCAAAAGTTGGATCCACTGGTGCTGTTTGTTCTGCTTCTAAATGGGGTATTGGAAAAGAGAACGCTTCCGCACCAATGGTGGTGGGAATTTCAGCTGCTGTGGTGATAGGTTCTGTGGTTGTGGCTGCTTGGGGTGCAACAGTACTGGTGTGCCCTCCATTACAACTCGTCTTGATAATCTGATACGAATAGGTTGTACTGTGGGAGTGGCTGCTGTCGGTGACTGCTCTGGAGATGGTTGTGGCGAGGGTGATTCTGGGACTTGTAGGCATGGGATAGTGCGTCTCATCCGCTTTCCAGCTCTGCCTTTGCTAGCCTTTCTAGCTTTCTTTGTGGTTCCTTTAAATGCCTTCAGTTCCTCACTAGTCATGGCGCACTCTATGGGTAAATCATATGCCAAACACATATATATAATCCTTGTAAGTGCACAACATCCATTGATGACCTTCTTTCGTTCCCATCTATGTTGTGCCAAATAGAGCTGATCAATTATCCAGCTAGCTAGATCAACCGTTTGGGGTCCAGTACATGCTAAGTATAAACCAAACCAGATTCTCTTGTGGGGCATGGTAAAACGATCCTGAGCTGGGAAAGCAAAATGCTGCATGCATATCGGCAATGGCTTGGAGAGCTCAAGGGTTATAGCTGAAATATCCTCCCACTTAGTAACATCACCATGTTTCATCTGCTCTGGGACTAGCCGTTCTCTCTCCGTCGGAGTATGCGTTCCATGTATTTTGAGAGCTGCACGAATTAAATCTTTGGACAAATAAAACCTTCTGAATGGAGGGTCATTTACCAAGGATGGTAACATGAATGTTCTGGGTAGATCCTTGTTCTCTGAAGCTGTCAAGGTGGTTACTAGGTAAAAGCATCTATAAAAATCGGGTTTAGGCAGAGGGTCACTAAAATATTCTGTAAATCCCGCTCGTGCCCAAACGTGCGTTAAATCTTGTGTATTCTGCAGTCCTTCAAATTCTCTTGAAAAGAACTGGTACTTGGTCCATGTGCGAAGATCAAATGCCAAATTGGCCTCAAATATGAAATCAGCTTCTGCTAATGGTCCTGCTAGGCCTTGAAACCAGTGAGAATTATGATGAATCTTCTCAGTATATCCTCTAGGAGGATCGTCGATTGGCATGGATCCTGGAAAACCTTGAAACTCTGGTGGTTGCATCGTAGGATAAGATTCCGCGAGTAATTCTCCAATATTGGCCATTGGTGTGCTTGGGCCAGCTTCTGATGGTCCTTCTTCGGTTTGCATGATGACTGACGAGCTAATGGAAAAGATCTGCTACAAAAGATTAGCACATTAGTATGGAAATTAATTATGATCCCATTAAGGTGAGACCGCAATCCCTTTCCATAACCGATGTGTAACCCGTGTAGCCAAGTGTCGTGAAGTGATTGATGCAATGATTTTTTGCAGAGCTAATGCAGGTCTCTAGACACCTACATGTTCAGATTATGCATACATTTCTTGATGAGCTTTTATTATGCATGGTGTGGGGTTTTGTGTATGAATTCATACAAGGTTTGGTTGAGGGTGAATTATTACAAGGGTGGAGTTTAAACAGGGGGGGAGAATTGTTAGATAAGGGGGTACAAGAAGACGTTTGGATACGTTTCGGTATCCATTTCGTAAGAGTCTTTGAGTGGGTGGTGTGTTTCTGCTGAGGGACAAAAAGTGGTATCGGGTTTGTTGGTATTGAAGGATGAAAAGGTTTCTGAGGGGTATATATTACATGGCTTGAGGGTTGGGCTATAATACATTGTTTGGGTACCCAAATCTGCGTGGGTGTGGGTCGATTGATAAGATACTTCGTGGCGATCCAAATCTGTCGAGTATTTGTACTTGGGGAAGAAGATCGAGGGGACTTTGGATGCTGACTCTGCTTTTTTTGAAACTTTGTCCTGTTCTTGTCTGTAGTGTTGCCAATCGGTTGTGGTTGCTGTCCTTTTGGCACCCATATTTGTCTCGTGCCACTTGTTCTGTGATGTTGATACTGCTGCTTTCTTTGCCTTGTCTGGTGGTGTCGTCGGTCTGGGTTCCTCTGTTGTGGTTGACTCGTTCGTGGTTGGGTTTGAGAGGTCCATTGGACGCTCTGCTTTGGAAAAGAAGGGAGATCCAACACTTGCGTGACCTGCCCATTAGGAAGTGATTCGTTCTTTATCTTTAATCTAGGCCAGTCCGCAGCAAGTTTGGAAGGATGAGCACCGCAGGGTATTGTGCTCATTTGGCCGCTGATGCAACCCACCTGACCGCTGATTGTGTCCATCTGCCCTAGCGGTTGGGTAGCTGCCCCTTCTAGTTTGCAGGAAGCCCCAGGGAAGATCTCCTATCGTCCTTCTGATTGACAATTGTCCCTAGCCAAGCCCGAGTGGGTTGGTGTAGACGTAACATGATTGATCTGACCCAAGATCTTCCGGTCTTCCATCGCCTGCATTTCATAGGGTCTAGGGTTACAAACCTCAGTTGGAACGCCGTTAGGGAAGTCAAGCGGTATCACTCGCTTCTGCTCTAAGGTTCCAATCTGTAAGGAGCCTTGTCTAAGATTTAGTTCCACTGAGTGATCGTATAGCCAATCTTGGCCAAGGATTAGGGGTTCTATCAGGTCGTCATCATGGCACACTAGTAGCTTCGCTGTCATGGTCACTTCCTTAATGAGGATAGGAAGGTCCAGCTCACCCATGCAAGGGGTTTCCATGCCTCCTAAGCCTATGAGATATGCCTCAATTGGCCGCATTTCTTTTCCTGAATCCTTATAGTGGGACCATCTAATCGCACTAGTCGCAGCGCCTGAGTCAATTAAAGCCCTGAGCTCTTGGCAAGGGTTGTCGTGCTCTAGCCTGACTGTAATGAATGGTCTCCTGTCCACTATACTAGGATGAGTGGTTGACTTTACTTGACACATGGCCATGGGATATCTGGGTGTAGTTTCCAGATGGTTATAATGTTCTCTCCCTAGTCCTTGTCTTCTTAACTTCATGCGTTTAATGCGTTCTATTGCTTCTGCCTGAGCTTCCGCTCGTATTCTATTTTCTTCCTCCTTACGCTTCTTTGCCAACGTGAGTCGTCTAAGCATATCCTCAGTAAGAGGTTCCTGATATAGCTTGACTCTACAACCACTAATATAATTAGGCATTACGTCTCCTTCTAAGGTGGCTAACTGTACTGCTCCACTTGTTGAGAGTCTGTTAATGATCATAGGTCCATAACCTTGCTTTTCTAACTTCCGTGTGTGTTGTTTCAACGTATATACTAGAACTAAATCTCCTTCTTTTAGGCCTTTATCTTTCACATGTGCATCAAAATATGCTTTCTGTCGCTTCTTCACTGCATATATTCCTCCTGCTGCCTTTAGCCTGGTTTCTCCTAATCGTTCCAAGTCCATTATTCTTGCTGATAATTCATGGCTGGTCCACTGATGTTCTTTTGCAACCTTAAGGGTCGGTATCAAGAAGTCCAAAGGAAGCACTGCATTCTGACCAAAAACCATCTGAAAGGGAGTTGCACTGAGTACGGTCTTGTAGGCCACTCGATATGCCCAAACAGCATGATGTAACTGTTTGTCCCAATCTGAACGTTTGTTGTTCACGAGTTTCGTCAGTACGTTACAAAGGATCTTATTAGTGCTTTCAGCCTGACCATTGGCCTGAGGATGATATGGTGCAGATTTCTTGTGAATCATCATAAAATCCTGTAACAAATATTCAATGACTTGGTTTAGAAAGTGAGTTCTGCGATCGCTCACTAACTCTATAGGCAATCCATATCTTGTAAAGACATTTTCAAATAAGAATTTTGCAGTTGTGTGTGCATCATTCTTTTTTGTGGCTTTTGCATTTACCCACTTCGTAAGATAATCTCTGGCAACAATAATGTATTCAGCATGTGTACCTTTTGCAGGGAGGTTAATGGGTCCTACAAAGTCTATACCCCACTTTGAAAATGCACGTCTGCCCATCATGGGTTTCAATGGCATTTCATCTCTGCGAGTAGGAAATTGAGTTCTTTGGCACACATCACATCTCTTAACATAGGTATGTGCATCCATGTGAAGAGTGGGCCACCATAATCCTGCAAAGAGGATGGCTTTGATTATCCTATCGGGTCCAAAATGACCTCCTGCAACACCTTGGTGTGCAGTCTCTAGTATGCTCAGATAATCGCTCTCATGAACACATTGTCTTAGATATCCATCTCGTCCTCTTTTGTATAGGTTATCGCCAATAAGTGAATAATCTTGAGCTTCCTGCTCTAGACTGCGTTGTCGAGCTAAGGTCATTCCTTGAGGGAATGTCTTCGTCCTCAAGTATGTCACTAATTGTTCACTCCAGTCTGGTGTGAGAGACACGTGATATAATGTAGCATGCTCTACTGGTGGTCTTTCACAACAAACATTGCATTCCTTACACAACCTGTAGACATCTGCTTCCATCGTAGGCCAATATACTCCTAATCTATGCAGAGTCTGTAATGTTCGATGTTTTGAATGATGTTGCTTTAATGCACCTATGTGTGCTAATTGCAACCAATTCGCATGTTCTGATTCATCTACACAACAAGCAAGAATCTTTAGATTATCCTGTTTATATATGCTTCCTGCCATTATTTGGTATCTCTGAGACTTGGTAATCTCTCCCTCTTTGATCTTTATCCTAGGATTCTTGGGTCCATATGTGAGAATAGGGACTATAGGCTTATCCCATTCTGGTGCTATCTCAAGGTTAAACAAATATGCATCTGGTAACTCATCCACTACTCCTTGAGGGGCTTCACCTGAGGTTAATCTTGAAAGGTGGTCAGCTCTAAGATGTGTCTTTCCTTTCCTGACTACGACTTCAAAATCATACTCCATGAGTAATAGAAACCAACGTATCAATCGTACTGTGTTACATGGTTTGTTGACTAGGTACAATAGGGCTTGATGATCTGTAAAGAACTTGAACTTATTGGCCAACAAGTAGTGCCTAAACTTCTTTACTGTGTAGATCATCCCTAATCCTTCTCGTTCCGTCGTGGTGTAATTTCTTTCTGCTGCGTTCAACTTCTCGCGTAAGCTATGGGGAGATCGATGTTACCTTCATTCATGGGTTGTGCTAACACGCATCCTATGGCATAATTGGATGCATCCACATGTACATGGAATGGCTTACTCCAATCTGGTGTAGTCAATATAGGTGTTGAGCACAAGCGTCGTTTGAGTTCATTGAATGAATTTTCACATTCATCTGTCCATACAAAGTTGGTTAAAAGAGAGTACAAAGGCTTGGCTATGATTGCATACATGTGTATGAATCTCCTATAATAACCGCAATGGCCCATAAATGCTTGTACCTCTTTCACATTAGTTGGTCTAGGTAATTCTGCAATTACCTTCACTTTTTCCTCATCCGTAGAGATTCCATTTTTTGACACAATGTGTCCTAGAATTTTGCCTTGTCTGACCATGAAAACGCATTTTTCTGGGTTCAAACAAACCTGATATTCTCGACATTTGTCAAATATTTGTCTTAACTCTGGGATATGTGTCTGTCTTACATTTGAATGTGCACATAAGTCATCGACATAAACTTCCAAGCTCTTGCGTAAGAATTCCTTAAAAACATGACACATGAGTCGTTGGAAAGTGGCGGGTGCATTTGTTAAGCCAAATGGCATCACACGAAATGCAAATATACCCCATTCGGTGGCAAATGCCATCTTGTGTTGGTCTTCTAGAGCAATGGCTACTTGATTATAGCCTTAAAGACCATCAAGGAAGCTGTACACTTCCTACAACTCTTTCCAATAGATGTTCTGTGATAGGAAGAGGATAACTATCTCTAATCGTGGCGGCATTAACTTTTTTAAGGTTAATACACACACGCAATTTTCCATTCTTCTTGGGCACAACCACAATGGGGGATACCCATTCGGTATGCTCAATTTCGTAAATGAATCCTGCTTCTATCAGGCGATCTATCTCCTCTTTAATCTTCGCAGCGTAGTTATCATTATACATGTACGGTTTCTGTTTTGTCGGTTTTGCATCTGGAGTCATAGGGATTCTATGAGAACATATATCTGGATCTACTCCTTTCAAATCTTTGTAACTCCAAGCAAAAACATCTCTATATTCGTGCAATAGGGCAACTAGCTCTTCTTCTTCTTCAGTTGTCAAATCATGCCCTATGTATGTACATTTTTCTTCTTCTCCTTCTATGGCTACGATTATTTTCTTGGTTTTCTCTCGGTTATCATATACTTGTCCGTCATTCGCCTTTCTATTAGGCATTCGTACCATGATTCTTCTATCTTCGATTTCATATTTCTTGAAATTCTCGGGTACTTCAAACAAAGATTCTTCTTTTTCTGACATGGTTGCTTTCTTCTTTCTTTTCTTGCCTTCACTCTTGCTAGTCACTTGAGTGGCTATTCTCACATCATTCATAACTTCTTCCTGTTTCTGAGGGTGAGTTTCTACTTCGTAAAAATATTCTTCTTCTGATGCAAAGGGTGGGTCCATGATAATTGATTCTAAATCGAAATCGCTTGCATCCTCAAATGCATCAGTGTTAGGTTCACATTCTTCTAAAATTGCATCGCACATGATTGGCTCTATCGTGAAAACTGAAATGTCATAGCCATCCTCGTCACAGTGGGGTGTCCATTGTTCTTCATTGATGGCTACATCCATGGTTGCTAGGATTTCTGCCCAACCATGGGGTTCAAACTCTTCGTCAGGGAATACTACAGGTGCGTAAGCTGGATCTTGAAGGGTTCGTGGATGTTGTTCTGCACCTAAGGTCCTTGCTTCTAATCTTTCTTCCTCTTGTTTTGCAACTTTACACATCCATAGATGAGTATCCTCATGCAACCAAGAAGGATCTGATTCTAATGAGTGCACGGATTCCGTCTCTACTGGTGTCTTATGGATGGTATTCCATTGTATTGGGGGTACATCTCGATGTGAATAGTCTTTAAGATTGACTTTGGTAGTCACTCCTAAATGTTGCAAGTACAAAGAATTGGTTCCCCAATCTTGTACAATTTGCAACTGACGCATGAATGGTCGTCCCAATATCATCTCATAAGCATGGTTCTGGTTTTATCTTCAGCAGCTCCTCTAGAGTGAGATTACACTGTACTTTGGTATTCTTGATCACTTCCGTGTTTCTAGGGATTACTGATTCTTCATTCCTCACTATTATCGTGGGTGCTCTCATACTAATAGACTTTGCTTCCCAAGGTCCTGTGAACTGAGGTAATTCTTGTAAAGAATTAGATTCAAAAGTTGTGTGTTCACTCAGTTGTTCCTCCTCTACCTCATCGTAAATAGAGGGAATGTCTCGGGGAAATTGCTCTTGCAAGTCGTCTATTTCTTGAATAGGAGGATGAGTTCCTTGTTCTTTTCTCCATGTCTCTTCTTGGATTTCTCTCAAAAATTCATGTGAATATTTATGTATGGAAGACAAATTGTCTTGACTTTCTGTATTGGGTACTTGAGACAGGGATGGTGCATTCCTTTCCTGTGTCTCTGGGACAATGGGGTTCCTATGTTGATCCTTTTTCTCTTTGCTCTCTATCAAGTATTCTAGCCTCTCCATTAGTCCTTGAAAGTGTAGTTCCGGTTTTTGCCATGTTATTCCAATTAAGATATCTAGAGGCTTCGAACAAAGCTTGTGCTAGTTCTACCATCTTCATGCAAAGTTTAGTTCTCTCAATTTCTAGATCAGCTCGAGGGTAGTTTTTGCTCATTTCAGCTACCTGAGGTTCCTCTTTTAATCTAGCCTGATATGCACGAAACATCATGTCTAGATTTTCTGGTATGGGTTCCACTAAAATTGATCCTGATTTCTGAGCTAGATTCTCTTGATTCAAGTCCTGTGAAGTCAATTCTAGGATTTTGGCTCTAGATTCCTTCAAACTTCCTTCCAACTCAGTTATCTTTTTACTCCACTTTCTCTTTATCCTTTCTCTAGAATCTTTCCAAGATTTTGTCGTTTTACTGCTAGATTCTGCAACTTCACTACTTCCGACTACTTTCTCCTGATTAAGCTGTTGGTTCTGTAAGAGCGTCTGGGCTCTTGTTATAGCTTGGATAGGCACGTATGTAGGGTTGGATCCATCTGCGTTGTTCACAATACCTATCACGTTGATCGGTGTCACATTCGAAGCGTTAACTGGATTTTTAGGACAATCTTTGACTATGTGCTCTTTGCCACAATTAGCACAAAAGCCTTGGATATTATAGTACTGTGATTGTCCTGCTATCGGGGGATGTGGACAATCCTTTATGAAATGATCTCCTTGGCACCTAAAGCATGGTCCTCTAGGGCCCTGTGGTCTTTGTTGTCTCAATTGGGGCCGTGGATTTGGGTTTGTGTACATCACATTAGCATAGTCTGGCTCCCAACTAGGTTCCACTGGTGGACTATCATAATGATATGTTTCTACGTGTTCTGGTGACTCTGTGTAATATGCGGGTGGACTATCTACATGCGTAGAGTCAAAACTGTTCAAATTCGGGTCACCCTCTGTGATCAAAGGTGAAGAAGGCACTAAGGCCCTACTTAGGTTCTCTTCTGTAGCAACGTATTTGACTGAGATGACATTCGCTGGTGGGGGTGGCTGCTGAGCTAAGACAAGTTGAGGTCTCTATTGAGCCTAGTATGGGTAGTTCTGAGGAGTCCTATAGTAATAAGGCTGAGCATTGTATTGGCCTTGATACCTACCTGGCTGCGGGTATGCTTGCGAGTAGTTCTGTCTCACGGTCTGTTTGTTCTATGGGCAGTCCTGAGCCGTATGATTCGTGTATCTTCTCTCAATTGTACAGTATTGGCCACTAGGGTTGGCTTGTGGTTGTGGTGCATTGGGGCACACATTTGCCAAATGATTTCCACCACAGGTGTAACAATGCTTGTTTGTTAGCACCCTAGGTTTACTAGAAACTCCTAGTTTCTGGGCCACTTTTTCTGCAAGGTCTTCTATTGAGCTAGACAATAATGTGGATGCTAGAGATGAACAGTCTGAGTCCTTATAGACCTTTGAGAGTTCCAACTCATCTCCTAAGTTTTCCTCAATGTCTATGCATATTCTCAAAAATTGCTCTAGCGTTCTGGGTTCTTTTAGGTACACATAGGAGCGTAGTTTAGAGCTCAACAAGCCATCTAGAAACAATGACACTTGCTTAGCTTGTGAGGGTAGCTCTTGCATTGGACATCGTTCAACATATTGTCTAAACCTACGTCCTGCGAGTCTAACTGTTTCTTGAGGGGTCTGTTTAAAGCTATGAATCAACGAAGACGTGTCATGTCTAATCCCACTTTTAGAGAATTCAGTGATGAATGACTCTAAAAAGTGATGGATGTCTCTAAATTGCCTTTGTTGCAAAGGTTGGAACCAAGTTAAAGCGGTATTTTTTAACGTTAGTCCAAATGCGTTGTATTGCGTGAACATGTCTTCGACTTGTTCTGCTCTTAGTACTTGCTTGAATTCTGCGACATGGTCATAGGGATCTCCTGTCCCATCAAAATAATTTTTCATGGATTTCACTAACTGAGTGGGTCTCAATATTCTTGCGTGTTCACATGGTCTGGGTAGAGGAAAATCATCTCTACCACCTAGTATTCCATGATCTCTTTGTCTATCCGCTCTACTAGTGTCTGTGGTTGTTCTATCTCTCCCTACGGGATGAGTGAAGCTTACTTCGGGTCTTTCTTTATTTTTCTCTCTTTGATTTCCATGGGCTGATGATGTTCCTGCCCCTTGTTGACTTGTATTCATGTTCGTTCTAGATGGAGGGAATACCAATTCACCTCTCCATGTGTATGTGTTTTTAGCGTGGTCAGGCACCACAAAGACTCTTTCTGAAGTCTCATCCAGGTATACAACCTTTCCAGGTGTATCCGGGTCCTTGAACTCATATATCGTGATGATACCTACCTCACTAAGTAGTTCGGTCTTGTATCTCCAAAAGGCTTCATCAGTTTCTTTATTTACAAACAACTCTATGCTTCTGTTGTCTTGAGGGATCCATTCCGGGATTAGTACTCGTGTCAGTACAGATTTCCCTCTAGGTGTTCTAGGGCTCTTCTAATGGTTCTTTTCCTTGAGATTTAGCTTCCGTCTCTAATTGAATTACGCCAAACTCATTCGTATTGTTTGGCTCGGTACTTAATATGTACATTGTTCCTTCCTTGTCTATGTACGCGTCTCTCTCGAATTTCACCACTGGATGTTCCAATCCAATGGGTTGATCCGGGTTGTGCATTTGCACCACTTGCCTTCGCAAACCATCCTCATAGATGCGAGCACCTAATCGGTTGGTTCGGAGAAACTCTAGTTGAGTCCTATAGGGTCCTTCTGGTTTTTCTAAGTATGCTACATTTGACCCTACTTCTCGTCTTTCTGTGCTAAACGCCATTTCTGATTCGCTGGTATCTGAGCTCTCGTAGGGATAACTAGTGTTCAACTATTGAGCCCATGATCGTGCAGTAGTTCTTACACTTGCCTCTGATGATCTAAGGCTTCGTCGGTCTTACTTACCTATATGTTTGCCCGATCTAAGGTTCATTAATTTTGTTCCTTGCACACTCAGTACACGCTCAGATCGTCAATGATTCTTTGTTATTACTTTCTTGATTCTTTTTAAATTTCTTTAGATTCTTGTCTTAATGTATGCGTCAGGAATTCGACTTTCCGTGGTACTTTGAGTTCTCGTTCCGTCAGACTTATGTTCTTTCCTTTAGGTTTTTGTGTCACACACCTTTATCTCTAGTCTTGGACTTGACAAATTTAATTCTCTTGAACTTGAGGCGTTCCTATCGTCTTTAATCCACAATACTACCGTTTATCCTAAGCTAAGAATTGACTGAGGGGGTTGAGTAATCTTCCAACCTCAAGTCAGCCTTTCTAGTTGCTCTGATGCCCAAGAAGCCGCGCTTCCCAAGCTTTATGCCCTTCACTGCCTTGCCTTGGTTGCCTTTGATTGCCCTTGCTAGACCTGGAAAAATCCAATATTAGACCAATTCACAGTTGGATGATCAAGCACTTGAGTATATACACCTTTTAAGTCCCTTCCCTTTTGCCCAACTTTTCAATGCTTGCCCCCTGGCTTTCTAGTCCCAAACTAGGTCAACCTCAAAATAGCTTATCTAAAAATAGACGTATCCTTTAAGAAAAGAGCTTTCTAATGAGCTATTAAGCTCAAAAAACGGACTTCGGATAAAAAAGTTATGACCGTTCAGGCCCTGGGGGGTAAAAACTGACAAACAGGTTTTTCTCCAAATATGAGCTAAGGGGTCTCCTATGAATATAATCACCCAAAAATTTCCCAAAAAAAGCCCCAAAATAGGCCAAAAAATGAAACCCTAAAATTTGCGATGGGGGTGCACAATCGCGATGGTGTGAGACAATCGCGATGGTCTGGGACCCTCACGATGGCGTGAAGGTGAACAATCGTGATGGTCTGAAGTGCACCGTCGCGATGGCATGAAAGTGGACAATCGCAATGGCGTGAGTGTGAACCGTCGCGATGGCTCGATCAGGCGGACAATCGCGATGGCGTCAGTCAACGGTCAACGTGAACAATCGCGATGGTCCAAAGTGAACCGTCGTGATGGTCACATATGCGATGGCGTGAGCCAATCGCGATGGTCAGGGCGCGATGGCGTGAGCCAATCGCGATGGTCAAAAACTCAGGTTGTCACGATGGTGTAAGGGTGTCGTCGCGATGGCGTGAAGTGTGAACCGTCGCGATGGTCTAGCTTGCCATGTGGCACCGTCGGCGCGATGGTGTGGGGTCAACCGAACAGTCGCGATGGTCCGCGAACCGTCGCGATGGTCCAAATGAACCGTCGCGATGGCGTGAGACCGTCGCGATGGCGTGAGCCAATCGCGATGGTGTGACACAATCGCGATCGTCTGAGACCGTCGCGATGGTCCACCAAAATGCAATTTTTTGAGATGCAGCTATGGATTCCTATACACGCAGGGGTCGCCTACACGGTGGTGAACTCGCCTTCCTCAAAATCCGAACTTTGCAGACCATTGCGATGGTCTGACACAGTCGGAAATTTCTGACAGAAACTAAAAATTTTACCTTTTCCAAGCTTTCCTGATGCACTGGAGCTCTATACCTGCAAGAAAACTCAAGAAAACAAAACCACATGCAAGCACAAAAGCTCTCTCTCACTCTCTCGCATGCACAAATGAGGGGAAATGAGGAGAATGGGTGGATATGGTGAATTTTATGATTTTTTTGGAGATGAAGATGATGATGCGGTGATGAAGATGGAGTGTGGGGGAGGTGAAAAACACTAAAAACTAAGTAAAAACAACAACAAAAACTTTACCTTCCAACGCTACTTCTTGCTATACTCTTACCATCACACATTCGTCCTAGACTCGATCCCCGGCAACGGCGCCAAATTTGGTGTTGCTCTAGCACAATGGTGAGAACCACGTTAAGAAGCTCCACCTCCTTAATGTCAATCCGCAGAAGAGATAGGAGTGATATGAAGATCCTGAATGTGAGATGAAGTGAGAGTGAAGGTGAGAAGCATAGGAATGCACACACACTACGAAGAGACAAGCAAGACACAATGGAAGGTGGGAAAATTAGCTCTATTACTCAAGAACACTATTACAAGCTCAAAAGAACTCTAACCTCAAATAAGCTAACCCCAAAAATGAGCTATCTAGCTCTTTTTATAGTTTCTAGACTAGTTTTGACCGGTTTCACATCTAGTGACCGGCATAGTTAAAAAATAGGTCCTAGATGCTATTTGAAAGGGTAAACGGTGTCTAAAAATAACAAAAATTGATACGCTTGTTCTACCTAAGCTCCTCAAGCTCGAGGACTCCTCGGCTTGCAAAAATGGAGCTATGGATTACAAAATGGGGTTTTCTATGTTACATATGTTACAATAGTGATAAAAATCACTGTTGGAGGTTTTTGGAAAGTATTTGAAAACATAATTCTTTGAAAAAAGATTTGACTGGCTCCCTGCTCCGTCGTTACATGCTTCCGCGTCTTCTATGCCTCTGGCTGCTTCCAACAGCAATGCTTAATGAGATGAATGTACCTAACATGTTTTGGAGTGATGCAGCAAATACCGCCGTGTATCTTATGAATAGGGCTCCTACCTTAGGGATCCATGGCTTGACACCATATCAAGCCTATTATGGTAAGAAACCTGATCTTTCCCACTTGAAGATATTTGGATGTACTTGTTATGTACATGTGCCAAGTGAATTGAGGCACAAGCTACAACCAAAGGCAGAAAAGTGTATGTTTCTAGGATATTCAAATGATCATAAAGGTTACAGGTGCTTCAACCCAAACACAAAGGACTTGAGGATATCAAGGGATGTAGCATTTGATGAGCTACTCCCTTGGTATAAGAAGTATGATTGTATGTAGGACTATGAAGAAGAAAAGCATGGACATGATGAACAAATCGACCTAGAGCTAAGCGGCCCAAGGTGTTCCATCAATGAAGATAGTTCAAGCATGAACTCACCATGGAGGGGGAGATCTTCATCAAGCTATGAAGCACAATCAATAAACAAAGGCAAAGCAACATTGGTGGAGTTGGATGAAGAAGGTAATGAAGTTGAAGATGATGAAGGACACATGATGGAGAAAGAAGCCACGTCAAAGAAAGAGATCAAGTTCCCAAGGCAAAGGAGGTTTATTCCTCCAAAAGGTGAAGAAAGGAAGTCTTCTAGAGTTAAGTATCCAACTCAAAGGTTTACTTGATTCATACATGGCAACACATTATGCATATATGAACAAAGTAGTAGAAGATCATGAGCCCGATTGCTATGAAGAAGCAAGCAGGTACCGAGTGGAAAGAGGCAATGCAAGAAGAGATCGACGCACTTGAGGAAAATCAAACATGGACTCTAGTGCTCAAGAAGGATAACATGAAGGTAATAGGTAATAAGTGGGTGTATAAAGTAAAGAGGAATTCAGATGGATCTATTTCTAGGTTCAAAGCAAGATTGGTGGCCAAGGGTTTTGCACAAACCTATGGAGTGGACTTTGAAGAGACATTCAGCCCCGTGGCAAAGATGAGCACCATTAGGACACTCATTGCAATGGCTTCTAGCAAAGGATGGAAGCTTTTCCAATTGGATATCAAGAATGCCTTTCTCAATGGAGACTTGGAAGAAGAGGTATACATGGAGCAACCACTAGGTTTTGTTCATAAAGAGTTTCCACATCATGTTTGTAGGTTGAAAAGGGCACTTTATGGCCTAAAGCAAGCTCCAAGGGCTTGGAACCAAAGATTGGTGGACTATTTGATCAAATGTGGTTACAATCAATGCAAGGCGGATCCATCTCTCTTCATCAAACAAAGAGGAGAACTTGTAGTCTACATGTGTGTGTATGTAGATGATCTTATCATTACAGGTAATGATACAAAGGGCATTGAGGAGATCAAGGCAAAGCTTGGAAAGGAGTTTAGGATATCTGATCTTGGATATCTTAGGTATTTTCTTGGCATTGAATTTGTATACAAAGAACAAGGTATTATGCTCATACAAAGGAAGTATATTCTAGACCTACTTGAGAGGTTTGGGATGCTACATTGCAAGCTTGCAAGCCTATTTCAAATCCCATGGAAGTGAATGTAAAGCTAAGCTCCATTGATGGAGAGCCATTAGAGGATGTAACTTTGTATCGATCTATTGTAGGCTCTTTCAATTATGCCACAATAACTAGGCCTGACATAGCATATGGAGTTGGAGTGTTATCACAATTTATGCATAGTCCAAGGACTACACACTTGCAAGTTGCAAGAAGAATGTTACGATATCTCAAGGCCACTATAAATGAAGGATTGTTCTATTTATTTGAGGATGATATGCAGGTCAAAGCTTATTCTGATGCGGATTGGGCCGGTTCCAAGGAGGATAGAGGAAGTACAAGTGGTTACCTAGTCATGCTAGGTAGCAAGATCATCTCATGGATTTCAAAGAAGCAACCCATGGTGGCACTATCTTCCACCGAGGCTGAGTATAGAGCTTTGGCTCAAGTCACATGTGAGATAATGTGGATTAAGAAGTTATTTGTGACAACATGAGTAGCATTCATCTAGCATCAAATCCTGTCTATCATGCTAGAACCAAGCATATTGAAGTGCACTATCACTTCATAAGGGAAAAGGTGATATCCAAGGAAGTTTCAGTACATCATATTGGTACCAAGGACCAAGTTGCCGATGTAAGACAATAGTTACGCAATATAACACAGGAGCAATAGCAGAGAAGATAACAGATATAGGAGAATCTCAACAATTTTCTACTAGCAGCAAGTACAAAGATGATGGCGTTGTCCACCCGTGCGCTCTCAAGGTAGAGCTTAAATGGTGATCTAGACAACTCTAGATAGGGAGATACAAGGTAGAGGTATGCTGGCTCAACTCAGTGTCTTAGGTAGTGCAGAAGTCATGTATATATAGGATCATGGGTGGCCTGCCATGGACGGCTATACATGGGCGGTAGAGCGTGGGCAGCCACCGCCCGCGTAATTGCCATACACAGCTCAGACTGGTTGAACCGACCTAACAAATATAAATGATTTCTGACTCCAACAGGGAATATTCCATGGAATATTCCCTTTACCGTCGCACCGGGGGCGCTACCCCCAGACCCCCACCAGGGGGCTCGCTGGCCCCCTTGGACCCCCCAGCCGGGGCTGCTCACAGCTGCCTCGGACCCCACAATTGGGGACCCTGGTAACTCCCTTTCCTTATAATACCTTACATGGTCCAATATGACCTTCATCCAACATTCAAGTTGGGATTCCCATCAATTGGGTAATGCACGCTTGGCTTCTCCTCATAAAGGGGGCCTTACAAAATGTGCATACAATCATGAGGGGTAGACATTGATACTAACACCCCCCCTCAATGTTTACCGATGATAAATCAAGTAGGTCTCGGTCCTATGCCCATCTGTTGAAGATGCTTGTTGAGCTACTCTCTTCCAAGTGCTTTAGTGAATATGTCAGCACAATTTGCCTCTGTTGGGAAATATTCTAGCTCCACAATTTCATCTTCAATTAGCTCACGAATGTAATGGTACTGTACTTCTATGTGCTTGGAGCGAGCATGAAATACTGGGTTCTTTGCAATAGCCATACAACTTTGATTATCACACTTGAGTACAGTTGGCATATTTGATGGAAAGCCTAGATCTGCAAGAACTCTCCTTAACCAGACTGCCTCACAAGAAGCAAAACAAGCTGCTTTGTACTCTGCTTCAGTGGAGGAGAGTGCGAGAGTTGGTTGCTTCCTACTTACCCAAGAAAATATTCCTGAACCAAGTGAGAAACAATATCCACAAATTGATTTTCTAGAATCACAATCTCCAGCCCAATCTGAGTCACAATATCCTTGGAGTGTATCACCTGTGGTATACAAAATACCAAAATCCAAGGTTCCTGCAATGTACCTTAGAATTCGCATTCCAGCATTCCAGTGACTCTCCTTAGGTTTGTTGGAAAACCTGCTTAACACTCCAATAGCATAGCAAATGTCTGGTCTAGTGTTGCACAGAAAAATAAGACTTCCAACGAGCTTCCTATACTTCTTAGCATCTACATCAGGCATGTTATCATCCATAGATAGCTTATGATTTACCTCCATAGGTGTGCTAATTGGTTTGCAGTCCATCATTCCAAATGCCTTGAGAATTTCTTTGGAATATTTTTGTTGTGAGATGAAAATGCCATCCTTCCTTTGCCATACTTCAATTCCCAGACAAAAATGGAGTAGACCTAAGTCTGTCATTTCAAACTCAGTTCCCAAGCTGATCCGAGTTTGATTGATGAGTTCCTGATGATCTCCTGTAATGATCAAATCATCTACATATACAATGACAACAACTAGCTTGCTATCCCTTTTCGTTACATACAAGTTAGCATCAGAAGTACTTCTTTCAAAACCCATATTTTTGAAAAAATGATCTATTCGTTGGTACCAAGCTCGTGGAGCTTGCTTAAGTCCATACAAAGCTTTCTTCAACCTGCAAACTTTATTTTCTGAATTGGGCACCTCAAAACCTGGTGGTTGAGATACATATACCTCCTCCTTGAGGTGACCATTCAAAAATGAAGATTTGACATCCATCTGGAAAATAGGCCAGGACTTTTGTGCAGCTACTGCAAGTACCGTCCGAATAGTTGTCATGCGTGCTGTTGGTGCAAAAGTTTCTTGAACATCAAACCCTTCAATCTGTGAAAAACCCTGTGCAACTAATCGTGCCTTATACTTTTCTAATGTTCCATCAGCTTTATACTTAGCTTTCCAAATCCATTTAGTACCTATTACCTTCTTCTTTGGCGGCAAGTCGACTAGATCCCATGTATCATTTTTGAGTATACTATCATACTCAGACTGCATTGCCGCTCTCCAACCTGGATCATCAATGGCTTCTTCAATGGTGGTAGGTTCCTTTATCGAACCCATGATATCTGCCATTAGAGCCATGTTGACAATGTGTTCTGAGGCTCTTCTTTGCTCCTCTATTCTCTTTGATCTTCGTAATCCATCTGATGATGATTCTGGTACATCTACTTTTGGATTGTGATCATCAAAGAGCTGTTGTGCCCACTTCGGTAGTGGCTCACACTGTGCAGCTACAACTGGTTGGCTTTTTATTGAGGAAATTTCTCCATCAGATGTTTCCTCCTCCTCAACTTTAACTTGTCTTTTGATAGGCACAAGGTGAGATATTTCTCCGTTTGATGAGATAGTAGATTTACCTTTATCTTCTACTAAGTGTGGTCGTTCATCAAACACCACATCTCGGCTGACAAAAATCTTCCTTGCCTCAGGATCCCATAACCTGTATGCTTTAGACTCTTCACTATATCCTAGGAAGACACACTTTTTGCTTTTTCAATCCAACTTTGATCTTGTTGAATCAGGAATATGTGCATAACAGAAACAACCAAAAAATCTGAAATGCAAAACTGAAGGCTTTTTACCAGAATATGCTTCTTGAGGAGTCATCCCCTTCAGTGCTTTTGTGTAGCTTCGATTGAGGATGTAGACTGCTGTATTGACTGCTTCCGCCCAGAATGAATCAGGCAGCTCTTGAGCCTTCAACATACAACGAGCCATTTCAACTACTGTCCTATTCCTGCGCTCAACAACGCCATTTTGTTGGGGTGTATGAGCTGTGGTAAGTTGCCTTTTCACACCATGCTCCTTACAGTAATTGTTGAATTCTGTTGACAAGAATTCACCTCCTCTATCTGTTCTAAATTTCTTCAGTTTCCTTCCTGATTCATTTTCTACATACTTATGCCACGTTTTAAATTTTTCAAAAGCATCAGCCTTCTCTCGAATGAAATAAACTCACATCTTTCTACTATAATCGTCGACTAACAGCAAGAAGTAGAAAGATCCTCCTAAAGCAGGTGTAGACATTTTACCGCAGAGATCAGCATGTACCAACTCTAGAGGAGCTTGAGATCGATTGTTGGTCTCTCTTGGAAACGCCTTTCGTTGTTGCTTGCCCATCATACAAGCTTCACAAGGTTCCTGCAACTCTGAAAATGCAGGCAAATGAGCAACCATCCCTGTTCATTGCATCTCCTTCAAAACTACAAATCCGAGATGCCCAAATCGTTGGTGCCATAACCTGCTTACATCTTTATCTTCTCTAGTAGTTAAAGCACTTAACTCATACAAGTTATCCCGTCGTATGCCTTTACCTACAACATTACCTGATGAATCCATGATTTCCGCACCACTCTTATTGAAGTGAACTTCGAGTCCTCGATCTGTTATTGCAGAAACTGACAACAAATTTCTTTTGAGTGTAGGTACATAGAGAACATCGGATAACTTTTTCTCAACACCTGGAGAAGTGATAAAAGAGATGGTTCCAGTTCCTTCAGCTGGACACTTGGAGTCATTTCCCACCACTACATTGATGGATTCCCGCAGAGGCACTAGGGAACTATACCAATCCTTTTTACTAGTCTTATGGCGAGAAGCTCCACTATCTAAAATCAATGGCTCATCAACATGAGCTTGAGCAGATGAACATACCTCTTCAATAGCTACCCAAGTTCCAGCTCTATGTTGTTTGTAGACTCTTTGTTCTTCCATGATGATTTTACAGTCCCATTCCGTTCATCAGCTTGCTTCTTTCTGCAATCCTTGATGGCATGCCTTTCTTTTCACAATAGAAGCAACTTCCTGTGAACTTTTTCTTCTTTGGCTTCTTCTTTGATCCCTCTGAAGAGCCTTTACCTTTTGCATTTGCTGAGAATGCAGCATCAATTGTACTTTGCCGATTCTTCAGCCGCATCTCTTCTTCTAAAAGCATGGCACAAAACTCTTCAAATGTAAGAGGAGTTGGCCTTACCTGAGTGTTAAGGGCTGTTACTAATCCATCATACTTTGCTGGAAGAACACGTACAGACCTTCGAGCCAGCTCTTTTGGTGTTATAACAACACCAACTGCAGCCAATTGATCTTGAAGATGCTTTATCAGTTTGATAAAATCTTCAGCCTTTTCAGAATCAGAATGCTTTTCATTTGCCAACTGATTTTCTAAATTCTGTATCCTAGTGTGGTTCTTGGTCTCATATTGTCGAGCCAATATGCCCCAAGCCTCATGTGCTTTAGTCGTATGTTGAACTAAAGTAAGCACAGAATCACTTACACTAGTGACAATCGCACATAATGCATCAGCATTCCACCTCTTCCAAGCTCGTAGAAGATCAGGATCTGGCTGAATCATCAATCTTGAATTTTCTGGATCTTCAACTGGTATAGGCTCTAGATCCAATCCCATTGGTCCCATGATAGTGTCAAGTAATTCATAGGAGTCCAAAATTGCAGAAATTTTGAACTTCCAGAGTGTATAGTTGGTTCCATCCAGCTTCCCTTCAGTGAATGCAGGTGGACGAATTTGAATAGGTGCAGCATTAACATTAGCTGAAGCACCAAGACTAGTGTTCGACGATGAAGCCATCATGTAATCACTCGAATAATCTACTGATATTCTAGTCTGCTAGTAGGCTAAAATAATGATACTTCTCAAGCTATTCGAACCTTACAGCTCTGATACCATGTAAGACAATAGTTACGCAATATAACACAGGAGCAATAGCAGAGAAGATAACAGATATAGGAGAATCTCAACAATTTTCTACTAGTAGCAAGTACAAAGATGATGGCGTTGTCCACCCGTGCGCTCTCAAGGTAGAGCTTAAATGGTGATCTAGACAACTCTAGATAGGGAGATACAAGGTAGAGGTATGTTGGCTCAACTCAGTGTCTTAGGTAGTGCTGAAGTCATGTATATATAGGATCATGGGTGGCCTGCCATGGACGGCTATACATGGGCGGTAGAGCGTGGGCGGCCACCGCCCGCGTAATTGCCATACATAGCTTAGACTGGTTGAACCGACCTAACAAATATAAATGATTTCTGACTCGGACAGGGAATATTCCATGGAATATTCCTTTTACCGTCGCACCGGGAGCGCTGCCCCCGGACCCCCACCAGGGGGCCCACTGGTCCCCTTGGACCCCCCAGCCGGGGCTGCTCACCGCTGCCCGGGACCCCACAATTGGGGACCCTGGTAACTCCCTTTCCTTATAATACCTTACATGGTCCAATATGACCTTCATCCAACATTCAAGTTGGGATTCCCATCAATTGGGTAATGCACGCTTGGCTTCTCCTCATAAAGGGGGCCTTACAAAATGTGCATACAATCATGAGGGATAGACATTGATCATATACTAACAGCCGACATGTTTACAAAGGCTTTGGATGGGATGAAGATTTCAAAATTCAAGCAATGCATCAACATGAAGGAGCTTGGATGAGGACGAAGAATTGAAGCTTGAGGGGGAGTGTTAAAAGTCAAGCTTCAAGCTACAAATTCGTGGGGAATCTTTTATGGACATGTGGAGCAATCAAAGGAAGCCAAAAGCCACGAGATTCCATCAATAAAAGTCACTCAACTACTCCCCAAGTCATCTCAACTAATTCCTCCAAGTTAGGAGGCTGATTTGGAAAGGTAGTTCCTAGATTTTAGGGGTACACTTCTCACTATAAAAGGAGCATGTATCCCGACTTCTTTTGGGCCATCTTCTTGGAGTTTTAACTCATGTAAAGTGAGCACTAAGTGTTGGAGTTGTGATAAGCAAGCCCCTTGCTTAAGCTCTTGGTGTCTACTACAGGTTTACAAAAGCTCACTGGAGTTCTCTGCATAAGCTCTGAGTAAGAGCACTTTTGGTGTGCAGAGGTCAAAGAAGGATACCTGTGGAGGTCATTCGCGCTTCGTCGTTGCTTAGGGGTTGAGATACTTCCCCCATCACAGTTCTCATACGCCATCCACAATCTTTATCTATAGGCCATCGAAACTTATCATAAACTTCTCTTGAAATCACATTGATTTCGGAGCCGGATCTACTAATGCATTTACAGTGATAGTGTTCTTATCATTTCCTATTTTAACATGCATCTCTGATGTACCTCTAGACTAAAATGTTCTTTTAAAGTGACTTTCGGGATTGCTTTCATGATTTTCATGGTCAGGTTGAATAGGTCCTAAGAAATTTTTATTAACATTTACTTCATCATCATCAAAGTCCTCTTCATCAGATTCATCAAAGTTTAGGGCTTCATTCATAGCTTGATCTTGATCTAGAGAATCTTGCATCTCAGTATCTAGATTAAGTGGAAACCTCTTCCTTTTAATTAGGCCGATAAAGTTATCTTTAAAAACAGGCTTTGCAATAGAGAAAACTTGTTCTAAAGACATAGTCACTTGACTCTTAAGCAAAATGTCATCTAAAATCTCCATAGGATCTATTTTTCTCTCAATTTCTGAAACCAAGATGGCTTTTGTTTTTGCTCAGGGTCTTGTTTTTGTTCATGTTCTCATGTTTGGTCTTCAGTTTGTTTTGATTGTTCTTGTTTATCCAAAGGCTTTGGTTCTGTTTTTCTTTGCTTTGACTTCTTCCCTTTTTGTTTCTCCTCTTGTTTTTGTTCATTGGGTTGTGCTTCTTGTTTTTTATCTTTGGATTGTGATGTTTCTCCCTGCTCTATGATTGTTTCTATTCCCTTTGAGGTTTGTTTTCGTGTTACTCTTCTTTCATTAGGCTCAACTTCATCTCTTTTTCGTTTTTCTTCTACATTGGATATGTGAGAAATAAGAGATTGATCTTCTATCGGTGACTCCCAAGCCATTATTCTCCTAATCTTATCTCGTGCTCTTACTAAAGCCTCTATGGAAAAGTCAACTTCCTTTGTGGTTTTACTTGATTCTACTTGTTGTTCATCAAGAGCTTCTAGTTTCACTCCTCTAGTTCCTACATCCGTTATGGTTATATTTTCATAGTGTTTTTTCATTCCTCCCTTACCATAATTTCCTTGCAAAGGTAGCCTAGATCGATAGTCACATATTTTCTTGTCTATGTCTATTACTGGTCGTTGCTCCTTAGGAGCCTTCAATAGTTCACAATCTCTCAAAAAGTGCTCTAACGAATCACACCAAGGACACCTACGAGGGCCACACACAAAACCATTTTGATTTTGAGGATTTTGATTAACTTGTGGTGGGAAATTTTGAAATTGAGGATTTTGTTGATAAGGTATTGCTCGAACATGATAATTAGGATTTTGATAAGGCAATTGATGTATTTGAGGAGCTTGGAGAGCAACATGTGGTACTTGAGGTGCAAGAGGAGCTTCCATATTATACGGTTGATGATTTTGAAAATTTTGAATTTGAGGATTTTGAAAAGCTATTTGAGAAGCTTGAGGATACATGTTTTGATACATTTGAGGATTTTGCACATGAGGATGAGGATTATGCATTGGAGGAACTTGATATGCTTGAGTAGGAGCTACTTGTGGATTTTGATTGGTAGCTATAACATGTTGATTAGGCTCTTGAAAAGACATTGGGCTCATTTGATTTTGGAAAGTTTTGGTGTAATTAGATTGTAAAGCATCTATAGTCTTGGCCAAATTGGATTGTGTAGCAATAAGACTTTCCATTTGCTTAGTGAGAATTTCCACTTGAGATTGTTCAACTAAACCTTTATTTGGCTCTACTTTAAAACCTTGAGTATGCTCCATCATTTGAGGAATAGGAGTAGAGTCAAAAATCAGAGCATGGGATTGCTCTCTAACTTTCTCCTTAGTTTGTGGAAGGCTAGCTTGAGGAAGACTAGTTTGCTCATAAAGCATGGATTGCTTTTGATGTCTATGGGCTACAGCCTCTACTACTTTACGCACTTTTTGCCAATTGTCAGTAAGACCATAGCGCTTATCCGGTTCTTTTAATCGCCGTTCAACTTCCCTACGAGTTTCAGGATGAAGAAGCTTAAGAAAATTGATCACAAGATCAGGTTCCAAAGTTATCTTATCCTCATTAGGAAGTTGTTCATAGCGTCTAATATACTCATTTTGTAAGTGACTAATAGAGCTACTAGGCTTTGGGGAATTGACCCATCGTAAGAATCCATCCCGATTATGTTGGCTATAATCTTCAAGATAGAATTATTTGAGCATCTCCTTTCTAAAATCACTCCAAGGAAGACTATCATATTGAGTGACACGGTTTATGATAGAGCTATCAACAATTCCTTCAAAGAATGATATCAAAAGATCTTCAGGAAGACCAAAAGTCATAGCTTGCTCTTCAAACAAATCTAAGT
This sequence comes from Ceratopteris richardii, assembly GCA_020310875.1. Taxonomy (NCBI): domain Eukaryota; kingdom Viridiplantae; phylum Streptophyta; class Polypodiopsida; order Polypodiales; family Pteridaceae; genus Ceratopteris; species Ceratopteris richardii. The sequence continues at coordinate 170,884,368 of CM035413.1, forward strand.
AGCTTGTGATGTTGATGCCATTGAATTTTCCCTTCTCTCTCAACATAGAAGAGACTATTCTTTGGCCTTGTTTCTCAACAATAGGGGATTTGAATCCTTCCTCCATCTTATGTGAATACGCAAGTGATGCACGATGCTCTAGATCTCTCACAAATGTGTTTACTTCATGACGAAGATGTGCACGATACTGTGAGAAATCCAGTGCAACACTCAAGACTGATGATGATGATATGATGAGGATGAAAAATATGAAACAAAGGATATGGATCACAACCTCCCAACAAGATCAAAAGCAAATGCCACGAAGCGCTTCACGTCGGGTTCAAATGTGGAGGTGATCGCAATCCGGGTGGATCGGGTCCGGTCATGGCACACACAGGGTGTATGAAGCTAATGAATGTTGGATGGTTTAAGGACATGAAAGTGATATTAATGTTGAGTATGGAGAAGAGAGATGTTGAAATGATTATGGGAATGGGAATGTAGGAGTGCAAGTTAGATTTATGAACATGAATGATAAGAATGAAAGAGAACCATACACATGAATCAAATTTGGAAGGAAGAATGTTCCATTGAAGGAGCTTCTTAAACACTTCCTAATTCTAATCCATATGCATAGTCTTCTTTGGATGATATGTATGCATGACGTGAATAGATGGAATCCTTACACATAAACCAGTTTCGAAAGGAAGAATGGTCTAATATTGGAGCTTCTTATACACTTTGAGAAACTAATCAATATGTATGGGTATGTATGGATTATATGCATGCAAGTGAATTATGATGATACAGTTTACTCACAAGCTCAAAGACACATCCTCACTGGTTCAACGCAACACTGCGGAGCCTTCTCACACATAAAAGAAATAGAAGACATGTAAAAATACTTAAGAGACTGAGAGAGGAGACAAGAGACAAGTGACAAGTGACATGAATTAAAAGGATTTGAATTAAGATACATGTATAAGATCGTCGTGGTATGTCAAGCTAGGCAGTCTACTGATCAAAGGTGGTTCTGACCCTCAAACCATGACAGTTCAACCGAATGTCACACGTAAGAAGGTGAGTTCCACTTCAGTGACCCTATGTATGTCTAGGCTCGTAACGTCTAACTATAGAAGTCTAAGACTCATTAAAACCAGCTCTAACTCACTCACACGCTCCACCGAGGGTGAGTCAAGATAGAGATGCTGGTTTCAAGAGCCTATCCTAGATTGGAGTTCTAAGTTAAATTTGAAACTAGGTATTATACTCATACTAGCTCACCTTGGATCCTCACTCGCTCAACCGAGGGTGATCGTCTCAAGGAAACTGTAAGCTAGCAAGAGCCCTATGGATGCCTAACAATGATGCTCTAGGAGTTTGGAGGGGGGTTTATATAGTTTTTTGAATGAATTTGGGCCCTTGGATCTAGAGAAATCAACTCTCAACTCTAGGATCACTACTTTCGATTACAACCACTTGATTAATCAAATCAATGGCTTGGAATTGTTCTTTCTATCAAATCTAGTATAAAGGAGTGAAATTTAGGCACCTTCATTCTCCACCATTGGATCAAGGGATGATTTGGACCGTCAGATCAGTGTTAACATCAGCTTGGATAAGATAAGCCACTATTTTTGTGAGAAAAGCTGCATTATTGATCTTTGATTGTCAAAAATTATCTTCTTTTATGGAAAAACTCGTGGATCCTCCTTGCTTTAAGCATAAGTGCATCTCCACCCTTGAATATGAGCTCATCTTGATCGTACAACATGGCTCAATCAGCTTTTGCCATGTGGTGGCCCTTCAGCCCTTCAATTTTCTTAAACTAGAAAACTGCGGTGATCCTGAAAACTGGACTTTGTGCTCTTTGACCCTCCAAATAGCCTTTGATGAAGATGAAACTTTTTAGGACTATGTTTCCAAAGAACTCCTTCAAGAATATGCAAAAAAAAACTTCCATCTGAACCTTCCTTGTACAAGTTTGTCTACATTTGGAAGCTTGCAAGGTGGCATTAAGGTCTCTAGGAAGCTCGGATAGCCTTGAAACTTTGTACAAATATGTAGCCACATATGGTATTTATACATGCCAAACCATATGGCTAACATAAATTTCTATACAAGAATTTGTAGGGTCAAACTAGAAAAATTACATTTTTACAAAATGAACATAGCATATCAATGTGCTACAAAATCCATTTTCTCTTGAAATTTGGGCTATAGACTGCCTTTGACAATCTTTACAAGTATATGAATTTTCATCTAATTTTGGTGACAATGAAATTTTTGCCCTAAGTTCCCAACTTTGACCAGCTTTGACCGCTACCATGGACTTTCTTGATTTCTTTAAAACTTTGTATGCGAGCTTCTTTTGACATCCTTGATGCATCCTGGACTTCTCGGGGAATTCCGGCTACCTTCATCAAATATGTTTTTTGTAGGCCTTCACAAGTGAGAGAGGAGAGAAAATCTCCACGACACCACAACCTCTATGTGCATGTAAGTAAGATCCTGATAACACTAGTTTGATATGTTGCCAGCCAACAATGCTTGACACCTCTGAATATGATAGTATGTAGTGCATGGAATATATTGCCTATTTGCCTGCAAAAGAGCTTGACTAGACGAGTAGCTTTTGAGATAAAGACTTCAAAATGGAACTCCCAAAATCTTTTCCTAAACATTTCTTCAAAGTTCTATTTGTAATAGGGAAGGAGGTACTTTATTTGGCAATGACATGCCACATACACAGTTTTCAGGGAAGGTATTGTGCTTAGGTCATGCACCAGATCAAGAATCCATTTTCAAATCGATTTCCATTTTCAAATTCCCATGTGGAAACATTAGGAGAACATACATTTTAGAATGTCTTAAAGACCACAAGCATGAGATCAAATATTTTGATGAGCATCTATGTCACGACGTCAAGCGTGGGCTTCAAGCCAGGCATCTAGTGGATAATAGTTATAATCATAGAAGCTATTGTAGGAGGTACTTGCAGAGGTGCAAGATGTGGGTAGTTAACCCAATCTATGTAGTGTGCATTATTCTTCACTTTGATTGCACAATCTTTCCACGAGCTTCACCTAGGGACTGGTCCATAGCATGGGCTATATAAAATATGGAGTGGAGCATGGGACCACATGCATAACATCTTGGGGTATTCCCTCAACAACTTTACCCTCTAGTTAGGAGATGGTGCCTTTCCTAGTTGTCTCATGTTCAATCTACATAGCAAAATTTGGTGCTTTGCCAATCATCCTTGTTAATTTGATGTTGTAGTCTATGAGGATCAGGAAATAAGGTCAATATTGTTGTTCAGAGGTAGTTATGAGACTTTGATTCGCAAGATTTTGAAAATAGAATGACTTCAATTGCTACCATGGCTAGGATCTAGAATCCTACGTGTTTCTCATGAGATCTTCCAATTTCTTCAACGTGCTTTATCAATGGTGGCCTCGTAGCTCAAAGGTGTCTCAACCTTCTTGAGCGACTCTACATGGGTGCTAGTTGGGGCTCATAATCTTATTCAAAAGTCTGACCAACCATCATCTAAATGGTTTCCTCTACCTCACATGCCTCTTGTGGTGATAGAGGTCGTTCATATTGTTGAAGTCTAGCATGAGACTCAATGGTTTGATTTTGTAGTTTAGGTGTTGTTGAGGTAGGTGGAGGAGGTTCAAAGATTGCCACAATTGGTGTAGGTAGTTTTGTAGGTGTTTGCTGCTTCAACTAGTTGAGCTCTTCACTCAACTATTCATGTGATTCCAAAAGATTGGCATAGTCTTCGAGGATAATTTTGACGTTTTTCGGAGGAACTACTTGAAATTTGGAGGGGCTAATGGGGGCTCCTGGTATTTTTTCGATTGTTGCCTCCAAATTCTCTTGATTTTGTTGTTGAAGCCTTTGGTTTTCCTCTTTTCTTGTTGTCAGATGTCATCTAATTAATTCCATATTATGGTTTAGCTTGGATTTCCTTTCCGTTTGTGTCTGTAAGTGACCTTCTAAGTCCTTGAATGCTTGCATATCCATTTCATATACCTGTGTCTCTAGTTGATTATGTGACAATTGTAGAGTGGCATATTGGTCTTGTGATAGAGCATTCGCAACCACTAGATCTAAAATCATTTCTTGTAGATGAGTTGATTGAGTTTGAAGTGCAATGTTCCTATGTGCCAACAAATTGTACTCCTATCATAGCTAGTTGGCGCAATTTACCATGTTTGCAAGGATGGAGTTGATTGTGGACGCATGCATAATGGATGTAGTTTAAAGTGTGTATGATGTAGGGGGGGATGTAGTGTATTGAACTCACATTTGGCTTCCCATATGTGAGGTGCATCCCCCAAAGGTCCTTTAACTCATTGAACCAATGAGAGTGTGTGTGTGTACCCTTGTTGTACGTCCAGACGATGGGACTTGGATCAGGATGGTACCCCTATAGTTGAGGAACATAAGAGGCCTCTCCTAAAGATTTTCCTCAATGTTCAAGGAGTTGATATCCGTTGACTATGAGCTTTTTTGTGATTCCACCATTTAAGTGTCGTTGCTTCAAGTTGTGGGTCTAATATTATAAGAAAAACACATTAGTATTGTCAAAGAAACCTGATAAGGTTTTGCTCCCTTTCCAATACTAAGATGTTTCCCTTACATCCCTCTGTAGTGTGAAAGTGGATGTGTAAGTGTTAAGTGTCTCATTGTGTGAGGTTGTGAGCTGGTGCAAGACCTATATGCACACTCAATAAAATGCATTACCTTAGCATGATTCTAATACTATACAGGTATGTTACATGGTTTGTATAGGCGGGTTGTTACAAGGTTTTCATACACAGGTTGTTACAAGGTTTGACTTTCCATCATTCCCTTATGGCATTACACAAGTTGATTCTTAGTTTATACATTGTATCCAGAGATAACAATTTATCTAGGGCATGCAAATATTTTGGTACCCATTTCCAAGTGGCTTTAGGAATAAGATGACAATATCAATTAGGTACAATAGCTTTCCTTCTATGAGCCTAAGGGGTTTGAGTGGATTGTGACTGCCTAGAAAGTAAGAGTTTGGGGGAGGGGATTTGAGCTCCCAAGCTGGTCTTAGGAAATCAGATATATAAGTTATTATGGTATGCCTTCATTGAACACTATGGTACCCAAACTTCGAGTACTAATTGTGGATCTCTTCTTTGTTTGATTGTTTTCCTCCACTTCCTCTCGTGATTTCCAAATGGTGGCTTTGACATGGAGCAATTAGTTGCTCTCCCCTCCGCACCTACATCTTCTTCGTTTTGAGGAAAGGTTTATTTCTCCATGGTCCCATTGGTCCTCTTAGTTCATGAGTTTGTTTTGGTTGCTTGATACACCTCCTTGACCGAGTTATCAAAGCGGCACTCATCTTTGGAATAGAAGGTATTTCCACACATTGACTAATCTATTCATCATAGTGTGAAATCTTTTGCACAACAAATGTGGAACACATGCAACATATTGTTCTTCAAGATTAGACTTAAAAGAACTAAGAGCCTGTGTTGAATCAAGATCATTGGTTGTATTCATTTCTAGCTCTAGTGTAAGGCATTGTTCTCGTACTCAAACCTAAAGAAGATGACTTCTTAGGTTTAAGTTGACCATGTGATCATAGATCCAGTCTTGGCCCAAAATTAAGGACTCAATGAGGCCTTCATCATGGCATAGTAGTAATGTCATTGTCATAGGGACATCTTGAATTCATATGGGAACTTCCACCTCGCCCATGCAAGGGGTTTCCACACCTCCTAATCCTATGAGGTAACCCTCAATCAGATGCATATGCAAGTTCATATCCTGATAGAACAAATACCTTATGGCTGAAGTATTTTTATGGTGATGCACCACAATGCCCTCTCCTTCTTGAGAGCTCCACGATAATATCCTCGGAGTAGAAAACCAAGCTCCTAGGGCTGCACATGGTACTCTACACAGAGGCTATAGAATATGCAGAAAAACACAGTACATAGGAAGCACAAACATAGGCTGCTTAGGTGTTACAAATGCAGTCGAGCTTACAGTCAGTGACTAACCAGGCCACTATATGTTTTATTAAAGAACATATTCAAAGAAGTGTCCGATGTCCATTTGGCCTTTCACATGGACACTAACGGTAAAATCTCCCACTAAAGGCCAATATGGCAAAAGTAATTATGGGAGAAAAATAAAGAATGATAAAGAATACCTTAGTGTAACTATACAAACTATACCTCCCACCTGATGGGCATGTTATAGAGTATACAAGTGACTATGTAAGATCATGAATCAAGTAACCCCCATCAAATGACAACAGTGTTGAAAGCTATCATGTGGTAGAGCTTTAGTCAAAGCATCTACAACATTATCTCAAGTGTGAACCTTCTCAAGAATAATGCATTCAGTGGCTAATCAATCTCTAATGAAGTGATACCTCACCTCAATGTGCTTGGTCTTTGCATGATAGATTGGATTCTTAGCCAAAGCAATGGGACTCTAACTATCACTGAGCAAACGAGGTACATGCTAAGATAAACCCATATCAGAAGAAAGACGAGAAAGCCACAATGCTTCCTTACATGCCTCACTTGCTGCAACCTACTCTGCTTCTATGATGGAAATAGTTGTACATTCTTGAAGATGAGATCTCCAAGAGATAGCACCTCCAAAAAATGAAAAATGTAACCTGATGTAGACTTACTATTGTCTACACAACCAGCATAGTAGAATCTAAACGTAGAAGCTAATACCTATTGGGAATGGTAAACGCTGTAGATTCCAAGACCAACATGGCTTCACCCCTCTGAGCCAACATGGTCTTCCCTCCGGCCTTTTAGGCGCTAAAGTTTTCGCTTAACCGTTTACCTATCGTTTAAGTTAAGCATTCCAAGACAAGAATGTAACCAATAATGGATGCTTTCCCTCTACCTAAGCATCAACACTTGTTGTTAGTGCCATTGAGATATCTTAAAATCATCTTGACTGCTTCCCAATGTTTCTTGCCAGGATTAGACATATATCTCCTCACAACTCCCACTCAAAATGCAATGTCTAGTCTTGTAGCAACCATAGCATACAGGAGACTACCAATAGCAGACTGATAGGGAATTTTGGTCATGAATTCCTTTTCCTCATCTCATTTGGGGCAATCATCCTTGCTCAATTTCACATATGTGGGTAAAGGTGTACTCAATGCCTTCCCACCTTTCATATTGAACCTGTGAAGTACTATTGGAAATGAGGTAGGCCCTTAGCTCATGACACAGGTCCATGGTTCCATAGGTCCGGCATATACAACACAGAATCTAGCAATCTTCAATATTGACAAAACATGAACATACCACAACTTAATCATATAGATGATGTGACAAAGATAGAGAAAGAATAGACGACATGTGTAAGGTGTTACGTAAGCCATCGCTTACTCATAGTATCATATATACCAATGTTCAATGTAAAATGTGGGAGCAAAACTCTCAACCACTCTATGTGATGAGAAATAGATGAATGAGTGAATGTACAAATGTAACAAACATATTCATATGTATGGACAAAAATCTGAATATACATGAGATGTGTGACGTTATAGGTTATAGAAGAGTGAATATGAGTGATTGAAAGAGGAAGGATCAGTGTGAAACTGATAATCAACAAACCCTCATCTAACCTTAGGCTATGGAAGACCCTAAGTCAGATACGTGTGTGAAAAGATCACATACTTAAAAAGTAGCAAAGAATGCTAGCAAGTTTGCTTGTGGAAATCCTCAAACTCATATGAACATATATTCTCAAACACCTCATCCAAATATGCATAAACATATACGTACTGATTCTCTTGTACCTATGCCGAATAGGAATCCTCCTGATATGGATGTTATTGCCTCCATAAACTCCAAGTAGTACCTTTGTGCATAAAGAGAATTGTTTAAAATTATGGAACATGTGCAAGCTCCAATTGTGAGGCTTGACACATACTCACCCTTAATTATGTACCTCTTCATCATTTATGTATTTGTTGTAAGCCCAAAATGAAGTTAGACCCTTAAAATATAAAGGGCACACTCATAACCTTAATGTAGAGTGTTAAATTAAAAAGGGCAAATGTATTTATGGCTTGGATAAAAGCCAAAATATATTTAGAGAGATAGAATACTAGAAAAAGTTGTGGCCTTATCCATATGGAGTGATACGGATCATCAAAAGTCATCCAAGGCAATGGAAGGAAAAAGGAAATGAAGTGAAAGGTCAAGAGGTGAGAGAAGATGCAAGGGTAAGTGAAAAGTCCTATGCCCATAGCTCTATATACAGAGCTCATTTGAACGTGAAAATTTGTGGAGATGACAAGGAGATGATGCAAAAGCATATGCTGGTCATTCTCTCACCAATGGAGATTAAAAGGTACCTCATTTCTATGCTAGAAGGCACAAAGGTATTCCAACCGCATACCTTTTCTCTACATAGTCACCTTGTAAAGGTCATATCTCTCTATGTACTTATCCAATTAATGCATATGATATCTTGTTGGAAAGCGCATCTTGCATACTTTGTGTATTTCAAATATCTCTGTCAGATAATTCTCCAGTAGTTACTGGGAGCATTTCTTGTGAACCTCAGTTTTTTGCTATACCTGAGTTGATAGGTAGTCTAACTTTGTGCAGTCGGTTACCTAGTCAAATGAACTCCAAATGGAGTCTTCTATAGCTTGTTAGAAATCTAAGAGATTCTACTGTGTGTGGACAAGATTTCATCCATTGGATCTCTGAGTTTTGACTAAATCAGGTTGTAGTAAGCATGTGTCTTGTAGGTCAAATTCTAGAAGAGGTTCTCTTATTTCCACTGCGTGTATTTGAGTGTATTGGAGTGAAATTTCTCCATATTTTGGTACCAGAGCTTTGCTTGCAAAGCATTGGGAGTGGAGCCCATGGATGTCTAAGGAGATCTTGAAGAAAATGCAGAGATGGTAAATGAAAGCTTGGAGCTATCATGCTCATTGGAAAGCTATGGAGATGAAGCTTGAGTATGTAAGAAATTTTGTTGCTTTATGCTATTATAAGTGATACACTCACTTGTCCTACTCTCTTCTACAGATTATTGATCATTGATTCATGCTATAAGTGATACTAATCACTTGAATGAGGATTTATGAGCAGCCAATGGAAGGAGATGAAGATTCAAGCAAAGAATCTTGGATGAGCAACTACATAGAGTTGAATATGAACATTGTATGAATGTTTGAGGTGTTGCACTCAATTGAATGAAGTGCAAGGTTTGATTATGTACATGGCTGAGTATTGAAGCTTATGTATAAGCTTGATGATAGCATTTTATTCTTATGAAATGAAGATGCTTATGTATGCATGCTTGTGAAAGTTATGCTCATGAAGTTTATCATCAATATGTATGACAATTTTGGACAGCCATGTGCAGGCTGAATATAAGTTGAATTTGAAGTTGATGATTGATGTAAAACATGAAAGAATGTATGAACATGTGGTCATGGATGATGTATACACATGCTGATAAAGTTTTGATGAGTAATAGGCTGTTTTATAAAGCCTACACATGTTGAAATTTTGCAGGTTTATGCAGCCATATAAATTGGCAAACTGAGCTGAGTATATGCTCAAATTATTGATGATTTGTATACATGCTTATATGCATTTGTGAGCATGATATTGAAGTTTTTAAGGTTGCTCATGTTCAGCCATAGATGATCTGAAAGAATGCATGTTTGGATGCCAAAAAGATTAGTAAGATGCAAGGCTCCTATGTATGAAATTTGTGGATGTATCTTGTTGTGGATAAAACCCACTGAGGTAAAGTTTCTAAAGAAACTATAAGTGTGCTTATGTTATGATAAGTAAAAGCATTTGATTCTTGAGTTTAGATACATCAAGTGAATGCAAGGTTCCTATTTGGACAAGCCAAAGCAAAGGTGGGCAAAGCTTGGATGAAGCAACGACACAAAGCTTGGAGCCAAAGTGAAGGAAGGAGCCCAAGCTAAAAGGTTTTCAAACACTTGAAGATTTGAAGATTAGAACCCAAGCTGAAGGTTGAAGCCTAGGATTGAGCTTCCACCAAAGGAGGAGTAGAAGACTCCAAGGTAAGGGCTGCCATAAAGTTTTGTAGATCCATTTGGAATTGAAGACACCCCCCAAGGTTGCAAGGAGCAACAAGCAAGCGACAAGAAGGTAGAAACACTCATGAGAAGTGTGACAACATGGCTGAAGTTGATTGAGGTAAATGAAGGTAAAAAAGAATTCCATTTGCAAGTCTAAAGGCTGATGTAAATTGTTGAGAAAAAAATCCACATTGTGTGTGGTAAGTTCCAAGCTTATATCATGTGAATATATAGTCAAAGGATGAGGCTAGTAAGACCACCAAGAAGAGTGGCAAGCCTAGATTATGGCAAGTAAGACCATTCAAAGAGGAATGGCAAGCCATATGTGAAGGCAAGTAAGACCATTCAAAGAGGAATGGCAAGCCATATGTAAAGGCAAGTAAGACCACCCAAGAGGAGTGGCAAGCCTATGGCAAGTAAGACCATTCAAAGAGGAATGGCAAGCCTATGTGAGGGAAAGTAAGACCATCCCAAGAGGCATGGCAACCCTTGTTAGGTGCAAGAGGCACCATTGTTCACATTAAGAATTTCTTGTGTTGTTTTGTAGGTGATGAAGAAGCTTGGAATATGTGGAAGCTATGAATGCTTCACATGAAGAGGAACTCATGAAAGAGTTCACATATGATCCGCCCATTGATGATTTTGCAGGTCTAAAATCATCCATGAAGAATGAACAAAGATTATGAAGCAAGGGGGAGTTAGCTTGCAAGGATTGGAAGATCCAAAGAAGTCCAAAAAAGAGGAAAGTACCCAAAAGAAGTAGGTACACTCAAAGAAAGAGTATGAGCAGCCACCAAAGGTAAATCAAAGCACTAGGAGGAGCCACCTACATTGAAGGAGTGCTTAGAAGGCAAGGAGCAGCCATGATGCACAAAAGACGTCATGAAGACTAGTTAGAAGAAAGCATGACAACCATGATGATCACAAAAGGTGAGCAAAGAGCAACCATAGACAAATTTGAAGATGATCCAAAGTGAAAGGAGGATCAAAGAGAAGCATGCAAAGAAGAGAGAAGCCATGAAGTTGCAAAGAGAGGACAACAAAGAAGAAGAGAGTGAAGCAACGAAGATAAGTACAATGGAGGTGATCTTGTTTAATTCAGTGAGTCTGTATGAAGTATGTTCCTTGATAGGGATTGAAGAATAGCTCTTGCAAAGAGCCAAAGAAGCAAGGATGAAGTTGAAGAGAAGCCAAAGGAGCTTCAAAGCAAAGAAGGAAGATCACCAACGAATCAAAGAAGAGATACAAGGGCAAAAGAAGCAAAAGGAGAAGAGGAGGACAATTGGAGAGTAGCATGGACTCCCAATTGTAGCTTGAGAGGGAGTGTTGAAAATTATGGAACATGTGCAAGCTCCAATTTTGAGGCTTGACACATACTCACCCTTCATTATGTACTTTTTCATCGTTTATGTATTTGTTGTAAGCCCAAAATGAAGCTAGACCCTTAAAATATAAAGGGCACACTCATAACCTTAATGTACAGTGTTAAATTAAAAAGGGCAAATGTATTTATGGCTTGGATAAAAGCCAAAATATATTTAGAGAGATAGAATACTAGAAAAAGTCGTGACCTTATCCATATGGAGTGATATGAAGCATCAAAAGTCATCCAAGGCAATGGAAGGAAAAAGGCCATGAAGTGAAAGGTCAAGAGGTGAGAGAAAATGCAAGGGTAGGTGAAAAGTACTCTTTGTATATCAAATATCACTGTCAGATCATTCTCCAGTAGTTATTGGGAGCATTTCTTGTGAACCTTAGTTTTTTAATATACCTGAGTTGACAGGTAGTTTAACTTTGTGCAGCCGGTTACCTAGCCAAATGAACTCCAAATGGAGTGTGCTATAGCTTGTTAGAAATATAAGAGAGTCTACTGTGTGTGGACAAAATTTGAGAGCCATTGGATCTCTAAGCTGTGACTAAATCAGGTTTTAGTAAGCATGTGTCTTGCACGGTAGATTCTAGAAGAGGTTCTCTTATTTTCACTGCGTGTATTTGAGTGTATTGGAGTGAAATTTCTCCACAAGAATATGTACCTGAATACTTAACATAAGATGTAAATCTTATGTTAACCACCATCCAATGTCTTTGAAGTAGCCCGAAATCTTCATGTAGAAGGCAATCTTCAAATACAGCATGTAGATGGCCGATCCTCACCCAAGCTGCTAATGGCCAAGTCTTCTTTCCATGAACAAGAGGTAACCTCCTCTTCATGAGCAAGGTTGTGAGTACACTCTTCATCTTCTCCAAGAAGAACTCCATAGCCGCTCCTCAACATGCTTCAAGTTAGTACCATGGCTGCCCCATGTGCTAGAAGAAACACCACCTCTATTGAGGTCCAAGCTCAAGGCTTGTGTTGAACACTAGGTGAAGGATACTTCAACAATGATACAAGATCTTTTTATATAGCTTTGATTACCCTCTAAAAGCACCATCCAAAAAATTATAGCTCTAAAAGACAACACGATCGCATAAAGCACTCGTCGAAAGCTTTTACGAAAAATTTTCCGTGATTGCGGTGTCCGCTCTCGTGCATGCTTAATTAGAAAAGCATATATTGAAAAAGTTATTGATTCGCGTTTGTGATGCCATCGGGTTTTGAACATGGATTCTTTGGGAGGCGATTCTAGTATCCAAGGCGCCTAGCGTTGTTTGTGTGTAAAAGGAGTGTAAACCAAAGCTACACATGCTGTATTATCTGAGCAGTTTGAACTTATTGGGACATTGTTTTCCAAAAATCCCCCTTGCAATGTCATATTGGTACAAACTGAAATGGATTTGGAAACTATTAGAGCTGCAAATTACCACAAGCTTCAAGCTTGTACTCCCGCACTTCAGAACTAACCTTCAAACCTTTTCTTCAAAAAATCTTCTTCAAAATTGAATTTGACTTTCCTTCAAAAAACCTGAACTTGCTAAATATGAACCATAATACTTGAGAAAATATGCAAACTAGATATCCAATAGTGTACTCATCAAGCAATCACTGCTTGACAACAAATGTAGCATGAACTGTCTCTGAACCTGCTATCTCCTATTTTCATAAACTTGACAACATACACTAGGATCCACATATTTGCATTTACCTTACGAAAAAGATTTCTCAACGTACTTTTGTTGTGTTATGTAAATACACTAATCAAGAACTGAATCCTGGAACCTGTGACTGAAAACTTAAAACTTAGTGTATTATGAACAGTGCTGGTTCATCTCTGACTGTACTCAAGTCAAGTCAACTCAACTCAATTGAAATCAACTAAAATCAATTGAAATATGAGTCTCATAAAAAATCTATGATGTCATCATGTCTTCATCCTTTAAATCCTTCATACCTCGTTCCTTCAGAACCTGGTATAAACATAAATGTGCGCACCTTTCAAACATACCTTTCTGAAATATCAAGCTTCTCTTGAATAGAATTTCGGAATCTTCTCCTGAACAGGAACATCCTAACAGGAACTTTCTCCAAACATTCTTTTTCTTCCTTCTTCTTTCAAAGCTGGAACATAAAGAGAACCTGACAAAGGAAATATAGGAATACCTAAAATAGGAATACCTATAAGTATGAATTTGCATTCTTTCACATATGGCTGAAAATAAGTCTTCATGTTTCATCACCCCCCTAGATGACTTAACACTAGTATCGAGTATTCTTCAAACATATCAGATTTTATGAAATCTGGAATGTCTTCCTTCATAAATCTGATGTTTAGTGATCAATACCTGTATCTGAAACAAAAATTCTGAAACCTTTTTATTAGCATTACACAGATGCCAATAGCTTTCCATGTCATTCCTCAGCTTTCCAAAATCTAGAATAAGGTTAGCTGATCCTAACATAACAAAACCTTGCTGAAAACTTTATAGGATTCATAACCTTTAGTAACATAACAAGTATCTTCTATCTCTCTGCAACTTAAATTTGATAGAACTGGAATCTTTGACTTACTTCTTCCAATGTTAAGAATCTTCACAAACAAAGGATAGACAATTGACTCATAAATACTCAAGATCATACAAGATCTATCCAAGATCAATGATCTCTCTTGTGTAGAATCTGCTCTTATCAAACCTTCATGACTGAATGTTTGATTTATTACCTGAATGTCTCTAAGTGTCCATGCTTCTTATAAAGTTGTAAAACTTTTCTGAAAACAAATCCTTCCCAAGAATCTGTAACTCCTACTTGAAACATAAGTGGACAAACTTCTCACCTTGAGAACTCCAAAAGCTGCAAGTTGATACTTCATCTTTCATATTCTACCCGGGTGAAATGTGATAGTACCTGCTTGACTTTCTTTTGGCTAACTCCACTTCTCAATCAAGTGATAGGATCTAATGGAACACCCTTTTGAATACAAAAATGTATCCAAAAATCTAGACAATCATAGAAAGTAGATTCTCCATTGACTTGTACATCAACAAAACTAAATTTTCTAAAGTTTCTGAAAATACTGAATATACTGAATATGAGGTAACCTTTTCCAAACATAAAACCTCAACCTAAGTCTTCAACATCTGCTACAAAACTCTTTGACTTTACGAGTTAGATAAAGAAAAAATATACTTCTCTACAACTTGTCATATACCAAGTAGCTTTGTATTGACACTCCAAGAATTCTTTGAGGGAACATATAAGCTGCCTTCTCAAAAGCTTCAACTAAAACATAAATCATACATATATGAGTCAAAACATAAGTTATTTTTTGTTTATTATGCTTCTTTTCTTTCTCTCAATGCAATTCTTTGTCAAAACCTACTAAATCATGACCAAGTATAATCCAAAACAAGAAATCGCTTCTTCTTTAAACTATCTTCTTCACAAGATGTTCTCGTAGACTTGTCTTTGGATGTAGAGGATAAAATAGGAAAAGTATATGGAAAATATAAGAGAAAAGGAAGCCTTAATTTTCTTTTGGAAATGATGGACTTTCTTCTTCTGCATCTTTCTTCCACCTAATGATGATAACATCTTTAAACTTCTCTTTCATACCTTTTGTTCTCTTCATCTTGAAGTAGCAAACACTCTTGACTTCTTCAAATGAACTTTTCTCTTCCTCTACGGCCAAGAGTAAGAGATAAAACAAACATGGTATACAAATGGAAGTGAATATAGAATCATGTTTTATAATCTCCTCATATCTTTGAATCAAAATTCTGCTTCAAATGTCTGAAACGACTAAATTCACCAATCTTTTGTCTGAATGATGAATTACATTTCTAGAGTTATCTCTCTAGATACCTAGATTACATTCTGTACCTGGATATCCAACCAACTTATAACAAAAAATTAGCTGAAAACAAAACTCATCCCATCTTCACATTTGTCTTCTTAGATGAACTTTCCTGCCATGAAAGAGATCTCTCAAAACTCTTTAGAAAAACCTCTAGATACCTGTTTTGATGTAGCTAATGCTTTAACTTTCAAAAGACTGAAAGTGTATAAAAGCAATTCTTAAATTCTTCAAATCTCTTCATAACTGCTCTTCTAAGACATGACCTGAAAATGATAATCTGATAGTAGAAATTGATACCTATGATTTGATGTTGATCTGATTCCTTCATCTTCTCTAAACCATTGTTCTTCCTTGAATTTGAAGTAGTCTTCTCTTCATCAAGTCTAGGTCTTCAAACAATACTTTTGTAAAGTATTTGCATACTCTTCCAAAAATATTCGGCTGCTAATAGATCATCAACTTCATACTCCACACTGATGAATACACATGTAACTGAATTGTCTAATTCTCAAATCTCTACTCATCTAGATTAAGTGTGTATGTCAAATGTCAAATGTTAGAAGATGCCCTTAAGTCATATGTTGTAAACCTGGAATTCTGGAAACCTGAGAATATGAATGAGCCTGAATGCATTGATGTCAAAGTCCTAAAGCTTTGAAACCAAAACCTTAGTGCTCTGATACCAAATGTTGGAAATGAGGTAGGCCCTTAGCTCATGTCACAAGTCCATGGTTCCATAGGTCCAGCATATACAACACATAATCTAGCAATCTTCAATATTGACAAAACATGAACATACCACAACTTAATCATACAGATGATGAGACAAAGATAGAGAAAGAATAGACAACATGTGTAAGGTGTTACATAAGCCATCTCTTACTCATAGTATCATATATACCAATGTTCAATGTACAATGTAGGAGCAAAACTCTCAACCACTCTATGTGATGAGAAATAGATGAATGAGTGAATGTACAAATGTAACAAACATATTCAGATGTATGGACAAAAATCTGAATATACATGAGATGTGTGACCTTATAGGTTATAGAAGAGTGAATATGAGTGAGTGAAAGAGGAAGGATCAGTGTGAAACTAATAATCAACAAACCCTCATCTAACCTTAGGCTATGGAAGACCCTAAGTCAGATACGTGTGTGAAAAGATCACGTACTTAAAAAGTAGCAAAGATGCTAACAAGTTTGCTGCTGGAAATCCTCAAACTCATATGAACATATATTCTCAAACATCTCATCCAAATATGCATAAACATATACGTACTGATTCTCTTGTACCTATGCCGAATAGGACTCCTCCTGATATGGATGTTACTGCCTCCATAAACTCCAAGTAGTACCTGTGTGCATAAAGAGAATATGTACCTGAATACTTAACATAAGATGTAAATCTTATGTTAATCACCATCCAATGTCTTTGAAGTAGCCCGAAATCTTCATGTAGAAGACAATCTTCAAATACACCATGTAAATGGCTGATCCTCACCATCAAGCTGCTAATGACCAAGTCTTCTTTCCATGAACAAGAGATAACCTCCTCTTCATGAGCAAGAGTGTGAGCACACTCTTCATCTTCTCCAAGAAGAACTCCATAGCCGCTCCTCAACATGCTTCAAGTTAGTACCATGGCTGCCCCATGTGCTAGAAGAAACACCACCTCTATTGAGGTCCAAGCTCAAGGCTTGTGTTGAACACTAGGTGAAGGATACTTCAACAACGATACAAGCTCTTGTTATATAGCTTTGATTACCCTCTAAAAGCACCATCCAAAAAGCTATCGCTCCAAAAAACAACACGATCACATAAAGCACTCGTCGAAAGCTTTTACGAAAAACTTTCCGTGATTGCACCGTCCGCTGTCGTGCATGCTTAATTAGAAAAGCATATATTGAAAAAGTTATTGATTCGTGTTTGTGCTACCGTCGGGTATTGAACCTGGGTGGATTTTTTGGGAGGCGATTCTGGTATCCAAGGCGCCTAGCGCCGTTTGTGTGTAAAAGAAGTGTAAAACAAAACTACACATGTTCTATTATTTGAGCAGTTTGAGCTTATTAGGACATTGTTTTCCAACAAGTACTTGGGATATGTACTCACTTTGAGACAAGTATATGCATCTTTTACTCCTATCACGAGTAATGCGCATGCCAAGAATATGTTTGGCATCCCCCAAATCCTTCATAACAAATGTCTAAATCAACCTCTTTTTGAGAATTGATAATTCATAAGAGGACTTCCCAAAAATCAACATACCATTGACATAAAGTACCAAGCATATGAAGCTTCCATCGGAGCATCTCTTTGTGTAGAGACAATGATCCTCATTGCTTGGAGAATAGCCTTGAGACTTCATAAAAGCATCAAACTTTTGGTACCATTGTCTAGGGGACTGTTTAAGCCCATACAAGCTCCTCTTGAGCTTACAAACTAGACTTTCCTTGAACGTCCCTATGTGAAACATTTTTATGCATGCTAATTGGAGGACTAGTATCCTCAAACACTACTCTTCTCACTTCAACCTCCTTAATGGGCTATTTATGCATCTTAGACTCATTGAACATGGCATCACTACTTATGATCACTGACCGTGTTTTAGGATGTCATAAGCGATATCCAAATTGTCCTTCTCGACCATATCCAAGAAAAATGCATTTCTTTGACTTATGTTCCAACTTTTGCCTAAGATTCTTCGGTATATGAACATATGCTTCACACCCAAAAACTCAAGGATGATCATAATATGGTGGCTTCCCTATCCATAACTCTTTTGCTACTTTCAGACCTTTGGCAGTACTAGGTGAAAGGTTAATCACATGAACTGTAGACAATACTACTTCTGCCCAAAAGCCTTGTGAGAGGTTTGCATGATGTAACATAGAAACTACTAAATCTTGAATAGTTCTATTCATCCTTTCAACTACACCATTCTATACTCAGGTATAAGGATTTGTAAACTCTCTACGAATCCCTCTCGACTGACAGAAAAGGTTGAATTCATGTGAAGTATACTCACCCCCACTATTTGAATGTAAATCCTTAAGCTTAGTTCCTTTTTTAGTCTTAGTTGAAGCAAGCCATTTTCTAGAATTAGGGAATACCTCATCCTTCGATTTGATAGGATATACCCAAACTTTTCTAGTAGCATCATCTATGAAAGTGACAAAGTAAAGAGAACCACAATGCTCACAAAATGAAAAATCAGAGAAAGGCAACACAGGTAAGTAGCCAGAACAAGAAATATTTTCCATTCCACTATGAGATATATGTCCCAAACGACCATTCCAAATACAAGCTATAGGTTGTTCGATAATAGCTAACAAGTGTTCTTTTTGTGATACAAATAAAGGATAAAGTGAGCCAACTTTGCTTCCTTGTGCAATAACCATATTGCCCTTTGATATACAAAAGGATTGAGCATAGAAGACCACCTTGTAACCAAGGTCATCAAGTTGACCAACTAACAATAAACTGCATGATAACTGAGGTACATGGCCTACATTATGCATAGCAAATTTTGAACCATCAATCAACTACACAACCACAACTCCAATCCCCACAACATCACACTGGTAAGAGTCACCAAGTCTCATGGTACCAAGAGAATTTGCTGCATAATGAGAGAACCATTCTCTTTGTGGTGTCACATGGAAAGAAGCACCAGAATCTAGCAACTATGTGTGGGAAAGAGAATCAGCCATAAGAGCCTTAGTTGGCATAGTACTATCAAGTGTCAACACATCAGCATCATCAGAAATAGCATTAATTTCTTCAATCTTCACATTCAAAGTAGATGGTGCAGGTAACTCTTTAACATGCCCATCAACATTCTATCCTTTACCTTTAGCATTCTTTAATGCATAAAATTCTTTCTGCATGTGTCCTTTCTTATGACAATAATGACATTCGATATCCTTCTTCCTTGATTTATTTCTACTCTTATTCTATTGAACATTCTTTTCCTTGTTCTTGCTCCTGCCATGTTGCTGAGTCTTTCCTAAGTAAGAATCACGAACATTATATGCATCTCCACTCTGAGTGCAAACCATAGATTTTCTACGAATCTCCTCACTCACGAGTGCTCCATATATGTCATCATAGATGAGTTTACCACCAAGTGCACTATTGCTAATAGCTGTGCAAAACGTATCCCATGATGATGGCAAGGTGCATAACAACAATACTGCTTTCATATCATTATCCATATCCATTTTCTGAGCCTGTGTTGGGTTGTAGGGTATGCACACATTCTCAATTGAGCATAAGAACCCTCCCTAGACCATGAGAAATAACCTTTTTGTATATATTTGAGTGTCACATATGAACACTCTCCTAGAGCACTTATTAATATTTTCTTATACCATAGTGAAGAGGTCTCTCAAATATCTCACCTTTTTGGGTCTCTAGGACATTCCCACGTAAAAACCCCACGAATACACATTCTTGGGATTTGGTTGTTGCAAGAAGAGATTGTAGAATATCATAGAAGATAGGTTAGTTAGAGAGAGATCCACTTTTTGACTTTTCAAAGGAGCACATGGGGAATAGAGCTTAGCCTATATATAGAAGCTCATTTTTGTAAAGAGGGGATCTTTTGGTCGACATGCTCTCATGTAATATCATTTATCAATGGAAGAAGCTCTTTTACTCCTACAAGCCTATTTACATTTACATGTATTGTGTCTTTGTGACTATGTGAGAGTGGTGTGTGTGTGCCTATGCATGTCCCTCCTTTGTGTGAGTAGAGTAGTTGCATTTCTTGTAATTTCCTCATGAACTAGGATCCTTGACTCCCTATTCTCCTTGTTTTCAAGCATGTGGCATAGCATGGGACAGATGCGAATGGCTTGAACATGTGGGAGGTAGGGGTGGATGAGAGGAGAGTCACTCTTGAGCTTTCCTTCTTGCTTCCATGCAAGGTGGTGAGGGTTTTTGGTCGTTCCTGGCTACAACCTCAACACTTTTTGGCACCGTTGCCGAGGATGGTCGGCCTTTCATCACTTGGAGAGCTCAAGAACATGTGGTAAAGTATTATGCTGCAATTTTTTTGCTCAATTGTGTAGGATTTGAGTTTTTGCATGGCACTTTCACCCTTCCACTGGGCCATTTGCTCCCCATTTTCTTGTTTTTGTAGGATAGTTTTAGTTCAGTTCTGTTTGATTCACAAAAACATCCCCTAACCCCCTTCTCTCTCCATCTCTCACACACATACCCTCTCTCACACTCACAATCGGGCATCCGTCTCCATCTCTTTCATCTCTTTTTTAGTGATGTCCTTGAGAACAGGGATGGAAAATTCTCTCTTCTTTCCCTCCCTCTTTTCACTTTGGAAAACGAAAATAACATTGAAACAAAGCTACTTGTTGGTGGTTGCGAATTTTTTTTTTGTTCTTTTTTCCATTTCAACAAACAATTCATTCTCGAAATTTCACATAGCAATCAGGTATGGCCTAAGCAGCGGGTGGTTGGGGAAGTTGTTCGGCTCTTCCCTCTTCAATTATCCGTATGGGTAGGTGGAGATGGAGGAATTACTTTCTCCCTCCCATTCTTGTTTTCCCACTTTTGGGGTGGAGCATCGTCTTGCTCCCCCGTAGGCCCTGGCTATGGTGGAACTGTAGCTGGTGCTCCTCAGAGTTTGTGGTCAAGCTCTTAATCCACTCCATCCGCTTGGTTGCTTGGTCATGAGGCACCCTTTCATGACAGGGTTGAGACAGCCTGTCTCCTCCGATATTTTGAGGCGAAAGAAGGCTAAGCAGTGACTCTATTGGAGCACTCGGGTCGATGCCCACTCCATAAAGATGCTTATGTGCTTGTTGTGCTCGTGCAACTAGAATCTCACTACAGTTTGACATCCGCTCGTGTTCTCCTATGGGTCCGTTGATGGCTCTCCTGCATGGTTTGAACGTTTCTCCCCCGAAAACCTTTCTAGCTCTACGCCTGGGACATAGCTGGGGGTTGAGCTTTTCATTAGTTTCCCCCTTCTACTTGAAGACACCCTTGTAGAAGCCAAGAGGTTTGTGAGCCTCCGTTTCTTGGCATCCCCTCTGACAGAGGTGGAATCTAATTTCATTTATCCATTCTATGTCTACTTCTGCTGGGGCTTAGCTATGCCCTTCAAATTCTACTTTTTGACACAATAGTTCCCTAACATCGGTGATGATTTGTGGTGGCATTCTCTACTGTCTGAGTCAAGATGGCCTCCGAAGCCCTTGCTACCTTTCAAAGGCCTTTTCCCTCATTCTATATGACTGTATGTCTTTGATATTAGGACATGATAATTGTGTATACAGTACGAAGTGAAGGCTCTCGAGGAGATCCTTCCTTGCAAAGTTGGTTGAAGGCTAGCTCTTGCATGATCACAAACCAAAGGCTTTGGCTACATTAATTTTTGGGATATGTTTTTTATTAGGCCACCTCAAGGAGTCGGTCACGTGAGAATCAAACATATCCTCTCTCTTCACACTCTCTATGAGCCAAAATTTTGTATATCCATCATGCTTGAGGGGCAAACCGTGGTGACCTTCGATGGAATGCGGCTACATAATGCCTGAAGAGTGTGATGTTAGGACTCTCCACAAATTGCAACCCAATACATACATGTTAAAGCTATTTAGGTTTTGTCTATTGATGATTAGCCCCATAAGGTCGCATACTCTATCATTACAATTGTTTTTGAGCATGTATGAGTATCTCTATGTGGTTGTACAAATGTTTGGTTGCACGTCTGGCATCATTTGGTTGGCTGTGAGTCTGTGTTTCGAATTTAAAACTTATTGGATTGTCATATTTAGAAACAGGTTTAATGTAATTGTGATATTTCACTTCCTTTGACAAAAGTTTTGGAAGCTTTTCAACTGGTTTTATGACACAATTTAAAGGGCAGTTGAGTTGCCGTTCTGAGGAAACCTATGCGTACATGATTTTTTGTATTTTGATGGCAGATCCTTCATCTACTATTTCAGTTTCGTGTGATGTGAAGCTTGTAGTTTTCGAACATTGCACACTTGGTAAGTATCTTACATCATCCCCAGCTGCAAAGTGTGCCATAACTCTCTGGTTAAGATTCCAGGTGACAGAGCTTCAAAGAATGGCAGGGTTGTCCTTCTACTTTGCTGGACTGGATTATATGCTACTTCTCCATGATTAAGCTATTGTTTCTTTTCATTTTAATACTATCGGACTATAGTACTGAAGCTCTTGATGATACACTCGGGCAACCCTATTCATCACTCCATGCCAGTTGTGGTATTGAACACCGCAAAGTAATGTCTATTTTGAGTAAATGTGTCTACCTTTCTTTGATAAAGATCTATGTATCCTTGTAGTTTCTTGATTCCATGGTATATGTTTAAAGGATATTAAATGTGATCATCCCATGAGAGGATTGAGCTTATGTCACGAGAATCTCCATGATAACTCTCTGTGAAGATAGCCTCATGGAAGGACCAGTCCCCAAACTCATTTATACCTCTTCAAGAACAGGTGTTCACTACTCAAGGAGTGAATATTTGCACTAAAAGAACTCCATTTCACTAAATTTTAGTGTGTTATCCTTACTAAGAAACTTGCAGGTTTTTTCTTCATGACTAAGAAAATCTTTTTTGAAGGTTTTTTTTCTGGTTTGGGTTTGCAAATTTTGGGTTTGACTCATTGTCTATTTGAATTTGTTAGTCCCAAGATTTCAAGACCTTGTGGACCGTAGGTTGTTTGACTGTATACATACTACCGTTCACCTGGGTAATTCTCCTGGAGGAATCTAAGGCGTCTTTGACTAATATCGGGCTAAAGACTTCTTGAAGACCTTAGGGTCCTCAGAACTCTCATTTATGTCCCCAAATGGGGTACTATCATACCGACTCCTATGGAGAGGTTTGTAGATGTGCAAGTCTGAAACATGGCCTGGATAGGTTTGTTTGAGAGTGCTTGAAGATGCTACCTATTGGATCTTGTTCTGAATGCATGAATACCTGGGTTCCCTTTCTCTCTTTCAAAAGTGCTGATTATGAACCCGTATGGTTTGCACCTATACAATGTTTTTATAAGTATATCTTAACTGCAATTGTGCATATTTTTTCGGTGGCTCTAAGAATCTCTGGTAGGAGTTTTTTTTTCCTCACTTTTATGGAAGGGAACTTTACAGATATTCTCTTGAAAATTGGTGAGGATGCCTATGCCTTGGTCCAAGTGAACCAAAAAGGGATGCTTTCAAAACAAAATTGAATCTATTCATTGTTCTGATCAGGGCTAGAACTATTGATGTTACTGACTTTGCTCCTGATATGGACCCTCATTCCATAGAAATTAAGTAACTACAGGATTCAGGCTACTTCTATAGCTATTTTGTTTTCAGGTCATATGCAGCTCGACAGACATGATACCTGGTTACTCTTCCTGATAGTCTCTTTTGGATCAACATACTTGTTGAATTATCACCTAGGTTGGAACCTTTGGGGATTTTGGATGGTCTTTGAGAACCTTATACAGATGAAATAACTTTTAGTTTCCCATTTAGTTATCTAATCTTGTCTTGGTGAGATACAAGTCTGAAAGTGGGACTGGTGGCTTTTGGTCGTTGGGGCTAACTAGTGACCTTTATATGCTTGTCAGTACACCAATTCCCTGATAGATATGTGGTCGAGAAGTATGAAGTGTTTGGCCCTGAGTAATCTAAGAGATATAGGCTTCAGACAAATAAAGGATTTGGAGTCTGCAACACAAGTCAACAAAAACATTTGTTCTTTTAAATGTTCCTAACTTTTAGGAAAAGAAGCCTGGTGTATCTGTGTTTTATAAATGAGTATAGCTCTCTGCTATTTTGTTTTCATATGAATTTTTTGATGGAATAAGAAGGTCCGAGTGATTGTTTTTTGGTAGGGAAGTAACTCCCTAGTTTTACAATGCTCATTTGAAGCTCATTTTTCATAATGCATTACAGGCCAACACACTCGACTTCAGCATTGATGATTTGCTACTGTGCTTTGCAGGAATAGCTTTGGATAAGCTATTGGAATTTCATGAATGCTTGTAGAATGATAGGAGTCATAATGTTGCACTATTGTCTAATCATTTTGTGAACCCATAATACTCATGCTAATTAGCAAGCTTGTTGTATGAGCATAATATAAATGATGTCAGGACCATATGTTAAACATGAAACCACATTCAGTGCAATATGTCACACACTCACTTGGAAATAACAGATTATGGCATCATAGAGATATAAGAGATAGGCACTATTATTCCTTACTGAGCTTCTTGATTTTTTTGGGCTATCATTTTTTGGATCGAAGGGACAAGAAGATTTTCAAGTAGACTTCTCTCTAGAAGAGCAAGTCTTGAGTAATCGATGTTCCTTGAAGTGGAAACTAAATGTTGAACTAAAGGCTATATTCTTCCTCTTTTCAAAAGCTGCCTACTTGCTCTATGTATGTTTTAATTTTAGGTTTAAATGCTCCCTGCCAAAGACTTCCCTAGTCCTACATATGACTACACAATGGGATGCATGCTGGGCTGACTACCCTCCAAGGGGATTGTGTCGCCCAGCTTTGATGATTGAAGATTTGCATATTGAGGTAAAGACTAAAGACTTGCAACCTGAAGCCTTGCAGACTGAAGAAATTGCAAATTTTGAAGACCAAAAGATTTTCAGACTTGAAGACTTCCACTTGGAACAGTTCAGTTGTGTATGTTCTTCCTTTCTAGCTTTATCGAGGACGACAAAGTCTAAGCGGGGGAGAGTGTTGGGTTGTAGGGTATGCACACATTCTCAATTGTGCATAATAACCCTCCCTAGACCATGAGAAATAACCTTTTTGTATATATTTGAGTGTCACATATGAACACTCTCCTAGAGCGCTTTTTAATATTTTCTTATATTGTAGTGAAGATGTCTCTCAAATATCTCACCTTTTTGGCTCTCTAGGACATTCCCACGTAAAAAACCCACAAATACACATTCTTGGGATTTGGTTGTTGCAAGAAGAGATTGTAGAATATCCTAGAAGATAGGTTAGTTAGAGAGAGATCCACTTTTTTACTTTTCAAAGGAGCACGTGGGGAATAGAGCTTAGCCTATATATAGAAGCTCATTTTTGTAAAGAGGGGAGCTTTTGGTCGATGTGCTCTCATGTAATATCATTTATCAATGGAATAAGCTATGTTTACTCCTACAAGACTACTTACATTTACATGTATTGTGTCTTTGTGAGTGTGTGAGAAGGGCATGTCTCTCCTTTGTGTGAGTAGAGTAGTTGCATTTCTTATATTTTCCTCATGGACTAGGATCCTTGACTCCCTGTTCTCCTTGTTTTCAAGCATGTGGCATAGCATGGGGCTGATGCCAATGGCTTGAACATGTGGGAGGTAGGGGTGGATGAGAGGAGAGTCACTCTTGAGCTTTCCTTCTTGCTTCCATGCAAGGTGATGAGGGTTTTTGGTCATTCCTTGCTACAACCTCAACAGCCTGTAATTGGGAGAATACAACATCAAACTCATTTAGATGAGCAAGAACACTATATGTGTTCTTCATACAAAGGTCATATAATTTTCTCATTAGATACACTTTTTTTTATGCTGTCTCTTTTTCATATGTGTTGCATAACTTCTTCCAAAGCTCTTCTTCACTTTCACAGTCTAATACTGTAAAGTAAACATTATCTGCTAGGTTCAAGCAAATGGTAGGCTTGGCCATTTCATCTAACTCATCCCAATCATCTTCATCCATGTCAGCAGGCTTCTTTGAAATTCCATTTACTGGCTTCCATTGCCTCCTTTGAATCAACACATCTTTAATGTGATTCTTCCATAGAGAAAAGTTTGTGCCATCAAATTTTCGGATCTCAAAATGTTGCAAGTTATAGCTCCTCCTCGGAACACTAGCACTAGACCCTGATCCACCAGATGTGCATGAGTCCTCTGATGCCATGATGGTAGAGAACTGAATAGAATGATAATGGATCTAGAAGAGTCAAAACACCAATGAATAAGTGTATCAAGGAGTAAATCGACCACTGTATAGTTGACAAAACAACAAATCTGGAAAACTTTTGCCAGTGTATCCTCTACAAAATGATCATATGAAGAGTCAAAAATATCATAAAATTACAAGTACTAACATGTTTATCTACATATTGAATCACAAACTCCAATGCATATAATGAGTTACCCAATAGAAGCAAACTGGTGTGCATGTGCTCAATATATGCAGTAAAATGAAACTAAAAGGCTGCTTGCACAACCCAAAAACTAGCCAACAACGCCTGCAAGTGTCTGTCAACTCTGATGCTTTAGACTTAAAAATCTGCATAAATTTGCAGTGGCTACTCCTACCAAAACTGAAAACCTTTTGAGAAACCTGTAGTTTTACGAGTGTGGCTAAAAAACACAGCCCCAAAGGTTGATATTTATTGTCAAAGAAGTACAAAGAACACTCTTCTTGATGTTTTTGGACTTGTGTGAAGAGAACTATGTGCGAAAGTACTCCAAAATGGCTTCAAAAGACACCCCAAAAATGCTTCAAAAATAGGCTTTGAAAGCAAAGAATGAAGCTTTGAGGGACCAAAACATATTCAAGGTAATGTTAACCTTAGTCTTTCCCCTTCTTTAGAAACCATAAATAGCTTAATGGCAAGAGATTGCCATGGTTAAGCAAGCTTCGAGGGGAATAGTACTAGGATGGGTGACCTCCCGAGAAGTACCGCAAACCTCTATCTTCCTTGATCATTGAGCTCCTCCCTCACGCACAGCCAAGGGCGCCAACAGTGACTTTGGTGACTTGGATTACAAGGTGTGCCAAGGTCTATTCGTTGGTCGCTACCTTAGTCATAAGCCTTGGAGAAAACCTTAGGTGGGTGGGTGTTCGCTTCGCTTGCACAAAAGGAACAAATCTTTTGTGTGAAAATGCTATGATATTAGTGAAGTATTTTGATGGCAATGCACCACAGTGTGCTCTCCTTCTTGAGAGCTCCACGATGATATCCTTGGAGTAGAAAACCGAGATCCTAGGGCCGCACACGGTAGTCTACACAAAGGCTACAGAATACATAGAAAAGCACAATACACAGGGAGAACAAACACAGACTTCTTAGGTGTTACAAATGCGGTCAAACTTATAGTCTATGATTGACCAGGTCACTATATTTTTTATTAAATAACATATACAAAGAATTGTTTGATGGCCATTTGGCCTTTCACATGGACACTAATGGTAACAATGGCACTCGTAGCAACTCTTGAATAAATCAAGACCGTAATTGGCTTGATTGAAGTGTCTTGTCCTACCTCAATCAAAATAAAAGGTCATCTCTCAATGATGCTAGGAGAGACATTCCTCTTTGTTTGGCATGATACCATGTGATATCTCAGGTCATTAGAGTGGGGAAGGACATTTACAAGATGAAGTCTCTCCATATAATCATTTCTAACATGTCTTAAGCCTTGTCTCCTTAACTTGATTCTTTTGATGTATTTGATAGCTTCACATTGGGTTCTTCTCATATTCTCTTCTCTTTATCTTTGCATTTCTTGGCTACATTGATTCACCTAAGCATCTCGTCTCTCAAAGGCTCTTGATAGATCTTGACTTGACAATTGCTTATATAGTTGGGAAACTCGTCTTCTTCTAGAGTGGCTCATTGTAACCCACCATAGGTAGATATTTTATTAATGATCATAGGTCCATGGCCTTGCTTTTCTAGTTTACGAGCATGTTGTTTTAATGTGTATACAAATACTAGGTCACCTTCTCTCAAGTCTTTATCCTTGACATGTGCATCAAAATAGGCTTTTTGTCTCTTCTTTGCCACATATATTCCTACTACTACTCTAAGTCTAGTCTCTCCTAAGCATTTTGGATCCATGATTCTACATGATAGCTCATGGCATGTCCATTCTTAATCCTGTGTGACCTTTAGTGTGAATATCAAAAAATCTAAAGGAAGCACAACATTTTGGCCAAATACCATCTAAAAGGGAGTGGCATCGAGTACCATTTCATAGGCCACTCAATATGCCCAAATAGCATGATGTATCTGTTTGTCTCAACCTGAATGTTTATTATTTACGAGCTTTATCAATAGGTTACATAAGATCTTATTCTTCCTGTAAGCCTATCCATTTGCTTGGGGATGGTAAGGTACATAATTGTTATGGATGATTATGAAATCTTGCAGTAGATATTCAATGACCTCATTCAAGAAGTGGATTCCTCAATTGCTCACCAATTCTACGGGCAATTTGTATCTCTTGAACACATTCTCAAAAAACAACTTTGTTATAATCATTGCACTCAATTCTGTATCCTCTTAGATCTTCTTGGTCTTGGGTCACTTCTCCTTGTATAATTTGCATGTGCCATTCTTACTCTTGGAGTCTTCATAGAGGCCAATCCAAGTTCCTCATCAAGGCTCTTTTCTGAATTGCTTGAATCTTCATCAATGTCTTCAAAACTTGTAGATATTTTACTACTAATAGAAATCTTTTGTTTACCTTTCTTTGATAAAGTTGATAAATTTTTTGGACTTAAATTTCCATGCAATCTTCCATTCCATGGATTTCAGTTGGAACTTGATGTAGAACAATAGTTAGAGTTTTATTCATAATGTATACAATAGTGTGCACAACTTTTGCCCAATAACAATGAGGTATACTCTTCTCAAACATCAAGGCTCTTGCTATTTCTGCAATATGTCTATTTTCATGTTCAGCAATACCATTCTGTTGTGGTGTGTACGTGCATGAAAACTATCGTTGACTTTCATGACCTTTTAGAAAGCTACTAAACTTATTTGACATGTATTCACCTCCTCTATTATATCTTAATGTTTGAATATAATTCCTTGTCTTCTTTTCCACCATAGCCTTAAAATTCTAGAAGTGAGTGCACACTTCACTTTTCTCTTTCATGAAATATACCCATACTTTTCATGTATGGTCATCAATGAAAGTAACAAAAAACTTGCAACCACCCATAGATGTGGTCTTTGCAGGATCCCAAACATTTTTATGTAGTATTTCTAGCCCATTCTCACTAACATGCTTGTCATGCAGAAACGATGCTCTTGATTGTTTACCAAATGACATGTTGCACATACCTTTTGCATCTCTACAACCTTGAAATGTGGTGGTCCATTGACAACCTTTGACTGCATCTATTTCAACCTCTATAAATTTGCATATCCAATTTGTTTGTGCTAGATCTCTATATCAGCAATAACTCCTACACCTTTTGCAAACATGGTGGCATTCATTTGAGGAATTTTCATATTTAATGTGAACATCCTATCCACTTTGTCTCCTTTGGCAATCAATCTTCCATCATATTTGTCCAACAGAAACTAAAGTATGTGTTATATTTGGAACATGTAGCACATCAGCAAGATGTCTTACCTTCCCCTCCTCCATAGACAGTGCTATGTTTCCTATATGCTCAATAGGATGTGATGTGTCATCACCTATTTCAACATGTCTAGGAACTAGCAATTTTTGCAAACTACTAGACCATTCTGCATGACTGGTCATGTGATTTGAAGCACCTAAATCAAAATATTAGACATTACCATTCCATTTTGAAACATCAACATACATCGTATTCATCATGTGATGTTGGACCTTGAATAGCTTGTCAGAATCATCTACACTTGTGGATGCATAATTGTTTTGATGCTTTCTGTTATTTTGATTCTTCAACCTGCAATCACGTTCAAAGTGTCCAAATTTACCACAATTCCAACATCCTTTATTGTGATTACCACAATCATTTCTTTTGAAATTTTGTGTCCTCTTTGGCTCTTGCCTCGAAATTATCCTCTACCTCCTACATGATTCTAATGTTGATCTTGGTCTGGGTTACTATTTCCTCTTCCACTTCTGAAACCTCTACCACTGCCTCTTCCTTTGCAAGAATAGAATACCTATTGAGCACTAGCTCTTCCTTGGGAGTTTGATTCCTCACCAAGATCTTCAATAATCAAGATGGACACTAGATTAGTAAAATTTGAAATATTTTCCCTGGTCTAAATGGAAGTTCTGAACTACTTATATGCGGCTCCTAAACCATGAAGGCACACTTCCACCTTATCATTATCATCATCTAGATTCACTCCAATAGATGCAAGTGACTCACATACGCTTTTGATTTTAAGGTTGTAGTCACTTACCGACATGCCCTTTTTCTCTCGTGTATGTAGCTAGTTCTTGAGTTGGAATTTCCGCGCCTTTGTATTGGTCTCATACAATGTGATCAAACAATTGCAAGCCTCTTTCAGAGTCGTCGCATCATGTATGTGCCGAATCATGCTATCTCGTATGCTAACAGATATCCTATACATTACCTTTCTTGATCCTTGATTCCATTCTTCATATGCTCTTAACTATTTTGTGGTATGATTCCTCTTTGGTAACTATAGAGTATTTTTGTTCTCACCTTTGATGTACTTCCCTTTCCAGCTTATCACTTATAAGCTAACTCATTCCATCTGCACTTGCTATTTTTGCAGCAATTTATAACACTACAAAAACACTAGAAGCAGTACCTCTGCTTGAATACTATTAGACTATGACGTGACAGTTCCATCTCAAAAAACACGGTTTTCATGTATCAACACAAAATCGCTTGAAAATCTTGACTTGGAATATTTGAGTGTTGTGAAATAGAATACAAGGTACAATTTTGCAAATTGATCTGATTTTTTTTGTGGGACCCACTTGATGGGCTCAAGATAGAGGTTGAGATGGCTCCGAAATAGAAATCTGAGAAAAAGGATTGATCCTAAAGGGATAAATCACAAAAATATTTTAAGGCCTTCTACCATCATGCCAATTTTTGTACCAATCTAAGGTCTCTTGTGAATCACATGTTCTCCATTCCTTCCCATGTACTCTTCACTATGGACCTTCTCCACAAGCTCTCTACAAGGAGCAGGATCATCCCAGGTTCATGAAACCCAACGAGAATGAACTAGAGAGAGACTTGAGGTAAGCTTTGCACACATTGTGGACAGACATAGCTCAGGACTGGAAGGTGAAAGACCTTCAAGGGAGAGACATAGAGAACATAGGCATCAAAAAGATGAACATGATTTTCCACTGCCTAGACCCCGAGAGTACCCAAGAACCCGTAGACCCTCTCAAGTGGTCAAGGCAATGAAAAACTAATTTGATGGGTCAAGAGATCCTTATGATCATGTGGCCGAGTTCAAACAAGTGTTAAGAGCCAAATAGGTGGAGGACTTGTTCACCTAGTCTGAAGAATTTGGTTTGACCCTCAAGGATACTACCTTAGCTTGGTTTCAACCCTTGAATTGTCACAATTACTGAGATACAAGTCAACTCATAGAAGAATTCATCATAGAATTTTCAAAGAGTGGCATCAAGCATGACACATCATCCTTGATCCACATATTCAAGC
This sequence comes from Ceratopteris richardii, assembly GCA_020310875.1. Lineage (NCBI taxonomy): Eukaryota > Viridiplantae > Streptophyta > Polypodiopsida > Polypodiales > Pteridaceae > Ceratopteris > Ceratopteris richardii. The sequence continues at coordinate 170,916,123 of CM035413.1, forward strand.
AGACACCCCAAGAAATAGTTCAGCTAGCTGGATGGAGATATAAACAATACGTGGAAAGATGTCCCACACCTAAATTACCCACACAAGAAAAACAAGTTTCCTTGTTTTTAGATGGGCTTCTAAGCAAAAATCTTAGATCATATGTATATCTCAAGGAGCCAATCACACTAGATCAATGCTTGAGAATGTGTATTGATATAGAAGACAATTTAGGTGAGGTGTTAGGATTGTGCAAACTCTTTAAATATTTTGGCAGTTCTACTAGTCATACTTTGAGACCCTCCACTGAGATAGATAAGATAGTCGAGTAGGTTGCAAGGAAGCTAGGAGTTCAAAATAGAAAAACACCTAGGTTCACCTCTTTGAAGCAATGCTATACTTGCGGAGGGGCCACATGGCCGACACATGCCCAATGCAAAACCAAAACATGAGAGAACTAAATGCTCCATATTGCACTATTGAGAGAAAATACACAAACTATACGGCTCAAGATTGTGCACACACAGAGATTGAGGGAAGGAAGAATGATCTTCTTCTTCTTCTACTACTACACAAAAGGAATATACAAAGATCACCTAATACAAAAATACAACTAGTGCAATATATAAAGAATAGTACATAAGGAAAAACCCAATGTTCGCAAATGAGTGAGCTGGCAAGAAAAAAGTGTCCCATCACTCTCGATAGATGAATATAGTAAAACTCACTAAAGTATCCATGACATATACTGACGTGACCACTATATATGTCAGAGAAATGAAAAGTGACACATGTCATCATCAATTATAACATATTGAACTTCATATGTCAACATTTTTGTCTTGAGAAAATCAACTAAAGAACTACTCCAATTAGTATTAGAGACACTTGGTATAGAGTGGCATGTTCAACAGGGGGTCTGATAATCGAAGTCACACAATCCTTTAGCAAAGGTCCATTGTTCTTCATTCACAACTATGTCCATTGTTGCTAAGATCTATGCCCCATCATGGGGTTCAACTTCTTTGCCTAGAAATATCATAGGTGTCTTGAAGTGACATATGGCTTTCTGTGGCACCTATGTTTCTAGCTTCTACTCTCCTTTCCTATCATGTTGTAACTTTACACATCCATGAATGTGTATCCTCATGCATCCATGAAGAATCTGATCCTATGGAATGCACTGATTCTATATCATCTTGTGTTATATGGATCGGGTTCCATTGCAAGGGTGGTACATCTCTCTAAGAATACTCTTTGAGATTGACTTTGGTAGTTACCCCTAAATGTTGCAAGTATAAGGAATTGGTTCCCCAATCCCATACTATTTTCATTTTTCTCATGAGTGGTCTACCCAAAATCATCTCATAGATGTGGTTCTTTTTGAATTCACATATGGCAAAAATATGCTCAAACTCTGCAGCACAAGTAGTGAGACTGATCCCTTCTAGCAATCCTAGTGGCTTCCCTATATGTCCATATATTTGTAGCTTCATTCTTGTAGGTCGTAAAGCTAGTTTGTCCCAATGTTTCCATAAGGAAGTGGTGGCAATGGAAATTCTTTCTCCTCAGTCTAAGATTGCCTTTGTCATATATCCTTAATATGTGATAGCGAGATAAGTGTTTCCCTCTTCTCCTTCACTCATAACTCCTATCTTATCTATATCTATTTCTAGCACTTTTCTTTGTTATCGTACATGAGATTGGGATAGCAACCTCTCGCAATGGGTTTGCTACATGTTTCCACAACTCAGGTTTAACTTTTAGTAGTTCTTCTAAAGTGAGGTGGCATTATGCTTTAGTGTGGTTAACTACTTCAGTGTTCCTAGGTATAACAAATTCTTTGTTTTTTATCATGAATATGGGAGCTCTCATTTGAATAGACTTTGATTCCCATGGGCCTATGAAATGAGGAAATTTATGTAAGGCATTAGATTCAAAGTCTAAACGTTCACTTGATTGCACATCTTCCTACTCTCCATAGATAGCGGGGATGTCTTGAGGAAATTTCTCATGAAGATTGTAAACTTCTTAAATCGAAGGGGGGTCCTCTCTCTCCTTAGCCAATTTCTCCTCTTTTATTTCCCTCAAGAACTCTTGGGAGTACTAATTTATAGAGGAAGGTGTTCTGTCATCATAGAGTTAAGAACAAAAACTTTCTGTGGAAGTAAGCTTCTCCTCTTGCTTTTACTATTTTGAGCCTCTAGTGTTGCTAAAGTTTATGGTTTAGCTTCCAATTGATCTAACCTCTCCAATAGTCCTTCAAAATGTAACTCTACCTTCACTAAGTTTGAATTATTAAAAAGACGACTTGCATCAAACATATCCTGAGTTAATTCTACCATCTTCGCACATAGCTTGGTCCTTTCAATCTCTAAGTTTGCTCTAGGATAACATTTGTCCAACTTATTTACATTTGGACCTTCTTGAAGTCAAGCATGGTAGCCCTTGAACATCATGTCCAAGCCTTCTAGAGTGGGATCTGCTAGGATCAATCCTGCTCGGGGTTGAGGTGGGATGGATGGCGAGATGTGAGTGGTGGATTGGGTGGTGGGGTTGTCTACGAATTATTTTGAGATGTGTTTTCTCCTTTTTTTTGTTTTTGTTTCTTTGAGGATTTCTTCTAGTTCACTCAACTTTATAACCTGTTGCCTTTTCATCCTTTCATGTCTATCTTTACAGGTCTTGGTTCTCCTTTTACTTGTGGCTTTTGACTCACTAGCCTTGGATTTCTTTTCCTGCTCTAGGTCTAGGGTTTTCTGAAGAGCACGTGATCTTGTAACTACCTATATATGTGAAACATTAGCCACACTTCCATTTGTTTCTACCACCAAGCCAATTACATTGATTGGGGTAATCTCTTGAGCATTGTCCAAATTCTTAGGACAATCTCTAAGGAGATATTCCTTTCCACAATTAGAGCAAAGACCTTGAATCACTATAGACTGACGTTTCCTTGGCGATAAGTGGGAAATCATGAATAAAGTGATCTTCTTGACATGTATATCATGGTCCTCTAGGTCCTTAAGGTTTATATTGTCTTAATTGAGGCCTAGGTCTGGGTTATGTGTAAACCACCTGAGTGTAATCAGACTCCCAACTAGGTTCCATCAATTTTGCATCATATGGATATGCCTCATTATGCTTTGGTGATTTAGTGTAATAAGCAAATGTGCTATCTCCATGTGTTGAATAAACCATTTGAGCATTAGGATCACTTTCTGAGATCAATTGAGATGTTGGTACTAATATCCTATGTAGGTTATCATCTATTGTTACATATTTGACTGAGATTACATTGGCAAGTGGTGTTGTTGTTGTACTAGTGTTGGTTGTGGCTCAGGTTGTGCCTCATATTGTGGTTGGTAGTGTTGTTGTGGCCTATAGTAGAGTTGTTGTTGGTATTAATTTTGGTACCTACCTAGCTATCGATAGTTTTGTCTAACCGCCTTTTTATTGTAAGGGCAATCATGAGCCATATGGTTTGTGTATTTTCTCTCAATTATATAGTATTGGGCATTTAAGTTTCCTAAGTTTTGTGTTTGCATTGGACACGCATTGGCCATGTGATTGTTACACTTATGTGTTCCTCGAGTAGCTTTGATGTGAACCTTTTCCCTATACATGGGCACTTTTTACTCTAGTGTTGGCTAGAGGTTTTTTCCCCATGTTACCAAATACTTGATACTCTCATATGTGGTGGTACTTGTTGAGATATCAAGCTCAACATGTGATGATCCAAGATGACACGTACTAGTTTTTCGTTTCTCTGACATATATAGTGGTCACTCTGGTATATGTCAGGGATACTTCATTGAGCTTTATTAGATTTATCTACCGAGAGTGATGGTACATTTGTTTCTTGCCAGCTCACTCATTCGCAAACATTAGGTTTTTCCTTATGTACTGATCTTTATATATTGCACTTGTTGTATTCTTGTTTTTTAGGTCATTCTTGTACATTCCTTTTTATGTACTAGAAGAAGAAGAAGAAGAAGATTCTTCTTCCTTGCCTCAATCTATGTGTGTGCTTCTCCTTGAGATTGAGAGTTTGTGTGTGAGCTCTCTTCCTTATCTCCTTCCTCGTGACATGGTATCAAAGCTAGTGTGGCTGTAGAGAGCTCGTGGAGGAGGCGACGGTGAAGACTACGCAGCAAGGCGTGGAGAAAACGTGATTTCACAAACGGCCTTCCTTTGCTACGAAAATCAGATCGAAGTTTCGGAGCCATCTCGACCTCTGTTTCGAGCCCAGAAGGTGGGGCCCATAGAAAAACCAGGTCAACTTCAGAAACTGTAACTTGCGTTGTGTTCGGCGACACTCACATATTCTTTATCTAGAATTTCAAGCACTTCCGTGTACTGTTGATACACAAAAACTGTGTTTTTCTAAGATCAAACTGTCACGTCATAGTGCGACAGTGTTCAAGCAAGAGTGCTGCTTGTAGTGTTTTGTAGTGTTGTGAATTGCTATAGAAATGGCAAACGCAGATGGAATGGGTGAGCTTATGAGCGATAAGCTAGACAAGAATAACTTCCATGATTGGAGATTCACGATGACGAATTTCTTGATGGGAAAAGGCTACTAGAAGTACATCAAAGGAGAGAATGAAAATGCTCCGCAGTTACCAGAAAGGAATCAGACTGTAGACCAGTTAACAGTATATGAGGAATGGAATCAAGAAGCACGAAAGGTAATGTATTGGCTATGTGTTAGCATATAGGATAGCATGATTGGACACATACAGGATGCCAAAACTCCAAAAGAGGCTTGGAGCAGTTTGGTCACTTTGTATGAGACTAATATAATGGCACAAAAATTGCAACTCAAGAACGAGCTGCATTCATTGGAAAAGAAGAGCATGTCGATAAGTGACTACACTCTAAAAATCAAAAGCATATGTGAGTCACTTGCATCTATTGGCGTGAATGTAGATGATGACGATAAGGTGGAAGTGTGCCTTCGTGGTTTAGGAGCTGCATATAAGGAGTTCAGAACTTCCATACAACACCAGGGAAAATATTCTGAATTTTGCTGATCTAGTATCTATGGTGATTATTGAAGAAAAGGATCTTGGTGAGGATTCAAACTCCCAAGGAAAGCCCAGTTCTGAGCAGGTATTCTACTCTGGCAAAGAAAGAGGCAGAGGTAGAGGTTTTGGAGGTGGAAGAGGAAATAGTAACCAAGACCAAGGTCAACAACAGAATCATGCAGGAGGAAGAGGATAGTTTTGAGGCAGGGGGAGCCAAAGAGGTCGCAGAAATTTCCAAAGAAATGATTCAGGTAATGATAGTAAAGGATGTTGGAATTATGGTAGACCTAGACACTTTGAACGTGATTGTAGGTGGAAGAATCAAAATAACAGAAGGTAGCAAAACAACTATGCATCCACAAGTGTAGATGATTCACAAAAGTTGTTCATGGTTCAACATCACATGATGAATACGATGTCTGCTAGTATCTCAAAATCGAATGATAATGTCTGGTATGTTGATTCAGGTGCTTCAAATCACGTGACCAGCCATGTAGAATGGTTTAGTAGTTTGCAGAAAATGTCAGTTCCTGGATATGTTGAAACAGGAGATGATACATCGCATCCTATCGAGCATACAGAAAATATAGCATTGTCTATGGAGGACAGGAAGGTAAAACATCTTGTTGATGTGATGGATGTTCCAAACATAACAAAGAATTTGGTTTCTGTTGGACAAATGGTTGACCAAGGATTACAAGTCAGGTTCAATGTTGATGAGTTATATGTAGAAGAATACAAACATGGTGGACTATTGATTGCCAAAGGAAACAAAGTGGGTAGGATGTTCACCTTAAATGTAAAAGTTCCTGAAATGAATGCAGCCATGTTTGCAAAAGGTGCAGGAGTTATTGCTGATATAGAGATCTGGCACAAACGAATTGGACATGCAAATCTGCAAAGGCTAAAACTCATGCAGTCAAAGGAGATCGTTCATGGACTACCAAATTTCAAGGTTTCAGAGATGCAAAAGGTATGTGCATCATGTCAATTCGCTAAACAGTCAAGATCATCATTTCCACATGACAAGCATGTTAGTGAGAATGTGCTAGAAATAGTACATACAGATGTTTGGGGTCCTGCAAAGACCACATCTATGGGCAGTTGCAGGTTTTATGTTACTTTTATTGATGACCATACACGCAAAGTATGGGTATATTTCATGAAAGAGAACAGTGAGGTGTTCACTCACTTCCAAAATTTTAAAGCTGTGGTGGAAAAGCAGAAAGGGAAGTACATTCACACATTAAGATCTGATGGGGGAGGTGAATACATGTCAAACGAGTTCAGTAGTTTTCTAAAAAATCATGGAATTCGACGTCAGTTTTCATGCAGGTACACACCACAACAGAACGCCATTGTTGAATGCAAAAATAGACATATTGTAGAAATAGCAAGAGCCTTGATAGCTAAGAAGAATATGCCTCATTGTTTTTGGGCAGAAGCTGTCCATACTGCTGTATACATCATGAACAGAACTCTGATTGCTGTTGTACATCAAGTTACACCTGAAGAGAAGTTTACAGGTAAAAAGCCAAACTTATCACAACTGAAAGTTTTTTGTTGTATTGCTGGTGTACATGTCCTAGATGAATTGAGGACGAAGCTTGATCCAAAAGCTGAAAAGTGTGTCTTCATTGGATACTCCCTTGAGCAAAAGGGATATAAATGTTATAAACCACTCACACGACAGGTAAAAGTGAGCAGAGATGTGGTATTTGATGAAATGTCAAGCTTCTATGCAGATGCCAAAGAAGGACTGAGTCTTGAACCAAATGACAAAGAAAATGTTGAAAAATCAAGTGCAGAATCTGAGGTCTTGAGTGGACCGGATAAATCACCAAGCAATATGTTCCAACTCAAATCCATGGAGTAGAAGATTACGTGGAAATTTCAGTCCAGCAAATTCATCAAATATAATCAAGAAAGGTAAAGAAAAGCTTTCTACTGGTCATAAAAAATGTGCAGGTTTTGAAGACGTTGATGGAGATTCAAGCGGTTCAAAAAAGAGTCTTGATGAGGAACTTGGATTGCCCTCTATGAAGACTCCAGGAGTAAGAAGGGCACATGCAAATGATACAAGGAGAAGTGACGCAGGACCAAGAAGATCTGGGAGGATGCGGAATTCAGTGCAACGATTGACATATGATAGTTACATGGCTCACCATTATGCCTACATGACAAAGGTAATACAAGATGCTGAACCTTCTTGCTTTGAAGATGCAATTGGAATTGCAGATTGGAAAAAAGCTATGGATGAGGAGATGGCTGCACTTTATGGAAATGATACGTGGAAGCTGGTTCCATTGCCGCAAGGAAAGAAACCCATAGGCTGTAAATGGGTTTACAAGGTAAAGCATAATGCTGATAGCAGCATAAGCAAGTATAAAGCACGATTGGTAGCTAAAGGATATGCACAGACATATGGCATTGATTATGAGGAAACATTCAGCCATGTAGCTAAAATTTCTACTGTCAGGACACTTGTTGCATTAGCTACAACAAAAGGATGGACTTTGCATCAGATGGATGTGAAGAATGCTTTCCTACATGGTGAGTTACAGGAAGAAGTATATATGGACAAGCCACAAGGATATGAAGATTCAAAGCATCCAGAATATGTTTGCAGGTTGCAAAAGGCTTTGTATGGGCTGAAGCAGGCTCTGCGTGCATGGCATGCAAGGATTGCTGATTACTTAACCAGCATTGGGTTTTCTATGTGTGACGGAGATCATTCACTATATGCAAGGAAGGTTGATGATGGCATCACGATTGTGGCCATTTATGTTGATGACTTGATTGTAGGTGGCAATAATGAAGAAAGCATCAAAGAGGTAAAGCAGCTTCTTATGCAGGAATTTGACATGAAAAATCTTGGTGTGTTGCGCTATTTCTTGGCCATTGAGTTTATACATACAGAAACATGTATATGGATGTCACAAAGACAATATGCCTTGAATATGCTGCAAAAGTATGGTATGGCTGGTTGTAAGCCAATTTCTATGCCATTAGATCAGAATTTGAAGTCCGATACTACATCAGGTGAAGCATTGGAAAATGCTACTATGTATAGGAAAATTGTGGGAAGTCTTATATATCTTACAATTACACGGCCTGATTTAAGCTATACTGTTGGACTTGAAAGTCAGTTTATGCAGGTTCCAAGGAAGCCACATTTGGATGCTCTAAGGCATCTCTACGTTATGTGAGTGCTACTTTGGATTATGCATTGTTTTATGAAGCAGGTGTAGATTTGCAGGTTCATGGATACACCGATGTAGATTGGGCTGGTAGTACTCTAGATAGAAGATCTACTAGTGGCTTTCTTTTCTCACTTGGAGGTGAAGCTATTACATGGAGTAGTAAGAAGCAACCCACAGTTGCTTTGTTGAGTACAGAGGCTGAGTATAGAGGTGCTGCAATGGAAGCATGTGAGGCATCATGGCTAGAGATGTTACTTGCAGATTTAGGTATGGAAGTGCAAAAGCCTATCACTATCTATTGTGATAATCTTAGCAGCATACAGTTAGCATAGAACCCTGTTTTCCATGCTAGAACAAAGCATATCAAGGTACATTATCACTTCATCAGAGAGAAGGTATTAGCAAGTGATATTGATCTTGTTTATGTGAGAAAACATGAGCAAGTTGCTAATATTTTCACCAAAGCACTTGGAGCTGAGAAGTTGAAGAAGTTTCGGGAGATGCTTGGATTACAGGATATGACATTGAGCTTGAGGGGGAGTGTTGAGATATCAAGCTCAACATGTTATGATCCAAGATGACACATACCAGTTTTTTGTTTCTCTGATATATATAGTGGTCATACCGGTATACGTCAGGGATACTTCATTGAGCTTTATTAGATTTATCTATTGAGAGTGATGGCACATTTGTTTCTTTCCAGCTCACTCATTCGTGGACATTAGGTTTTTCCTTATGTACTGATCTTTATATATTGCACTTGTTGTATTCTTGTTTTTTAGGTCATTCTTGTACATTCCTTTTTATGTAATAGAAGAAGAAGAAGAAGAAGATTCTTCTTCCTTTCCTCAATCTATGTGTGTGCTTCTCCTTGAGAGTAAGAGTGTGTGTGTGAGCTCTCTTCCTTATCTCCTTCCTCATGATAGTACTTTGTACTTAGGGATATTATTCAGCTCTTACTTCAGTTCACTATATCGTCAATAGAAAGAGCTATTCCAGCCATCGTCTTCTTTGTGTGTGTTGCTACGTTTGTCCTCGTTGTGTGTGCTTCTCGTGTGTCTCTCGCACTTCTACACACACCCAACAGTGGTATCAGAGCAGGTTCAGCTCCTTCTCAAGTTTTGGTTTTTTGCATCACGACACGCACGCACTTTTAATAGTGCAAATCGACTTCGGAGCATAGAACTATGAATTTCAGCAGCCAAGAAACATTTCCACCAGGTGCGCTGGAGTTTTACCCCCATTTCTAAGCCATTCACACAGTCAGAATGGCCATCAGAGTGACGGTTTGTGAGCTGAAATTTCAGCATTCATTTCAGCTTTCGTCGAAGCGAAGATTTTATCACATTCTTGTTCTTTTGTGAAATGGTAGGCAGCAATGACTTGTTTGGCATGCTTCAAGCTAAAGATAAGCTTGATGGAACCAATTATCCGATGTGGTCTTACATGATGAAAAAGATGCTCAAGCCCATGCTTTGATTGCACTTTTAGTGAAGCATCATATAGTTCCACACATTCGGTCATGTTCTACATCAAGACAGGCATGGGACACTCTTGTTTCTTTGTATGCCGTGGGTAATGAAGCACGTGTTGCATACTTGAGGATGTATGTATGGATGAAAATGAGTCAATGGATGTGTATGTGACACACATCAAGGACTTGAAGAAGCAACTGACAAACATAGATGAGATCATTCCAGATGCATGACTCATTTCTACATTGTTGAAAGGATTACCAGAATCTTTCTGTTTGGTTGCAAAAGGAAATCCTAATATGTATGCATTTGAAGAGGTTGTGTCTCTTCTTTTGCAATAAGAGCAATCTAGAGTGAATAGGAGTGGTTTGATTGAGGGAATGCAAGCACTTGTTATCTCACAAAAGGGGAAAAGAAAGTATGGTTCAGCTTTGGGTTCATCAAAACCAAAGCCTCAAGCTTCCTCTTCCACTCATTCCTCTAATGATGGTGATTTTCAAAAGAAGGAGATGCAAATATTGTCGAAAGGTTGTTCGTCCTATTGATGAGTGTAGAAAGTTTGCTAAACGCAATGAAAAGAAGAAGGAATCCGGCATGTTTATTGCTGAAAATTTAGCAAATGCAAAGAATGATGAAGCTAACATGGCTCAAGATTTTTGGGCATGTGTTGTTAATGTCATTATGATGCTTCTTTGCATTCTAAATGTATGGTTATGAGTGAGGCTGATTCCGATTGTTTATTTGATAGTGGTGCTTCAAAGCACATAACATCATGCAAAAGATTTTTCATGTGTGCAAACAATGCCTCTTATCCTATCATTGGAGTAGGAGAAATTGAGCTTACTGCTGCAAATGGAGGTGTGATTCTCTTGAAAAATGCATTGTATGTGCCCGGTATAAAGAAGAATTTAATTTCAGTTCCGTTGATTGCCAAAGCTGGACTTCATGTTCATGATTTCAGCAATGGTGATGTTATCGTGATGTTCGGTACATTATGTAATGGTTTGTATTGCATGGATACATACAAGAGGGTTGCCTCGAATTCCTTGGTTGCTCATACTTCTTCCATGGCTGAAATGGAGCTTTGGCATACTTGTTTTGGTCACTTAAACTTCAATAGTTTGCTTTACTTACAAAAGAAAGACATGGTTATTAGCTTGCCTACACTTGAGTCCATTGAAAAGCATGCATGTGAAGGTTTCATTCTTGGAAAAATGCATTGTGCTTATTTTCCAAAAGATAGTAATACACACACTACAAGAAAATTACAGCTTGTTCATAGTGATGTATGTGGTCCCGTCAAGACTCCATCTTTTGGGAAGCATGTATATTTTGTTACCTTCATTGATGATGCTACTCGCCATACATGGGTGTATCCTATGAAAGCAAAGAATGAGGTATTTTCTTGCTTCAAAGCATTTTTAGCTATGGCTGAAAATTTTTCTTCACAAAAGCTTTTGACTCTATGCACGGATCGTGGTGGTGAATACATGTCACATGAGTTTAATGCTTTTCTTCGTGAAAGAGGTATTTCACACCAATGTATGGTGTCATATACACCTCAACAAAATGGTGTTGTCGAGCGTAAAAATAGAACTCTACTTGAAATGGCACGATGTATGGTTAAAGGAAAGCATCTTCTTGATAAGTTTTGGATGGAAGCGGTCATGTGTGCAAACTATGTGTTGAATCATTTCCCTACAAAAGCATTGAGAGTCATCACTCCTTATGAGGCTTGGAACGGTCATAAGCCTATGGTTAGTCATATGTGTGTGTTTGGTTGTTTGGCATATGCTCTTGTGCCATCACAACAACATCACAAACTTGATGACAAGGCAAAGAAATGTATATTTGTTGGTTATAGTGCTGAAAATAAGGGATATCGTTTGTACCATCCATTGACAAACACAATTATTGTGAGTCGAGATGTGGTATTTGCTGAAAATTCAGTTTTCCCTCTACTTGAATGTAAAAAACAGCTAACAATTAGCTCACAAGATGTGTTCGATACACTCATGCCTTTGTTCCAAAATGATGCGCTTGACTGTGGCCATGTAGACCAGCCAACTGAGGCTCAAAGGGCTGAAAAATTCCAGCAAATAGGGCTGAAAATGCAGAGAATTTCCAGACAAACATGGCTGAAAAATTTCAGCCAAAAAATATCAAAACTGCTGGAAATTTCCAACCACATATGGTTGAATATTTGCATCAAAATATGGTTGAAAATGAGCATGAAATTCATCCCACGTATGATGTACATGTTGAAGATATATTACATAATGAACGCATGTCTATCAAGAGTGCACAATCTATGCCAAAGTGGCTAAAACAAACTTTGCAGGACAGCAAATTGAGTGCACCTTTACTTGGTAGAACAAGATCAAGCTCTCACCATGCATCAAGTAATTTTGTGCATTATTCTCTTATTGCTACAGCATGTAATGAAGAGCCACTTTCTTTTGAAGATGCATGTGACGATCCACAATGGATGAGTGCTATTCAACCAGAAATGGATTCCATACATAGGAATGGTACTTGGGAGTTATGTGAATTGCCAAAAGGAAAGAATGCCATTGGTACAAAGTGGGTTTACAAGATTAAGAGAAAGTCTCATGGTAGCATTGATGGCTACAAAGCTAGATTGGTTGCCAAAGGATATGTGCAACAATATGGCATTGACTATGAGAAGACTTTTGCACTTCACATATGACTACCATTTGTACCATGGTTGCATTGGTTGCCCATCGAGGTTGGAAAGTGCATCAATTGGACATAAAAACAGCCTTCTTGAATGGTGATTTGCAAGAAGAGGTTTATGTAAAGCAACCTCCTGGATTTTGTATGAAAGGGAAAATGCATATGGTTTGTCGCTTGCATAAAGCCTTGTATGGTCTCAAGCAAGCTCCACGTGCATGGTATGAAAAAATCCATAAGCACTTGATTGCTCTGGGTTTCACATGTAGTCCGATTGAAAGCACACTCTATGTACGCAAAAATGGGGCTAATCTTATAGTGCTTGTTCTTTATGTCAATGACATACTCTTGATTAGGTCATGTGATGCAAAACTTGACATTCTTATGTGTGATTTGCAGCATACTTTTGATGTCACTTATCTTGGTCTTTTGAGCTACTATCTTTGCATCCAGTTTGTATCCGTTGAGGGTGGAATTGTTATGCATCAAGCAAAGTATGTTGAAAAACTACTTCAGCGTTTTGACTTTGAGGATTGCAAGCCAGTTTCCACACCAGTTGAGACAGGATTTAGATTCTCAATTGAGGATTCCAGTGATGCATTTGACACTTCTCTTTATCAGCAAGCTGTGAGATGTCTTATATATGCATGCAACACAAATCCGGATATACAGTATGCAATTTCCTAGTTGAGTCGTTTCATGCATAGCCCTGGGACTAAGTATTGGAAAGCAGTGAAATGTGTGTTTAGATATCTTCGAGGCACTTTGAGCTTATGTCTCTTTTATGGAAGAGATATTGAGCCATGCTTGCATGCTTTTACAGATAGTGATTAAGTTGGTTGTTATGATACTCGCGTGTCCACTAGTGGTAATTGCATTTTCCTTGGAGACTCATGCATATCTTGGTTGAGTAAGAAGCAACCTACAGTGGTGACATCGAGTTGTGAAGTTGAGTACATGGCAGTTTTCACAACTATGGTGGAGTGTATATGGCTGAGACGCCTATTAATGGATCTTTGCATGGAGATTGATGCTGCTATGCATATTCTCACTGATAGTCAGAGTGCTTTGGCTGTTGCACAAAACCTAGTGTTTCATGCACGGACCAAACATATTGAGGTGCAGTATCACTATGTGATAGAGCGCCTTCATGCAATAGATATTGATTTGGTATATGTGCCTACACATGATAATGTGGTAGACATATTCACCAAAGCTCTTCCACGAGAAAAGTTTGAAGCTTTTTGCAAAGCGTTAGGCTTATTACCTTGTGGGGGCCGATCTGTCACTCCCTGTATGTGTTCACATCATTCCCTCCAGGGGTGTTTGTTACACTTATGTGTTCCTCGAGTAGCTTTGATGTGAATCTTTTCCCTATACATGGGCACTTTTTACTCTAGTGTTGGATAGAGGTTTTTTCCCCATGTTACCACATACTTGATACTCTCATATGTGGTGGTACTTTGTACTTAGGGATATTATTCAGCTCTTACTTCAGTTCAATTTATCGTCAATAAAAAGAGCTATTCTAGCCATCGTCTTCTCCGTGTGTTTTGCTTCATTTGTGCTCATTGTGTGTGCTTCTCGTGTGTGTCTCGCACTTCTACACACACCCAATAGTGATCACCTCCACAAATGTAACATCGCTTCACTATGATCACCTACTGAGCATGTCTATTCTAGATGGCTAACTTTAGTGCTACTTGTTCACCCAATTCATCTATTGATGTCATGGCTTTGGATGTGATATTGGTGGAATAGTTTGAATCCTTGTAGAGTTTAGAGAGTTTCAGTTCATCACCCAAGTTGTCTTCGATATAAATACACATTCTTAAGCATTGTTCTAGGGCACATGGCTCCTTCAAATAGACATATGACCTTAATTTTTTGCTCAATAAACCATCTAAAAACAAGGAAACATGTTTGGCTTGAGTGGGTAACTCTAGGATACATCATCTTTGAATGTAATGTCTGAACCTATGTCTTGCTAATATGATCGTTTCAAGTGGTGTCTAATTGAAGCTATGGATCAAGGATGAAATGTTATGTCTAATTCTTCTCTTGGAGAACTCTGCTATGAAACTATCTAACAAATGTGTGATATTCCTAAACTGATCTTGAGATAATGGTTGAAACCATGTTAGAGTTGTGTTCCAAAAGCCTCGTATTGAGTAAATAATTCATCGACATGTTCTTCTCTCAATACTTCCTTAAATTCAGCTACATGATTGTATGGATCTCTCATGCCATCAAAGTAGTTCTTCATAGACTTCACTAATTGACTACGTCTCAAGATTCTTGGATGCTCTCTTGGTCTATGCAATGGAAAGTCATCCATACCCCTTTGATTCCTATGCATTTTGCCTCTTTCTCATTATGTTTTGGCAATTTCTAATCTTGATCTTTCTCTCTCTATGGTATATACAAAACTCACTTCAAGTCTTTCCTTGGATTTTTGTTTTTGCGCCCCTAGGGTGTGAGAAGATCGAACTTTGTTTTGACTATGAGGATTAGTGTACTTGTGTGAGGGGAAGCTCGTTTCACCCTTCCATGTGTATGCATGTTGCTCTATAACAACAAACACCCTTTCAGAAATGTTGTGCAAATAAATGACTTTAGCTATAACATAGGGATCTTTGAACTCGTGTATGATTATACCATCTGCATCATTAGGTTTATTAGGCTTGAATCTCCAAAATGTTTCATCAATTTCTATATTTATAAAGAGCTTTATGCTCGTGTTGTCTTGGGGAATCCATTCAGGTGTTATGATCTTTATTAGAGGGTATTCATGTCGAAGGGTTCTAGGCTCTCTCTCTTTGTTCTTGTGTTCCAGATCTCCTATTTCAGACTCAAGGATGACTGATTCAAATTCATCTATCCTATTAGGTAAGTTGGTTACCACATACATGGTTCCTTCCTTATCTAGATAGGACCTATCTTCAAATTTGACCACCTTGCTTTTCAACTTGTTGTCTTCTAGAATGAACAACTTGTGGTGCCTAAGGGGGGGAGAAGGTGGAAGGGGGGATTTCTTACAATTATAGATCCTTCTACCTTAGAGACACTTGCAATTTATCAATCAACCACTCTCTCGGAGGCTTACTAAAATTGACATCTTTCCTTCCAAATATTCTAGAGCATTTCACTCCTAATAACATTCCATAGAGGAGATAAGAAACCAGTTTCTTCCCCAAGCAGAGCTTGCTTAAGAGATCTTAGGCAAAAAAAGGAGCTTGCTTATGCACTACCAAGTCAAGATTCTCTTAGGATAATTAAAAAAAGGTGACTTAAGTCTTCTCTACTATTAGAGCATCATGCACCATGGGGAAGCACCACAAATTTTATTGGCCTTCACATTGGTCCATATTTCTTGGTGGAGAATCTAGCACATACGGAATGCTTTCTTGTTCTCAATAAGTTGGTGCCATAGGTCCTTGAACTTGAATTCCTATCCAACCCAATACTAGTTCAAAAACCATCTCTTGTTAAGCAAGTAATGGAAGTCCACATTTCTTTTTATTTTCATAATAACTTCCATTTTTTTTCCATTTTGCCACCTCAGAGTTTCCAAGCAGATGGTTTCCTAGCCAAGAAGGAGCCAAGCTTTCAAGTCATCCCAAGCATTGATTTTGTGCCTTTAAAGGCCCTAATTTCTGAAGTCAGCTATGATTTGGATCAATATCCTCAAATATGATCTAATTTCTTCTATATTGGTTCCAGAGGTTCTTCGATATATGAAAACCTTTGTACCACAACCTTTTAGGACATTCTCAAATTCCACTCGTGATATCACCAATCGAGAATCAAATGGAGCCGTGTTGTTTGATGCGAGTAACCCACTTCCAATCATTACTGATGGTGTAGAAGGCCTCCATCTTGTTCCACCCTTTCCACATGGAGCACACAAGATCCAATGGAAAGAACAAGAGAGTGATTGAGTCGAGAGCTCTCCATGGGGATCCCTACAAAAGAGATGATGCCACTATTTCTTAAAGTAAGCTTAGCCTAAGAAGCTTCTTCATTAATCAAACTTTAATCGTCCATTTGGCCACCATCTTGTTGTTCAAGGCTTCTACATCCAAATAATCAGTCCACCCACATCCTTCGATCTAGAGTAGATTTCCCATTTGATCTTTGACACACCTCTTCTATTGGGATTCCTCATCCAATAGAACTTTTTACAAATCCTTTCCAACTTCCACATCTCCTTGTTGCATGACCTCCAACATGCGAAGAAGTTTATGATGGAGGAGATAGAGAATGTGTTGACCATCATTGCATATCCAAGTACATTGAGTTACATAGATTTCTAGTAATGAAGCTTTTTGTTAAGCTTGGAAAGCACCCAATCCTATCCTCGGCCCATCAAAGTACCAAAGTCTATGGGGATCCCCAATAGACAAAAGACTTGGCCATTGGGAAGCTCCTAACATCCTTGAACCATAAAGAAATGTGGGGCAGACCAAGAAGGGATTTGTGGAAGTTTTTTGGTGGTCGATTCTAGATCTAGAGGCCTCACCAAAAATGTCAAGGCAATTCCAAAAGCAGGAGACACACATATTATAATTATGAACAAACATATTAGTGATATCAGCAAAGAGTCTTAGAATCATGAGATCCTAGCTACAGGGGAGGGAGACACCCTAAATTTGTGCCAATTGCACTTGATTATGAACAAGAGAGTTGAGCCCATCAGTTGATAATAAAATTCCTTGGAAGCATGGCAAACATTTTTATGAACTTAGTCCCACAATCGAGGTCCTTAAAGGGATCTGAGGATAAAATCCCATTCCAATCTGCCATACACTTTGTCAAAATCAATCTTGAGGAAGAGAATATTTTAGGAAGAATCTTTTACATAATAAATTCTCTCCAAAGAAATGAAGACATTGGGAATGGATCTACCTTTCATGAAACATTTTTTATCTTTGATTGATCCACAAGAAAAGATGGTCCACAATGCAATTGGCAAGGAGCTTGGTGAAGGTCTTGTAATTTCTAGAGCATGACAATAGGCCACTAGTTTTCAACTCTATTCTTACTATCTTTCTTGTGGATGATGTTAATTACACCTTCGTTCAAGCATCTTGACAGTGGACCAAAGCTAAGCACCTCATGCTAAACTAAGCACAGAGGAATCATCATTACATCTTTAAAGTTTTTGAAGAACTCGTAAGGTTGTCAACCTAAGGCTTTTATTTTGGGGAGGGTTTTAATCACTTCAAGGGTCTCCTAACCAATCAAGGGATATCAAGAAGGTGCATGATTTCTTATACATTTTTTTCATATTCAATTCTTGAGATGGTGGTCATGCAATCGTGGAGTAGAAACCCCAAGAATTTGGTTGAAATGATTGAAAATCAATTTGTAATTTTCCTTGTCCAAGAGCACTCCACACCATTGTGACCAATCATTTAGGGAAGAGCTTCTTTGCTTTGTTTCTTTAAAAATCTACACATTTCTTTAGTTTATTTATCGATCTTGCCTACCTACCACTCTTAAAAGTACATATGTAGCTTTTTCCTCTTAATTTCCACTTTGTATCTACGGATTCTCTTGATCTTAGGTGTTCCTTTTGCAAGAGTTTCCTTTATTGACTTAATCCCTAGCCAAAAAAGCCTTTTATAAAGATTCTCCCTTTTAACCCTATGGACATTTTGTATTTCCTTCTATGCTCTACGTAAAAGAGCATGGCTTCAATTGAGAATAATAATCCAATTCCTAGAAGGAGAGGAATGATCCCTAAAGTATGTCTCCAGGCAAGTGAGATTTTGCATTGCATCGAGGAGACAAAAACCACCATAGGATTGACATGGAACCAAGGATCTTTCCTATTCTTAATGAAGGGTTTAAACATTAAAATTATAAGGTAGTGATCGGACACAAAAATTTCCATGTTTAGAAAGAGAGAGAGAGAGAGAAAGAGAGAGGGGAACCCCAAGTTAAGAATGATGCTCAAAGAAATGTGGCCTCTTTCAAGCGTAACTTTATGCAGATCGACACCAAATTGTAGGTTTGACAAAGAAACATCCTCAAACTCCTTAATCTCAACTAGATCATAATGAATCTCCAACAAGCCCTCACAACCTTTCTTCCATCCATCAATAACTCGACCTCTTCGCGCCCAACTATCAGAGAGATCTTCCATCATGTTAAAATGACCACAAGGGATGATATTTGAGGGCAAGGAATCCAAAGACTTCCACATATTGATTCTCCCCAAATCTTGATTCAAGGCGTACAACAAAGCAATGGTAAAGGGGTGCGATCCACCAAAAGAAGTGGTAATCCATATGTGGTATAGATCATCTATGGATCTCATTAATAATGAGGACCACAAACACGAGATACTATAAAGTTTCTTAAGAAGCAATCATTTTTTATTGGGTTAGTCTTTTAGTATTGAAGTGTTACCCCTATTTATCTTGTTTTCTCTTAGCAACAAGAGCGCAATGGGAGAGTAATTTTCCCTGGCAATTGATATTTAACGATTGATGGGGAGTGATATACAAGGAGTCTGCATACTCTTTTAATGCAAGATGGCACCCCCAAATTTGTGTCCAAGTTGATCTCAATAAAGTTCTTCCCTCCAAGATCAATATTAGCCAATATGAAACATATCTTTTGGAGCAAGAAGTTATCTTTAAGAATTTACATAATGCTTTCTTTCATCATTGCATGCAAGATTAAGGACTGCCCACTAAGATAGAGAGCCCAAAAGACAAGATAAGAGTGAGAGAAGTTACTCAGCCACAGTGACAACTAGTGAACCTTGCATAGTCCAATAGAATTGAGAACCTAATTTAGAAAATCCTTTTTGAAAATGCAAAAGGTTGAAGAACTTTCTGAGCCAAGTTGTGAAAGGAGTTATTTTGTAGAAAAACACCTATTTTATGGATAACCGTGTATGCATCTTGAAAATGAGAAGCAAAAATTTTTCCCTTAACTATATATACTAAGAGATGAATTCTACCTTGTTTATCTATATAGAGTTTTGATTCAATTATGAAAGGTTCTCCCACACACATGGATTCTTCTCTTCTTGTTTTTGAGATATTAAGATCAAAAAGCTAATATGATCCCTTCAACTACGTTCAAAGGCTAATGTCGAGGTAGACTTCCAATATTGAAACTTAGACCTTTAGTCCAGGGCAAAACATGTTAACCACTATAACATGCACCTGTCACCTTCGTATATACTCTTTCTAACATGAATGGAGAAGGAAGAAAATAGAAGACAAACACGTCTATCCAAGTGTCATAAGCAAAAAAGTATGCAAAGATAACTCAAAAGGATAATCAAGTAGCAATGCAAACGAGTTTTTCTAAATGAAACCTCCTAGAAAATAGTAGAAGTTTCACTAATTTTATAGATCTTCCTTATTCACTTCGATTTTATCCTTAAGATTAAAAAGAGCTAAATTTTCAAGATTAAAGATAATTCTATTGGATAAGCACATGCTTTGTCTTTGAGATTTTTGCTACACTAGAAAAAAGGTCCCCCTTTTCTTATATGAGGTGTACATAAAAAGCAAGTCCTAACATTTTTACTGCAAAAGAGAATCTAAAAGTGTGATGGCCTCAAACACCACGGCTTCCATGCTTCAAATTAGAAACTTCCAAATTACTCTCATCGTTAGATAAGTGGTTGACATGGTTCACAAATATATTACAACTTTTTCAATGAAAACTCATCTAGAGCTTGGAGGATTCCAATGAGGGATAAGAGCTATGACAAAGATCAATGAAAGGTCCATCATGCAGTTGTCTATACCAAACACCCAAGCCACTTCCCTATGAGATAACAAAGCGAGTATATCTATCATTAGTCCACCATTTTGAGATCGGGTTAAGCTAGCCATTAGAAGCTCCCCTTAGTAATGATATGAACATTTTCAAGTACCTCATTTTTATCCCATTTTTTATTACCCCAAAGAAAACTAAAAAATCAAAAGTCATGTCCAATTGGGTATGGTGTAGTGGAATGCCTTAAATGCCTTGGGGCAAAGTGCCTAAGTTCAAGTCCCACTTATTGGACATTTCAAAAATTCTTGTTATCTCAAAATAAAAAAATCAAGAGTCAATCAATGGTCATGTTCATTTGGAAGAAGAATCCCTCTCTCTCAATGGTCATGTTCATTTGGAAGAAGAATACCTCTCCCAATGGTCACGTTCAATTGAAAGAAAAGGTTTGCACGTATACCACATTTTTTATAAGTATCCTTAGCGTAGTAGAGTGCTCAAAGCGAATAGAGCCGAAACACCTCAAAGAAAGGAAAGAGTAAAGAAACCCTACTCTTGAATGTCCCTCACTTCGGAACCCTTCTACCTGAGAGTTCCACGAGATCTCCATGGGAGAACAAAATGAAAACTCTGTATCGTAATCAAGATAATCATGATATCTATAGCTCTTCAACACTTTCTCAATTCCTCTATGTGTGTGTGCACACACAGACACACAGAAATGGTGGGCTGGAGGGCGTGGACTGTCAGTGGCAAACACAGAAGACTTACACGGAATGGTCTGCTCATAGGCCAGGTAATGGAGGACACACGGCCATGGGTCATCCAGTCATGCACAGGTCACTGGAAAAAAGCATCTCAAAGTACCAGTACTACACGCTTGTTCAGTTCCCTTTTCAGCATAGCGGCTGGCATGCACCATCATTATCTTAAACGATTCCCGTCCATAGGTCACACACCATGCACCTCTCTTTGCAGCAGTGGAGCAACTATGTTCCATCAGAAGGCAGAAATTGTGTACAGAGATTAACTGACGACCTGTGTC
Organism: Ceratopteris richardii; assembly: GCA_020310875.1. Taxonomy (NCBI): domain Eukaryota; kingdom Viridiplantae; phylum Streptophyta; class Polypodiopsida; order Polypodiales; family Pteridaceae; genus Ceratopteris; species Ceratopteris richardii. The sequence continues at coordinate 170,937,295 of CM035413.1, forward strand.
GCTCCATTATCATTACAGGCTTCCGGACGCCTGTACAAGGAAAAGAAAATAGAGTAAAACGCTGAATTATACGTTCTCAACACGGAGGAGACTGTCAAATTTTATGTACCTTTGACAGGAAATGGTTAAGAAACATGCACTCGACCTCTTTTGTTCTGTGTCTCACGCTCTCTATCTCTGAGCATGGTTCTTTCGCAGTTGTGCCATTGAAGATGCCGACATGAACACGCAGAAGCAAATTGCAATGTTGACGAGGGAAGGAGTCTCCTCAATAGAACGGTTTTCTAATATACAATGAAACAGGTAAAGGATTCAGTGCTACGCTGTCAAGACAATCAAAAGTCTGTTAACCTAATGCACCTTCGACAGATGATGGCTCTGGAACGTGGTCGGAATCTTCACCGCGTTACGAACAAGGGTGGCGATGTACATCCCTCTCGCTCCCCCTCGTGTGTGCTCCGCGGGCCGCGACCCCCACTGAGCACGATCATCTAACACAACCTAAAAGGAGGTACGTTTCTAGTTCGTAGATATCTTACACGCACTCTGCATGAACAAGTTTGGTGGTTCATCGACTCACGAGTATGTCTGTCAGTAAGTTATGAGCACAGAATTGAATGATCAAACTTCCGTTCAGAAAGTCCTCACTCTTTTTTTTTTAAATGGAGGTTTGGCCGAGGCTTACTTCTCTAGGCGTTAACTTTGAAATTGCAACTGTACAAGGAAGGGCATAGTACCCATGGGACCCCCCTTATCCCATAAAAACATACATGGTTAAATTGCAGTCACAACTATCGCGGGGCAGAACAAATGATGGCACATCAGTCACAAGACACAACTTTCCATGTTAAACATGTCCCTTACATATTGCTGGTGGGGGTTGAACCCTCATCCCCGCCTCAAGAAGCGAGAGGCCCAACCACCCGAACAAGCGGCCTAGGACAAAGTCGTCACTCTTAGTGCGGTTATGATCAGAGTATTAAATGATCAAACGTCGTTCTACTTTGAGTCGTAACACGCTCGGTCGACTGGATTCTTGAGGAGAGGGTGAGCGTTCGACCCTTCTCAATGACAGGATACCAAGCTTTGGCAATTAACCAAGTTGTCTTATCCTCGTGTTGCATTCGAGCCATTGTAATCATTCTGTTTAATCTTTTTTTAGTGGGATACAGGGGGGTCCCGTGGCTACTATGCTCATTCACCTTGTACATTTGTTCTTTCCTTCTGTGTGGGATATGGGGGGTACCGTGGCTATTATGCTCATTCACCTTGTACGTTTTTTTTTTCAAAATTTGGGTCTCGTTGGTACTATGTTCATTCACCTTGTACATTTGTTCTTCAAAAATTAAAGCCGAGGGAGTAGGCTTAGGTCAACCCTGCCTTAAAAAAAGGGAAGATTCACCTTGTACATTTGTTTTTTCAAAAATTAAAGCCTGAGGGAGTAGGTTATTCACCTTGTACATTTGTTATTTCAAAAATTAAAGCCCCAGGGAGTAGACTTCGGCCAATCTTGCATTAAAAAAAAAAACTTCCTTCGAGAAAAAGAAAAATGATCACAATTTGCGCATAGCAAATCGAGATAATGATGCCTCTAGTACTTTGCGAGGGAGAAAACCCTAAGTGGACTGCTTTTGACATGCTGAATACTTGTGGACACCTATGTTCTATGAGGTTGTAAACCTAAGTGAATCATTGTCGACATGCTCCGAACCTATGGGGCGTGTACATTATATAGAGGATGTATTTGAATTGTGTTGGGGAGCACTCTTGTGGGGCTAAAAATTTCTAAAAGCTTCTTATGAACAATGAACATAATATGAAAGTTATCATAATAATATTTTTAATTGCGATATTATTTTCTTTGATGGGGGTGACTAGTGTAGTGGTGAACACATTGAGTCTTGGACTTAAAGGTCCAAGGTTCAATACTCACAAATTGGTCTGATCATTAATATTAGCACTTGAATTTAGGGGATAAAGTCCCTTGGTTGTATGAGTTGCTCTCTTAAATTTCAAACTTAATGGAAGAGTAGGTTGAAGATCAGATTTTGAAAAAAATAGTGTTGATTCTCTTGTTGAAACTCTAGATGTGACCAACACCCAAATCAGCCATAAGGCATTTGAGCCACACACACTCAACAGTCACTGTGAAAGCTGCCCTATACTCAGCCTCACAAGTGGAAATGGCCACACTAGGCCGCTTCTTGCTCAACCAAGATATACATGAGCTACCAAGCATGAAGCAAAAGCCACTATTGGACACACGAGTGTCATAACAACCAACCTAATCAGAGTTAGAAAAAGCATGCAAATCTGGTGGTAGTGATCCCCCTTGGGATAAAACAACCCAAGTACCCGAGTACCACTCAAGTAGCGAAAGATGCACTTAACCCCCTGCCAATGCTCGACTCTTGGGCAATGCATAAACCTGCTCATCTGTGAGACAGCAAACTGAATATCTGGCCGAGTAATGCATAAGTAAATCAAGCACCCAATAGCTTGCTTTAGAGAACAGCATCAAATGCATCTCCAGCATCATGAAGACTCAGTTGTAAACTTGTCTCCATAGGAATGGCAATAGGTTTACAGTCCTCAATGCCAAAACGCTGCAATAATGTGTCAATATTTTTTGTTTGACACAAATCCATTCCACCAACAACATGCATAAACTGAATGCCCAAATAGTGATGCAAATGTCCTAAAGCAGACATCTCAAATGAGGCATGCAAATCAGCCTTAAAATCAGCAATATGCTTCTCAATAGGACCAATGAGCAGCATGTCATCAACATAGATAACAATGATCAGAAGCACATCATTAACACGCTTAACATATAAGCTGCTCTTAGTTGGACTGTTCTCAAAACGATGTGCAATCAGATAAGCATGCATCTTCTCATACCAAGCACATGGTGCTTGCTTTAAACCATATAATGCTTTCTTTAACCTGCACACCTGTTTTTCATGCCCTTTCTGCATAAAGCCATAGGGCTGAAAAACATACACTATTCATGCAAGTCACCATTCAAAAATGCAGTTTTAATGTCCAACTGATGTACATTCCAAAGATGATGAGTGGCAAGTGCACAGATGCTCCCAATAGTAGTCATACGGCATGTAGGTGCAAATGTCTCATCAAAATCAATGCCTCTTTCCTATGCATAACCCTTTGCAACAAGCCTAGCCTTATACCCGTCAACTGTACCATCAGGTTTACACTTCAACTTATTACCCACTTAGTGCTAATGGCCTTCTTGCCAAGAGGAAAGTCACATAAAGACCAAGTACCATTCTTCCATCATATTCAAATTGCATAGCAGCCATCTAATTTTCTTAATTTTTTGCTTCATCAAACGAAACAAGCTCAGTATCATCATAGAGACTAGATGCAGCTATAGCATAGCAATCTAATGCAAAAGAGGCACTATGAGAGCCTGATCAAGTATGATATGATAGAGGTGCATCTAATTTGCTATCATGCAAAGTTTGCACCAGCCATTTTGGCATAGTTTTTGCCTCCTCAATATCAGCTCTCTCATCAACAAGTGCATCATGTAAATATGCATCAGAAATGAGATGATCTGCATCATCACATGAAATTTGCAAAGGCTGACAAGTTGCCTCATTAGGACCTACACTAGACTGTCCACCTATAAAAAAAAAACAAAGTATCATACATGTCTTTGGAGCTAACAGATGTCTCCGTAGTACATGAAAGCAATGGCTGAATAGCATCTTCCATAAAAACAATATCATGGCTAACCAAAATGCGTTTAGTCTATGGATGATATAGACGATAGCCTTTACTTTCAGAACTGTACCCAACAAAAATTCATTTTACTTTTTTATTAATCCAATTTTCTGCGATGTTGTTCACGCACTAAGGCATATGCCAAACAACCAAAAACACGCAGATGAGCAACAGATGTCTTGCGATCATGTCAAGCCTCATATGGAGTGATAGAGTGCAGTGCTTTAGTGGGACAACTGTTAAGTACATATGCTGTGTTGGCTATGTGCTTTGATCTTTCATCTCATGTGAACCCTCTCAAAATAAGAGGGAAATCTCATATGAAGCTTATCTCCTCTTTGATTGGCTAAGAGCTTATCTATCTTTGTATAAAAAGACCTTTTCGGTCACATAATGCAAGGCATATTTTCTTGTTCTTATTTGTGCATGTACGTGAGAAGAACTCAATCGGTCTTTTTTATCCTGTTATGTATGGACGAGAGTTCTCTCTCTATGTATTGTAGCAGTAGGAGACTCCGTGTTTCACTCTCCACCTTATCTCTTCACTTTCTCGGGAGTCTTTCGTCTGTGTAGCTCACATTGCCTTTGTACCCTCCACCTTAGCGTTGTTGTTGCTGCACCTCTACGCCATCACATGGTATCAGAGCTACTGTGAGGATTAGGATCTACGGACGCAAAGCCCAAAAGGAGAAGAAGCATAAATGGAAAATCTGTGAGTGCGATGGGTTGAAGAAAGCTTTCTCTGTAGCTTGATAAGGTACATTCCAGGAAGTTATCCGCTGTAGCCTTAACAAACTTGAAGATTTCGAATGTTGATCCAGCTTCAAACAATCATGTGTCGACCGATGAATTGCAACACTTGTACGAAGTGTGCCTAAAGAATATTTCAACATGTACATTCATATTGGCGCACTTCCAGGTACCCTGGCGCATCTCTTTACATTATCAACATAATTTCTTATATTTTTCGTTCGTCAGCAACACCAATACATGGTGTAGCATTTCAACTCTGGAACTCAAGAGGGCGCTGACTTAGATATGGCTGATGCGCTCAATCTGTTCTTGTTGTGAAGATAAAGGTTGCAGAGCATACTACGATTTCCTTTCTCATAGGTGACATCTCTATCCATCTACCTTCCTTCTGTGCATATGTCGTAGGATGCATGCACACGTGGATAGCTGTATATTGTCGTCAGTTAAGCAATGAACAGATGCTTTTGATGATCTACACTTTAATCTATGAGAAGTCTCCATACGCACACATGTAGACACTTGACAGGTAAATACCAGCTTGTAATTGCAAGGGCAGATAGAGATGTTTTTCATAGCCATATCGGCATCATGTGAGTTCAATATTATGCGCTCTACTGCAAGTTACTATCACCATGCACGCTTTTGGCCATACAAGTACAATAAAATTTTTTACCTCAAGCTCTTATTTGAATTATCTCTCATCTCACATAATGTTTTTCGATGTAGATCTTCAATATAAAGCAATGTATAAGAATCATGTAAAACATGAAAACACATCTTTTATCAAGTTGGGACCAAAAGAGAGACAACGCTTTTAATGCTTATAATCACTTTTATTTCCATGCTTTATTTTTCATGGGATTAGACACTGCCCTCATTGTTGATTGAGCGGTAAGACCTTCCCGTCATAATAAATCCATAAAATTGTTGTAAGGAGTTAGACACTGACCTTGGAGAGTCTCCAAGAGTTAAGACCTCTCCAAAATGAGTGAAAAGCCTTTAGACAAATTTAATGGCCAAGGTTTTCACACATGGCAAACAAAAATTAAGGGGCATCTCATGACAAAACAATTATGGTCTGTCACAAAACCACTAGCACCAAATGAAACATTTGAACATAGGATAGGGCTACCATATTTCACGGAAAAGGATGAACAAGCACTTGGAATGTTACTCACCTCGTTAGATGATAACTATTTACATTTCATGGATGATTGCACTACGGCGAATCAAGCATGGATTACTTTAGAGCAAAACTTTGGAGCTATTTCTAGAAACTCCAAAATAGCACTTAAAATGCAACTTTATTCTCTTATGATGTGTCAAGGAGAAGATATACATACCTACCCTAGTAAACAAGCTAAAGAGTATTTGTACCCAATTAGCTTATGTGCAATGCCCCATTGAAAATGAGGATCAAGTAGCCGTCCTACTCAAAGCGGTTCCCGATGATAAATTTGGACAAATTGTAAGTGTTCTTAAAGAAAAAGATCCTATCCCTAGATTAGAAGATGTGATAAACTCTCTACAATAGCATGAAAATAAGTTGACAACACATGATGAATTCACAACGAAAGCCTTGGTTGTAAGAGCTACAAAATGCATTCATTGTAATCGCACCAACCATTTGTCGAAGGAATGCTATCAAGTCAACCCTTGCAAAATATGTGGTAAAACCAACCATGCTACAAAGCATTGTCGTCTACGCAACAACAACAACATCAACAACAACAAAGGAGCCTTCAACAAAAATCCAAGAAATGTCAACATAGCGGAGGAGACAAATGAAGAAGAAGCTCAAGTCAACTTCTTCTATGATTATGTGTTGTGAAACATCCCCTTTGTACCATCCTCATATTTATAGGAAAGGATTTGTACCACCCATGAGTTTGTTGAAGGAAGGATATAAACATTGTACCATCTTCTTTTTACATGGGAAGGAATCATATTTTTGTACCACCCTAGTCTAGTTGTGAGGAAAGGATAGTTCCACAAAGAGCTATTTGTATGATCAAGCTCAAGGGGGGATTGTACCACCCATGAGTTTGTTGAAGGAAGGATATAAACATTGTACCATCTTCTTTTTACATGGGAAGGAATCATATTTTTGTACCACCCTAGTCTAGTTGTGAGGAAAGGATAGTTCCACAAAGAGCTATTTGTATGATCAAGCTCAAGGGGGGATTGTTGGCTATGAGCTTTGATCTTTCATCTCATGTGAACCCTCCCAAAATAAGAGGGAAATCTCATATGAAGCTTATCTCCTCTTTGATTGGCTAAGAGCTTATCTATCTTTGTATAAAAAGACCTTTTCGGTCACATAATGCAAGGCACATTTTCTCGTTCTTATTTGTGCATGTACGTGAGAAGAACTCAGTCGGTCGTTTTTATCTTGTTATGTATGGACGGGAGTTCTCTCTCTGTGTACTGTAGCAGCAGGAGTCACTGCTGCTGCACCTCTACGCCATCATATTGCACACATGACAACCTCAATCCAAAAACTGTGTGGTAAAGCCTGACTCTTGACCATACACCTCGCCATCTCCATGAGTGACGTGTTCTTTCGTTCAACAACTCCATTCTCTTGAGGTGTATATGGCATTGTACACTAGTGTTTTATCCCATGTTCAGCCAGAAATGCATTAAAATCAGAAGACATATATCCCCCCCTCGATCAGAACAGAGGGTGTCCATTTTACATGCTAACAGATTTTCAGCCAAAATAAAAAACTGTTTGAAGCAGATGAACACTTCAGACTTTGCCTTCAATGGATATACCCATGCATGCCTGGAAAAATCATCGATGAAAGTCACGAAGTAAAGATAATTTCCAAAAGAAGGTGTCTGCATAGGACCACAAACATCATTATGTACAAGCTACAATTTCTCAGTAGCCCGAACTGAACCATCTTTTGGAAAGAAGAACGTCGCCATTTGACAGATCATGAATTGTACATCTATCATCAACAAATTTCACAACCAAGCCAATCTTAGCTAATGCAGAAACTGATAACAGATATTTCTTGATCCCTGGAATAAACAAAGCATCTAACAAAGTGAAAGAACTACCATCTGCAGTAGTCTAAATGATCTTACCAACTCCCATAACATGATAAGAGGATTTGTTGGCACATGTAATAGTATTCCTTGTAGGGGTAGGCTGGAGTGAAGAGAAGAAACTACGCTACGACGTAATATGTTTGGTCGCCCCACTATCAAAGTACCAAACATCTGAGTCTACTGCAAACATGCACTGCTCATGAGAAGATGGGTCAAAATTGCAAACAGTAGTAAACACCCATTCTTCTTCCTGCACAAGATTAGCAGACTTTGTTTTTGGTGTAGAGGTCTCTACAACAACCATTCCAGCCTCTTTCTTCTTTGCCTCTTTAACAACAAGTTTTGGACAGTTCTTTATGATATGATCATTTCCTTTACAATACTTGCAAAAAAAATTCTACTTTTTTGATTTCTTATCATCTTTGTCTTCCCTCTTTGATTGTGCAAAATTAGTAGATTTCTGCTTAGTAGTTGAAGAGCTCCATTTTCCTTTGCCCTTATGACTAGCTAGAAAAGCTTGATCTACAACATGCATAATGGACCTGTTCTGCCAGGATTGATCTTCCTGCAACAGAACAAAGACTAACTCCTCAAATGACAAGGCATTAGGATTGCCTTTCATCATCAATCGAAGAGTAGAAACAAAACTCTAATATGAATGAGGAAGACCATTCAGAACAGTCTGCACAAGTGAGCTATCTGGTATAACCTCATCAGCAAAAATCAATTGTTCCTTCAAGTCTTTGATCTTTGTTAGAAAATTGTCCATAGAATCACCTTCATTCAATTTTTTTTGGAGTTAAGCAACACGAGCCTCATTCCTAGCTTGGTACAATGTGGTAAGTGTATCCCAAGCATACTTAGTTGTTCTATAACAGCAAATGTGAGGAAAAATGGCATATTTGACAGACAAAGCTATCAGTGCATGTGCCTGAACATCTCTACCATCCCAACGAATTTAGAGGTAAGCAACACGAGCCTCATTCCTAGCTTGTAAGCAACACTCCAACTGTTTTCGGAGGCAAGCAACACAAGCCTCATTCCAAGCTTGGTACAATGTGGTAAGTGTATCCCAAGCATCCTTAGCTATTCTGTAAGAGCGAATGTGAGGAATAATGGCACATTTTACAGACAAAGCTATCAGTGCATATGCCTAGGCATCTCTACCATCCCAACGAATTTTCTCTATAGTAGGTGCAGTAGAAATTGCAACACGAATAAAAGTATGCATAACATCATCATCTTTGACACCTTCTGCATCAGCTTCAGTACCTATAGTTGTAACAATTGCAGGTGTGATAGGACGTTTTTCAACACCCTGCACAATGTTGCGCAGTCCTTTTGCAACTAATACATGTCGCATCATATACGCCCACAATGGGTAGTTGGTACCATCCAACTTATCCTCAATAGCCAGCATACAAAATACATCACTACTTTTAGCCATGGCCGGTGACTAAAATACCTTGATGCAGAAAATTGATTGTATCTCAAAAAGTTCAACAAAACTGCCCAAACGAATTCTGCTAAACCTGTAGCAGACTTTGAGATGCTTATACTAGCGAACCAAAACCAGTATATACCTTTGCCACAAAAAGACGAAGTAGCCTGCACAAGCACTGGGTAGTGCATTCGGAGGCCGAAACGAGCTCAGATCGCGATCTCGAAAACACGCTGAATATGCTCACCAAAATTCATGCGATTTTGAGACTGCAACCGGAGAGGTGTCGACGACGCCCTAGATGAAGCGGTGACCTGCTCTGATGTTGGAGCAGAACAATCAACAATTAGTGATTACATAAAATCCAGAAGTGGAAAGATGAATGAAAGATTGAAGATTAGTTTCAAAGAAAAGAGGAAATTCAGAAACAAAGTTCTTTTGTACATTAGTATTGTAAATATTTCAATGTACTTGGAAAAATGACGAGTTAGACTCGTATATATATATATATATATATATATATATATATATATATATATATATATATATATATATATATATATATATATATATATATATATATATATATATATATATATATATATATATATATATATATATATATATATACGTGCTCATTGTAGGAGTGAGATATAGAAGAGATAGAGAAGACAATAGATGTGAAGAATAGAAGAATAGGAGAGAATGAGATGAACATTATGTATTTCATCCATCAGATGTATGAAAACTTATGAGAAGAAAAAGTTTTCAGAGAATTGCGCGTCGATCTTTTCTCTGATTCTCTATATGTGTTTAATCTTTTGAGAAATCCTTTTGTACATGTCTAAATCCATAGTTAATCTATCTATGATTAAAATTTGAGAGTCCAATTGAGTCCAATTGCAAACAGGCTGAGAGAATTTTGAATAGGAACATTCATATGTAAGAAAGTTTTGAGTGTCTTCTGAAACAGGCGCAGATTCAATGGTCAAAGAAATGGACAGTGCTCAGTGTATAGTGTAAAGTTTTACACAAATGAGGATTCAAAATTTAAGTTGAGAGGTAAGCCATCTATGGCTAAAAGCATTTGCTTAAACGGGTTCTAGTTTTGGAGAACCATGTCTTAGAAGTTGTAGGTGTCAAAGTCGACATTACAGAGAGATAGTTTCAGACATACGTAAACTGTTTGAGTCATTTCTCACAATCTACTCAAGCATTTGAAATATCTTAATTTGGAGAAGGTGCGCAAACTTTAGGCAACACATTCTACAAAGTTTCATAAGAAACTTTACACAAATGATTAGTCAATGGTTGATTAATGTGCAACAGACTTTCCTGAGAAACAAGTTTCTTCACAGTTAGCTACTTTCTTGATAGTTTGGTACTTGTCTTCCAAAATTGGTTGGAGTTTATAGTTGTTATTGATATAGAGGTGTTCTAACATCAAGAATAGCTTGTTCTTTTGGAGATTAACACTCTCCATCATTGGTATCAGAGCAGGTTGTATCAAAATTGAGGAAAGGAAGACCCCGACTGTTGCAGACATACAGATTTCACATCTTTGAGGTACAAAAGGATAAAGTGTGAAAGAAAGATTGAAGGAAGACACATAAAGGTTATCAAAAGGATCAGAAGGAGCAATACTCGAAGTCAAGGTACATTCATTCCTTATAAGGATTAAAGATTTGAGATTACAGGTGAAGCAAGGATGGGAGATAGTCTCCAAATTGAAAAGTTGGATAGAGAGAACTATCCAGCTTGGTCTATGAGAATGGAAGCTCATCTTATGAGCAAAGATCTGATGGGATACATAGTAGGAGATGAAGAAAAGCCAGAGTTCAGAGATCCTAGTGTTCCAACTAGGGAGGAGCTTGCAGATATAAAGATTTGGATGAAGAAGGATGCTCAAGCAAGGAGCATAATCTACATGTCAGTAAATGATTACTTGCTTCCTCATATCAGAGGACTTGAAAGTGCAAGTGACATTTGGAATGCTTTGGAAGAGCATTTTCAGAATACAACCAAATCAAGGAAAGCTTCATTATGGGCAGAGTTCACTACCTTCAAGAATAAAAGGCTTCACAATCAATATCTGATTATGTGACAAAGATGAAAGACATTACTGATTCTTTAGGTGCAGTTGATGAAGATATTGAAGAAGATAAATTGGTAAGACAAATTCTCACAGGATTTAGAGGAGATGAGAAGTGGAAGCCTTTTATTTTATCTACAGAACTTTCATTAGATCATTTCACTCCTGATTTGAATCAATTGTTAGGACATATGCTAACTTTTGAGAATGATATCAAAGGAGATGTTGATAAGAGTGGAGGACATGCAATGTATTCTAAAGACAAGAAGAAAGCTAGCAAAGGAAAGCAACAATCAGTTGAAGATGAAGGTACTCCAAGCCAAGCAAACTTCCTAAGAGGAAGAGGAAGTAGCAGAAGTAGAGGAAGAGGCAGAAATAACAAAGATAATGTCAAAGCTTGTTGGATATGTGGTAAGACCAATCATCTATCTCATGATTGTTGGCACAATAATCAAAGCAATGGTAATTTTAATCAGAATTTTAATCAAAGAGGTAGAGGTGGAAGATATCAGAGAGGAAACTTCAGAGGTAGAGGTGGTAGGAATTATTTTGGAAGAGGTGGAGGAAGAAGCTTCCAAAATCAATCCTATAATAATACCTACTACAATTATGCATCAGATCAGAAAGAAGATTCGACTCTTATTATGAATGCAACATGTGAAGCCTCACATGAAGACATGAGAGTTTTTTATATTGACTCAGGATGTAGTAATCACCTGAGTGGAAATATTGCTTTGATGACTGATTTAGATCATAATGCAATTAATCATACAGTTCAGACAGGTGATAATACAAAGCACAAAGTAAAGTCAATTGGTTCAGTCAAAGCCAAAGATGGAAGCACTCTTTTGAGTAAGGTTCTATATGTTCCTACAATTCCTAAAAATCTGATAAGTGTAGGACAAATTGTGGAAAAAGGATATGAGGTAAGGTTCACTAATGATGGAGTTTATGTTGAAGACCCTAGTCAAGGGTATAAACAGATTGTTACAGGAAAGAAGGAAGGAAGGCTCTTCACATTAAAGATACAAGGTAATGTTGGACATGCTATGTTTACATATGGCGAGCAAAAGGTGTCTGAATTGGATCTTTGGCATAAAAGACTTGGACACTTTAATGAAAGAGGTATAAAAGAAATGATTAACAATGGTTCAGTGCTTGGATTGCCTAATGTTGCAGGTCAACACATGACATACAGATGTGAAGCATGTCAATTAGGTAAGGCTCATAAGCAATCATACAATAAGCATGGTTTTATGTATTCAGAAAGACTTGAATTGGTACATACAGATGTGTGGGGTCCTTCAAAAGATTTCAGTATAAATGGTTCAAGATATTATGTCATATATGTTGATGATGCTACCAGGTGGATCACAATCTATGTGATCAAAGACAAGTCAGAAGTGTTTAATACATTTAAACACTATCATGCATATGCAGAAAGAATTACAGGTCAAAGATTGAAGAGGTTAAGGTCAGATGGAGGGGGAGCGTATTTTTCTAGTGAATTCAGTGATTACTTATGGAATGCAGGTATAAAGAGAGAGGTTACTTGCAGGTACTCTCCTCAACAAAATGGGGTAGCAGAAAGAAGAAATAGAACTCTTGTTGAGTTTGCAAGATCTATGATGAAGGAGAAAAAACATCCTAATTATTTGTGGGCTGAGGCTGTAAATACAGCCACATACTTGGTTAATAGGTTACCATGTAAAGCCTTGCAAGGTATGACACCATATGAATCTTGGTGGGGTAAGAGACCTACCTTGGATCATTGTAGAATATTTGGATGCTTGGCATATGCATATGTGCCATCTCAATTGAGGCATAAATTGGAACCTAAAGCAGAAAAGTATGTATTCATTGGTTATGATGACAAACAGATGGGTTATAGGTTGTGGAATCCATCCACAAAGCAATTTCTTGTGTTTAAGGATGTTACATTTGATGAGCAAGGTACTTGGTATGCAGGTACACTTAATAATCATGCAGATGTTGAAGAAATTGTGAATCAAAGGAAAGGTAAATCAAAATTTCAAATATTTGATGAAGGTGAGAATAGTGAAGTACAGGTTGAAGTTGAAGAAATGCCAAGATTTGATCCAGAATGTGATGAACCAGAAACTTCAAGAAGTGGAGAAGTCAGAAGGTCATCTAGGCACAAATGGAAACCTACTAGGTATAGCTATGATACTTCATTCTTGACTACTAAAGACTATGCTTATATGTTAAAAGCAGATGAAGATCCATCCACATATGATGAAGCCAAAGGGAAGAAGAATTGGGAAAAAGCTATGCAAGAGGAATATGATGCATTGATGGAAAATGAGACTTGGGATTTGGTTCCTAAGCCAAATAGTCAAAAGATCATTGGATGTAAATGGGTATACAAAACAAAAAGCTTTGCAGATGAAAGTGTGTCTAGGTACAAAGCTAGACTTGTCGTGAAGGGATATGCACAAACTTATGGTGTGGACTATGATGAAACTTATAGTCCTGTTGCAAAGATGACAACCATAAGGACTCTCATAGCAATTGCTGCTTGCAAAGGTTGGAAATTATCTCAATTAGATGTTAAAAATGCATTTTTGAATGGTTATATTTCAGATGAAGTTTACATGGAGCAACCAGATGGTTTCAAAGATCTAGTGTATCCAAATTCTGTGTATAAGCTCAAGAGAGCTTTGTATGGGTTGAAGCAGGCCCCAAGGGCTTGGAATTACACGCTTGTAAAGTTCTTAAAAGAACTTGGATTTCAAGCATCAAAGGCAGATAGTAGCTTGTTAGTCAAAGCAAGTGAGAATGGATTTATTTATGTTTGTATTTATGTTGATGACATAATACTTACAGGAACAGATGACAAAGGCATACACATGATTAAGAAACAGATGGAGAAAGAATTCAAAATTAGTGATTTGGGAAATTTGTCATTCTTCTTGGGAATGGAGATTTCATATACTCAGCATGGATGTAGCTCAGTGATGAGTAGCACCTCCTTTAATGTCAATCCGGGAAGACATGAGGATCGTATGAAGACCACGAGCAAGTGGAGGCACAAGTGCGTGAGTGAGAAGCACACAGGCATGCACACACATACACACACACGCGCACACACGGCAAGACAAAGAGTGAGAAGCAATGGAGTTCTTAGATTACTTTCAAAAAGCTCTTACAAGTTCATTTCAATTACAAGCTAACCTCAAAAATGAGCTCTCTAGCTCTATTTATAGTTTTTGACTAGGTTTTGGCCTTGTCCAGACCTAGTGTGCGGCCTAGTTAAAAATTAGGTTCCCTACCCTATTTGGAGGTTCAAACGAAGTCTAAAAAATGTGAAAACTGACAGGTAGATACTTCTAAAGCTCCTCAAGCTCAAGGACTCCTTGGCTTGCACAAAATGGAGCTACAAAAATGTGAAATGGTATTTACAAGGGTTTTTAGTGATGAAAATCACTATTGTTGTAGGGATTTCTTCTAACATTTTGATATACATTTCCTGGAGCTCCCTACTTGCTCCTTCTCCTTGTGTCCACCTCTCTTATGTGCATAAATGTCTTGAAAAAATATTGGCCTACTTGCCAGATCGTCATTGACTGCTCTGTCTGCTTGTACTTTCTCTTCTCTCTGACTCCCTTCTTAAGCTTCCTTGCCTAGTGAGTCCTTCAGTTCCAACACCCCCCCCCTCTCTCGCGTCTGTCGTCCCTGACAGACCCTTGTTGCTGGGAGTGTTGGATGTAATATTCCACAACCTGAGTGGCAAGCTGATGTTCCTGTATGCGTAGTCCTCTGACCAAGTCTGTCATCATACGATCCCAATCAATTGGTCCTGGAATGTCCGGATGTGGCAGACGTAACTGATCTGCATGGATCGCTTGTTCTACTGCGAATAGATGTAGCAAATGTGTGGGTCTGGGAATGAAAATTTCTGAATGATATTCCCAGAATCCCGTAGAGAACATTTCCTCAAATGTCTGCTTGAAGCATGCGGGTAAGTACTTTATTCGTGCATGCCAGGCAAAGATTATAGTAACCGAGGGAGTCTGGCTCATGTCGTAGACTAAATCCTTGTTACCTTGAGAGAATCCAGGGGCAGAGATGTATGGAGCTTGTACATTCCGAAAGGTTTTGAAGACAATGGTCATGAGCTCGAATATCTTCATACACATTTTTGTTGCTATGTCGGGTACATTATTTAGACGTGTAGACCAGTGCCGAATTGTTGATATCATGTAGGCTACGGTTGGGGTCCCTCGAGGTGGAGCAAAATATGGATAGTTAACCCAAGCCGAGCATTCTTTATTGTTGCGTACCTTGATCGCAAATGCTTGCCAAGATCTGCGACGTACCATTGGGCAATAGCATGGATTATACTTGATATACAGTGGCATGGTTGCCCAGGTGCTCATCATCTCAGGGTAATCGGTTAGTAGACGTGCACGCCAATTAGGCTGGAAAATCGAGCCCGCACGCGCATATGTCGGTAAGTCCTCTGGCTCAAATTGAGTGGCAAATGTGGGCTCCTTCCCTGTATGTCTTCTAACTTCTGCATTATAATCATGTAGCAAGACAAAATAAGGCATGTATTGGGACTCTGATGTTGTGATTAACCGTTGGTGGGATAGGTTCTAAAAGTAAGAAGACCGAAGGACAGTTTCTTCCAGATTTGTGAGAGATTGCATTTGCACAGCAATGCGATCATCATGTGTCTTACCCACTTTCTCGACCCTTTTGACCCAATCTGGAACTTGAATTTCTAAAGTGTCCTGTCCTTCCTCTGTAGTCCGTCCACCGGGTGTTGGCATTGGCTCGTACGGCTCTTCATAGCTGTCATCGACGGGGATTTCCACTACTGTTTCAGGTTCTGGTTCTTCGGTGGGCGAGGGTGGCCTTTCATATGGTAAGAGGCGTGCTTGGAGTTCTGCCACCTGTTTCCGGAGGGTCTCTACTTCTTCTGTAGAGTGTTGCAAGATTACCGGCTCCTGTTGAGCTGTGGGGGCACTGGCTATCTGTTTCTTTAGGTCTGCACATTCAGTCTCTAACTTTTCATATGACTCCAAGAAATTTGCATGCTCCTCAAGTAAGATGCGAATGTCTTCCGATGGGACTGCTCTATACTTGGTAGGGCTAATGGTTGCTCCTGCAGTTCCTTCCATAGCCGCTTCAAAGTTGTCTTGGTTTTGTTGTTGAAGTCTCTTGTTCTCTTCTAGTGCTGCTGCCATATGCTTCCTTAATAGCCCAAGGTTGCGTCTGAGTGTAGCATTAGATATCATTTGCGCTTGGAGCACTGTTTCTAGTTCCTTGACTGCTTGATCATCTACTGTTGATGTCTTTGATTCCAATTCGGAGTGAGCTTGCTGTAAGGTGGTATGCTCGGTGAGGAGCGTTTGGTAATCAGCCTCAAGAGTGGTGACTCTAGCTTGCAGACGTTGAGATTCTGCCTGGAGGGCAGCAATGCTTTCTTCCAATTGATGGTATTCTTGTTGTAGTTGATGTGCACACTGAAGTAATGTATTGAACGTGCTATTTACATTATGAGATGCAAGGGGAAAAGTTTGAAATGCAGGGGAGGTGGGATTGGGTAGGGGGTAGTGAATGCTGTGTGTGCCAATGATGTGAGTGGTGAGGTGGGGGGTAAGGGAGGGGGAGATGGTGGTATCGTGGGGAGAGGTGCTGTGGTTGGTGAAATGTCCATTGGGTCAGACAAGGTGGTGTGTATAGGGGCTATGTTGGCATACAAAGCAATAAAGGAGTCATGCACAATACGGCAACAAGGCCAGATCATTTTTTCCCATAGATTATGTACAACCCGAGTGATTTTAATCACTACACAAACATTGTAAATCCCGTTTTTGGTAGATTAGACTCCATTTTGTGCAAGCCGAGGAGTCCTCGAGCTTGAGGAGTATTAGAAGTACCATCGTACCAAATTTCATAATTTTTAGACTTCGTTTGAGCCCTCAAATAAGCCCTGGAACCTAATTTTTAACTAGGCCGGACACTAGGTCTGGACAGGGCCAAAAGCTAGTCAAAAACTATAAAAAGAGCTAGAGAGCTCATTTTTGAGGTCAGATTGTAATTGAAACGAACTTGTAAGAGCATTTTGAAAGTAATCTAAAAAGCTCCATTGATTCTCACTCTTTGTCTTGCCTTGTGTGCGCGTGTGTGTGTATGTGTGTGCATGCTTGTGTGCTTCTCACTCACTCACTTGTGCCGCCACTTGCTCGAGGTCTTCATACCATCCTCACGTCTTCCCGGATTGACATTAAAGGAGGTGCTACTCATCATTGAGCTACACCAAATTTTGGCGCCGTTGCCGGGGATCGAGCTTTGAGGACGAGCGTGTGATGGTAAGACGTAGAGTTGACGCGTTGGAGTTGTAGGTATTTTCTTCACTCTCATCGATTTTCCTTTACTTTCTTCACCATCTTCATTACCAT
The DNA here is from genome assembly GCA_020310875.1 of Ceratopteris richardii. Lineage (NCBI taxonomy): Eukaryota > Viridiplantae > Streptophyta > Polypodiopsida > Polypodiales > Pteridaceae > Ceratopteris > Ceratopteris richardii. Next base: position 170,954,822 of record CM035413.1, read on the forward strand.
CATCATCATCACCATCTTCCACGTCCATCTCCATCATCGCGAAAATTTCAGTTTTGACTATATCCCCATCTCCACCTCATTTCCCTCATTTCACTTGTGAGAGAGAGCGAGAGAGCAAACTTGCATGTGCTGTTTTTGCTTGTTTTCTGAGCTATTTTGCAGGTTTTTGCTGTACCATCATCCCCAGCAGCGTGCGCAGGTACGACAGGCTCTGCACAGGTCCCGGGACGACAGTCTCTGTCTATCGCGACAGACAGAAAATCTTAACATTTTGTGAATGCATGATTACCACTGTAACCTACACCTTGTGGGCACTCTAGATCACTAGAAGTTTTTCAAAAATTTGCATTTTTTCAGTCTATCGCGACAGACACTGTCTATCGCGACAGACACCGTCTATCGCGACAGACACCGTCTATCGCGACAGACAGAAATCCACGATAGACACCGTCTATCGCGACAGACAGCCCCCACGATAGACACCGTCTATCGCGACAGACACCGTCTATCGCGACAGACACCGTCTATCGCGACAGACAGCCCCCACGATAGACACCGTCTATCGCGACAGACACCGTCTATCGCGACAGACAGAAATCCACGATAGACACTGTCTATCGCGACAGACACCGTCTATCGCGACAGACAGCCCCCACGATAGACACCGTCTATCGCGACAGACACCGTCTATCGCGACAGACACCGTCTATCGCGACAGACAGAAATCCACGATAGACACCGTCTATCGCGACAGACAGCCCCCACGATAGACACCGTCTATCGCGACAGACACTGTCTATCGCGACAGACACCGTCTATCGCGACAGACACCGTCTATCGCGACAGACAGAATTCCACGATAGACACTGTCTATCGCGACAGACACCGTCTATCGCGATAGACAGGCATTTTCGGCAAAAAATTAAGGTGTGAATTTTTGGAAATTTAGGCTAAATTTTGGGCATATTTGCACTTTCATGTACTCATCTACTTACAAAGGCCTTAGAAAATGCATTAAAATCACCGAAAGGTTCTGTTTGTCTAGTTAACCCCCTAAACCCTGAACGGTCATAACTTTTTCATACGAAATCCATTTTCTGAGCTCTAGGGCTTGTCGGAAAGCTCGTGACATATACTACATGCCCTCAACTGTTTTTTATAAGAATAATGCGTTGATTTTCAGATAGGATATTTTGAAGTTGACATACTGAGGGGTAGGAACACCAAGGGAGCTCTAGAGTAAATTTCTAACAATGCAAAAGGGGGAACAAGGGTCATTAAAAAAGTGTCTGAAATAAATTGTCTGTCAATTGAAAGGTCTACTTGGAGCTAATCCTGGGATTTATGCAGGCCTATTGAGAAGCAATTGAGAGTATCCAAGCAAGGGTGTGGCACACGCTTGAGAATCCACTTCTCGAGCACTAAAGAGCAAGGTTCGGCAAGAAAGGTCGGAATATTCTCAACTCCTCTTCGTCAATTCCTAGCCTAGGCTAAGAGCGATTAGAAGTAGGAGTAAGTCAGGGCGACGATAGGCCACTATCAAGTTGAAGACTACCTAAAAACTCAAGTTTAAGCTAAAAACTTAATCTGTGTACTGTCGACAACATAAAGGAAAGAACCCAACGTGGAACGATCAACCTGAAAGTACGAAGAACATTCAAGTATTCCTGACGACGTAATAGCAGACAAGACGTTAAACACGAGGAATAACTAAAAAGAATCAAGTGACTGGTACCAATTGATCGGCAACGAGGTTGTACTCTGGAAAAAATTGGGCTAATCAGTTAGGCATATGAACCTTAGATCAGGACGGCACCTAGCAAGAGAAAGACAAAGCCTTAGGTCTTCAGAGGCTAGTGTCAACCACACTGCAAGGTCTTGGGCCCAGCAGTTGAGTCGCCACTCTCATTACCCTAGCTCTGATACCAGTGAGTCAGAGATGTCTCAAGGCATGGACAGACCTACGGGAAGTTCAGGTGTGCCTTATTTGTACAGGGTAGAAGGCCCTTACAAAACACAGTTGGAATACCTTAGGACCAACCGATTAGGTGCTAGCATCTATGAGGATGGCCTGGGAAGATCTGTGGTCCAGATTAAAAACCCTGACCAATCCATAGGACTAGAGCACCCAGCTGTCAAATTTGAAAACGGTGCATACCTGGACAAGGAAGGAACCATATACGTAGTCACCAGTCATCCAGATAGGACAGATGAATTTGGAAATGTAATTTCAGAAGCGGACTTAGGTGACTTGGAACAAGGAAACATGGGAGTGGAACCTAGAACCCCTCGAGGTAAATCAGTTCTCACTAGGATTATCACGCCTGAGTGGGTTCCCCAAGATAACAAGTGCATAGATTTGCTTCTCAATCGAGAAACAGACGAAGCCTTTTGGAGGTATAAACCGGATCACCCAATTGATATAGGAACAATCATGATCTATGAGTTTAAGGATCCGGATAGCCCAGGCAGAGTGACCTACCTAGATCATGCTTCAGAACGGATCTTCGTGGTGACAGAAAACGATAGGCATGCTTACACTTGGAAGGGTGAATTTATTTTCCCCCAACCAAGATCAAATGTATCCTATGGTCACCCTGGGGCTGGAACTTCTCAAGCTCATGGTACGCAAAGAGACCGAAGTAGAGATAGACCAGAAGTAAGTTTTGCTAACCCAGTGGGCAGAGAAAGAACGAGAACAGAGACGAATAGGGTAGAACCTGAGATGCATAGAGCCCACAGGAACCAAAGAAATGTAGATGGATTCCCTCTGCCGAGGCCTAGAGAGCATACAAGAACTTTGAGACCCACCCAGCTAGTTAAGTCCATGAAGAATTACTTCGACGGCACAGGAGATCCCTATGATCATGTGGCGGAGTTCAAGCAAGTTTTGAGAGCTGAACAAGTGGAAGATCTGTTCACGCAATACAATGCCTTCGGTCTAACCCTTAGGAACACGGCACTTACATGGTTTCAGCCATTAGATGAGCGTCAGTTCAGGAGCATAGACCAACTCCTAGAGGCATTTATTGTAGAGTTCTCTAAGAGCGGCATAAGACACAATACCTCCTCATTGATCCACAGCTTCAAACAGACCCCCCAAGAGACTGTCAGATTGGCCGGAAGAAGGTTTAGACAATATCTGGAAAGGTGTCCTATTTCGGAGTTACCCACATCTGCTAAACAAGTAGCCTTATTCCTTGATGGATTGCTGAGTACGAAATTGAGATCCTATGTGTATCTAAAGGACCCTAGGACTATAGAAGAGTGTGTACGCATGTGCATTGACATTGAAGATAACCTAGGGGAAGAACTAGAGCTTTCCAAAATCTACAAAGATTCAGATAGTGCATCTAGTCACTCTTCCACGCAGTCCACATCAATTGAGGAACTCGCGGAAAAGGTAGCTCAGAAATTAGGTGTAACTAGCAAACAAATCCCAAGGTTTGCCCCGGTGAAAAGGTGCTATACATGCGGTGGTGACCATATGGCGAATGTCTGCCCTATTATGGCTCAACCCCAAGTAAACCCTAGTAGCCAGTACTGTACCATAGAACGGAGGTACACCAATCACACCGCACAAGATTGCCCATACAACAAGCAGGCGGTTAGGCAACCCTACCCTCAGCCCTACCAACAAGGCAGATACCAGAACCAGTACCCTCCACAACCATATGGCAGGCCACAACAAAATTTCCAACCTCAATATCAAAACCAACAAAGGCCTCAGCCTGTGCTAGCACAACAACCCCCAGCCCCAGCTAATGTGATCCCGGTAAAGTATACGGCTGCAGAAGAGAACCTGAATAGAGCTATAGTCCCAGTAACACCCTTGATCTCTGAAAATGACCCAAGTGATCATAGCTTTGATTCTACCCATGTTGATAGCCCCCAGGCCTACTACATGCAGTCTCCTGAGCATGGTGAGTCCTACTATGGTGAAGAGCCAAACGAACCTAGTTGGGAGTCAGATTACACGAACGTCATGTATGCAAACCCCAATTCTAGGCCTCAACCGAGACAGGTACGACCACCAATTCCTAGAGGACCATGCTACCGATGTCAAGGGGATCACTTCATTCGTGATTGTCCCTTGCCTCCGCCCACACAACCTCAGTCCGTGACTATCCAAGGCTTTTGCCAAGACTGCGGAAAAGAGCATCTCTTACGAGATTGCCCTAAGAACCCCAATAGCATGCCTAAAATCACCCCTATCAACGTTGTTGGGTTAGTGGTAGACTCCTCAGGAAGTGTCACTTCCACTGCACCAGTGCAGGTAGTCACTAGGGCTCAGGCATTGCAGCAAAACCAAGGGGTAGGCCAGGAAAAGAGCCTAGATGCTAGCGATACTGAGAGCCAAAATAAAAAGAGAACAAGAGCTTGGAAAGATAGCCGCGAACGCATGAAAAGGCAATGGGCAAAGAAGATGAGTGAACTTGAGGAAAGTCTACGAGAAACCAAGGCTAAAATCATAGAGATCACGTCTCAACCGCACTCTCACACATTCCCACCGCTACCATCCCCATCACCCTCCATCCCTTCACCCTCTAAGACAGCCCACGCAACCCACCCGCCACCCCAAACAGGATCAGTATTAGCTGATCCCACTCCCGAAGACATAGACATGATGCTTAAGGCATATCAGGCCAGAATCCAAGAAGGGCCAAACGTCACGGATCATGACAAGTGCTATCCTAGAGCTGACCTAGAGATAGAAAGAACCAAACTATGCGCGAAAATGGTCGCATTGGCTCAGACTATGTTTGAAGCCAGTCGCCTTTTCAATTACTCGGGCTCAGCCAAGACGCAATTACACCTGGATGGATTCCTAGAAAAGTTAGAGAGGATAATTGCCAGATCTGACAAGGAAGAAAAAAATCAGGAGAAAGAAAAAGCAAGCAAAAACCTGAGCCATTCCCCATCGGAAGTTTATGCAGCCAATTCCACTAAGCCAGACAACTTCCCCTCCTTAGAAAGATTAGAGAGGCCAACTGCACAGCCAGAAAAGGAGCCTATTCCTCAAAAAAAGGAAAGGGCAAGAGAACGGATAAGCCAGCCTCTTCAGGAAGCTCATGTGCCTCCTCAAAGAGCTTATCTTCCTCCCCAAAGGTCACAGGTGCCTCTCTCGAAAGCTTATGTACCTCCACAGGTAACCCACATTCCTTCCCAGAGAGCGTATGAGCAGGTGCGGAAAAGTAATAGCATAAGTAATCCTCCCCAAGAAGCTTGTGCTTCAGCTATCTATGACAACGAGGAAAGAGCCGACGATAGGATAAGCCCTCCTTCCCAGGTAGTATATGTACCCAATTCTACGGAGCCAGACACTTCTTCTTCTATGAATCGGTTTGCACCAGACTTCCTACGAGAGATTCAAGAAGACAAATGGGATAACGAAAGCGAGGTCGCCCCTCCTTTTGAACTTGTGGACGATGCACACGACCAATTCCCACAAGACATCCCATCAATTTACGGGGAGCATGAGAGTGTTCAGTCTCACGAGAGATTAGACTTCGAGTCTAATTCCATACAAGAGCTACCCCACTTCACAGGCCCATGGGAAGCAAAGTCCACATGTATGAGAGCACCCACAGTCATGGTAAGGAACGACGATTCAGTCATACCTAGGAACACGGAGATAGTAAAGAACACCAAAGTACAGCGCGATCTCACTTTGGAAGAACTGCCCAAGGACAGACCAGACGCGCGGAAATATGTAGCTAGTCAAGTAACTGAAACTGCAAAACCTCGTTCCCAGGTAGGATCCCATAGGACAGTGCCAGAAATTCCCTTGGATAAGATAGGAGATATGTGTGAAGGTGAAGAAGGGAACACCTACCTTCCCATCACCTATCAGGACTACACCACGAAGGCAATTTTGGACTCAGGTGCAGGAGTTGCAATTGCCACCACCTCCTTATGGAAGCGGTGGGGCAAGCCAGCACTCAGGCCGACGAGAATGAAATTGCAGATGGCCGATGGTCACATAGAGAGACCCCTAGGATTACTAGAAGGAATAACTCTCACCACTTGTGGTGTCGAGTTTGAACATAGTTTTGCTATCTGTGACTTCAATAAAAATCATGCCTATGAGATGATTTTGGGAAGGCCATTTATGCGACAATTGCAAGTGGTACAGGATTGGGGAACCAACTCCTTGTATTTGCAACACTTGGGTGTTACGACCAAAGTCAATCTCAAAGATTATTCTCACAGAGATGTCCCTCCTATCCAATGGAATCCCGTCCATAGAGCCAAAGATGACACAGAATCGGTGCATTCCATAGGATCTGGATCCTCATGGATGCATGAAGACACCCACTTATGGATGTGCAAGGTAGCAGTAGAGGAAGAGAAGAGAGAAAAGGCCAGAGAGGTAGGTGCGAAAGAAACCCATAGATCAATCCAAGACCCAGCCTATGCACCTGTAGTTTTTCCAGACGAAGAATTTGAACCTCACGGTTGGGCAGAAATCTTAGCAACAATGGACGTAGCCATCAACGAAGAACAATGGACACCTCACTGTGATGAGGATGGCTATGATATTTCAGTCTTCTCCATAGAGCCAATCATGGGAGAGGCAGTTTTAGAAGAATGCGAACCTAGCCTTGATGCAATTGAGGATGCAAGTGACTCCGATCTAGAGTCAATCATTATGGACCCACCATTTGCATCAGATGAAGAATACTTCCATGAAATAGAATTTCAACCCCAGAAGCATGGAGAAGTTACAAATGATGTAAGATTAGCAACGCATATGACCCCTAAGGAAGAAGGAAAGAAACGAAAGAAGAGAGAAGCCTTACCAGAAGAGGAGGAATCTTTGTTTGAGGTCCCAGAAAATTTTAAGAAGTACGAAATAGATGACAGGAGAGTCATGATAAGAATGCCTAAACGAGAAGCACAATCAGGAGAGGCCTATGATAACAAAGAAACCACCAAGAAAATAGTAGTGGCCATAGAAGAAGGAGAGGAGAGATGCACGTATATAGGCCATGACCTGACAGAAGAAGAAGAGCATGAATTGATTGCCTTGCTAAGAGAATACAGAGATGTATTCGCTTGGAGTTACAAGGATTTGAAAGGGGTTGACCCGGACATATGCTCACACACTATTCCCATGACCTCAGATGCTAAACCCTCTAAGCAAAAGCCTTATACATATAACGATAATTATGCCGCTAAGATCAAAGAAGAGATAGATAGACTGGTCGAAGCTGGATTTATCTATGAAATTGAGCACACTGAATGGGTATCCCCTATCGTAGTGGTGCCCAAGAAGAATGGCAAACTGCGTGTGTGCATTAACTTGAAAAAGGTTAATGCCGCCACAATTAGAGATAACTATCCGCTTCCCATCACAGAGCATCTCTTAGAAAGAGTGGCAGGCAAGGAAGTGTACAGCTTCCTTGATGGATTTTCGGGCTACAATCAAGTAGCCATAGCTCCAGAGGATCAGCATAAGACAGCCTTTGCCACAGAATGGGGCATTTTTGCTTTTAGAGTAATGCCATTTGGGCTTACCAACGCACCAGCTACCTTCCAGAGACTGATGTGCCATGTGTTTAAGGAGTTCCTAAGGAAGAGTTTAGAAGTCTATGTTGATGATCTTTGTGCTCATTCCAACGTTAGGCAAACTCATATTCCTGAACTCAGACAAATCTTTGACAAATGTAGAGAATATCAAGTCTGCCTAAACCCAGAAAAGTGCGTTTTTATGGTCAGGCAAGGCAAGATTCTAGGACACATAGTGTCAAAGAATGGCATATCTACCGATGAAGAAAAAGTGAGAGCCATAGCAGAGCTACCTAGGCCAAAGAATGTCAAGGAAGTGCAAGCTTTCATGGGGCATTGTGGTTATTATCGACGATTTATACACATGTATGCTGTCATTGCAAAGCCCATGTACGGACTTCTGACAAACTTTGAGTGGACGGATGAATGTGAGAATTCCTTCCAAGAGCTTAAACGAAGATTGTGTTCAGCACCAATCTTGACCACACCAGATTGGAATAAGCCATTCCATGTTCACGTGGATGCATCCAATTATGCTATTGGATGTGTGCTTGCACAACCTACTGGTGAAGGTAATATGGATCTTCCAATTGCCTATGCCAGTAGACAATTGAATGCGGCTGAACGGAATTACACCACTACAGAGCGAGAAGGATTAGGCATGGTATATGCAGTTAAAAAGTTTAGACATTATTTGCTTGCAAATAGGTTTAAATTTTTTACGGACCATCAGGCATTGTTGTACTTAGTAAACAAGCCATGCAATACAGGAAGATTAGTGAGATGGTTTCTCTTGCTAATGGAATACGATTTTGAGGTGGTGGTAAGGAAAGGTAGGACTCATTTGAGAGCTGATCATCTCTCTAGGCTCACATCTGGAGAAGCCCCACAAGGAGTGTCAGATGACCTTCCTGATGCTTACTTGTTTAATTTGGAAGTGGTGCCGCAGTGGGCCAAGCCAATAGTACCAGTATTGACATACGGGCCTAATCATCCAGTGGTGAATACATGGAATAGAGAGATCGTAAAAGCCCAAAAGTACCATATCATGGCAGGAAGCATGTACAAGCACACAGATCAAGGGATCTTGGCTTGTTGCGTAGAAGAGGATGAGTACGCTAAATGGTTGCAATTAGCACATGTAGGTGCGTTAGAGCAACACCATTCAAAGCAACGAACTTTACAGACTCTAAAGAGATTCGGGGTGCACTGGCCAACTATGGAAGCGGATGTCCAAAAGTTGTGCAAGGAATGCCCAATCTGTTGCACTAAACCACCAGTGGAACATGCCACCCTTTATCAAGTATCCATTGTGCCAGATTGGAGTGAACCTCTAGTATCATTCTTGAGAACAAACACATTCCCTCCAGACATGACTCTAGCTAGGAAAAGGAGTTTAGAACAAGAGGCCCAGGATTACTCACTCATCGGTAATAATCTATATAAGCGCGGTAAAGATGGTTACCTGAGACTATGTGTCCAGGAAAGTGAATATCTGAAGATCTTGGAAACTGCTCACCAAGGTGTAGCAGGAGGACACTTTGGACCAGATCGGGTAATCAAGGCAATACTATTTGCGGGCTTTTGGTGGCCTACACTTCACATGGATGCTCATACCTATGTGAAACGGTGTGATGTCTGTCAGAGGACTCAGTATCCTATACGCAAAGATGAGATGCCACTGAAACCTATGATGGGTGGACGTGCATTCTCTAAGTGGGGAATAGACTTTGTAGGTCCTATTAACCCCCCAGCTAAGGGTTCTCATGCGGAATACATCATTGTGGCAACAGATTATCTCACCAAGTGGGTAGAGGTAAAGGCTACGACAAAGAACGATGCTCAAACAACTGCCAAATTCTTGTTTGAGAATGTATTCACGAGATACGGGCTACCTATAGAGGTTGTAAGCGATAGAGGCACTCATTTCTTGAACGAAGTGATTGAAAACTTGCTCCAAGAATTCTTGGTTATACACAAGAAGTCTGCCCCGTATCACCCTCAAGCTAATGGACAAGCTGAGAGCACTAATAAGATTCTATGCAATGTACTGACAAAATTAGTGAACACTAAACGCTCTGACTGGGACAAACAGCTACACCATGCTGTTTGGGCATACCGAGTTGCCTACAAAACGGTACTCCAAGCCACCCCCTTTCAGATGGTTTTCGGCCAAAACGCTGTGCTACCCTTGGACTTCCTGATCCCTACATTGAGGGTAGCACAAGAGCACGAATGGACAGGTCATGAGCTATCCTCTAGAATTTTTGACCTTGAACGATTAGGAGAAACAAGACTGCGAGCTGCTGCAGGCATATATGCTGCCAAGAAGAGACAGAAGGCATACTTTGATGCCCACGTAAAGGATAAGGGTTTGAAAGCAGGAGATCTAGTCTTAGTCTACACACTAAAACAACACGCGAGGAAGTTAGAAAAGAGAGGCTACGGACCTATGATCATCAATAGAATCTCCACAAGTGGAGCAGTGCAATTGGCCACATTAGAGGGTGATGTTCTCCCAAATTATATTAGCGGTTGCAGAGTCAAGTTGTATCAGGAACCCCTCACGGAGGAAATGCTTAGCCGACTCAACACTGCTAAGAAACGCAAAGAGGAAGAAAACAGAATTAGAGAAGAAGCTCAAGCAGAGGCTTTAGAACGCATCAGAAGAATGAAATTACGAAGGCAAGGTAGAGATCAGCCTGGAGCGAATGGCTATGCAGACCAAGGATTTCCTATGGCCATGTGTGAAGTCGCGGGAACAAGCTCGCATAGGATAATTGATAGACGTCCTTTCGTAACCTTAGATATAGGACATGGAAAGAGTGCAAGGACCGTAAGAGCCTTGATTGACTCAGGAGCAGCCACTAGTGCTGTTAAATTGTCGTACTGCCAAGAATTACAATTGACTGTCAATCCTGTGGAAGCATATCTTATAGGATTGGGGGGAGTGGAAACCCCTTGCATGGGCGAGGCGGAACTTCCCCTTTACATTCATGATGAGGCAATGACAGTTAAAGTACTGGTGTGTCAAGATGAAGATATCACTGAACCTCTAGTCTTGGGTCAAGATTGGATCTATGACCAAGCAATTAACTTAAACCTAAGAAGTGGACTTCTCCAGGTTTGGGTCAATCATAGTCGAGTTACAGTAGAATTAGACAATGGAACACTCAAGGAACTAGGAAAGGCACAGACTCCTGGTCCTTCCAGGGGTACACATGAAGATGACCATGCTGTTCTTGTTCAAAACCCTGTATTGCAGAGGAATGACATTTGCAAACAAGGAGTCAGGGATACAACGGATCTCCCTTCTTTTCCAAAGGCCCGAAGGAGGCAGCAACCAAAGGCGGATCACAAGCAGAAGAGGCATAGTACTACCTATGTCCGAGATCAAAAGTACCTGCGCAGCAGAATGACCCAGAAACTCAACCAGGTGTGGGTGCGGAAAGGCGAACGACCAGCTGCACCACCGTCAACTACACGGACAAGGCTTCTTATTAGTAACCAACAACACAACGCTAAAAAGAAGTCTTTCAGAAATTCTTCTGCTAAAGTAAAATCTATTTGGGTGCCCAAGAAGTCGATGAAGGCAAGCCCACAATCTAGACAAATTTGGGTGCCTAAGGCTTGCTTGAGGGCACAAGTAGTTACGCCAAGGCCACAACCTATGCAGCATCACCCAACTATGAGTACAACCAGAATTTCCTCGTGCTCAACACTTAGGAACACACCAAGACCCAGGAGCATGCATGTAATCACTTATAAGTGGGTCCCTAAAAGGCCCCACTCCCAAACAGCGACACCGACACAGCTCTCTGGTGTCTCTACAAAACCGAAAGCAAAGCCCATCCACTGCATTTGGCAGTCTAAGATCTGTAATAAACCCCCCGACCCAGATTTGTAAATTCACCCCACTTACTAACGGCATTAGTCTCCTAGGAATACACAAACGTTAACTACACTCACTGTCTTCGTGCACTTACTAACCACTAACTCACCATCTACCTCATGTTAATGTTGTAACGGGGACAATAACGGATTTATTTTGTCCATTACGATGTTAACACATGATTCTATATTCTCACAGAATCAGAAAGCAAGAAGAGAAATGGCAGAAGCGACAGGTTCGGGCTCACAAGCAGGGATACTTACTGCAGGAATTGATGTGGATAGCCTACCTGTGGACGTGCCTCCGACTGAACGACCAGTGGAGATGCAACACCTTCAGCAACTCCCGGTGCCGGATCCACCTACAGGCATCACGGAAAGAGTTCATGCGAATTCTCATTGGTTCAATGGCATGCCCGGTCCATTAGGTGAGGCCAAGTATATCTGGGAGTCTAAATGCGAGTATGACAGATCATGGGTGCGATTCCAATTTTTCTCCAAAGAGTTCGAGACTTTACAGAACACAGAAGATCTACAGATCATATGGCAACGAGCAGGATTGGCGGAATATTTTGAAGCCCCACTACCTAAACCCGATCTCCTCCGATGTTACTATTTGGTCTCCACATTACAAGCTAATGAAGATAAGGACCAACCCGGATCATTTGTCCTCCCTTCATTGCTGGGCAACAACGAGTTGAAGAGGTTTGAGCTTACTGTGGAGTTGGTAAGTGATGCTTTAAATATGCATGGCACGCATGTACCCTCAGAAAAGGATGCTCTCGTTCCCACCAACATGAAGGACAGGAAAGTAGTGAAGCTGAAAGACATGGCAGCACTCACCCCAAATGTGTCCATCCCTCTCCGAATGTGCATGCAACACTTCGCCTTCCCCGGTCAAGACCGATTCACGCAACCACACAAGAAGATCTGGTTTGCTCTCTACTTGGCGGCAGCAGGTGCGTTACCTATTAAGCTACCAGTGTGGATTATAGATCAGTTGTATGAAGCAAACAAACGGGCATCTAGGAAATTAGTGGTGAACGGATGCTGCGCACTCACACGCATCATTTATCGATGCTTGGCATATGATGTCCCCATTGAGCGTGCCTTAACTTGTGCACAATTACAAATGTTTAAAAGGCTCAAGACATCCACACATCAGTCCAAGCGCATGAGGGGCGCGATCCCTTGTGTCCAAACAAGGGAAGTCCTGACTACTCCTGAGGCATCACCATTAAGAGAGGGCACTGTACCCCCCTTCACCATTAGGATACCCAGGTCGGAATTTGACACTACGGCGCAACCTACCCCATCGGCTCCTCCTGTTACACCTGAATTCGAATTTGCTGCCACTGGAGAGGCTGAAGGACTGGACCCCCAGGATTTCGAAGCATTCCTACAAAGCACACAATTCTCTGATGTGGAGTTTTATTCAGAGGCAGAGGAGCAGGGCACATCCTCACGAAGAAGACGAAGGTCTACAGACAGTAGACATGTCCATTGGAGTGACGCTCAGCAAAGTCAACAACACGGACACCCGGAAGAAGAAGAAGCGTATGAAGAAGAGACCACTGAAGCCCCAGCATATACAGCAGAACTCCGAAGGCTGTATCAGATTATGGAAAGAGTACGATCGCAGCAATTACTCACTGAACAGAGCAGCAGAGTACTTATGACTCAGTTGTTGGAAGAAGCGGGAGTTGACTCAGAGTACAGGGAAGGTCTCTTATTAATGGCAGAAACATATGGAGTTGTAGAAGCTGTGCGCACTGCCATTCAGAGGCCTTCAGTTCAATATGACCCACGAAGGTTCCAGACACGACCTCGCCCAGGTAAAAATATACAAATTCCCGTTACAGTTGCAGAAGAGCCGACTACTACACCTGAAACTATCAGAACAACCTCCCAGACAGCTAGCCAACAGCACCCAGCCACCCATGAGGAGTCCACCGAACCACTACCACCTACTCCCCCGCCATCACCTCCTAGAGGAGAAACAGTAGAAACCACATCGACTAATCAACCCACCGACCCCACCTTCATCTTCCGTACTCCGATCTCCAGTGCCACCCTATTCTCTACCACTGATAATCCTATCTTCGAAGGCAACCCCAACACTACACAATCCTCCGAACCCCTCCTAGACCCTGCCCTAGGGCAACCATCCCCAACGCCCTCAGCCACGGGTCATCCTGACCCTAGATCCACATTCATGGGCTTCCCTGCTACCACGCAACCCTTTCAGCCCTCCTCAACTTTACGACCCCAACCCCCGATATCCCTCTCTCCATTTCTACAATCCCTCCAGGACATCTTTGCTAGGGCTTTTCAACCAGGCCCTCAACCATTCCCTGTCTTTTCAGCTCCTCACCCCACTTCACATCTATTCACCACTTCCACACACACACCACCTACCATACCAGTGTATATGGCAGGTCCCACACTAACACCCACTCCTGAAGGAATGGACATTTCACCACCCACGGCACCTCCACCCACGGGTTCACCTCCTCCCATTCCCCCTCCACCAATTACACCCACACACACAACTTTCGTAGACACATCATTCACTGTCTCCCTTCCCCAATTCCCTTCCCATGCATCTTCCACGGTAAACACCCCCCACTCATCTATAGGTAATGCATTGGACACCATGTTGGCTTGTATATCAAATTTAAGAACAGATTACATTCAGCTTCAGCAACAAAACGCACGCCTGCAAGAGCACTCAGCGACACTACAACTCCGCCTTGCGGTACTAGAGGAGGAGAACACTCGCCTCCATACACAGTTCCACACCCTACAAGAAGCCCACAATATATTGGAAGTACAGCTACAGAACGTAGATCAGGAAGCAGTGCAGGTGGTAGAAGGTCACCTACGGACACAACTGGAACGCAACTCAAAACTTCAGCGCAATATGGCGCTACTTAAACGCCATCTTGCGGCTGCGCAGGAAGAGAATAGACGCCTGCAATTACAAAATCAAGAGAACCTGGAAGCAGCTATTGAGAGCACACCGGGGGCACCCATCAGCCCATCCAAGTTTCAAGCAGTGACCCCCGATAACATCAAGATTATATTGGAAGATTATGCCATGCTACTCGAAGCACATGATAAGCTATCGGAGGAGCTAGGACAACTGAAGCAGGAACACCAACAAGGCCCAACAGCTGCCCCTCCAACCACCCCCTCTGCAGCTTCGCTTCCCTCCGACGCAGAGGCCATAAAAGATCTCCAGCAACAGGTAACTGAATTGCAGACACGCCTACTACAATATGAGAGGCCATCTTCCCCTCCGGAGGCTCCCACGGACGAAGAAGTTGTGCAAATTCCTGTGGAACAAACGTTTGATGAAGAATATGATCCGCAACCATTCCCAGGAGGCCAACAAACAGAAGAAGCGCAGGACACGTTCGAGGCACCACGGCCGCCATGGTTACGACAAGTGGAGGAAATAGGGACTTCGCATGAAGAGCGCACTGTAGTGCAAAATCAGGCTATGAGGGTCATAGAGGAGACTGTTTTACAATCAGATTACTTCAAGAACTTGTCATCGAGACGCCTGATCCTCTCATCGGAACTCCAGTACAGGCCATATTACATTCTCCTGGCTGATTATAATGCTGAAATACAAAGAGTCACGGGTCAGATTCCTACTTTTGCGACCCAATTTCAACCCGAAGACCTTCCTCCAGAGGTGCGAAAAGGCAAGATTCGTCAACCAACATGGCGGCAGAAACTTTTAGAGACTTATCCAGAAATGCTACGCACATGGAACAGCGCGCCGCTGCACCTCCTGTACAACCCATGCTACGGTCCAGTCCCCCGACGCAGGTCGTGGAAGGCATTTAATATCAAGGTACAGAACAATGCGCAATGCAAGGAATGGCTGAACTACCCGTACATCGCGCCACCACAAGGACCACCATCGGTAGCATATATGATGGGGACCATTCGCCACTGGATGCCGCGCTTGAAGCCCATGCAAGATGTAGCAGCGCAAATGATGCTTAAAATCTTAGATATGATGCAAGTGGTGCTGAAGACCTTTAGAAATGCAGCCGCACCACAGGTACGCCTTCCGGGGTTTAGCAATGGAAATTACGACTTGGTGTATGACATGAGCACCACCCCCAGTATCCGTGTGGCTTACGCTTGGCATGCACGCATCAAATACCTCCCCGCCTGCTACAAACAGACCTTCGAAGAAATGTTCAGATCAGGGTTCTGGGAGTACCACTCGGAGATTTTCGCGCCAAAGCCAACACATCTGCTTCAACTGTTTGCTTGTGAACAAGCAATGTATTCAGAGTACTACACCACCCCGCAACCAGAGACCCCCGGTGCAATAAATTGGGAGGCATTGGAAGCCGATCTAGCAAGAGGCTTAAGGATAGGAGAACATGAACTGGCCACCAATGTCATCCAATATTACATCGACCACCCGAGGGAACAAAGGTCTGTCAGGGGCGACAGACGCTAGGAAGGGGGGAGTGTTGGCATACAAAGCAATAAAGGAGTCATGCACAATACGGCAACAAGGCCAGATCATTTTTTCCCATAGATTATGTACAACCCGAGTGATTTTAATCACTACACAAACATTGTAAATCCCGTTTTTGGTAGATTAGACTCCATTTTGTGC
Source organism: Ceratopteris richardii (assembly GCA_020310875.1). NCBI lineage: Eukaryota > Viridiplantae > Streptophyta > Polypodiopsida > Polypodiales > Pteridaceae > Ceratopteris > Ceratopteris richardii. The sequence continues at coordinate 170,970,876 of CM035413.1, forward strand.
AAGCCGAGGAGTCCTCGAGCTTGAGGAGTATTAGAAGTACCATCGTACCAAATTTCATAATTTTTAGACTTCGTTTGAGCCCTCAAATAAGCCCTGGAACCTAATTTTTAACTAGGCCGGACACTAGGTCTGGACAGGGCCAAAAGCTAGTCAAAAACTATAAAAAGAGCTAGAGAGCTCATTTTTGAGGTCAGATTGTAATTGAAACGAACTTGTAAGAGCATTTTGAAAGTAATCTAAAAAGCTCCATTGATTCTCACTCTTTGTCTTGCCTTGTGTGCGCGTGTGTGTGTATGTGTGTGCATGCTTGTGTGCTTCTCACTCACTCACTTGTGCCGCCACTTGCTCGAGGTCTTCATACCATCCTCACGTCTTCCCGGATTGACATTAAAGGAGGTGCTACTCATCATTGAGCTACAGGCTACCATGTAGGTGGGTATAGTAGGTGAAGTGAGTGTGGTGTTCGTGTAAATTGATGTCGTTGCGAACAGCGGGGAAATGTGCCTCTCAAACATTGGAGAGCGGATGAACTGCTCCACAAAGGACGGGTATTGGGGTGGTGAGGTCAGGTTGAAAGAGGTGTAGGGGCCAGATGGGAAGTGAGGGTCATGGAATGGAGGTACCCGTATTGGGGAATAGGCTGGGAAACACAGGGTGCCTTCGGTGGGTGCCGGGTTTCCAACCACACTTGGAATTATGGGATGGCCAATTATGGGTTCGGAGGGTAGAAGGGTTGAAATGTACAAGGGATTGGTGATGAAAGAGAAGAGGGTGTCTTGTGAGGTGGGTTCTCGAAATGAGAATGATGTGAATGAGGATGGTTTATAAGTGAAGGTAGAGGTGATGACTGTCGTTTCTTCCATGGTGGGAGGTGGTGGTGGGGGCGGAGAAGGTGGTGATTGGGGATGCTGGGGTGAGATGGGTGATGTCTGAACGAAGGTTTCAGCAGAGAGGTCAATGGTGGTGGTGGGGGTAGCTGTGGTTTCAATGGGTACTTCTTGTTCTATGACGGGTATCTTGATAGTCTTACCTGCGCGTGGTAATGTGTCAACTCTGCGTTTGTCATACCTCACGGACTGGCGGACTGCAGTGTGGATAGCCTCCGGAACTCCTAAAGATTCTGACACTAATTTGAGGGTGTCAATGAAATGTTGATCCACCCCATCATCTGATAGCATTTCTTGCATCAAAGCTTGACCTGACACAAGAGAGAGTTGATGCCTTTCTTGTACTGCTTTGATTGTGTCGTATAACCTTTGTAGTTGAGCTGTATATGCTGGTGCACCTACAAGTTCTGGCACTTCTTGTTGCTCATCTTGATGCTCTTGATCATAATCCTCCTCATCTTCCTCCTGTTCTTCATCTTCCTCATCCTCTTCATCCACTTCAACTGTGGTGATAGGTACTTGGGAGGTTGTTGCCTGTGTTTGCACATTCTCCACTTGTTGTGCCTCTTCTGCCTCCAGCTCTACATCTTGTAATAATTATTCGAAATCTTCATTCGTGAGTTCTTCCAAAGGTGCACCACTGGAAAATTCAAGATCGGTTGGGATGGGAGGGAATATCAAAGTAGAACCATCGGTGCTGCGTCTTGGAAGTCGAAGTGTGAATGGTCGGACTCTTCAGGGTGGAGGGGTGACGTTTGGTGTTAGGGTGGCTCCACGTGGTTGAGCACATGGGACTTGGACAATGCCTCTCATCTTCTTAGAAGGGGGTCTAGTGGATGTCTTGCCTCTAAACTGCTCTACACGATTCCACATTAGGGCCCGTTGAATAGGGTTGCATAAGCCAAACACCTATAAATGATTCTCGTCAGAGCACATCAACCATATAAAACCTGTTTCAGCGGCCATCGTTTGTGAGCTAGGTGTATCTGATCAATTATCCAGTGGGGTAAGTTGATGGTGAGGCTCTGTGTCTCTGCCAGATACAAACTAAACCAAATCTTTTTGGGCGGCATGGTGAATCTATCTTGTGCAGGAAAAGCAAAGTGTTGCATGCACATGCGAAGGTGTATTGCAATATTAGGCGTCATGGACACCATGTCCTTGAGTTTGGTGAGACTTTGATTCTTCATGTAATCCGGTACTAGGGTTTCCTTCTCTGTAGGAATATGCATTCCGCGCATATCTAGAGCCTCTCTCACCAAGTTGTTTGATAGCTTGAACCTCTTGAGCTCATTCCCCTTTGTCAGAGATGGAATCACAAATGAGCTTGCACCTTTTGGGTTCTGGTTTGGAGTCAAGGTGTTGATGAGATAGTAGCATCGCATGAAGTCAGGCTTTGGGAGCCGTGCACTGAAATATGCATCCAATCCTACCTTCTCCCATATCGAACGTAGACCTTCTGCATTTTGTAACTTCTTGAATTCTCTTGTAAAGAAATGGTATTTGCCTTGCTTCCCATTGAAGTCCAACTCTGATTCCCATAGGTACGTTCCCTCACCCAAGGGTCCTGCCACATCACTAAACCAGTGGGAAGTTTTTCCTACGGGCATGGTATGGCCACTGGGAGGGTTCGCAATAGGTATGATTTTGATGGCCCGCAATTCTTCTGGTCTTTCATTTGTCTCAGGCAAAACGGGTAAACTGTCTAAGTCCACCACTTGCTAGCTTGTTTCTGTTTGAGAGCTAGTTCCTGCCGCCTCAGCCATGTTGAAAACTTCGCAGCTGGTTCTGTGAGAATATATGAATAAATGTTAACATTGCAATGGACACAAAAATGACACTGTGTCCCCTGTTACAACATTAACGTGAGGTCCGGGAGAGGTTAGGGGGTTAGTAAGTGCTTGGTGCTTGTGTGTGTAGTTAGGAATTGGGTAGACCTAAGAGCTAAGCGGAATGATGTGGTGTGAGAGTGAAGTAGTTAGTAGGTGGACATGGATTTACAATTGTGATCCGGGGGTTTATTACAAGTTTTAGGTTGCCAAATGCAATGGATAGGTTTTGATTTTGACTTTGTGGAGGCTCTGGAGAGTGTGATAGGGTATTTACTTGAAAAATGGGGCTTTTAGGGACCCATTTACAAGTGATTCTACTTGTGCTCATGGAAGAATACGTGTTCGTGCATGATGTGTAAGAGTGGGCCTCAGATGTTCGAGTGAGTGAAACATGTTGTACAGGGTTTGGCCTTGGTGTAGCTAATTGAGCCCACAAGCAAGCCTTAGGCACCCAGATTTGTCGTGATTGTGGGCGCCTTCATTGACTTCTTGGGTACCCAAATAGACTTCACTTTCGCAGAAGAATTTATGAAGGACTTCTTATTAGTGTCGTGTTGTTGATTACTAATAAGAGGTTTTGGCCGTGGGGTTGGCCTGGTCGGAACAGGGTGTTCGCCTTTTCACCTCCATACTTGTTTCATCGGCTGAAACAATCTGCTTTGCTCCTTTTTTTGGCCTCCAGTACAGGTAGTGTTCTGTTTCTTCTGTATTTGATCTGCCGTTGGCTGCTGCATCCTTCTGACCTTTGGAAAAGAAGGGAGTACCGTCTTATCCTTGACTCCAACGTTGAGACAATCCTCTTTCTGCATCATACATTTTTGGACAAGAATAGCATTGTCAACTTCATGTGCACCCCTGGAAGGACCAGGAGTTTGTGTTTTACCTAGTTCCTTGAGTGCCTCCTTTTCCAATTCAACTGTAATTCGGCTATGATTTACCCATACCTGAAGAAGTCCGCTTCTTAGGTTTAGGTTGACTGCATGATCATAGATCCAGTCCTGACCCAAGACAAGAGGCTCAGTGAGGTCCTCATCTTGACACACTAGTACTTTGACTGTCATTACTTTGTCTTGAATATAGAGGGGAAGTTCCACCTCGCCCATGCAAGGGGTTTCCACACCTCCCAATCCTATGAGATATGCTTCTATAGGATTAACAGTTAATTTCAACTCTTGACAGTAAGACAATTTAACAGCACTAGTGGCTGCACCTGAGTCAATCAAGGCTCTTACAGTCCTTGCATCCTTTCCTTGTCCTATATCTAAGGTCATAAAAGGACGTCGATCAATTATCCTATGGGAGCTGATACCTGAAACTTCACACATAGCCACGTGATAACCTTGATCTGCATATGCATCTGGCACAGGTTGCTCTCTACCTTGTCTTCTTAATTTCATTCTCCGTATGCGCTCTAAGGCTTCTGCTTGGGCTTCTTCTCGAATTCGCTTTTCTTCTTCTTTGCATTTCTTAGCAGTATTGAGTCGACTTAGCATTTCCTCTGTGAGAGGTTCTTGATACAGCTTGACCCTGCATCCGCTTATGTAGCTCGGAAGAATAACACCTTCTAAGGTGGCTAGCTGTACTGCTCCACTTGTTGAGATTCTGTTTATAATCATGGGTCCATAGCCTCTCTTCTCCAGTTTTCTCGCATGTTGCTTCAATGTGTAGACTAAAACTAAGTCGCCGGCCTTCAAACCTTTATCCTTAACGTGGGCATCAAATTATGCCTTCTGTTGTTTCTTAGCTGCATATATCCCTGCAGCCGCCCTCAGTCTTGTTTCTCCTAATCGTTCAAGGTCGAAAAGTCTAGAGGAGAGTTCATGACCCGTCCATTCATGCTCTTGTGCTACTTTCAATGTAGGTATTAAGAAGTCCAACGGTAGCACTGCATTTTGACCGAATACCATCTGAAAGGGGGTGGCTTGGAGTACCATTTTGTAGGTGACTCGGTATGCCCAAACAGCATGGTGTAGCTGTTTGTCCCAATCAGAGCGTTTATTGTTCACTAATTTCGTCAGTACATTGCATAAGATCTTATTGGTGCTCTCAGCCTGGCCATTTGCTTGAGGGTGATAGGGGGCAGACTTCTTATGTACTACCAAGAATTCTTGGAGCAGATTTTCAATAACTTCATTCAAGAAGTGAGTGCCTCTATCACTTACTAGTTCTATAGGTAGCCCATATCTTGTGAATACATTCTCAAACAAGAATTTAGCAGTTGTTTGAGCATCGTTCTTCGTCGTGGCTTTTACCTCTACCCACTTTGTTAGATAGTCTGTCGCAACAATGATATATTCTGCATGGGAACCCTTAGCTGGGGGATTAATAGGACCTACGAAGTCTATTCCCCACTTAGAGAATGCACGTCCACCCATCATAGGTTTCAGTGGCATCTCATCTTTACGTATAGGATATTGAGTTCTCTGACAGATATCACACCTTTTCACATAAGTATATGCATCCATGTGAAGGGTCGGCCACCAGAAGCCCGCAAATAGTATTGCCTTGATCACCCGATCTGGTCCAAAGTGTCCTCCTGCTACACCTTGGTGAGCAGTGTCCAAGATCTTGAGATATTCACTCTCATGGACACATAGTCTCAGGTAACCGTCTTTACCACGTTTGTATAGATTATCACCAATGAGTGAGTAATCCTGGGCTTCTTGTTCTAAACTCCTTTTCCTAGCCAGAGTCATGTCTGGAGGGAATGTTTTCGTCCTCAGAAAGGATACTAGTGGTTCACTCCAATCCGGCACTATGGACACTTGATAAAGAGTGGCATGTTCCACAGGTGGTTTAGTGCAGCAGGTTGGGCATTCCTTGCACAACTTTTGGACATCAGCTTCCATAGTTGGCCAATGCACTCCGAGTCTCCTTAGTGTCTGTAGGGTTCGTTGTTTTGAGTAGTGTTGTTCTAATGCACCTACATGTGCTAATTGCAACCATTTAGCGTACTCATCTTCTTCCACACAACAAGCCAAGATCCCTTGATTTGTGTGCTTGTACATACTTCCAGCCATGATGTGGTACTTTTGGGCTTTTACTACTTGTCTATCCTGTGTGGCTATTATTGGGTGGTTAGGCCCGTACGTCAATACTGGCACTAATGGCTTAGCCCACTACGGCACCCCTTCCAAATTAAACAAGTAAACATCAGGAAGGTCATCTGACACTCCTTGTGGGGCTTCTCTAGATGTGAGCCTAGAGAGATGATCTGCTCTCAAATGAGTCCTCCCTTTTCTCACCACTACCTCAAAGTCATATTCCATTAGTAAGAGAAACCATCTTACTAATCTACCTGTATTGCATGGTTTGTTTACCAATTACAACAATGCCTGATGGTCAGTAAAAAATTTAAACTTATTTGCAAGCAAATAATGTCTTAACTTTTTAACTGCATATACCATGCCTAATCCTTCTCTCTCCGTAGTGGTATAATTTCGTTCAGCTCGTTCAGCTGCGTTCAATTGTCTACTAGCATAGGCAATTGGAAGATCCATATTACCTTCACCAGTAGGTTGAGCAAGCACACATCCAATGGCATAATTGGATGCATCCACATGAACATGGAAAGGCTTATTCCAATCTGGTGTGGTTAAGATTGGTGCTGAACATAATCTTCGTTTAAGCTCCTGGAAGGAATTCTCACACTCATCAGTCCACTCAAAGTTAGTCAAAAGTCCGTACATGGGCTTTGCAATGACAACATACATGTGAATGAACCTGCGGTAGTATCCACAATGCCCCATGAAAGCCTGTACTTCCTTGACATTCTTTGGCCTAGGTAACTCGACTATGGCTCTCACTTTCTCTTCATCAGTGGATATGCCATTCTTTGACACTATGTGTCCTAGAATCTTGCCTTGCCTGACCATAAAAACGCACTTTTCTGGGTTCAGGCAGACTTGATATTCTCTACATTTGTCAAAGATTTGTCTGAGTTCGGAATATGGGTTTGTCTAATGTTGGAATGAGCACAAAGATCATCAACATAGACTTCTAAATTCTTCCTCAGGAACTCTTTGAATACATGGCACATTAGTCTTTGGAAGGTTGCTGGTGCATTGGTAAGCCCAAATGGCATTACCCGAAAGGCGAATATGCCCCATTCTGTGGCAAAAGCTGTCTTATGCTGATCCTCTGGAGCTATGGCTACTTGATTGTAACCCAAAAATCCATCAAGGAAGCTGTACACTTCCTTGCCTGCCACTCTTTCTAAGAGATGTTCTGTGATGGGAAGCGGATAGTTATCTCGAATTGTGGTTGCATTAACCTTCTTCAAGTTAATGCATACACGTAATTTACCATTCTTTTTAGGCACCACAACAATGGGGGATACCCATTCAGTGTGCTCAATTTCATAGATGAATCCAGCTTCGACCCGTCTATCTATCTCCTCTTTGATCTTAGCCGCATAGTTGTCATTGTATGTGTATGGCTTTTGCTTAGAGGGCCTAGCATCTGAGGTCATGGGGATAGTGTGTGAGCATATGTCTGGATCAACACCCTTCAAATCCTTGTAACTCCAAGCGAACACATCTCTGTATTCTCTTAGCAAGGCTATCAATTCTTGCTCTTCTTCTTCCGTCAGGTCATGGCCTATGTAAGTGCATCTCTCTTCTCCCTCTTCCATGGCTACCACTATTTTCTTGGTGGTCTCTTTGTTATCATAGGCCTCCTCTGATTGCGCCTCTCGTTTAGGCATTCTGATCATGACTCTCCTGTCATCTATCTCATACTTCTTAAAATTTTCTGGGACCTCAAACAAAGATTCTTCCTCTTCTGGTGTGACTTCTCTCTTCTTTTTTTTCTTTCCTTCTTCCTTCGGGGTCACATGTGTGGCTAGTCTTACATCACTTGTAAGCTCTCCATACCTCTGGGGTTGAAATTCTACTTCATGGAAGTATTCTTCATCTGATGCAAAAGGTGGATCCATAATGATTGACTCTAGATCAGAGTCATTTGCATCCTCAAATGCATCAGGGCTAGGTTCACACTCTTCTAACACTACCTCTCCCATGATTGGCTCTATGGAGAAGACTGAAATGTCATAGCCATCTTCATCACAGTGAGGTGTCCATTGTTCTTCATTGATGGCTACATCCATTGTTGCTAAGATTTCTGCCCAGCCATGGGGTTCAAATTCTTCATTAGGAAATACTACAGGCGCATAGGCTGGGTCTTGAATTGATCTATGTGTTTCTTTTGCACCTATCTCTCTGGCTTCTTCTCTCTTCTCTTCTTCTACTGCTACTTTGCACATCCATAAGTGGGTGTCTTCATGCATCCATGAGGATCCTGATCCTATGGAATGCACATATTCTGTATCATCTTTGGCTCTATGGATGGGATTCCATTGGATAGGAGGGACATCTCTATGAGAGTAATCTTTGAGATTGACTTTGGTCGTAACACCTAAGTGCTGCAGGTACAAAGAATTGGTTCCCCAATCCTGTACCACTTGCAACTGTCGCATAAAGGGTCGTCCCAAGATCATTTCATAGGCATGGTTCTTTCTAAAATCACATATAGCAAAGGTATGCTCGAACTCGACACCACAGGTGGTGAGAGTTATTCCTTCTAGCAATCCTAAGGGCCTCTCAATATGACCATCGGCCATCTGCAATTTCATTCTCGTTGGCCTGAGTGCTGGCTTGCCCCAATGCTTCCATAGGGAAGTGGTGGCAATTGCAACTCCTGCACCTGAGTCCAAAATTGCCTTGGTGGTGTACTCCTGGTAGGTAATGGGAAGATAGGTGTTCCCTTCTTCACCTTCACACATATCTCCTATCTTATCCAAGGGTATCTCTGGCACTGTCCTATGTGATCCTACCTGGGAATGAGGTTTCACTATCGCTGGTACTTGTTTGGCGACATGTTTCCATAATTCAGGTCTAACCTTGAGTAGCTCTTCTAACTTGAGATTGCACTGCACTTTAGTGTCTTTCACTACCTCTGTGTTCCTAGGTAAGACTGAGTCCTCATTTCGTACCATGACCGTGGGTGCTCTCATACAAGTAGACTTAGCTTCCCATGGGCCTGTGAAGTGGGGTAATTCTTGTAGAGAGTTAGACTCAAAGTCTAGTCTTTCCTGAGAGTGGGTGCTCTCCTGCTCCTCATAAATGGATGGGATGTCTTGTGGGAATTGGTCGCGTGCATCATCCACAAGTTCAATAGGAGGAGGGACTTCACTCTCTTTAGCCCATTTGTCTTCTTGAATCTCGCGTAGGAATTCTGGTGTGAACCGATTCATAGAAGATGATGTGTCTGGCTTCGTAGAGTTAGGCACATAGGCTTCAGGCACATAGGCTTCCTGAGCAGGAATGCTTACTCTTTCACTTGCCTTGTCCTTGTGTTGAGAGGCGGGTTCCTTTTCTGATTGTGCAATCAGCTTCTCTATTCTTTCTAACAATCCATCAAAGTGCAATTGTGTCTTTGCTGAACTAGAGATGTTAAATAGGCGACAGGCTTCAAACATGGTTTGAGCCAATTCCACCATCTTAGCACAAATTTTGGTTCGTTCTAGCTCTAGTTCTGCTCTAGGGTAACACTTTTCATGATCAGTTACGTTTGGCCCTTCTTGGATTCTGGCCTGATATGCTTTAAGCATCATATTAAGGTCCTCGGGAGTGGGATCTGCTAAGACTGATCCTACTCTTGGGGGTGGTGGGTTTAGGTGAGGCGGGTTGGAAGGTGGCGGTTCGGATGGAGTTGGGAATGGTGGAGGTGATGGAGGTGGGGCAGTGTGAGAGGAAGTTTGAGCTATGAGTTCAGTTATCCTGGCCTTTGTTTCTCTCAGGCTTTCCTCGAGTTCACTCATCTTTTTTGCCCATTGTCTTTTCATTCTTTCACGACTATCTCTCCAAGCTCTAGTCCTCTTCTTTGTCATGCTCTCCGTTTCACTAACATCTGGGCTCTTTTCCTGGCCTACGCTTTGGTTCTGTTGCAAGGCTTGGGCTCTAGTGATTACTTGTACTGGTGCAGTGGAAGTCACACTCCCTGTGGAGTCTACAACTAACCCAATAACGTTGATAGGAGTGATTTTTGGCATATTATTGGGGTTCTTTGGGCAATCTGGTAAGAGATGCTCCTTTCCACACTCCTAGCAATAGCCCTGGATCGTCACTGATTGGGTTTGGGTAGGTGCAGGCATGGGGCAATCACGAATGAGGTGATCCCCCTGACATCTGTAACATGGTCCTCTAGGGAATGGGGGTCTTACTTGTCTAGGTTGAGGTCTAGGGTAGGGGTTTGCATACATGACGTTTGTGTAATCTGACTCCCAACTGGGTTCATTTGGCTCGTCACTATAATAGGGCTCCCCATGTTCAGGAGACTGCATGTAGTAGGCCTGGGGGCTATCAACATGTGTAGAATCGAAACTATGGTCACTCGGGTCACTTTCAGAAAGCAATTGGGTTACCGGGACTATAGCTCTATTCAAATTTTCTTCTGCTGCTGCATACTTTACCGGAATTACATTAGCTTGCGCAGGGGGTTGTTGTGCTAACACGGGCTCAGGCCTTTGTTGGGCTTGATATTGTGGTTGATAATTTTGTTGAGGCCTAGTATACTGTTGTGGTGGGTATTGACTCTGGTATCTGCCTTGTTGAGGGTATGGCTGAGGGTAGGGTTGCCTAACCGCTTGCTTATTGTATGGGCAGTCTTGCGCGGTGTGATTGGTGTACCTTCGTTCTATGGTGCAGTACTGGCTACTAGGATTAACTTGGGGTTGAGCCATAATGGGACAGACATTCGCCATGTGGTCACCACCACAAGTATAGCATCTTTTCACAGGGGCATACCTTGGGATCTGCTTGCTAGTGACACCTAATTTCTGAGCTACTTTCTCTGCAAGTTCCTCAATTGATGTGGATTGCGTGGAAGAGAGGCTAGAGGCACTATCTGAATCTTTGTATATCTTGGAAAGCTCTAACTCCTCCCCTAGGTTATCCTCAATGTCAATACACATGCGTACACACTCTTCTATGGTCCTAGGGTCCTTCAAGTACACATATGATCTTAATTTGGTACTTAGCAGTCCGTCCAAGAATAGAGCCACTTGCTTAGCTGGTGTGGGTAGCTCAGGGACAGGGCATCTCTCCAAGTATTGCCTAAATCTTCTTCTAGCAAGTCTCACGGTCTCTTGAGGGGTTTGCTTGAAGCTGTGAATCAGCGAGGAAGTGTTATGTCTTATGCCACTTTTAGAGAATTCGATAATGAATGCCTCTAGGAGTTGGTCTATGCTCCTGAACTGCCTCTCATTCAATGGTTGGAACCACGTAAGGGCTGTGTTCCTAAGGGTTAGACCAAAGGCATTATATTGTGTGAATAGGTCCTCCACTTGTTCTGCTCTCAAGACTTGCCTAAACTCTGCCACATGATCGTATGGGTCTCCTGTGCCATCGAAGTAATTTTTCATGGACTTGACTAACTGAGTTGGTCTCAAAATCCTGGTGTGTTCTCTAGGTCGTGGTAGAGGGAACTCATCCACATTTCTTTGATTCCTGGGAGCTCTAAGTACCTCAAGTTCTACTCTATTTGTTTCCGTCCTCGTTCTTTCTCTGCCCCCTGGGTTGGCAAAGCTTACTTTTGGCCTATCTCTACTTCTGTCTCTTTGAGTTCCATGAGCTTGGGATGTTCCAGCTCCAGGGTGACCATAGGACACATTCGATCTTGGTTGGGGGAAAACGAATTCACCCTTCCAAGTGTAAGCATGTCTATCATGTTCTGTAACTACAAAGATCCTCTCTGAAGCGTGATCTAAGTAGGTCACTCTGCCTGGGCTATCTGGATCCTTAAACTCATAGATTATGATTGTTCCTATATCATTTGGCCGATCAGATTTATACCTCCAAAAGGCTTCATCAGTCTCTCGATTGAGGAGCAAATCTATGCTCTTATTATCCTGGGGAATCCACTCTGGTGTGATAATCCTAGTGAGAACCGATTTGCCTCGAGGGGTTCTAGGTTCTGTACCCATGTTTCCTTGCTCTAGGTCACCTAAGTCCGCTTTTGGGATCACATTTCCAAATTCGTCGGTCCTATCTGGGTGACTGGTGACTACGTATATGGTTCCTTCTTTGTCCAAGTATGCTCCGTTTTCAAACTTGACAGATGGGTGCTCTAATCCTATGGATTGGTCAGGGTTTTTAATCTGGACCACAGATCTTCCTAGACCGTCCTCATAGATGCTAGCACCTAATCGGTTGGTCCTAAGGTATTCTAGCTGCGTCTTGTACGGGCCTTCTACCCTGTGCAAGTATGGCACTCCTGAACTTCCCGTAGGTCGGTCCATGCCTTGAGACATCTCTGATTCACTAGTCTCAGAGCTAGGGTAGTATGAGTGGTGGCTCAACTGCTGGGCCCAAGACCTAGCAGTGTGGTTGACACTAGCCTCTGAAGACCTAAGACTTTGTCTATCTCTCCCTAGATGTCGCCCTGATCTAAGGTTCATAAGCCTAATTGAATAGCCCAATTTCGCCCAAGTACAACCTCGTTGCTGAGTTCTTTTGTATCAGTCACTTGATTCTTTTTTAGTCGATTATCGTGTTTAGGCTCTAGGCAGAAATCACGTCGTCAGGAATATTTGAGTTAATTTTTCGCACTGTAAGTTGATCGTTCCACGTTAGATTCTTTCCTTTGAGGTTATCGCATCACGAAGAGATTATGTTTAATCTTGAACTTGAGTGCATAGGTAGTCTTCAACTTGATTGATGCCTATCGTTGCCCTGACTTACTCCTATCACTAGTCGTTCTTAGCCTAAGCTAGGAATTGACAGAGGGGGTTGAAAGTTTCCAACCTTTTGTTTCCTGCTTGGTTGCCCTTGAATGCCCAGGAAGTGTGTTCCCAAGCTTGCACTTACACTTGCTTAGAATGCCTTTCGATGCTCTCAATAGATCTGTAAGAGTTCCAAAGTTAGCTTTAAGATTTAAATTCCAAAGACAGAACCAATGATTCTCATTCCTGTAGCACAAATACTAATTTGCATAGTGATTTTTAGGAAAACCATTCTTAAGACCCCTGACTTTGATCCCCCTGGGTATGGTCAACTTCAAAATACCCTAGCTGAAAATCAATGCATTATCTTTATAAAAAACAGTTGAGGGCGTGTAGTATATGCCACGAGCTCTCCAACAAGCCCTAGAGCTCAAAAAATGGATTTCGTATGAAAAAGTTATGACCATTCAGGGTTCTAGGGTTAAGACAGGGTTCAAACAGGATCACTGTGCAACAGCTTTTCCCCAAGTTGTTTTCCTATGGCCTCCTTATGTGCTCTAGAGTAAAATGTTCATGCCCAAAATTAGCCAAACTCTTCAAATTAAAAACCCTAAAAAATTGGCTAAAATTGGCTGTCAATCGTGATGGACAGGGCAGTCAATCGCGATGGACAGGGCAATCAATCGCGATGGACAGGCAGTCGATCGCGACGGACAGGCAGTCGATCGCGACGGACAGGCAGTCGATCGCGATGGACAGGAGTCGATCGCGATGGACAGAAGTCGATCGCGACGGACAGGAGTCGATCGCGATGGACAGGAGTCAATCGCGACGGAGAGGCAGTCGATCGCGATGGACAGGCAGCCGATCGCGACGGACAGGGCAGTCGATCGCGACGGACAGGAAGTCAATCGTGACGGACAGGCAGTCAATCGCAACGGATAGGTATCGATCGCGACGGACAGGCAGGCAATCGTGATGGATTGAAATTTTGCAAATTTTTCAAAAACTTTTGTGGAAATGTGGTGTGCAGGGTCTCTAGTCCACTGTGGTGCACTCAGATTTACCAAAAGGTGAAAATTTCTGTCAATCGCGATTGACAGAAGTCGGCGACTGCGAGATAGTTCTGCACATTTCCGTACCTGCGCAACGTGCTGGAGGGGATGATGATGCTGAAACCTGCAAAAAACTCCAAAAGCATGCAGAAAATAGCACACAACAGTTCTCTCTCTCGCTCTCTCTCACAAGTGAAATGAGGGAAATGAAAGGAGGAAGGGGATATAGTAAAAAACTGAAATTTTTGCGATGATGGAGATGGAGGTGGGAGATGGTGATGATGATGATGGTGATGAGGTAAGGAAAAGAAAAAAAGGAAAAGTGAAGAAGTTACCTACAACGCCAACGTCCCAAATCTACGTCTTACCATCACACGCTCGTCCTCAAAGCTCGATCCCCGGCAACGGCGCCAAAATTTGGTGTAGCTCAGTGATGAGTAGCACCTCCTTTAATGTCAATCCGGGAAGACGTGAGGATGGTATGAAGACCACGAGCAAGTGGAGGCACAAGTGCGTGAGTGAGAAGCACACAGGCATGCACACACATACACACACACGCGCACACACGGCAAGACAAAGAGTGAGAAGCAATGGAGTTCTTAGATTACTTTCAAAAAGCTCTTACAAGTTCATTTCAATTACAAGCTAACCTCAAAAATGAGCTCTCTAGCTCTATTTATAGTTTTTGACTAGGTTTTGGCCTTGTCCAGACCTAGTGTCCGGCCTAGTTAAAAATTAGGTTCCCTACCCTATTTGGAGGTTCAAACGAAGTCTAAAAAATGTGAAAACTGACAGGTAGATACTTCTAAAGCTCTTCAAGCTCAAGGACTCCTTGACTTGCACAAAATGGAGCTACAAAAATGTGAAATGGTATTTACAAGGGTTTTTAGTGATGAAAATCACTATTGTTGTAGGGATTTCTTCTAACATTTTGATATACATTTCCTGGAGCTCCCTACTTGCTCCTTCTCCTTGTGTCCACCTCTCTTATGTGCATAAATGTCTTGAAAAAATATTGGCCTACTTGCCAGATCGTCGTTGACTACTCTATCTGCTTGTACTTCTCTTCTCTCTGACTCCCTTCTTAAGCTTCCTTGCCTAGTGAGTCCTTCAGTTCCAACAATGGAGTATATGTAACTCAAGAAAGGTATCTGAAAAATTTGCTAACCAAATTTAAAATGGAAGACTGCAGGATAGCACCAACTCCAATGGAAGCAAATCAGAGGTTGACTAGATATGGAGGAGAAGAATTCAAAGATATGAAGCTCTATCAGAGTTTGGTGGGTAGCTTGATTTATGCTACATTAACAAGGCCTGATTTATCATATGCAGTTGGAGTTCTATCTCAATTCATGCATTGTCCTAGAAAGGAACATTGGATTGCAGGACAAAGAGTACTTAGGTACATCAAGGGCACACTTAAAGAAGGTCTGTATTATGGATATACTTCAGATACAAGAGTCAAAATATACAGTGATGCACATTGGGCAGGTAATTCTAATGATAGAAGATCAACACATGAATATTTGTGTTATGTGGGAGACAAGCTAAATTCATGGTGCTCCAAGAAGCAACATATAGTTGCTCTATCATCTATAGAAGCAAAATACAAAGGCATGGTGGAAGCTGCAAAGGAAGTAATATGGCTAAAGACACTTATGAAGAGTTTTGATGTTGTCCATAGTACTCCTATTATTTGTGTCCATAGTACTCCTATTATTTGTGGAGACAATATGAGTTCTTTATACTTGGCAGCAAATCCTGTGTTTCATGCTAGAACTAAACATATTGAAACTCAGTATCATTTTTTGAGAGAGAAGGTTATTGATAAAGAAATAGAAGTCATGCATACTCCTACAAAAGATCAACTTGCAAATATGATGACAAAAAGTTTGGATGGACCAAAGTTGCAGAGATTTAAAGATATGGCAGGAATAAAGAAGATGCAGGTAATCACAATTGATGATTGAGGGGGAGCTGTTGGAGCAGAACATTCAACAATTAGTGATTACATAAAATCCAGAAGTGGAAAGATGAATGAAAGATTGAAGATTAGTTTCAAGGAAAAGAGGAGATTCAGAAACAAAGTTCTTTTGTACATTAGTATTGTAAATATTTCAATGTATTTGGAAAAATGACGAGTTAGACTCGTATATATCTATATATATATATATATATATATATATATATATATATATATATATATATATATATATATATATATATATATATATATATATATATATATATATATATATATATATATATATATATATATATATATATATATATATATACGTGCTCATTGTAGGAGTGAGATATAGAAGAGATAGAGAAGACAATAGATGTGAAGAATAGAAGAATAGGAGAGAATGAGATGAACATTATGTATGTCATCCATCAGATGTATGAAAACTTATGAGAAAAAAAAGTTTTCAGAGAATTGCGCGTCGATCTTTTCTCTGATTCTCTGTCTGTGTTTAATCTTTTGAGAAATCCTTTTGTACATGTCTAAATCCATAGTTAATCTATCTATGGTTAAAATTTGAGAGTCCAATTGCAAACAGGCTGAGAGAATTTTGAATAGGACCATTCATATGTAAGAAAGTTCTGAGTGTCTTCTAAAACAGGCGCAGATTCGATGGTCAAAGAAATGGACAGTGCTCAGTGTATAGTGTAAAGTTTTACACAAATGAGGATTCAAAATTTAAGTTGAGAGGTAAGCCATCTATGGCTAAAAGCATTTGCTTAAACGGGTTCTAGTTTTGGAGAACCATGTCTTAGAAGTTGCAGGTGTCAAAGTCGACATTACAGAGAGATAGTTTCAGACATAGGTAAACTGTTTGAGTCATTTCTCACACTCTACTCAAGCATTTGAAGTATTTTAATTTGGAGAAGGTGCGGAAACTTTAGCCGACACATTCTACAAAGTTTCATTAGAAACTTTACACAAATGATTAGTCAATGGTTGATTAATGTGCAGCAAACTTTCCTGAGAAACAAGTTTCTTCACAGTTAGCTACTTTCTTGATAGTTTGGTACTTGTCTTCCAAAATTGGTTGGAGTTTATAGTTGTTCTTGATATAGAGGTGGTCTAACATCAAGAATAGCTTGTTCTTTTGGAGATTCACACTCTCCATCATCTGATACCAATTGTTGGAGTTAGATGTCTGCGAAAGCACGTGAATAGCACAAGGAAGAAGAAGAAGCTTGGAGCACAAAACACAGTACTGAATTTATTACCTGGGAATGTATAAAGATAAGTAGCTTGTTAGGGCAATAGGCGTATATACAAGGGGGGGGAACCTCCTAAAGAGGGAAAAAAAGTGCCCCGATGATCCTAATGTGCTCACACACATCACTACCTAAATATATCAACAAGGCCAAAAGAGAGATGTTAAGATTCAAAGAATGATCAATGTAAGGTCGAGCCCTATCTTTTTCCCTATACATGTCCACAATGAATTAGGTGCCAAGGATGAGAAGGTATGCCAATGTCCATGCCTTAGTCACTATCTTAGTCGTAAGCCTTGGAGTTGCAATGGAATTGCATAGTGTTCTAATTTTTGGTTGCATGGTCTAGATTGTTGATGAATTCTACGTTTGCAACTAAATATGCTATGATACTAGTCAAGGGGACCTTCAAAACTTAGCAAATATTCTTTAGGATAATAAGTTAGACACCCTTTGTACGTGTATGTCCAAACCTATAAAAATAAAAAAAGAAGGTAGAGAGCACAAATTTATTGTGTATAGGATCCATAGTGGATGCTCTCGATCAAGTGTGTGGCTAACTTGGCCACTATATGTTTTATTAGAATGTACATATACAAGAGTGTGTAGTGGCCATTCAGCTTGGAACATCATTTTATAGGTGACTCGGTATGCCCAAACAACATGATGCAATTATTTCTCCCAATCAAAGCATTTATTATTCATCAATTTTGTCAACACATTACATAGAATCTTATTTATGCTCTCGGCCTAGCTGTTAGCTTATGGGTGATAGGGAACAGATCTCTTATGTACCACCAAGAATTCTTGTAACAAGTGTTCAATGACCTCATTCAAGAAGTAGGTGCCACGATCACTCACCAATTCTATTTGCAAACCATATCTTGTAAACACATTCTCAAATAGAAACTTGGCCGTGGTATGTGCATCATTCCTTCTTGTTGCCTTCACTTCCACCCATTTAGTCAGATAATCGGAAGCCACAATATATTCAGCATGTGAATCCTTAGCTGGGGGATTAATAGGACCAACAAAGTCTATTTTCTACTTAGAGAATGCACATCCACCCACCATAGGTTTCAAAGGCATCTCATCTTTATGTATCGAGTACTGAGTTCGTTGACAAGTATCACATCTCTTCACATAGGTATGTGCATCCATGTGAAGTGTTGGCCACCAAAGACCTGCAAATAGTATAGCTTTGATCACCCTATCTGGTCCAAAGTGTCCTCTTGCTACACCTTGGTGAGTAGTCTCCAAGATCTTAAGATATTCACTCTCATGGACACACAATCTGAGATAACCCTCTCTTCCTTGTTTGTATAAAGTATCTTCAATGAGTGAATAGTTGAGCGCTTCTTGTTCTAAACTCTGTCGTCTAGCCACTATCATTTATTGAGGGAATCTTTTCATTCTCAAAAAGGCTACTAATGGTTTGCTCCATTTCGGCAATAAAGACACTTGATATAGTGTGTTGTGTTCCACAAGTCGTCTGACAGCACAGGTTGGGCATTCCTTACATGTCCAATGGACATCTGCCTCCATTGTTGGCCAATATACCCCTAACCTTTGTAGAGTCTATAGAGTTCTATGTTTGGGGTGATGTTGCTGTAGTGCACCTATATGTGCTATTTGCAACCACTTTGCATGTTCATCTTCATCTACATAGCAAGCCAGTGTGCCTTGGTTGGTGTGCTTATACATGCTGCCTGCCATGGTGTGGTATTTTTGAGATCTCACAACTTCTTTATCTTTGGCTCTCAATATAGGATGTTTGGGTCCAAATGTTGGAATAGGCAGTTTTGGCCTAGTTAGGCACTACTTCTAGATTGAACAAATAAGCATCAAGATGCTCATCTGACACTCCTTGGGGGGACTCTCCTGAAGTTAGTCTGGAAAGATGATCTGCCCTAAGATGAGTCCTACCTTTCTTAACCACGACTTCAAAGTCATACTCCATTAGTAAGAGGAACCATCTTACTAATCTTCTAGTATTTCAAGGTTTGTTCACTAGATATAATAGTGCTTGATGATCTGTAAAAAAATTTAAACTTATTTGCGAGCAAATAATGTCTAAACTTCTTAATGGCATATACCATGCCTACTCCTTCTCTCTTAGTAGTGGTATAATTTTGTTCAATTGTATCCAATTGTCTACTTGCATAAGCAATGGGAAGATCCCTATTACCTTCACCAGTTGGTTGTGCTAACACACACCCAATAACATAATTGGATGTGTCCACATGAACATGGAATTGCTTGTTCCGATTTGGTGTAGTCAAGATTGTGGCTGAACATAATCGTCTCTTAATCTCATTAAAGGAGTTTTCACATTCTTTTGTCCACTCAAATTTAGTCAAAAGGGAGTACAGAGACTTTGCAATGATTGCATACATATGAATGAAGCGTCGATAATATCCGCAATGCCCCATGAAAGCTTGTACCTCCTTGACATTCTTTGGTAGGGAGCTCTACAAATTGCTCTTAATTTCTCCTCATCCGTGGATATGCCATTCTTTGACACTATGTGTCCTAGAATCTTGTCTTTCCTGACCATGAAAACACAGTTTTGTGGGTTTAGGAAGACCTGATATTCTCTATTTTTGTCAAATATTTGTCTGAGTTCAAGTATATGTGTTTGTCTAATGTTGGAATGAGCACATACATCATCAATATAGACTTCCAAGTTTTTCCTCAAGGACTCTTTGAACACATGACACATCAGCCTTTGGAAAGTACTTGGCACATTGGTGAGCCCAAATGGCATTCCTGCAAAAGCAAATATGCCCCACTCTATGGCAAAAGCCATCTCATGCTGGTCTTTTGGTGCAATGGCCACTTGATTGTAGCCAAAGAATCCATCAAGGAAGTTGTATACCTCCTTGCCTACCACTCTTTCTAGTAGATGCTCAATGATACAAAGCACATAGCTATCTCTAATAGTGGCTACATTAACCTTCTTCAAGTTAGTGTATACACGTAACTTGTCATTCTTCTTGGGCACCATTACAATGGGGGATACCCATTTAATGTTCTCAATCTCATAGATAAATCCAGCTTCTACTAATCGATCTATCTCTTCCTTGATCTTGGCAGCATAATTATCATTATATGTGTATGGCTTTTGCTTAGAGGGCTTGGCTTGAGAGGTCATGGGTATCATATGTGAGTAGATGTCAGGGTCTACACCTTTTAAGTCCTTATAACTCCAAGCAAACACATCTCTATATTCTCTTCGCAAGGCTATCAACTCTTGCTCCTCATCCTCTGTCAAGTCATGTCCTATGTAAGTACATCATTCTTCACCTTTCTCTATGGTCACAATGATTTCCTTAGTTTTATCTTTGTTATCATAGGCCTCTCTTGCTAATGCTTCACATTTAGGCATCCTTATCATGACTCTTCAATCTTCTATCTCATACTTTTTAGATTTTTTAGGGACCTCAAACAAAGATTCGTCCTCATCTGGTGAGGCTTCTCTCTTCTTTGTTTTCTTAACTTCACTCTCGGTGGATACTTGTGTAGTTAACCTCACATCATTTGTATGCTCTCCTTGTCCTTGAGGATCAGCTTCTGTTTTAGAGAGGAATTCCTCCTTTGATGCATATAAGCAATCCATAATGATTGATTCTAGATCTAAATCACTTGCTTCAAGTGCATCAGTGCTAGGCACACATTCCTTGATAATCGAATCACACATGATTAGTTCTATAGTGAAAAATGAGATTTCATAGCCATCTTTGTCACAGTGTGGTGTCCATTGTTCGTCATGGATGGCTACATCCATTGTCGCTATGATTTTTACCCAACCATGAGATTAAAATTCTTCACCAAGAGATATTATCAGTGCATAGGCTGGGTCTCGAATAGATCTATGAGTTTCCTTTGCACCTACCTCTCTAGCATTTTCTCTTTGCTCTTCTTCTACTACAACTCTGCACATCCATAGGTGAGTATCTTCATGGATCCATGAGGATCTTCATTCTATGGAATGCACCGATTCTGTATCTTCTATGGCTCGATGGATGGGGTTCCACTATATTGGGGGCATATATCTATGAGAGTAGTCCTTGAGATTGACTTTATTTGTAACACCTAAGTGTTGAAAATACAAGGAATTGGTTCCCCAATCCTATACTACTTGCAATTGCCTCATGAATGGTCCTCCCAAAATCATCTCATAGGCCTGATTTTTGCTAAAGTCATTGATGGCAAAAGTGCTTGAAGTCTACACCACAAGTAGTGAGAGTTATCCCTTCTAGTAGTCCTAAGGGTCTCTCTATGTGACCATTGGCCATTTATAATTTCATTCACATTGTAGCAATGGCAACTCCTGCACCTAAGTCCAAAATAGCCTCGGTTGTGTAACCTTGATGAGTGATAGGGAGATAGGTGTTTCCTTCTTCATCTCCTTCACAAATATCTCTTATCTTATCTAAGGGTATTTCTCGCACTATTTGGTGTGATCCTACCCAGGAATGGATTTTAACCACTTCTGGTACTTGATTGCCTACATGTTTCCACAATTCTAGCTTAACCTTGAGTAGCTCCTCTAAAGTGAGATTGCATTGCACTTTAGTGTTCTTTACTACCTCTGTGTTTCTAGGAAAAATTGATTCTTCGTTCCTTATCATGACCGTGGATGACAGGTTGACTTTGTTTCCCATGGACCTCTGATCTGAGGTAGTTCTTGTAGGGAATTAGACATGAAGTCTAATTGATTGCTACATTAGGCATCCTCTTTTTCTCCATATATAGAAGGAATGTCTTGTGGGAATTGGTCAGGTAGGTCATCCATAAGTTCAATGGGTGGAGGGTTTTTCACTTTCTTTAGCCCATTTCTCTTCTTGATATTCTCTTAGAGATTTGAAAGCATGAAAACACTCTTGATTCCTTGATAACGTACGGCCATAACTTTCTTGAGTGGTCATAAATAAAAGTGACAAAGTACCTAGCTCCTCCCAATGAAGCCTCTCTACTAGGGCCCCATACATCTGAGTGTATAAGCTCCAAGAGCTTAGAGGATCTGTACTCACTCTTTGGAAATGGCTTCCTTCCTTGCTTACATAGCTAACAAGCATCACAAAACTCATGTAGATCTTGGCCTTCAAATTAGGTAGTCCCTGCACTAAACCTACTTTGCACATACTTTTTAACTTGGGAATATTGATATGTCCTATCCTCTCGTGCCAAAGATCAATCTTTGTAATCCTTTTGTCACCAATCATCACATAACGTACCTTGTTGTGTGTAGGAGCAATATCTAGTGTGAAAAATTTGAGTTCTTTCCTTCCCTTGGCAATGACCTTGCCTCCCTGCTTCACCATACATCCTTTTGCATCAAATATAAGCTGCATACCTCTCTCTACCATATGTCCTACAAAGATAAGGTTCTTGGAAATAAATGGAACATGAAGCACATCTTTAAGAGTCTTGATAGATTTACCTTCACCTAGCTTCACATCTTCCACATGTGTAATGGGATGCTCAATGTTATCTCCTATCTCCACACAACCTTTTGAGCATGGGACCTGCATATAAACACAAGATTCCTCCATACATGACATGTGATTAGAGCATCTAGAGTCTTTGTACCACTTTGTGTCCTTGGGATCACTAGTGTAGCCATGTATCATAGCTAGGAGGGTGTGCTTCTCATCATCCTTCTTAGAGTTGTTAGCATAATTCCCTTGCTCCTTCTTCTTCATGCCTTTTTCATCCTTGAACCAAAAATTCAAAGAAATATGATTCTGCTTACCACATATAAAAACAAGTTTTACCTTGATGAGGGTTGTCCTTTCCCTTGCCATTCTTTCCCTTCCTTGATGATGATGCCTTGCTATCTACTTTTGGGATCCAATCACATATGAAGAAGCTAAAGGTAAATAGAGGGAGAAGGCAATGCAAGAAGAGTATGATGCTCTACTTGAAAATGAAACATGGGAATTGGTGCCAAGACCAAAGAATCATAAGGTCATTGGATGTAAGTGGGTGTATAAAACAAAAAGGTTTGCAGATGGTAAAGTGTCTAGATACAAGGCTAGACTTGTGGTCAAAGGTTTTGCTCAAACTTATGGGGTAGATTATGATGAAACCTTTAGTCCTGTTGCTAAGATGTCTACAATTAGATCATTGATTGCTATTGCTGCTTGTAAAGGATGGAAGTTATCACAATTAGATGTGAAGAATGCATTCCTGAATGGATACATTGCAGATGAAGTGTACATGGAGCAACCAGAAGGCTTCATGGATTCAATTGGATCAAATTATGTTTGTAAGCTCAAGAGAGCTTTGTATGGGTTGAAGCACGCCCCAAGAGCATGGAATTACAGGCTTGTTAAGTTCTTGAATGAATGTGGATTTCAAGCATCAAAGGCAGATAGCTAGTGAAGGCAAGTGAAAATGGATACATATACATGTGTATTTATGTTGATGATATTATTGTGACAGGTACAGATGCTCAAGGAATCAATGAGCTTAAGAAACAAATAGAGAAGGAGTTTAAGATAAGTGATTTGGGAAACTTATCTTATTTCTTAGGAATGCAGATTGTGTATACTCAACATGGAATATATGTTACACAAGAGAGATACTTGAAGAATCTTCTTGTCAAGTTCAACATGGAGGATTGCAAGCCTTCAACCACACCATTGGAGGTAAATTATAGATTGAGCAGGTATGGAGGTGAAGAGTTTAATGACATGAAGAAATATTAGAGTTTGGTAGGTAGTTTAATCTATGCTACCTTGACAAGGCCAGATCTATCATATGCAGTAGGTCCGTTATCACAATTTATGCATTGTCCAAAGAAGACTCATTGGATTGCAGCTCAAAGGGTACTCAGATATATCAAAGGAACCCTAAGTGAAGGCTTGTATTATGGATTTACTTCTGATACAAGAATCAAAGTGTTTAGTGATGCAGATTGGGCAGGTGATTCAGATGATAGAAGGTCTACTCATGGGTAACTCTGTTATATTGGAGATAAGTTAGTCTCTTGGTGCTCAAAGAAGCAACATACAATTGCTTTGTCATCCACAGAAGCTGAGTATAAAGGAATGGTAGAGGCTGCAAAATAAGTGATATGGTTAAAGACCTTGTTGAAAAGTTTTGGAACTGTTCAGAGTACTCCAGTTATTTTTGGAGACAATATGAGTTCATTGTATTTGGCAGGTAACCCTATTTTTCATGCCAGGACTAAGCATATAGAGATTCAGTATCATTTCTTTAGCGAAAAGGTACTTGATAAAGAGATTGAAGTGTTGTATACTCCAACAAAAGAACAAATTGCAGATATGTTAACAAAAAGCTTGGATGGACCTAAGCTAAAGAGATTCAAAGAGATGGCAGGAGTAAAAAAGAATGGGATAATCACAATTAGTGATTGAAGGGGAGCTGTTGGAACAAAACAATCACAAATTGATGATTACAAAGATCTTGAAGCAAGTCTATGATTAGATTGAAGTGAAAGAAATCATTTGAGAAAATGAAGAGATCTCAGAAGTAAAGCTTGTATACATATGTACATTACAGTTGGAAATTATTGTACTTTGAGAATAGATAATCCTTAGGATGATAAGGAGTAATGTAATAGACACGGGATAAGTCTAGAACCATATGTATATAAGTCAATGATGTAAAGAAATACATGAGAGAGTCATTAGAAGACAAGTGTCATAGAGATAGATGTAAAGAGAGTCATCTTCAGAAAATAACGACAAGTATTTCGTAGATTTCTCTCAGTCTCATCATGTGGGTTAGAAATAATTTTGTACACATCTAATCTAGAAGCTAATGAAGCTATGTTCAAAGTTTCATGATCTAATTCCTTTCATGCTGTGAGTATGATCAATAGGACCATGTGTATGTAAAGTCTGCGTCTAGACCTCTCAGAGTCACACACTCTTTTGTGTCAATGTTTTGCTTAGATCTCAGTGCACAGTGTAAAGTTTTTGATAAATAAGCATTCAAAATCTAAGTTAGAAGGTAAGAAAGCTATGGCTAAAAGCATTTAGCAAAACGGGATCTGTGCTGTGAGAAATCAACCTTAGAAGTTACCTATGTCAAAGTTGCTTGTTCAAGAAGATAATTTTTGACATACTTTTTATCTTAAGGATCAAATTAAAGTTTTAATGATTCTTTTGAAGGACTAATGGTTGATATGATTACGCAAAGTTAGTGTGTAGATATCTACATCATTGGTTTGAAGAAATCTGAAGATATGTGCAGGTAATGAAGTCAATCATTGAAGCAGACTGTTGAAGAATGAAGATTTTCACTCAGAGAAGTGATAGTTGAAAGTTTTGGTAAATGAAGATAAGATTTGTGTAAAGCTTGGTCCATAGATGATATAGAGGTGATCTTAAATTAGTATAGATCAAACCTTTGGAGATTTAGAGGTCTCCAATACTTCTTCTTCTTCTTCTATTACATAAAAGGAATGTACAAGAATGACTTAAAAACAAGAATACAAGTAGTGCAATATATAAAGATCATTACATAAGGAAAAACCTAATGTCTACGAATGAATAAGCTGGCAAGAAACAAATGTGCCATCACTCCCGATAGATAAATCTAATAAAGCTCTGTGAAGTATCCTTGACATATACCGATGTGACCACTATACATGTCAGGGAAACGAAAAACTGGTACGTGTCATCCTGGATCATCACATCTTGAGCTTGATATCTCAACACATCCTTCCACACTTATTGCGGACTGGCCTAGATTTATGATGCAAAAGGTTGTACTTCCTAATGGGCAAGTTTTGCAAGTGTTGGACCTCCCTTCTTTTCCAAAGTAGAGCGTGAACCAGACCTATCACCCATGACCACGAAGGAGTCAACCACAACTTAGGAACCCAAACCGTTGTTTATATGTGTTGAGCCCATAAAATTCATATTGGTCAAAGTCAATTGTAGTCAAAGTCAACTGTAGCCAAAGTCAAGAGGCAAAGTCAAATCGATCAAAGTCAACAAGGTCAAGGTCAAAGTCAATAGGTGCAAAATCAAAGTGTTCGAAGTGCATGTGTCAAGGTGCATAGGTAGTGCACAAGTAATTATGCACAAAGGGTAAAATTGCAAAAAGCCTAAGGTTCAAAAGTGTTTTTAAAGTGTTTTGGAAGGTTCAGGTGAACCCTCTCTTAAGTGCACAAGTCAAGGTATGTGAAAAGGCAAAATGTGAAAAGTATGTGAAGCGGCTGCATACACAGAAGTGAAGTATGGCCCCCCAATTAAATTTTTTTTTAGTCTAAAGTCACTACAAGACAAAACAGGGATTCGTTGGCTGCCCGCTTTTGGAGACAATCTTGGGATATTAAAGTGAGCACCAAGATACTCTTGCAGTTAGGAGCGTACGTGAATCAACACTCAAATCAAGGCAAGGACTATTCTTGGAATAAGCAAGACAAGCAAGAGTGAGCATAGTCTAAGTTAGGAAGAGAGAGAAGTGCAAGAGACACACAGTAAGCAATGCAGAGAAGTGAAATGCAAGGTGTGCATGAAGTGTGACTAAGGAAGTGTGCTCCCCCTTATTGGTAGCTTGGTGCAAGGTGTGCAGAAGTGCAGGCTTGGACAAGGTGGAGGTCTAGTGCAGAGAAGGCCAGTAGCAACAAGACCCTTGGGTATTTGGTATTTTGTGATTGATCACTCTGTGGGATTTTGCACAGAAGCATTGGATAGTTATTTTGCATCACCATTGTATTTGTCTTCTTATAATCAAATCGAAAGAGGCTTCCAGTGTGTATCTTTCTTCTTGTCTTTCCCTTTTCTCCTACAAACACTCAAATCCCTTCTTGTCCAAGAATCCCCCAACAATACCAGATGACACAAAACAAGCAGCAGTATCAGCATCACAAAACAAGTGGCATGAAACAAGTATGGGTGCCAAAAGGACAGAGAGCACCGAAAGTTTTCAACAATGCAGACAACGATAAGAAGAATTTAAGGCAGAAGCAGAGGCAATATCCAACATCTCCTTGACCTTCTTCTACAAGTATGACCATCCGACATATTTGGATAGTCAAGCATTATGTAACCAACTGACCCACACCCACGCAGATATGGGTACCTAAGCAATGTATTATAGCTCAACACTCAAGCCATGTAACATATACCCCTTAGAAATCTCTTCACCCCTCAACACCACCACATCCAATATCACCTTTTGTCCCTCAGTAGAAACATACCACCTACTCAACAACCCGTAGGAAATGCATACCGAAGTGCATCCAAAAGCCTCCTCTTGACCCATTGTCTAACATTAGTCCCATTCCAATAACCAATTCCCTTGTAATAATTCTGTCACAACTGAACTTTGTATAAACTCAACCACACTAACCCAACATCACTTGTAATAACATCTCATCAAGCAATTTATGCACTATCTAAAGCATGTAGGTTTCTAGAGACCTACATTCGTTTTGCAAATATCACCCCATAAACCACCTCACAACACTTGGCTACATGGGTTACACATCGGTTATGGAAAGGGATTGCAATCTCACTTTAATGGGATCATGATTAATTTCCATACTAGTGTGCTAATCTTTTGTAGCAGATCTTCTACACCTTTGCATCACTCATCATGCAGACAAAAGGGAAATTCGCAGCTGGCCCTAGTGTGCCTATGGTCAATTTTTTAAAATTATTGGCTGAGCCACATCCTACATCACAACCACCTAAATTTCAAGGATTCCCAAGACCAATGCCGATTGATGATCCTCCTAGGGGATACACCAAAAAAGTTCACCGTAATTCTCATTGGTTTCAAGGTTTACAAGGACCTTTAGTGATGGAGAGTGTTAATCTCCAAAAGAACA
Organism: Ceratopteris richardii; assembly: GCA_020310875.1. Classification (NCBI taxonomy): domain Eukaryota; kingdom Viridiplantae; phylum Streptophyta; class Polypodiopsida; order Polypodiales; family Pteridaceae; genus Ceratopteris; species Ceratopteris richardii. Next base: position 170,998,424 of record CM035413.1, read on the forward strand.
AATTAACCTTGAAGTTAGATCACCTCTATATCAAGGTTAACCTTAGACTCCACCAAACTTAGAGATCATTCACCAAATTATCAGAAATATTGAAAGTTCTGAAAAATTCAACTTCTCTGAAAAGTCTGCTGTAGATTAGTCACTCATTGACTAATCAATCCTGTAAAGTTTTTGATAAAACTTTGCACAACACTTCGCCTTAAGGTTGCGCAACTTTGCCAAGTTAAATCTCTCAAAAAGATTAAGTACACTCTGAGAAATGTGTGAAACACTTTACCTATGTCTGAAAGTGCTTCTCTGCAATGGCGACTTTGACACCTGCAACTTCTTAGCATTGGTTCTCCCAACTCTGAACCCGTTTGATCAAGATCTTCTAGCCATAGATGGCTTACCTTCCAACTTAAATTTTAAGCTCTCATTTGTGTAAAACTTTACACTGTGGACTGAGCACTGACCATTTCTTTGAAGATGAAATGTGCGCCAGATTTCTCGACTCTTATAACATTTTCACATATGAATGTTCCTAAGCAAAATTCTCACAACCTGATTGAAATTAAACTCTCAAATTCTAGCCATAGATAGATTAGCTATGGACTTAGATACGTGCAGAAAGATTCTTCAAAAGATTAAGCACAGAAGGAGAATGGGAGAGAAGATCGACGCGCAGAATTCTACTCAATTTTCTTCTTCATTACTTTTCACACATATGGTTGATGATACATACAATGTTCATCACTTCTTCACCTATTCTTCTCTATCTGATCTATATCACTCTCTCTATTTATGAATACGTATCTGTAGATATATATACGAGTCTAACTCGTCATCCTTTTTCAAAATACATTGAACTATTTACAAGAGTAATATACAAAAGAAACATTTCTGATTCCATTTTCTTCCTCTGAAAGTAATCTTCATTCTTCCATATGTCTTCTCACTTTGATCTTCATAGAATCACTATTGATGATTGTTCTGCTCCAACAGCTCCCCCTCAATCTTCAATTGTGATTACCTGTATCTTCTTTATTCCTGCCATATCTTTAAACCTCTGCAATTTAGGTCCATCCAAACTTTTAGTCATCATATCTGCAAGTTGATCTTTTGTAGGAGTGTGTATGACTTCAATTTCCTTCTCAATGACCTTCTCTCTCAGAAAATGATACTGTATTTCAATATGCTTAGTTCTAGCATGAAATACAGGATTAGCTGCCAAGTATAATGAACTCATATTGTCTCCACAAATAATAGGAGTACTCTGAATCACATCAAAAACTTTCAAAAGTGTCTTTAGCCATATTACCTCTTTTGCAGCTTCCACCATACCTTTATATTCTGCCTCTGTGGATGACAAAGCAACTGTATGTTGCTTCTTAGAACACCATGAAATCAATTTGTCTCCTACATAGCACAAGTATCCATGTGTTGATCTTCTATCATCAACATTACCTGCCCAATCTGCATCACTATATATCTTAATTCTTGTATCTGAAGTAAACCCATAGTACAACCCTTCTTTGAGTGTACCCTTGATGTACCTAAGTACTCTTTGTCCTGCAATCCAATGTTTCTTTCTAGGACAATGCATGAATTGTGAAAGCACACCAACTGCATATGATAAGTCAGGCCTTGTCAATGTAGCATAAATCAAGCTACCAACCAAACTTTGATAGAGTTTCATATCTCTGAACTCTTCTCCTCCAAACCTAGACAATTTATGGTTCACTTCCAAAGGTGTAGGTGCAACCCTGCAATCTTCCATTTTAAACTTGGTTAGCAAATTTTTAAGATACCTTTCTTGGGTCACATATACTCCATGTTGAGTATAAGAGATCTCCATTCCCAAGAAGAATGATAGGTTCCCCAAATCACTGATTTTGAACTCTTTCTCCATCTGCTTTTTGATCATTTGTATCCCCTTATCATCTGTTCCTGTAAGTATTATGTCATCAACATAAATACACACATAAATGAACCCATCTTCACTTGCTTTGACTAGCAAGCTACTATCTGCCTTTGATGCTTGAAAACCAAGATCATTCAAGAATTTTACAAGCCTATAATTCCAAGCCCTTGGAGCTTGCTTCAACCCATACAAAGCTCTCTTGAGCTTACATACATAATTTGGACTCACTTGATCTTTGAACCCATCTGGTTGCTCCATGTAGACTTCATCTGAAATGTAACCATTCAAGAAAGCATTTTTAACATCTAATTGAGACAACTTCCAACCTTTACAAGCAGCAATTGCAATGAGTGTCCTGATGGTTGTCATCTTTGCCACAGGACTATAGGTCTCATCATAGTCCACTCCATATGTCTGTGCATACCCTTTCACAACAAGTCTAGCTTTGTACCTAGACACACTTCCATCTGCAAATCTCTTTGTTTTGTAAACCCACTTACATCCAATAATCTTTTGACTATTAGGTTTAGGAACCAAATCCCATGTTTGATTCTCTATCAATGCATCATACTCCTCTTGCATAGCATCTTCCCAATTCTTCTTCCCTTTGGCTTCTTTATATGTAGAAGGGTCTTCATCTGCTTTTACCAAATAAGCATAATCTTTAGTAGTCAAGAATGAAGTGTCATAGCTATACCTTGTAGGTTGCCATTTGTGCCTAGATGATCTCCTAACTTCTGCACTTCTTGAGGTCTCTGGTTCATCACATTCTGGATCAAACCTTGGCCTCTCTTCAACTTCAATCTGCACTTCATTACTCTCACTTTCATCAAGTAATTGAATCTTTGCTTTACCTTTCCTTTGTTCCACTACTTCTTCATCATCTGCATGTACATTATATTTACCTGCATACCAAGTACCTTGCTCATCAAATGTAACATCCTTGGATACAATAAATTGCTTTGTGGATGGACTCCACAACCTGTATCCCATTTGCTTATCATCATAACCAATGAATACATACTTCTCTGCCTTAGGCTCCAACTTATGCCTCAATTGAGATGGCACATATGCATATGCCAAGCATCCAAATATTTTGCAATGATCCAAGGTAGGTTTCTTACCCCACCAAGCTTCATATGGTGTCATGCCCTGCAAAGCTTTACAAGGCAATCTATTGACCAAATATGTAGCTGTATTAACAGCCTCAGCCCACAAATAATTTGGGCAATTCTTCTCTTTCATCATGGACCTTGCAAATTCAACAAGAGTCCTATTTCTTCTTTCTGCTACCCCATTTTGTTGAGGAGAGTACCTACAAGTAACTTCTCTCTTTATACCTGCATTCCACAAATAATCATTGAACTCATTTGAAAAATACTCTCCCCCTCCATCTGACCTTAGTCTCTTCAATTTTTGTCCTGTAATCCTTTCTGCATATGCATGATAGTGTTTAAATGTATTAAACACTTCTGATTTTTCCTTAATCACATAAATTGTGATCCACCTGGTAGCATCATCAACATATATGACATAATATCTTGAACCATTTATACTAAAGTCCTTTGAAGGACCCCACACATCTGTATGCACCAATTCAAGTCTTTCTGAATACATAAATCCATGCTTAGAATAGGACTGCTTATGAGCCTTACCTAATTGACATGCCTCACATCTGTATGTCATGTGTTGACCTGCAATGTTAGGCATTCCAAGCACTGAATCATTGTTAATAATTTCTTTGATACCTCTTTCATTAAAGTGTCCAAGTCTTTTGTGCCAAAGATCCAATTCTGACACCTTCTGCTCTCCATATGTGAACATAGCATGTCCAACATTTCCTTGTACCTTCAATGTGAAAAGCCTTCCTTCTTTCTTTCCTGCAATAACTTGTTTATACCCTTGACTAGGGTCTTCCACATAAACTCCATCATTGGTAAACCTTACCTCATAACCTTTTTCCACAATTTGACCTACACTAATCAAATTCTTTGGAATTGTGGGAACATAAAGTACCTTACTCAGAAGAGTGCTCCCATCCTTAGCTTTGACTGAACCAATTGACTTTACCTTATGCTTTGTATTATCACCTGTCTGCACTGTATGATTAATTGCATTGTGATCTAGGTCAGTCATCAAAGCAATATTTCCACTCAAATGATTACTACATCCTGAATCAATATAAAACACTCTCATGTCCTCATGTGAGGTTTCACATGTATTCATAATGAGAGTTGAATCCTCCTTCTGATTTGATGCATAGTTGTAGTAGGTGTTATTATATGATTGACTTTGGAAGCTTCTTCCACCACCTCTTCCAAAAGAATTCCTACCACCTCTACCTCTGAAATTTCCTCTCTGAAATCTACCACCTCTTGCTCTTTGATTAAAGTTCTGATAATTACCATTGTTTTGATTATTGTGCCAACAATCATGAGATAGATGATTGGTCTTACCACATATCCAACAAGCTCTTGCATTATCTTTGTTGTTTCTGCCTCTTCCTCTACTTCTGCCATTTCCTCTTCCTCTTATGAAGTTTGCTTGGTTTGATGTACCTTCTTCTTCACCTGATTGTTGCTTTCCTTTGTTGGCTTTCTTCTTGTCTTTAGAATACATTGCATGACCTGCACTCTTATCAACATCTCCTTTGATATCATTCTCAAAAGTTAGCATATGACCTAACAATTGATTCAAATCAGGAGTAAAGTGATCTAATGAAAGTTCTGTAGATAAAATGAAAGGCTTCCATTTCTCATCTCCTCTTAGTCCTGTGAGTATTTGTCTTACCAATTTGTCTTCTTCAATATCTTCATCAACTGCACCTAAAGAATCTGCAATGTCCTTCATCTTTGTCACATAATCAGAAATTGATTGTGAGGCCTTCTTCTTGAAGGTAGTAAACTCTGCCCATAGTGAAGCCTTCCTTGATTTGGTTGTATTTTGGAAATGCTCTTCCAAAGCATTCCAAATGTCACAAGCACTTTCAAGTCCTCTAATGTGAGGAAGCAAATAGTCATTGACTGCCATGTAGATGATGCTTCTTGCTTGAGCATCCTTCTTCATCCAATTCTTCAAATCTGCAAGCTCCTCCCTAGTTGGAACACTAGGATCTCTGAATTCTGGCTTTTCTTCATCTCCTGTGATATATCCTATCAAATCTTTGCTCATAAGGTGAGCTTCCATCCTCATAGACCAAGCAGGATAGTTCTCTCTATCCAGCTTCTCAATTTGGAGACTATCTCCCATCTTTACTTCACCTGTAGCTTCAAATCTTTAACCTTTACAGATAATGAATGTACCTTTACTTCGAATGTTGCTCCTTCTGATCCTTTTGATACTCTTTGTATGTCTTCCTTTAATCTTTCTTCACACTTTGACCTTTTGCACCTTCGAAATGTAAAGTTTTGTATTTCTGCAATAGTCGGAGTCTCCTTCACTTTAATTTTGACACAACCTGCTCTGATACCACTGATGGAGAGTGTTAATCTCCAAAAGAACAAATTAACCTTGAAGTTAGATCACCTCTATATCAAGGTTAACCTTAGACTCCACCAAACTTAGAGATCATTCACCAAATTATCAGAAATATTGAAAGTTCTGAAAAATTCAACTTCTCTGAAAAGTCTGCTGTAGATTAGTCACTCATTGACTAATCAATCCTGTAAAGTTTTTGATAAAACTTTGCACAACACTTCGCCTTAAGGTTGCGCAACTTTGCCAAGTTAAATCTCTCAAAAAGATTAAGTACACTCTGAGAAATGTGTGAAACACTTTACCTATGTCTGAAAGTGCTTCTCTGCAATGGCGACTTTGACACCTGCAACTTCTTAGCATTGGTTCTCCCAACTCTGAACCCGTTTGATCAAGATCTTCTAGCCATAGATGGCTTACCTTCCAACTTAAATTTTAAGCTCTCATTTGTGTAAAACTTTACACTGTGGACTGAGCACTGACCATTTCTTTGAAGATGAAATGTGCGCCAGATTTCTCGACTCTTATAACATTTTCACATATGAATGTTCCTAAGCAAAATTCTCACAACCTGATTGAAATTAAACTCTCAAATTCTAGCCATAGATAGATTAGCTATGGACTTAGATACGTGCAGAAAGATTCTTCAAAAGATTAAGCACAGAAGGAGAATGGGAGAGAAGATCGACGCGCAGAATTCTACTCAATTTTCTTCTTCATTACTTTTCACACATATGGTTGATGATACATACAATGTTCATCACTTCTTCACCTATTCTTCTCTATCTGATCTATATCACTCTCTCTATTTATGAATACGTATCTGTAGATATATATACGAGTCTAACTCGTCATCCTTTTTCAAAATACATTGAACTATTTACAAGAGTAATATACAAAAGAAACATTTCTGATTCCATTTTCTTCCTCTGAAAGTAATCTTCATTCTTCCATATGTCTTCTCACTTTGATCTTCATAGAATCACTATTGATGATTGTTCTGCTCCAACATTTAGCGGATGTAGACTTCATTTTTGATGCCACGCTGACTTTCGATAGTATTAATGGGGAAAATATCAGTTTTTCTCCAGAGAATTTGAAGAGCTCCAAAATACAAAAGAGTTAAAGCACATTTGGGCTAGAGCAGGTTTCACGGAATACTTCAGTGACCCATTACCCAAACTTGATTTCTATAGATGCTACTACTTGGTGACCACACTTACAACCTTCGAGAACAAGGACTTGCCGGGCACTTTCATTCTTCCATCTTTGGTAAATGACCCCCCTTTCAAAAAGTTCTATCTTTCAAAAGATCTAATTTGGGCAGCAATTAAGATCGATGGAACTCACACACCGACAGAGCCTGAAAGGCTTATTCCAGAGCTGATGAAGCGTGGTGATGTTGTGAAATGCGAAGACATTTTGGCCATTACACCTGAACTCTCTAAGCCGTTACGCATATGTATGCAACATTTTGCATTCCCGGCTCAGGATCGTTTCACTATTCCTCATAAGCATATTTGGTTCGGATTATATTTAGCATGCATTGGACCACAAACCATAGATCTTTCCAGTTGGATCATTGATCAATTGTATTTAGCTCATAGAGATGGGAAAGAAAAAAAGTCATCCACGGATGTTGCGCTCTCACTCGAATTGTTTACATGTGTTTGGCATACGATTTGCCCATAGAATGTGCAATGAAAAGTGAAGAATTGAAAGCATTCAAAGGAACCACCAAGAAAGCCAGAAAAGCCAGCAAGGGATGGGCAGGCAAATGCATGCGTGGATTTATTCCTTGTTTGTAAGTTCCAGAGTCCCCATCACCTTAGCTGTCTCTAGAACAATCACCAACAGAACCACCCGCACCTATACCACCCATCCGTATATGCCTGTCATGACCTGTGATCACAGAAGGTACTACCAGTGCTATTACCTCTCAAGCAACCACAATTTAGGAACCCACCACTACAGCAGCAGAAATTCCCACCACCGCAGAAATTCCCACCACCGTCCGTGTGGAAGCATTCACTTTCCCTATACCTAACTTGGAAGCAAAACCAATGAATACCACTTTTGATTTTGAAATGCATGATGCTTTCTCTAGTGAATTTGAATTTTCAGAAGGGCAATTCTTCTCATAGGAGTATGAACATCCCAGCTACCCTACCACAATGAAGACGACAATGAAGACAGAGATGATGAAGCCAGTCAGGATAGCCACGACTCTCAAGGAGATGTGCAACATGACAAACAAGAACAACAAACTGAGACACAAGGCGACACAAGTACGCATGAAGAAGACATGTTTGAAGTAGCTGTCTACACTTTGGCAATCAAGAAATTATATTGCACTATGTAGGCAATTTGGGCATGCAGACAACTCTCAGAAGAAGAAAGTCAAGAAATTTTAGAACAGGAACTCGCTACAAGAGGATTCGAAGAAGCTTACATTCAAGGTTTCATAGAGTTGGTTAAATCGGTCAGCACCAATGAGGCACTTGGCTATTTACAGAGGAAACCACTACAAAAGTTCAACCCACGATGAAACGGGGTCAATATATTTGTGTACCAATGGATGCCTAGTCTTCACAACATGTCAGGGAAGCACGAATTATTTTGGAAGACCAACCTCAAGAAGCGACCATCGTCATCGACTCCCTGCCTCATCCTTCTACTGTAATTACCACTACCACCATTGAAGTACCCACCATACCGCTTGCTCCTCTTTCACCTCCTGCCCATCCAGTCTCTCCTATACACCCCACCTCTCCTAGACCATCCACGTTCCTCGATGGTGCTATAGCAGAAGCCCTAATTTCCTCAACCCCACAAACTCTTCTCATAGCCCTTCCACCTATCCTCCCTTCCCTAGCTCCCACCATTCCACCCAATCCATTTCTCACTCCATCCTTTCCTTCTTTGCCAATCCCCCCAATACCTGTATTTCCATTTCCCCCTCCCATGACCTTCTCACCTGTTTCACCTCCCTGCCCCATTGTACTCCCTCTATCCTCCCCTCTACACCAAGCAATACGAGAAATCCAACCTGTAAATTATTCATCAACCTTTGTAAGTCCTGTATTCACACCCACTCAAGCATCCACTATCACTCCACTCTTCACGATCACTGCACTAGACACCATGTCCAGTGACATGGACATATCCCCACCCACAGCACCACCACTCACCTCATCCATTTCACCACCACACTTAGGCACGTCATATTTCTCCACAATCACCACTACATCCACTTTCCCATCCCTATTTCTCCTTCCCCTTGCATTAGCACCCACACCCACAGCATCTTCACTCACTCCACCATTAATATTGTCACCCACGATTGACACCGCATTCCATCACATGTTTTCTTGCATGACACAAGTTAGAGATGAAATCGAATCTCTAGGAACCGGCTACCAGATGCTACAACAAACAACAACAGATTTAGAGGTGCAACTAAACTCGTTATCAATCGAGAACGCCTCCCTTAACACATGCTATCAAGAGCTATGCAAGGCCTACCATACACTCAAATTAGAAAGTGAACAGAAGACAAAGGAAGAAATTATAGATATCAAAAACTTGTTAAGGGCTCAAACCATTCAAAATGCAACACTCACTCAAAACATGGGACTGTTAAGATGCCACCTCACAGTGGCCAAAGAAGAGAATCAATGATTGCAGGAACAGAACAGAGAAAACCTTGAAGCCACTTTAGATCAATTGGATGAACCTCTGAGTCCCATCTGTTTTAAAGTCGTACCATCAGAGTCTATGAAGATACTATTAGAAGATCATGCCCGACTCCTAGAAGATTATGACAATATGAATGAGGCATATCAAAAACTCAAAGACGACCATAAGATGCTACAGTTATGTGCACCTGCACACCAACCAACACTAGCTCCTGAAGCCACACCTCTAGAGATCATAGAGGAACTCAATGCTTTACATGCTAAGGTACTTATTCTTCAAGCATAGCTTATTGCCTTTTCTAAGCCCCCAGGCTTGATTTCCCACGTGAACTTCCAACTGAGGAAGAAACTGTGTCTATCCCGGTGGAGGAAACATATGAAGAAGCCTACGAACCACAACCCATCCCAGGCGGGCGTGTCACGGCTGAAGGCCAGACCACCTTTGAACTCCCTACCCTCGCATGGATGGAGACCGTAGAAGAACTTGTGAATCTAAGATGGCTTTGGTGGTGTAGCCCTGGTGAGTTATTGGAAGATAAGTGTTACCTTCCTCTCCTTCTCTCGCATCTCCAATTCATTCTACGGGTATCTCTGGTACCATCTTGTGTGATCCTATCTATGAGGGAGCAATAGCAACCTCAGGGAATTGGTTTGCCATGTGCTTCCACAATTCTGGTTTAACCTTCAACAATTCCTCTAGAGTTAGATGACATTGTAGTCTAGTGTTCTTAATTACTTCTGTGTTTCTCGGGATTATTGATTCTTCATTCCTCACTATTATCATGGGTGCTCGCATGCTGATAGACTTGGCTTCCCAAGGTCCTGTGAACTGAGGTAATTCTTGCAAAGAATTGGATTCAAAATCCGTGTGTTCACATAGTTGTTCTTCCTCTACATCATCATAAATGGAGGGGATGTCTTGGGGACATTACCCTTGCAAGTCATCTATCTCTTGAATAGGAGGATGGGTTTCTTGTTCCTTTCTCCACTTCTCTTCTTGAATTTCTCTTAGAAATTGTGCTAATTCTACCATCTTCATGCAGAGCTTAGTTCTCTCAATTCCTAAATTTGCTCGTGGATAGTTCTTACTCATTTCAACAACCTGGGATCCATCTTTTAGTCTTGCCCGATATGCACGAAACATCATGTCTAGGTTTTCTGGTATGGGTTCAGCTAGAACTAATCCTGATCTCTGAGCTAGGTTCTCTCGATTAGATTCTTGAGAAGTCAGTTCTAGGATTTTGGCTCTAGATTCCTTGAGACTTCCTTCTAACTCAGTTATCGTTTTACTCCATTTCCTCCTAATTCTTTCTCTAGAATCTTTCCAAGATTTTGTCTTTTTATTACTAGACTCTCCAGCTTCACTAGTTCTAGCTATTTTGTCACGATTAAGTTGTTGGTTCCGCAAGAGTGCTTGGGCTCTTGTTATAGCTTGGATAGGCACGTATGTAGGGATGGATCCATCTGTGTTGTGCAAAATACCTATCACATTAATGGGTGTTACTTTTGAAGCATTAGCTAGGTTCTTGGGACAATCTTTGATGACATGCTCTTTACCACACTCGGCACAAAACCCTTGTATGTTATAGTATTGTGACTATCCTGCTATCAGAGGATATAGACAATCCTTAATGAAATGATCTCCTTGGAACCTAAAGCATGGTCCTCTAGGGCCCTGTGGTCTTTGTTCTCTTAACTGAGGTCATGGATTAGGGTTTGCATACATCATATTAGCATAATCGGGTTCCCAACTAGATTCCAATGGTGGACTATCGTATTGATATGTTTCCACATGTTCTGGTGACTCTGTATAATATTCGAGTGGACTATCTACATGAGTAGAGTCAAAATTGTTGGAGTTAGGGTCAATTTCTGTGATCAGGGGTGAAGAAGGCACTAAATCCCTATTGAGGTTCTCTTCTGCAATAGCGTATTTGACTGGGATGACATTAGCTCATGGGGGTGGCTGCTGAGCTAAAACAGGTTGTGGTCTCTGTTGAGCCTGATAAGGATACTTTTGTGGAGGCCTATAGTAGTGAGGTTGAGCATTGTATTGACCTTGATACCTACCTAGTTGGGGGTATGCTTGCAAGTGGTTCTGTCGTACTACTTGTTTGTTCTATGGGAAGTCTTGGGCCATGTGATTCGTGTATCATCTCTCAATCGTACAGTATTGGCCACTAGGGTTGGCTTGCAGTTGTGTTACATTGGGACATACATTTTCCATATGATCACCACCACAGGTGTAACAACGCTTGTTTGTTGTTAACCTAGGCATCTGCTTGCTAGAAACTCCTAGTTTCTAGGCCACTTTTTCTGCTAAGTCTTCTATCGAGCTAGAAAGTTTTGAGGATGCTAGAGATGGAAAATCTGAGTCTTTATAGACCTATGAGAGTTCCAACTCATCTCCTAGGTTGTCCTCAATGTCTATACAAATTGTCACACATTGCTCTAGTGTTCTGAGTTCCTTCAACTATATATAGGAGCGTAGCTTAGAGCTCAAGAAGCCATCTAAAAACAATGACACTTGCTTGGCTTGTGAAGGCAACTATGGCATCAGACATCTCTCAACATATTGTCTAAAGCTACGTCCTGCAAGTCTAGCTGTTTCCTGAGGGGTTTGTTTGAAGCTATGAATCAGCAAAGAAGTATTATGTCTGATTCCACTTTTAGAGAATTCCATGATGAATGACTCTAACAAGTGAGGAATATCTCTAAATTGCCTTTGTTGCAATGGTTGGAGTCAAGTTAAAGCTATGTTCTTTAACGTTAGTCCAAATGCATTATATTGCATGAACATGTCTTCTACTTGCTCTGCTCTTAACACTTGCTTAAATTCCGCAACATGGTCATAAAGATCTCCTGTGCCATCAAAGTAGTTGTTCATTGATGTTACTAATTGAGTGGGTCTTAGTACCCTTGGGTGTTCACATGGTCTGGGTAGAGGAAAATCATCCCTACCACCTGGTATTCTTGGTTCCCTTTGTCTTTCCAATCTATCGATGTCCATGGTTGGTCTATCTCTCCCTATGGGATGAGTGAAACTAACTTCTGGTTTCTCTTTGTTCTTTTCTCTTTGAGTACCATGGGCTGATGATGTTCCTGCACCCTAATGGCTCGTGTTTACATTTGTTTGAGATGGAGGGCATACTAACTCACCTCTCCATGTGTAGGTATTTCTCGCATGGTGTGGTACTACAAATACTTGTTCTGAAGTATCATTCAGGTATACGACCTTTCCAGGTGTATCTAGGTCCTTGAATTCATAAATCATGATGGAGCCTACCTCACTAGGTTGTTCCATTCGGTACCTCCAAAATGCTTCATCAGTTTCCTTATTCAAAAACATTTCTATGCTTCTATTGTCTTGAGGGATCCATTCTGGGATTAGTACTCTTGTCAGTACAGATTTCCCTCTAGGTGTCCTAGGTTCTTTTCCTAGTGGTTCTTTTCCTAGTGGTTCTTTTTCCTTGGGTTCTCGCTTTCGTATCTAGCTGAACTACACCAAACTCATTGGTATGATTTGGCTGAGTACTTATGATGTACATTGTTCCTTCTGTCAGGCCGCTTGAATATTATCCACGAGATTAATTGTAATTAAGAAAAGACACACACTGAAAGGGTGTTGTGCAAAACATTGTAATGCCTTTCTGATTAATAGCGCAGTGTGTGGAAGAGACGACAGACGCATTGCCAGACTGTCCTGTCTGGGCGATTGGCTAGAGTTGATTCTGTCACAGGTTTATTCAATTGTGGTGTTCATCTGTATTGGTATTGGTAAAGATTCAATATTGAAGTAAATAAAAAGTTCTATGTATGTGATTACGGTGATCATTAAGAAGTTGTTATGTGCTGGAGATTGGTAGTTGAATCTGTTGAAATTGTCAGAAGCTAATGAAGTGACTGGGGAAAATACATCAAGGGCCTCTGCATTGAGACCCCTGACCATCCCAAGAACCCATGTATAGATTGGTTAATAATTTAGATTAACTATAAAGATTAACACTAGCACCGGCCATGGGGCATGGAGTAGCCAGTCTATGAGTAGATTAGAATTTGAGAAAGAATCCTATGATATATGCCTGTAACGCGTTCTGGAGAATCGTACCCGAAGTACAAAAGAGATCAACATCCCTCAAAAGTTCCTAGCACATTAGGAACACCTCCGGGTGGTAGTGGTAGTGGTAGTGGTCATGGTCAATCATCAGAAGAAAAGCAAGAATCTGGAATAGTAGGGTGCCATCTTAGCATTTCCTTGTGCAAGGATTATAGGATATACCAGATGTGCAACCAACACCATCCGCGAAAAGTAAGGTTGGTGAAGTAAGTACTGGTTCCGGTGACAGTGTGGAAATTTCTTGTAGTAGTTTGTGGAATTTCAGTGGTACTTCAAATAATTTTGGGGTCTGTTTGCAAAATTTCGATGATAGCTCTACTTTGGTTCTGATTTTGAAGAAACTAGTGTATTGTTGGATGAAAGTTTTGGTGAAAAGTTCACTTCAGAAGTCAACTATGAGGAATGGCAGTTGGGTGTAGGCATGTGTGATCGACTTAACAATATCAGATTACCGAAGAACGTGCAAGATGACAAGATGACACACCAACAATTAGGCTTAACTGATTCAAATCATTCGGTAGTGATACTTTCTTTGGATTTAAACAACATGAGTGGTTCGCAACAGCAACAACACCAACAACAACAACAACAACAACAGTGACATCATTAGCAATAGCAACAACAGTAGCAGGCCATACCACCTCGATCGGTACCTGCTAGAGTTACGTATAAAAAATTTGGAGGATTTCTCGATGATGATCTTGATGCCCATGTGTGAACTTTTGAAATCAATTATGCTTTACTTAACTATCCAGTGGATCCGGCATATAAGGCTATAGTGTTCCAATCTACGCTGGTTAATGAGGCTGCTCAGTGGTTAACTGAATATGACATTAATCATTTCGGTCAATACGATGATATTAAGGATGCCTTCTTACAACGATTTCGATTGAAGAAAAATGCGGTGGAGATCTTTGACTATCTACAAAACAATAGATAGAAACCACACTCATGTGCACGAGTATGCAACTCTATTTCGTACTCATCTATGACAACTGCCGTTGGCACATGCCAACCTACCGGATGACGTGATTACCCAGTGGTTTATTAATGGATTAAACCCTCAACTCAAACAAGTAATGATTATAAGATGTGTGGGTGGTATGACCTTGGATGCAGTAATAGCCATGGCATTATAGTTGGAACATAAAGTGGGTAGGTTCTCTGAAGATCTGGACTGGTTGAAGACATCCAAGGGTACGAGCGAGGATCCATTGAAAGAGGTGTATTGCACAAAATGTAAGAACCCGGGACACACCACTTCTACATGAGCACTATACCAAATGTACGGTGCTATTTGTAATACGACAAATCACTCTACCGAAATGTGTCCATATAATACTAAAGTATAGACCAGGCCAACCGTAAATGCTATAATAAAGAAGCAGGGACAATAGGCTACTCACTATGTACCACCGCAATTGAGGAATACTTCTCACTAAAGGTATAAAACCTACAAGGGACCGCGAGCAAACAACTTCGGCTAGACCTGATGGAACTCCGGTCAATCAGGTGAAGGCGTATCTCTTCCACCACCAAGATGCCACTTCTGTGGTGGGATTGCACATATGTGTAGATATTGTAAAGAGGCGTCCAAGTATGATAAACGAAGAAAAGAACAACAACATCCAATGGCCAACATGGTATATATTTCAGCAGTGGATACTCAAGCGGCAGTAATTCAAACATGATTCGGCAAGAAATTACTACCGATTGATGATATTTTTGAGCCTTGCATTTGAGAACAACAAAGGGTTTTTAGCAAAGCTAGTACGTGGGCCAATCAAGAACCAACTGTCTTCCCTAATCCAGTACGTTTGGTGCAGCAGATAGTACCAAATCTACCACCGAAAGAACCAAGTCCGATGAAAGTGTCACAAAAGAGTCCACCGAATTTGGTATGGATGCACATACCTATGTGAAGAGGTGTGACACGTATCAAAGAACTCAATAGCGTATTTGGAAAGATGAGATGCCACTGAGACCCATGATGGGAGGCAGAAGAAGTTGCCATAGGAGACACGTCCAAGAAGGATGGTCACTCACAAGTCCTATATGCTAGCAAAGGCAAAGGCAAGAGTGGCAAGAAGGGGAAAGGAGATAAGCATATGCTAAACATCCAAATACCTTTCGATGATCACGAGTAGGTCTCTTACCCCACCATGCTTCATAAGGTGTTCTTCCATCCAAAGCTTTACAAGGTAACCTATTCACAAGGTATGTTGCAATGTTGATAGCTTCTGCCCATAAGTAATTTGGACAATTATTTTCTTTCATCATTGCTCTTGCAAACTCTACAAGAGTTCTATTTCTTCTTTCTGCAACTCCATTTTGTTGAGGAGAGTACCTGCAAGTTGCTTCTCTTTTTATACCTACATTCCACAAATAATCATCAAACTCTTTAGAGAAATACTCTCCCCCTCCATCTGATCTCAACCTCTTGAGCTTTTGTCCTGTAATTCTTTCTGCATAAGCATGATAATGCTTGAATGTCTTGAACACTTCTGATTTGTCCTTGATTACATATAAAGTAATCCATCTGGTTGCATCATCAACAAACAACACATAATATCTGGATCCATTTATGCTATAGTCCCTTGAAGGACCCCACACATCTGTATGAACCAATTCAAGCATATTTGAATACTTGTACCCTGATTTATTGTATGAACTTTTGTGTGCTTTACCTAATTGACAAGCTTCACACTTGTACACCATGTGTTGACCTTCAACATTTGGCATACCAAGCACAACATGATTCTTTTACATTTCCTTTATGGCTCTCTCATTAAAATGACCTAGCCTTTTATGCCATAGGTCTAACTCAGACATCTTTTGACGTCCATAAGTAAATAAAGCATGTCCCACATTACCTTGGACTTTGAGAGTGAACAACCTTCCTTCCTTTTTACCTGCAATAATATTTCTATATCCCTGACTTGGATCTTGCACATAAACATCATCATTTGTGAATCTGACTTCATATCCCTTCTCCAGAATTTGTCTTACACTTATCAAGTTTTTAGGAATAGTAGGAACATAAAGTACCTTGCTTAAGAGTGTGCTCCCACTCTTTGTCTTCACTGAACCAATGCTCTCCACTTTATGCTTGGTGTTATCTCCTGTTTGAATTGTATGTCCATACACCTTTGCTTCCATATTAGTCATCAATGATATATTGCCACTCAGATGATTGCTACATCCTGAGTCAATATAAAGCAGCCTTTGATCTTCTCCTACTGCTTCATGAGTTGCATTCAAGATAAGAGTCATGTCATCCTTTTGATCTGATGCATAATTATAATAATTATTGTTGTAGGACTGAGGTTGAAAACTTCTTCCACCTCCTCTAGGATATGATGTCCTACCACCTCTTCCTCTGAAGTTGCCTCTTTGGTTTCTACCTCCTCTACCTCTTTGATTGAAGCTCTAATTATTATTTCCACCATTTTGATTGTTATACCAACAATCATTTTCCAAATGATTGGTTCTGCCACAAATCCAACAAGCTTTAGTATTGTCTTTGTTCTTACCTCCTCTTCCTTTACCTCTGTAGTTCATTTTTCCTTTTGTAAAGTTAGCTTGACTTGAAGTTCCTTCATCATCAGTTGATTGCTTCCCTTTGCCATTCTTTTTCTTGTCGTTGGAGTACATAGCTTGACTTGCACTCCTATCATTGTCTCCCTTAATGTCTTGCTCAAAAGTCAGCATGTGTCCTAGCAATTGATTAAGATCAGGAGTACAATGATCTAATGATAATTTTATGGACAATATGAAAGGATTCCACTTCTCATCTCCTCTCAGACCTGTAAGTATTTGCCTTACCAACTTATCCTCTTCAATGTCTTCATCTACTGCTCCCAAGCTATCTGCAATATCCTTCATTCTTGCCACATAATAAGAAATTGATTGTGAGCTCTTCTTCTTGAAGGTTGTAAAATCTGCCCATAATGAGGACTTCCTAGACTTGGTTGTGTTTTGAAAATGCTCTTCCAAAGCATTCCACACATCTGTTGCACTTTCCAATCCTTTGATGTGAGGTAGAAGATAATCATTTACAGCCATGTAAATAATGCTCCTAGCTTAAGCATCCTTTCTCATCCAATTCTTCAAATCTGCAAGCTCTTCCCTAGTTGGAATACTAGGATCTCCAAACTCAGGCTTTTCTTCTTCTCCTGTGATGAATGCCATCAAGTCTTTTCTCATGAGGTGTGCCTCCATCCTCATAGACCAAGCTGGATAGTTCTCCCTATCTAGCTTATCAATCTGGAAGCTTTCTCCCATCTTTGATCTTCTGTGTCTACAATTTCTATGATTTATGATAATAGAATGTACCTTTTGTATAAAACTTTAACCCTTCTTGATCCTTTGAACTTGTGCTTGGTTCTCCTTCAGGTTTTCTTCCAAACTTTGATCCTCTGCTCCTTCAATTTGAAAAGACTTCAATGTCTACAACATTCGGGACTTCCAATGCTCTTTATTTCACTTGTATTGCACCTTTAGCTTTGATACCACTATTGGAGACCTCTAAATCTTCAAAGGTTTGATCTATACTAATTTAAGATCACCTCTATATCATCTATGGACCAAACTTTACACAAATCTTATCTTCATTTACCAAAACTTTCAACTATCACTTCTCTGAGTGAAAATCTTCATTCTTGAACAGTCTGCTTCAATGATTGACTTCATTACCTATACATATCTTCAAATTTCTTCAAACCAATGATGTAGATATCTCCACACTAACTTTGCGTAATCATATCAACCATTATTCCTTCAAAAGACTCATTAAAACTTTAATTTGATCCTTAAGATAAAAAGTATGTCAAAAATTGTCTTCTTGAACAAGCAACTTTGACATAGGTAACTTCTAAGGTTGATTTCTCACAGCACAGATCCCGTTTTGCTAAATGCTTTTAGCCATAGCTTTCTTACCTTCTAACTTAGATTTTGAATGCTTATTTATCAAAAACTTTACTCTGTGCACTGAGATCTAAGCAAAACATTGACACAAAAAAGTGTGTGACTCTGAGAGGTCTAGATGCAGACTTTACATACACATGTTCCTATTGATTATACTCACAGCATGAAAGGAATTAGATCATGAAACTTTGAACATAGCTTCATTAGCTTCTAGATTAGATGTGTACAAAAGTATTTCTAACCCACATGATGAGACTGAGAGAAATCTACGAAATACTTGTCGTTATTTTCTGAAGATGAATCTCTTTACATCTATCTCTATGACACTTGTCTTCTAATGACTCTCTCATGTATTTCTTTACATCATTGACTTATATACATATGGTTCTAGACTTATCCCGCGTCTATTGCATTACTCCTTATCATCCTAAGGATTATCTCTTCTCAAAGTACAAGAATTTCCAACTGTAATGTACATATGTATACAAGCTTTACTTCTGAGATCTCTTCATCTTCTCAAATGACTTCTTTCACTTCAATCTGATCATAGACATGCTTCAAGCTCTTTGTAATCATCAATTTGTGATTGTTTTGTTCCAACAAGAAGATCATTCTTCCTTGCCTCAATCTGTGTGTGTGCTTCTCCTTGAGAGTGAGAGTGTGTGTGTGAGCTTTCTTCCTTATCTCCTTCCTCGTGACATGTTATCAGAGCCAGCGTGGCTGTAGAGAGCTCGTGGAGAAGGTGACGGTGAAGACTACATGACAAGGTGTGGAGAATACGCGATTTCACAAACAGCCTCCATTTGCTACAAAAATCGGCGTGAAGGTAGAAGACCTCAAAACATTTTCGAGAGTTATCCATTTATGCCCTTTAGGGCAACTAGTTCTTGTCAAATCCAAGTTTCGGAGCCATCTCGACCTCCGTTTCGAGCCTGCAAGGTGGGGCCCATAGAAAAACGAGACCAATTTCAGAAACTATAACTTGTGTTGTTTTCGGCATCACTCATGTATTCTAGATTCAGAATTTCAAGCAATTCCTTTTAATGTTGACACACGAAAACTATGTTTTTCTGAGATCGAACTGTCACGTCATAGTGCGACAGTGTTCGAGCAGAAGTGCTGCTTGTAGTGTTTTGCAGTGTTGTGAATTGTTGTAGAAATGGCAAACACAGATGGAATGAGTCAGTTTATTAGCGATAAGCTGGACAAGAACAACTTCCATGCTTGGAGATTTAGAATGACAAATTTCTTGATGGGAAAAGGCTACTAGAAGTACATCGAAGGAGAGAATGAAAATGCTATGTAGCTACCAGAAAGGAATCGGACTGCAGATCAGGTAAGAGCATATGAGGAATGGAATCAAGGAGCACGAAAGGTAATGTATTGGCTATCTGTTAGCATACAGGATAGCATGATTGGGCACATACAGGATGCCAAGACTCCAAAAGAGGCTTGGAACAGTTTGGTCACATTGTATAACACCAATACAAAGGCATGGAAATTGCAACTCAAGAAGAAGCTGCATACATTGGAAAAGAAGAGCATGTCGGTAAGTGACTACACTCTAAAAATCAAAAGCATATGTGAGTCACTTGCATCTATTGGCGTGAATGTAGATGATGATGATAAGGTGTAAGTGTGCCTTTGTGGTTTAGGAGCTGCATATAAGCAGTTCAAAACTTCCATACAGACCAAGGAAAATATTCTGAATTTTGCTGATTTGGTATCTATGCTGATTATTAAGGAAAGAATCTTGGTGAGGATTCAAACTCCCAAGGAAAGCCCTGTTCTGAGCACGTATTCTACTCTGGCAGAGGAAGAGGCAGAGGTAGAGGTTTTGGAAGTGGACGAGGAAACAGTAACCAAGACCAAGGTCAACAACAGAATCATGCAAGAGGAAGAGGACAGTTTCGAGGCAGGGGGAGCCAAAGAGGTCCCAGACATTTCCAAAGAAATGATTCAGGTAATGATAGTAAAAGATGCTGGAATTGTGGTAAACCTGGACACTTTGAAAGTGATTGCTGGTTGAAGAATCAAAATAATAGAAGGCAGCAAAACAACTATGCATCCACAAGTGTAGATGATTCTGAGAAGCTGTTTATGGTTCAACATCACATGATGAATACAATGTCTGTTGGTGTTTCAAAATCGAATGATAATGTCTGGTATGTTGATTCAGGTGCTTCAAATCACATGGACAGTCATGCAGAATGGTTTAGTAGTTTGCAAAAAATGCCAGTTCTTGGATATGTTGAAACAGATGATGATACATCACATCCTATTGAGCATACAGGAAACATAGCATTGTCTATGGAGGATGGGAAGGTAAAACATCTTGCTAATGTGTTGCATGTTCCAAATATAACAAAGAATCTCGTTTCTGTTGGACAAATGGTTGACCAAGGATTACAAGTCAGGTTCAATGCTGATGGATTATATGTAGAAGAGTACAAGCAGGATGGACGATTGGTTGCCAAAGGAAACAAAGTGGGTAGGATGTTCACCTTAAATGTGAAGAGTCCTAAAATGAATGCAGTCATGTTTGCAAAAGGTGTAGGAGTTATTGCAGATATAGAGATGTGGCACAAACGGATTGGACATGCAAACTTGCAAAGGCTGAAATTGATGCAGTCAAAGGAGATTGTCCATGGACTACCAAATTTCAAAGTTGTAGAAATGCAAAAGGTATGTGCATCATGTCAATTTGGTAAACAGTCAAGAGCATCATTTCCACATGACAAGCATATTAGTGAGAATGTACTAGAAGTAGTACATATAGATGTTTGGGGTCCAGCAAAGGCCACATCTATGGGCGGTTGTAGGTTTTATGTTACTTTCATTGATGACCATACACGCAAACTATGGGTATATTTCATGAAAGAGAAGAGTGAGGTGTTCACTCACTTCCATAATTTTAAAGCTATGGTGGAAAAGCAGACAGGGAAGTACATTCAGACATTAAGATCTGGTGGAGGAGGTGAATACATGTCAAATGAGTTCAGCAGTTTTCTAAAAAACCATGGAATTCGGCGTCAATTTTCATGTAGGTACACACCACAACAGAATGGCGTTGCTGAATGCGAAAATAGACATATTGCAGAAATAGCGAGAGCCTTGATGGCTGAGAAGAATATACCTCATTATTATTGGGCAGAAGCTGTGCATACTGCTGTATACATCATGAATAGAACTCCGACTGCTATTGTACATCAAGTTAGAGCTGAAGAGAAGTTTACAGGTAAAAAGCCAACCTTATCACATCTGAAATTTTTTGGTTGTATTGCATATGTACATGTCCCATATGAATTGAGGACGAAGCTTGATCCAAAAGCAAAAAAGTGTGTCTTCATTGGATACTCCCTTGAGCAAAAGGGATATAAATGTTATAACCCACTCACACGACACGTAAAGGTGAGCAGAGATGTGGCACTTGATGAAATTTCAAGCTTCTATGTAGATGCCAAAGAAGGACTGAGTCTTGAACCAAATGATAAAGAAAATGCTAAAAAATCAAGTGCAGAATCTCAGATTTTGAGTGGACTAGATGAATCACCAAGAAATAGTTCCAACTCAAATCCATGGAGTGGAAGATTGCATGGAAATTTCAGTCCAACAAATTCATCAAATACATCCAAGAAAGGTAAAGAAAAGCTTTCTGCGGGTAGTAAAACATGTGTAGGTTTTGAAGATGTTGATGGAGATTCAAGCAGTTTAGAAAAGAGTCGATGAGGAACTTGGATTGCCCTCTGTGAAGACTCCAAGAGTAAGAAGGGCACATGCAGATGATACAAGGAGAAGTGACCCAGGACCAAGAAGATCGGGGAGGATGCGGAATTTAGTGCAACGATTGATGTATGATAGTTATATGGCTCGTCATTGCGCCTACATGACCAAGGTAATACAAGATGCTGAACCCTCTTGTTTTGAAGATGCAATTAGATTGGGAAAAAGCTATGGATGAGGAGATGGCTGCACTTTATGGAAATGATACATGGAAGCTGGTTCCATTGCCGCAAGGAAAGAAACCCATAGGCTACAAATGGGTTTACAAGGTAAAGCATAATGCTGATGGTAGCATAAGCATGTATAAAGCACGATTGGTAGCTAAAGGGTATGCACAGACATATGGCATTGATTATGAGGAAACATTCAGCCCTGTAGCTAAAATGTCTACTGTCAGGACACTTGTTGCATTAGCTACAAGAAAAGGATGGACTTTGCATCAGATGGATGTGAAGAATGCTTTCCTACGTGGTGAGTTACAGGAACAAGTATATATGGACCAGCCACAAGGATATGAAGATTCAAAGCATCCAGAATATGTTTGGAGGTTGCAAAAGGCTTTGTATGGGCTGAAGCAAGCCCCTCATGCATGGCATGCAAGGATTGCTGATTACTTAACCAACATTGGGTTTTCTATGTGTAATATAGATCACTCACTATATGCAAGGAAGGCTGATGATGGCATCACTATTGTGGCTATTTATGTTGATGACCTGATTGTAGGTGGCGATAATGAAGAAAGCATCAAAGAGGTAAAGCAACTTCTTATGCAGGAATTTGACATGAAAGATCTTGGTGTGATGTACTATTTCTTGGGAATTGAGTTTATACATACAGAAACAGGTGTATGGATGTCGCAAAGGCAATATGCCTTGAATATGCTGCAAAAGTATGGTATGGCTGATTGTAAGCCAATTTCTATGCCATTAGATCTGAATTTGAAGTTGGACACTACAACAGGTGAAGCATTGGAAAATGCTACTATGTATAGGAAAATTGTGGGAAGTCTTATATATCTCACAATTACAAGGCTTGATCTAAGTTATACTGTTGGACTTGAAAGTCAATTTATGCAAGTTCCCAAGAAGCCACATTTGGATGCTCCGAGGTGCACTCTACGTTATGTGAGTGCTACTTTGGATTATGCATTGTTTTATGAAGCTGGTGTAAATTTGCAGGTTCATGGATACACCGATGCAGATTGGGCTGGTAGTATTCTAGATAGAAGATCTACTAGTGGCTTTCTTTTCTCACTTGGAGGTGCAGCTATTACATGGAGTAGTAAGAAGCAACCCACTGTTGCTTTGTCGAGTACAGAGGCTGAGTATAGAAGTGTTGCAATGGCAACATGTGAGGCATCATGGTTGGAGATGTTACTTGCACATTTAGGTGTGGAAGTGCAAAAGCCTATCACTATCTATTGTGATAATCTTAGCAACATACAGTTAGCACGGAATCCTGTTTTCCATGCTAGAACAAAGCATATCAAGGTACATTATCACTTCATAAGAGAGAAGGTATTAGCAGGTGATATTGATCTTGTTTATGTGAGAACAGATGAGCAGGTTGCTGATATTTTCACCAAAGCACTTGGAGCTGTGAAGTTGAAGAAGTTTCGGGAGATGCTTGGATTACAAGATATGGCGTTGAGCTTGAGGGGGAGTGTTGAGATATGAAGCTCAACATGTGATGATCCAAGATGACACGTACCAGTTTTTTGTTTCTCTGACATGTATAGTGGTCACATCGGTATATGTCAAGGATACTTCACTGAGCTTTATTAGATTTATCTACCGAGAGTGATGACACATTTATTTCTTGCCTGCTCACTCATTTGCAGAAATTAGATTTTTCATTATGTACTAATCTTTATATATTGCACTAGTTGTATTCTGTTTTTAAGTCATTCTTGTACATTCCTTTTATGTAATAGAAGAAGAAGAAGAATATCATTCTTCCTTGCCTCAATCTGTGTGTGCGCTTCTCCTTGAGAGTGAGATTGTGTGTGTGAGCTCTCTTCCTTATCTCCTTCCTCGTGTCAGGATGGGCAGTGCAGGGTGTTGCACCCATGTGTCCACTGAGGCAGTCCACTTGACCACTGATGCAACCCACTTGACCCTTGATGGTCCCCATTTGGCCCATCGATTGGGTGGTGACCCCTTCTAGTTTGCAAGAAGCCTAGGGGAAAATCTGTTGACATTATTCTGAAAGGCAATTGTCCATCGCCAAGCCCGCGTGGGTTGGAGTAGACGAAACATGACTTATCTGGCCAAAGATCTTTCGGTCTTCCTTTGCATGCAGTTCATATGGTCTAGGGTTACATACCTCAGGCGCAGTGCTGTTAGGGAATTCAAGCAGTATCACTTGCTGTTGGTCTAAGGTTCCAATCTGCAAGGAGCCTTGTCTAAGATTTAGGTCCACTGAGTGATCATATAGCCAATCTTGGCCAACGATTAGGGATAAAATCCTGTAACAAATACTCAATGACTTGGTTTAGAAAGTGAGTTCCTCGATCGCTCACTAGCTCTATAGGAAATCCATATCTTATAAAGACATTTTCAAATAAGAATTTTGCGGTTGTGTGTGCATCATTCTTTTTTGTGGCCTTAGCCTCTACCCATTTGGTAAGATATCTGTGGGAACTATGATGTATTCAGCATGAGTACCTTTTATAGGTGGGTTAATGGGTCCTACAAAGTCTATACCCCACTTGGAAAATGCACATCCTCCCATCATGGCTTTCAATGGCATTCCATCTCTGTGAGTAGGAAACTGAGTCCTTTGGCATACATCACATCTCTTGATATAGGTATGTACATCCATGTGAAGAGTGGGTCACCATAATCCTGCAAAGAGTATGGCTTTGATGATCCTATTGGGGCCAAAACGACCTCCTGCAACACCTTGGTGTGCAGTCTCTAGTACTCTCAAATAATCACTCTCATGAACACATTGTCTTAAGTATCCATCTCTTCCTCGTTTGTATAGATTGTCGCCAATAAGTGAGTAGTCTTGAGCTCCCTACTCTAGACTTCGTTGTCGAGCTAAGGTCATTCCTTGAGGGAATGTTTTCATCCTCAAGTATGTCACTAAAGGTACACTCCATTCTAGTGTGAGACACATATGATATAACGCGGCATGTTCTACCGGTGGTCTTTCACAACAACAGGGCATTCTCTACACAACTTGTAGACATCTACTTCCATAGAAGGCCAATATACTCCTAGTCTATGTAGAGTTTGCAATGTATGATGTTTTGAATGATGTTGCTTTAAGGCACCTACATGTGCTAGTTGCAACCAATTCACGTATTCTGATTCATCCACACAACAAACAAGAATCTTCTGATTATCCTCTTTATATATACTTCCTTCTATTATTTGATATCTTTGTGACTTGGTTATTTCTCCTTCTTTGATCCTTATCCTAGGATTCTTGGGTCCATATGTGAGAATAGGGACAATGGGCTTAGCCCATTCTAGTACTATCTCCAAGTTGAACAAATATGTATCGGGTAATTCATCCGCTATTCCCTTAGGAGCTTCTCCCAAAGTTAACCTTGAGAGGTGGTGAGATCTAAGGTGTGTCTTTCCCTTCCAGACTACGACTTCAAAGTCATACTCCATGAGTAATAGAAACCATCGTATTAATTTTCCAGTATTAGAGGGCTTATTGACTAAGTACAACAACGCTTGATGATCTGTGAAGAACTTGAACTTATTTTCCAACAAATAATGCCTGAATTTCTTTACTGTGTAGATCATTCCTAATCCTTCTCGTTCAGTAGTAGTGTAGTTTGTTTCTGCTGCATTCAACTGTCTGCTCGCATAAGCTATGGGGAGATCTATATTACCTTCATTAGTGGGTTGTGCCAACACACATCCTATGGCATAGTTGGATGCATCCACATGTACATAGAATGGCTTGCTCTAATTTGGGGTTGTTAATATAGGTGTTAAGCACAAGCATCCTTTAAGTTCATTGAATGAATTCTCACATTCATTTGTCCATTCAAACTTGGTCAAAAGAGAGTACAGAGGTTTGGCTATGATTGCATACATGTGTATGAATCGTTTGTAATACCCACAATGACCCATGAGGGCATGTACCTCTTTTACGTTGTTTCGCCTAGGTAGTTTTGCAATTACTTTCACTTTTTCCTTATCTGTAGAGATTCGGTTCTTTGACACAATGTGTCCTAGAATTTTTCCTTGTCTGACCATGAAAATGCACTTTTCTGGCTTCAAACAAACCTGATATTCTCAACATTTGTCAAATACTTGCCTTAGTTCTGGGATATGAGTCTGCCTCATATTCGAATGAGTACATATATCATCGACATAAACTTCCAAATTCTTGCATAAGAATTCCTTAAAAACATGACACATAAGTCATTGGAAAGTGGCGGGTGCATTTGTGAGCCCAAATGGCATCACACAAAATGCAAATATGCCCCATTCTATGGCAAAAGCCATCTTATGTTGATCTTCAAAAGCAATGGCTCCTGATTATATCCTGAGAAACCATCAAGAAAGTTGTAAACTTCCTTGCCCACAAATCTTTCCAATAAATGTTCTGTGATAGGAAGAGGATAATTGTCTCTAATTGTGGTGGCATTAACTTTCTTAAGATTAATAGACAGATGCAATTTTCCATTCTTCTTGGGCACAACCACAATGGTTGATACCCATTTGGTATGTTCAATTTCGTAAATGAATCCTGCTTCTATCAAACGATCTATTTCTTCTTTAATCTTAGCAGGTAGTTATCATTGTATGTGTATGACTTTTTTTTCATAGCTTTGGCATCTAGAGTCATAGGGATTCTATGGGAGCATATATTCGGGTCTACTCCTTTCAGGTCTTTGTAACTCCAAATGAACACATCTCTATATTCTCGCAATAGGGCAATTAATTCTTCTTCTTCTTCACTAGTCAAATCATGCCCTATGTATGTACATTTTTCTTCTTCTCCTTCTATGGTAACTATGATTTTTTTGGTTTTCTCTCGATTATCATATACTTCTCCAACATCGGCTTTTCTTTTAGGCATTCGTACCATGATTCTTCTATCTTCTATTTCATATTTCTTGAAGTTCTCTGGTACTTCCATGAGTGGTTCTTCTTCTTCTTTTGTCTTAGGTGATTTTTTTCTTTTCTTTTGTTTACTTTCTGTATCTTCTATGAGTGGCTCGTGTCGTTCCATTTGACTTTGTTGAGATATCAAGCTCAACATGTGATGATCCAGGATGACAGGTACCAGTTTTTCGTTTCTCTGACATGTATAGTGGTCATGCTGGTATATGTCAAGGATACTTCATTGAGCTTTATTAGATTTATCTATTGAGAGTGATGGCACATTTGTTTCTTGCCAGCTCACTCATTCCCGGACATTAGGTTTTTCCTTACGTACTGATCTTTATATATTGCACTTGCTGTATTCTTGTTTTTTAGGTCATTCTTGTACATTCCTTTTATGTAATAGAAGAAGACGATCATTCTTCCTTGCCTCAATCTCTGTGTGTGCTTCTCCTTGAGAGTGAATGTGTGTGTGAGCTCTCTTCCTTATCTCCTTCCTTGTGACATGGTATCAGAGCTAGCGTGGCTATAAAGAGCTCATGGACAAGGCGACGGTGAAGACTACGTGGCAAGGCGTGGAGAAAATGCAATTTCACAAACGGCCTCCGTTTGCTACGAAAATTGGCGTGAAAGTAGAAGTTTTGGAGCCATCTCGATCTCCGTTTTGAGCCCGCAAGGTGGGGCCCACAGAAAAACCAGATCAGTTTTAGAAATTGTAACTTGCATTATGTACGGCGACACTCATATATTCCAGATCCGTAATTTCAAGCGATTCAGATTTCGTGTACTGTTGATGCACGAAAACTGTGTTTTTGTGAGATCGAACTATCATGTCATAGTGCGACAGTGTTCAAGCAAAAGTGCTGCTTATAGTGTTCTGTAGTGTTGTGAATTATTGCAGAAATGGAAAACGCAGATGGAATGAGTCAGCTTATGAGCGATAAGCTGGACAAGAAGAACTTCCATGCTTGGAGATTCAGAATGACGAATTTCTTGATGGGAAAAGGCTACTAGAAGTACATCGAAGGAGAGAATGAAAATGCTCCATAGTTACCAGAAAGGAATTGGACTGCAGACCAGTTAAGAGCATATGAGGAATGGAATCAAGGAGCATGAAAGGTAATGTATTGGCTATCTGTTAGCATACAGGATAGCATGATTGGACACATACAGGATGCCAAGACTCCAAAAGAGGTTTGGAACAGTTTGGTCACCTTGTATGAGACTAATACAAAGGCACGAAAATTGTAACTCAAGAACGAGCTCCATACATTGGAAAAGAAGAGCATGTCGGTAAGTGACTACACCATAAAAATCAAAAGCATATGTGAGTCACTTGCATCTATTGGTGTGAATGTAGATGATGATCATAAGGTGGAAGTGTGCCTTCGTGGTTTAGGAGCTGCATATAAGCAGTTCACAACTTCCATACAGACGAGGGAAAATATTCCGAATTTTGTTGATATGGTATCTATGCTGATTATTAAAGAAAAGAATCTTGGTGAGGATTCAAACTCCCAAGGAAAGCCTAGTTCTGAGCAGGTATTCTACTCTGGCAGAGGAAGAGGCAGAGGTAGAGGTTTTGAAAGTGGAAGAGGAAATAGTAACCAAGACCAAGGTCAACGACAGAATCATGCAGGAGGAAGAGGACAGTTTCGAGGCAAGGGGAGCCAAAGAGGTCACATAAATTTCTAAAGAAATGATTCAGGTAATGATAGTAAAGGATGCTGGAATTGTGGTAAACCTGGACACTTTGAACGTGATTGTAGGTTGAATAATCAAAATAACAGAAGGCAGCAAAACAACTATGCATCCCACAAGTGTAGATGATTCTGAGAAGCTAGTTATGGTTCAACATCACATGATGAATACGATGTTTGCTGGTGTTTCAGAATTGAATGATAATGTCTGGTATGTTGATTTAGGTGCTTCAAATCACATGACCAGTCATGCAGAATGGTTTAGTGGTTTGCAGAAAATGTGAGTTCCTAGATATGTTGAAACAAGTGATGATACATCGCATCCTATTGGAATTGCAGATTGGGAAAAAGCTATGGATGAGGAGATGGCTGCACTTTATGGAAATGATACATGGAAGCTGGTTCCATTTCCTCAAGGAAAGAAACCCATAGGCTGTAAATGGGTTTACAAGGTAAAACATAATGTTGATGGTAGCATAAGCAGTTATAAAGCACGATTGGTAGCTAAAGGATATGCAGAGACATATGGCATTGATTATGAGGAAACATTCAGCCCTGTAGCTAAACTGTCTATTGTTAGGACACTTGTTGCATTTGCTATAGCAAAAGGATGGACTTTGCATCAGATGGATGTAAAGAATGCTTTCCTACATGGTGAGTTACATGAAGAAGTATATATGGACCAGCCACAAGGATATGAAGATTCAAAGCATCCAGAATATGTTTGTAGGTTGCAAAAGGCTTTGTATGGGCTGAAGCAGGTTCCGCGTGCATGGCATGCAAGGATTGTTGATTACTTAACCATCATTGGGTTTTCTATGTCTGATGTAGATCATTCACTATATGCAAGGAAGGCTGATGATGGCATCACGATTGTGGCCATTTATGTTGATGACTTGATTGTAGGTGGTGATAATGAAGAAAGCATCAAAGAGGTAAAGAAACTTATTATGCAGGAATTCGACATGAAAGATTATGGTGTGCTGTGCTATTTCTTGGGCATTGAGTTTATACATACAAAAATAGGTATATGGATGTCGCAAAGGCAATATGCCTTGAAGATGCTGCAAAAGTATGGTATGGCTAGTTGTAAGCCAATTTCTATGCCATTAGATCAGAATTTGAAGTTGGATACTACATCAAGTGAACATTGGAAAATGCTCCTATGTACAGAATAATTGTGGGAAGTCTTATATATCTTACAATTACAAGGCCTGATTTAAGCTATACTCTTGGACTTGAAAGTCAATTTATGCAGATTCCCTTTGCAGGTTCATGGATACACCGATGCAGATTGGGCTGGTAGTACTCCAGATAGAAGATCTACTAATGTCTTTCTTTTCTCACTTGGAGGTGCAACTATTACATGGAGCAGTAAGAAGCAACCCACTGTTGCTTTGTCGAGTACAGAGGCTGAGTATAGAGGTGCTGCAATGGAAGCATGTGAGGCATCATGGCTGGAGATGTTACTTGCAGATTTAGGTGTGGAAGTGCAAAGCCTATCACTATCTATTGTGATAATCTTAGCAGCATACAGTTAGCACGGAACCCTGTTTTCCATGCTAGAACAAAGCATATCGAGGTACATTATCACTTCATCAGAGAGAAGGTATTACCAGGTGATATTGATCTTGTTTATGTGAGAATAGATGAGCAGGTTCCTGATATCTTCACCAAAGCACTTGGATGTGAGAAGTTGAAGAAGTTTCGGGAGATGCTTGGATTATAGAATAGGGCCTTGAGCTTGAGGGGGAGCGTTGAGATATCAAGCTAAACATGTGATGATCTAGGATGACACGTACTAGTTTTTCGTTTCTCTGACATGTATAGTGGTCACGATGGTATATGTCAGGGGTACTTCATTGAGCTTTATTAGTTTTATCTACCCAGAGTGATGGCACATTTGTTTCTTGCTAGCTCACTCATTCTTGGACATTAGTTTTTTCCTTACGTACTGATCTTTATATATTGCAGTTGTTGTATTCTTGTTTTTTAGGTCATTCTTGTACATTCCTTTTATGTAATAGAAGAAGAAGAAGAATATCATTCTTCCTTGCCTCAATCTGTGTGTGCTTCTCCTTGAGAGTGAGAGTGTGTGTGTGAGCTCTCTTCCTTATCTCCTTCCTCGTGACAGACTTTCATTTTCTTCTTCAAGGGTTTTGGCTTCTACAAAATACAGATATTCCTCTTCTGTGGAACAGAAGGGTTCCATGATGATGGATTCTAGGTCCTCGTCACTACTCTCGTCCGATTCTTGGGTCACTTGCATACATTCTTCTAGGATAAAGTCTTCCTCAACATGTTCAATCATAAAAATGGAAATATCGTATCCGTCATCATCACAATGAGGTCCATTGTTCTTCATTCACTGCTATCTCCATCATAGCTAAGATTTCTACCCAACCGTGAGGCTCGAATTCCTTGTCTGGAAATACTATAGGTGCATAAACTGGGTCTTGAAGGCTTCATGGATGTCATTCTGAACCTAAGGTCCTAGCTTCTAATCATTCTTCCTCTTGTTTCGCTACCTTACACATACATAAATGAGTATCCTCGTGCAACCATGAGGGGTCTGATTCCAATGAGTGTACCGACCCTGTTTCTTCTTGTGTCTTATGGATGGTGTTCCATTGTATTGGGGGCACATCCCCATGGGAATAGTCTTTAAGATTGACTTTAGTAGTCACTCCTAAATGTTGCAAGTACAAAGAAT
This sequence comes from Ceratopteris richardii, assembly GCA_020310875.1. NCBI lineage: Eukaryota > Viridiplantae > Streptophyta > Polypodiopsida > Polypodiales > Pteridaceae > Ceratopteris > Ceratopteris richardii. The sequence goes on from CM035413.1 coordinate 171,029,816, forward strand.
TAGTTCCCCAACCTTGTGCAATTTGCAACTGACGCATGAATGGTTGTCCTAAAATCATCTCGTAAGCATGATTTTTCCCAAAATCACAAATGGTGAAAGTATGTTCAAACTCTACACCACCTGGTGAGAGATATGCCTTCTAATAAGCCCAATGGCTTTTCTATATGTCCCTCAGCCATTTGTAGCTTCATCTTGGTGGGTCTTAGTGTTGGCTTACCCCAACGTTTCCATAAATCAGTAGTAGCAATGGCTACTCTGGCTCAAGCCAATATCCCTTGATCTGTATGCTTGTACATACTCCCTGCCATGATATGGTACTTTTGGGCTTTAACTACCTCCCTACCTTGAGTGTTTAATAGTGTATGTTTAGGCCCATATATCAGTACTGGCACTAAGGTCTTGGCCCATTGAGGTACAACTTCCAAATTAAACAAGTAAGCATCAAGAAGGTCATCTGATACTCCTTGTGGGGCCTCTCTAGATGTGAGCCTAGAGAGGTGGTCAACTCTCAAATGAGTCTTGCCTTTCCTCACTACAACCTCAAATTCATACTCCATTAGAGAGAGAAACCATCTTACTAATCTACTTGTACTGCATGGCTTGTTTACCAAATAAAGTAGAGCTTGATGATCAGTAAAAACTTTAAACTTATTTGCAAGCAAATAGTGTCTAAAGTTTAATTGTCTACTAGCATAGGCAATTGGAACATCCATATTACCTTCACCAATAGGTTGTGCTAGCACACATCCAATGGCATAGCTGGATGCATCCACAGGCACATGGAATGGCTTGTTCCAGTCTGGGGTAGTCAAAATTGGTGCTGAACATAACCTCCTTTTAAGCTCATTGAAAGAATTCTCACATTCATCAGTCCACTCAAAATTAGTCAAGAGGGAGTACAAAGGCTTTGTAATGATTGCATACATATGTATAAAGCGTCAGTAATAGCCACAATGCCCCATGAAAGCTTGTACTTCCTTGACGTTCTTGGGTCTAGATAGCTCTCACTTTCTCTTCATTCGTGGATATGTCATTCTTTGACACTATGTGTCCTAGAAACTTGCCTTGCCTGACCATGAAAACACACTTTTTTGGGTTCAAGCAGACTTGATATTCTCTACATTTGTCAAAGATTTGCCTAAGTTCAGGTTTCTGTGTCTGTCTAATGTTGGAATGAGCACAAAGATCTTCAACATAGACTTCTAAATTCCTCCTCAAGAACTCTTTAAACACATGACACATCAGTCTCTGAAAGGTAGCTGGTGCGTTGGTAAGACCAAATGACATTACTCAAAAAGAAAATATGCCCCACTCTGTGGCAAAAGCTGTTTTATGCTGATCTTCTAGAGCAATGGCTACCTGATTGTAACCAGAAAATCCATCAAGGAAGCTGTATACTTCCTTGCCTACTACTCTTTCTAATAGATTCTCAGTGATAGGAAGCAGATAGTTATCTCGAATAGTGGTTGCATTAACCTTCTTCAAGTTAATGCATACATGTAGCTTTCCATTCTTCTTGGGCACCACTACAATGGGTGATACCCATTCAGTGTGCTCGATTTCATAGATGAATCCAGCTTCCACCAGTCTATCTATCCCCTCCTTTATCTTAGTAGCATAACTATCATTATATGTGTATGGCTTTTTTTTATAGGGTTCGGCATCTTAGGTCATGGGAATCGTGTGTGAGCATATGTCAGGGTCTACACCTTTCAAGTCCTTGTAACTCCAAGAGAATACATCTCTGTATTCTCTTGGCAAGGCTATCAATTCATACTCCTCTTCCTCAGTGAGGTCATGTCATATGTAGGTGCATCTTTCTTCTCCTTCTTCTACGGCTACAACTATTTTCTTGGTGGTCTCTTTGTTATCATAGGCCTCTCTTGCTTGGGCATCACGTTTAGGCATTCTTATCATGACTCTCCTGTCTTCTATCTCGTATTTCTTAAAATTTTTAGGGACCTCAAACAAAGATTCTTCCTCTTCTGGTGTGACTTCTCTCTTCTTCCTTTTCTTGCCTTCACTCTTGGTGGCCACTTGCGTGGTTAACCTCACATCATTGGTAATCTCTTTATGTCTCTGAGGGTGCACTTCTACCTCATAGAAGTATTCTTCATTTAATGCAAAAGGTGGGTCCATAATGATTGACTCTAGATCGGAGTCACTTGCATCCTCGAATGCATCAATGCTAGGTTCACATTCTTCCACAACCGAATCTCCCATGATTGGCTCTATGGAGAAAACTGAAATTTCATAGCCATCCTCATCACAGTGGGATGTCCATTGTTCTTCATTGATGGCTACATCCATTGTTGCTAGAATTTCCGCCCAGCCGTGAGGTTCAAATTCTTCGTCAGGAAATACTACAAGTGTATAGGCTAGGTCTTGAATTGGTCTATGGGTTTCCTTCGCACCTATCTCTCTGGTTTTTTCTCTCTTCTCTTCTTCTACTAATGCTTTACACATCCACAAGTGAGTGTCTTCATGCATCCATGAGGATCCTGATCCTATGGAATGCAACAACTCAGTATCATCTTTGGCTCTATGGATGGGATTCCATTGGATGGGAGGACATCTCTATGAGAGTAGTCCTTGAGATTAACTTTGGTCATGACACCTATGTGTTGCAAGTACAAGGAATATGTTCCCCAATCATGTACCACTTGCAACTACTGCATAAATGGTCTTCCCAGAATCATCTCATAGGCCTGGTTTTTGCTAAAGTCACATATAGCAAAAGTATGCTCAAAATCTACACCACAAGTGGTGAGAGTTATTCCTTCTAGCAATCCTAAGGGTCTCTCAATGTGACCATCGGCCATCTGCAATTTCATTCTCGTTGGCCTAAGTGTTGGCTTGCCCCAACGCTTCCATAGGGAAGTGGTAGCAGTCGCAACTCCTGCACCTGAGTCCAAAATTGCTTTGGTTGTGTACCCCTGATGGGTAATGGGAAGATAGGTGTTTCCTTCTTCACCTTCGCTCATGTCTTCTATCTTGTCCAAGGGTATTTTAGGCATTGTTCTATGAGATCCTACCTGGGAAAGAGGTTTTTCTACTTGTGGCATTTGATTGGCTACATGTTTCCACAGTTCTGGCCTAACCCTGAGTAGCTCTTCTAAAGTGAGGTTGCACTGCACTTTTGTGTTCTTGATGACGTTCGTGTTCCTAGGTATGACTAAGTCTTTGTTTCTTACCATGACTATGGGAGCTCTCATGCAAGTAGATTTTGCTTCCCATGGGCTTGTGAAATGGGGTAGTTCCTGTAAGGAGTTAGACTCGAAGTCTAATCTCTCGTGAGATTGGGTGCCCTCCTGCTCCTCATAAATAGAAGGAATGTCTTGTGGGAATTGATCATGCACGTCATCCAAAAGTTCAATGGGAGGAAGGACTTCACTTTCTTTAGCCCATTTCTCTTCTTGAATCTCTTGCAGGAACTCTGGTGAATACCTATTCATAGAAGAAGAGGTTTTTGGTTCAAAGGAATTAGGCACATAAGCTTCCTGGGGAGGAATGCTTATTATTTCACTTGCCTTGGCTCTTCCTTGGGAGATGGCTTCCTTATTAGATCTTGCAATTATGCTCTCCAACTTCTCCATTAGTCCATCAAAATGGAATTCTGCCTTAGCTGAGCAAGAGTAGTTGAAGAGGCGACTAGCTTCAAACATGGTCCAAGCCAACACTACCATTTTAGCATAAAGCTTGGTTCTCTCTATCTCTAGATTAGCTCTAGGGTAGCACTTGTCATGATCTGTCACGTTTGGCCCTTCTTGGATTCTAGCCTGATACGCCTTAAGCATCATGTCTATGTCTTTAGGGGTGGGGTCAACCAATAGTGATCCTACTCTAGGGGTGGTGGAATGGTATGAGGTGGGTTGGAGGGTGGTAGTGGTATGTGAGAGTTTGTTTGAGAGGTGAGTTCAACAATTTTGGCTTTTCTTTCTCTTATGCTTTCTTCTAATTTGCTCATCTTCTTAGACCGTTGTCTTTTCATCCTTTCCCGACTATCTTTCCAGGCTCTCATCCATTTCTTGGCTATGCTCTCAGTTTCACTAACCTCGACACTCTTTTCTTGGCCTAGACCTTGGTTCTGCTGCATTGCTTGAGCTCTGGTGACCACTTGCACTAGCGCAGTGGAGCTTACACTCCCTGTAGAGTCTACTACTAACCGAATAACATTGATGGGAGTGATTTTTGGCATATTATTGGGGTTCTTTGGGCAATCTTGTAAGAGATGCTCTTTTCTACAATCTTGAAAAAAGCCTTGAATTGTCACCGATTGGGGTTGTGTAGGGGCAGGCATTGGGCAATCACGAATGAGGTGATCTCCTTGACATCTCTAGCATGGTCCTCTAGGGAATGGGGGTCTTACTTGTCTAGGTTGAGGTCTAGGGTTGGGATTCGTGTACATGATAGTTGCATACTCTGGATCCCAACTAGGTTCACTTGGTTCTTCACAATAGTAGGACTCACTATGCTCAGGTGACTGCATGTAGTAGGCCTGTGGGCTATCAATATGTGTAGAATCACATTAGGGTCACCTTCTAAAAGCAATGGAGTGACTGGGACTATGGCTCTATTGAGATTTTCTTCTGCAGCTGCATACTTTACTGGAATCACATTAGCTAGAGCAGGGGGTTGATGTGCTAGAACTGGTTGAGGTCTCTGCTGCCCTTGATAGGGTGGCTGATAGGGTTGCTGGGGCCTACTGTACTATTGTGGTGGGTACTGGTTCTGGTATCTTCCTTGTTGTGGCTATGGTTGAGGGTAATTTTTCCTCATAGTTTGTTTGTTATAGGGGCAGTCTTGTGTGGTGTGGTTGGTGTATCTTCACTCTATGGTGCAGTATTGGCTACTAGGATTCACCTCGGGTTGAGCCGTAATGGGACATACGTTCACCATATGGTCACCTCCACATGTGTAGCATCGTCTCACAGGGGTAAATCAGGGTATCTGTTTGCTTGAGAGACCTAATTTTTGAGCTACCTTCTCTACAAGTTCCTCAATAGATGTGGATTGCTTAGAAGAGATGCTGGTAGAGCTATCTGAATCTTTGTAGATTTTTGAAAGCTCTAATTCCTCCCCTAGGTTATCTTCATTGTTAGTGCACATGCGTACACACTCTTCTATGGTTCTGGGGTCCTTCAGGTACACATATGATCTCAACTTGGTGCTCAACAATCCATCTAAGAATAACACCACTTGTTTGGCTGGAGTGGGCAACTCTGGAACATGGCATCTCTCTAGGTATTGCCTAAACCTTCTTCCTGCAAGTCTCACGGTCTCTTGAGGTGTCTGCTTGAAGCTGTGAATGAGTGAGGAAGTATTATGCCTTATGCCACTCTTAGAGAATTCAGTAATGAAAGCCTCTAGAAGTTGGTTTATGTTCTTGAAGTGTCTCTCATTTGGTAGTTGAAACCATGTAAGGGTAGTGTTCCTAAGGGTTAGACCAAGGCATTGTATTGCGTGAATAGGTCCTCAACTTGTTCAGCTCTCAAGACTTATCTGAACTCGGCCACATGATCATATGGGTCTCCAGTGCCATCGAAGTAATTCTTCATGGACTTAACCAGCTGGGTTGGCCTCAAGGTTCTAGTGTGTTCCCTAGGCCTTGGCAAAGGAAATTCATCAGCATTTCTTAGGTTCCTTTGGGCTCTAGGTCTCTCGGTTTCTTCTCTATCCGTCTCTGTTCCCATCCTTTCTCTTCCCAAGGGGTTGGCAAAACTTACCTCTGATCTATCTCTACTTCTGTCCCTTTGAGCTCCATGAGCTTGGGATGTTCTAGCTCCTTGGTGACCATAGGTAACATTCAATCTTGGTTGGGGAAAAATAAATTCACCCTTCCAAGTGTAGGCATGCCTACCATGCTCTAAGACCACAAAGATCCTCTTTGAAGTGTTGTCTAAATAGGTCACTTTGTTTGGGCTATCGGGGTCTTTGAATTCGTAGATCATAAGCGCTTCGACCTCATTTGGTTGATCAAGCTTATACCTCCAAAAAGCTTCATCAGTCTCTTGGTTTAAGAGCAGATCTATGCTCTTATTGTCTTGGGGAACCCACCATTAGGGGAAAAAATGAACCCTGCATGGGCCTTTTAGATTAAGGGGTGATTAGTGATGGACCAATGAGAGGAGGGTGGTGGACACAGTCTAGAGCCTCAATGAAGTAGGCTAGGCCTAGTTTTCCCTTGGTTTGGAGTAGTCAAAACAACTAAAATCCTCCCTTAGTGGTTTCATGGGCTCCGAAATTCAAATTTCCTTAACCGAATTTGATTTGGGCCGTTGGATATTACGGAGATCCGAAGATGGAGCTTGATAGAAAGAAGGGAATGCGCCTTTTTTTGTCCAGCGTTGGATGGGAAAATGAATCCTTTGGCTCTCAAGCCATGGCATTAAATAGATGGAATCTTCATTTTAAGGCCTTTAGATCACCAAAGGATCCAACGGCTCTTCTTAAATCCAAGCCACACTCAATCGCGTTTCAATATCGTCCGTTCGATCTGTGAGCATCCAATGGATAATAATAAATCGGGTGATGTGAGGCTTCATTTGTCGTTTTCTGCCAGAATTCCCAGCGCGAATCGAACGTTGATACTCTCTCTCTTCGTTTTTCCCACATCTTACAAGTGATGTGATGTTCTATTTTGTCTTTTTCTGCCAGAAAAAGTTTGTTCAATCGCGTCCGTCCACGATTAGCATCCAATGGCTTCGAACGCCCATGACCCCAAGCACACTGAGAGCTTTATTTTGTCATTTTTTGACAGACCCATCCCAACCCAATCACACTGAGAGATCTATTTTGTCTTTTTTTGCCAGAAAAACCTTCGTTAATCTCATGCGTTCGTGAAGGCTATCCGACGGCTCCTAATATTCACGAATCCGATACAAGAAATTCATCAAGTGTGGTATCTTAGAAATAGTATTTTTATATTAAAAACCACTGGTGGTTTTTTTTTCTCCTCAATACCAGAGAAGATTAATTTTAATCCCGAAAAATTAGGGATCCTTACAAGGCCCATGCAGGGCTCACTTTTTCCCCTAATGACCCTCATGTGATAATTCTAGTGAGGAGTGATTTGCCTCGAGGGGTTTTAGGCTCTCCACCTATGTTTCCTTGCTCTAGGTCTCCTATGTCCGTTTCTGGTTGGTGCAGCTGGTCGGAATGTTGATTCCTGTAGAGAATCTCAAGAAACACACAAAAGCACACACACTCAAACACTCTCTCACTCTCTCACACAAGTGAAATGAGGGGAGTGGGATGGGAGTGGGGATATGACCAAAAAACTGAAAATGTCGCGATGATGGAGATGAAGGTTGGTGATGATGATGATGGTGATGAAGATGGTGAAAACAAAAGTAAATAGATAAAAGTGAAGAAAATACCTATGAATCCAACATCTCAACTCTATGTCTTACCATCACACACTCGTCCTCAAAGCTCGATCCTCGGCAACGGTGCCAAAATTTGGTGTATCTCAGTGATGAGTAGCACCTCCTTTAATGTCAATCCGGGAAGACATGAGGATGGTATGAAGACCTTGAACAAGTGATGGCACAAGTGTGTGAGTGAAAAGCACACACACACATACACACACACACGTGCACACACGGTAAGAAAAAGAGAGAAACAATGGAGTTCTTTAGATTACTCTAAAAGTCTCATACAAGTTTAATTCTACAACAAGCTAGCCTCAAAAATGAGCTCTCTAGCTCTTTTTATAGTTTTTGACTAGCTTTGGTCCTATCCATACCTAGTGTCCGACCTAGTTAACAATTAGGTTCCTAGGCTAATTTAGAGGCTCAAACGAGCTCAAAAAATTATGAAAATTGATAAGTAGGTACTTCTAATGCTCCTCAAGCTCAAGGAATCCTTGGCTTGCACAGAATGGAGCTACACAAAGGTGGAATGGTATTTACAATGGTGTGGAGTGACTAAAATCACTATTTGGGAAATATTTGGAAAAATTTAAGGGCCTATTTGTCAGATCTACGTTGACTACTTTGCCTGCTTGATCCTTGCTCCGACTCCCTTGTTTGGCTTCCTTGTCTTGTGGGTCCTTGGGGGCCTTGAATGCTGCCAACATTCTAGCACAATCGTAAGTACCACGTTAAGAAGCTCCACCTTCTTAATGTCAATCCACGGAAGAGATAGAAGTGGTATGAAGATCGTGAACACGAGATGTAGTGAGAGTGAAGGTGAGAAGCACAGAGATGCACACACACATACACACACAATGAAGAGACAAGCAAGACACAATGGAAGGTTGAAAGTAGATTCTATTACTCAAGCACACTCTTACAAGCTCAAAGTAGCTCTAAGCTCTTCTCTACTCATACAAGCTAACACTATCTAACCTCAAAAATGAGCTCTCTAGCTCTTTTTATAGATTCTAGACTAGTTTTGATCGGTTTCAAATCTAGTGTCCGGCATTGTTAAAAAATAGGTTCTAGATACTATTTGAAGGTCTAAACAAGGTATAAAAATAGCCAAAATTGGTATGCTCATTCTACCTAAGCTCCTCAAGCTCAAGGACTCCTCGGCTTGCACAAAATGGAGCTACTAAGTACAAAAGAGGTTGTTTTATGTTACATATGATACAAAAGTGATGAAAATCAGTGTTGAGAGTTTTGAAAAGTATTTTAAAACATGCAGAATATATCATTGTGGCCACAGACTATCTAACCAAGTGGGTAGAAGTAAAAGCCAGCAAGAAGAACGATGCTCAAACAACAGCGAAGTTCTTATTTGAGAATGTGTTCACTAGATACGGGCTACCTATAGAGCTAGTCAGTGATAGAGGCACTCACTTCTTGAATGAAGTCACAACTACACCATGCTGTTTGGGCATACAGAGTTGCCTATAAAACGACACTCCAAGCCACACACTTTCAGATGGTATTTGGCCAAAATGTAGTGCTACCATTGGACTTCTTGATACCTACATTGAAAGTAGCACAAGAGCATGCCTGGATAGGCCATGAGCTCTCATCTAGAATCTTTGACCTTGAACAATTAGGTGAAACAAGATTAAGAGCTCCAACAAGAATTTATGCAGCCAAGAAAAGACAAAAAGCACATTTTGATGCACATGTGAAGGATAAGGGCTTGAAGGTAGGAGACCTAGTCCTAGTCTACACTTTGAAGCAACATGCACGGAAATTAGAGAAGAGAGGCTATGGACCCATGATTAGCAATAGGATCTCAACTAGTGGAGCAGTTCAACTAGCCACTCTAGAAGGTGACATCCTACCAAATTACATCAGTGGATGTAGAGTCAAGTTATATCAGGAACCCCTCATGGAGGAGATGTTAAATCGACTCAATACTACAAAGAAATGTCAAGAAGAGGAAAAGTGAATTCGAGAGGAAGCATAAGCAAAAGCATTGGAACGCATCTGAAGAATGAAATTGAGAAGACAGGGTAGAGATCAGCCTAGGACAGATGCCTATGCAGATCCAAGATATCATATGGCTATGTGCAAATTCTCACGTGTAAGTTCCCCTAGAATAATTGACCGACGTCCTTTTGTAACCTTAGAGATAGGACAAGGAAATAGTACAAGAACTGTACGAGCCTTGATTGATTCAAGAGCAGCCACTAGTGCTATTAAACTCTCTTACTGTCAAGAATTGAACTTAAGTATCAGTCCTGTAGAACTTTTGACACAATGGAGACATCACCAACCACAACACCACTCCCTCCCCACACACAGCCACAATCTCCCATACCCCCTCCACCCACATCACCACTTGATTCCACCTCATTCATGATTCCCTTTCCCTTCCCCATCCCCCTTGCATCCTCTCCTTTCCCAACATTCTTAAATGTAAATAATGTGTTTTCTACTTTACATCAATGTGTATATCAACTACAAAGTGAATATCAGACTCTCGAAGATTGCCATCATCAATTAACTACGGATCACCAACAACTATAGAGGCGGCTTGCGACTATAGAAGAAGAAAAGGCTGACTTGAATCAACGATATACTTCGCGTGAACACCCCAACAAACCGTATTGGAAGCCCCCCAACAATCTGAGTCTTCTAAAGTTAAGAAATTAACAGCTTTACTTGAACTCTATCAATCAGAGAATGTCAAAGTCCAGAGCATCCTAACGTTATTACGAAAGCACATGGCCATGGCCCTAGAAGAAAGTAAATGACTTCAAAAGGAGAATGAAGAAAACCTAAAAGCTGCGATGGAAGGTTCCCCCCATGAGATTGACCCAGAAGAGTTTAAAGCAGTCCCTTCAGATACGATGAAAAAAATTCTGGAAAGCTATGCTGATCTGCTGGAAGCACATGATGATATGGAAAAATAACAAGATACACTGCGCCGCCAGCTCCGGGAGCAAGAAAAAAAACCCAAGATCATAGAGTCGACATCGACTTCAGAGGACGTAAAGGTGCTACAAGAGCAGGTTGAAGAATTGCAAAGGAAGCTACTTAAGTATGAAAGACAAACCTCTCCAGTTATCAAACCAAAGCCAGACGAATTGGTGCCCATCGAAGTGGATGAGTCATATGAGGAACCCTATGTTCCTATGCCTATGTCGGGTGGCCAGCAAACATCAGAAGGAATTGACACCCTAGAAATCGAAGCACCCGAATGGCTTCAGAAACTCAAAAAGACAGCCAAAACCCATGAAGATCGTGTTGCAGTCCAAATCCAATCAATGGCTAAACTGGAGGACACTATCATAAACTCCGAGTACTACAGGCACATGTCACATCACCGCTCGATAGGAACAAACGATGCTCAATATGTGCCTTATTGTTTGCTCTTAGCAGATTACAATGCAGAGATTCATGAAGGTGTGGCAAAGCCCCGACTTTTTCCATTCAATTTGTCCTAAATATTTACCTGAACGTGCGAAACAAGGATCAACCTTCCAACCCACCTGACGGATTCCTCTCCTTGAAACATATCCAGAAATGGTCCGCACATGGAACAACATGCCACTATTTATCAAGTATAATCCATGTTATGTTCTAGTCCTACGAAGATGGACCTGGCCCGAGTTTTCCATTGTTGTAAAGAACGTCAAAGGCTGTGCAAAATGGTTGGATTATGTCTATTTAGCACCGATGTGCATGTTTGTGTGCTTCTCACTCACACACTTGTGCCATCACTTGTTTGAGGTCTTCATACCATCCTCATGTCTTCCCGGATTGACATTAAAGGAGGTGCTACTCATCACTGAGCTACATAGAGCAACAATCCCATCAAGTGATTTGGATGGCAACCTGTTACTAAGATAAGTGGCAATAGAAATACTCTCTACCCACAAATAATTAGGTAACCTTTTCTCATTAAGCATTGATCTAGCTGTTTCCACAATTAACCTATTTCTCCTCTCTGCTACCCTATTTATCTTAGGGGTATACCTTGTAGTAATCTCCCTTTTGATTCCTCTATCCTGCTAGAATGCATCAAATTCATTTGAGAAGTACTCACCTTCTCCATCTGACCTTTGTCTCTTTAGACCTCTTCCTATTTGGTTTTCCACAAGTGCAAGATACTTCTTAAATCAACTGAACACTTCATCTTTATGCCTCATAAAGTACAAGATAGTCCACCTACTGAAATCATCAATGAAAGACACATAATACCTTAAGTCTGAAATAGAAGGGTCCTTGCTTGGTCCCCACACATCTGTCTGGATAAGTTCCAAGTAATCTTCATGCATGTAGCCTTTCTTTGAGAAGGGCAACATGTGTGATTTACCAAACTGACATGCACCACATTTATAGATCATGTGTTGCTTGGATACATTAGGTATCCCAAGCACACACTGATCTCTACATATTTGCTTCAAGGTTCTCTCACCAATATGCCCTAATCTCTTATGCCAAATCTCAAGCTCTGACAATGTTTGATACTTGTAATTATAAAGTGCAATATTCCTTGTATCTTCAAGTTCAAATATAAATAATCTACCCATCTTTTGTCCCTTTGCAATTCTCTTGAATCTATGTTGGGGATCCTCCACAAATGCTCCATATTTGTTGAACCTAACTAGCAAACCCTTTTCCACAATCTATCCAACACTCATCAAATTCTTGGCGATTGTATGTACATATAGAACCCTGCTCAGCAGATTTCTATTCCCATCAAAAGTTTTAACATTTCCTACCTTGACCACTGAATGCTTGGTGTTATCACCTATTTGTACTTGGTGCTTTCCCTTGGGTTCTTGAAGGTCAGAGAGAAGAGCTACATTGCCTGCCACGTGTTCATCATTCATAACTTGCTTTGAAGTCATGTTCATAATCAAAAGGGAACTCTCTTGATCCGCTATGTAATTGTTGAAGTCTTTCCTTGATTTGTAACCTCCTTGGTAGTGGTTGTTGTAGTTATTGTTGTAGTTGTTGTTGTAGCCTTGAGTATGATTGAATCTTCCTCTTGATTGTGAGTAGCCACCTCTTTGATATCCTCTTCCTCTCTAATTCTTGTAGTTCATATAGCACTCATCTGTAGTGTGATTAGACAATCCACATATGTTGCATGGGGAAGAGTTGAATGGTCTCCCCCTAACTTGCTTACCTCCTCTGCCCCTTCCTCTTAAGTTCCTACCTCTCCTTGCATAGTTAGCTTGAGAAGTAGTACCTTCATCCTCTACTTTCTTGCTTTTCCATTTCTCTTTAATCTTGCCTTTATCTGTGTATAGGCAGAAGAGTTATGACCTCTTGATGGTTCTCCATTTTTGTTGAGCTTGGCTTCATGGGTAAAGAGTTGCCCCATGAGTATGGTAAGATCTAGAATCTACATATCTCTGTACAAGTCCATGGCATTTGTGAAAGCTTCCCATTTGTCATCTGCCTTGATGCCATTGATTACTTGCCCCACTATTTGTTCTTCTTCAATCTCCTCTCCTATGCTTGCCAATTGGTCATCCACATCTTTGACTTTGGTCACATGGTCTAAAACACTTTGCTTGGGTTGCTTTCTTTGAGTGGTAAACTCAATCCACAATTGACTCTTTCTTGCTCTTGTATTAAAAGAAAAGTATGAAGACAATGTATCTCAAGTCGCTTGCGATGTTTTACAATTCCTAATGTGTGGAAGAAGGAATTCAGAGATAGAGTTAAGTAAGTATGACCTTGCTAATGCATCTTTGGCACACCATGAGTTGATTCTTTCAAGATCCTCTCTTGTAGGTTGTCCTTTGCTTCTGAAAATGGGCATCTCCTCATCTCTTGATATGTATCCATAGAGACTCCTTCCTTGTAAGTATGTCTTCATCCTCAAGGACCATGCTTGGTAATTGTTCTTGTCCAATTTATCAATAAAAGAAGGGAAACCATCTCCCATTTTACCTCAATTTTCTCTGATACCATTGTTGGGAAAGATGGATGGACACCTCAAGAAATGAGTTGGTATTGCTAATCCTTGCTTTGTACCTGCCCTCTTTCACTTCAAAGTTGTGTTGTAGACCCTCTTAGCTTGTCAATGACACTAAAAGTAGAATGATGCTTCAAACAGTTAGATCAAAATAGAAAACTTTGTAACTAGCTCGTGACTAAAAACTTGCTATTTTGGTCTTCACACATGCTAGATATTATGCTCATGCTCACAGTACATTAGCAATTAGGGAAATTCCTTTTGGGTGAATCAAATTAGCTTAGAGAGCTAACGATTCCAAGTGAAATAGCTTAAATTGATAAAGCATACAGGCTGAGCAATCAAGTGAGCAATTGAAGCCTTACCCTCGACTTTTTAGGAAATGTGTAGAGAATGACCAATGAACACTTCAAGGTAGGTGTCTCCCAATTGGCTAAAGCAAATCCTTTTGAACTTTGATAGCTTATAGTGGGCTTTGATCAGATTCCAACAAGCTGTAGATCATTGAAAATGATGAGATATCATGGAGATATGAGCTTTCAAAGTTCAGAGTATTGATAGACATAGCAGAGAAGGAGATGAACATATTCAATGATGTAATGTATTACGTAACAATGTTATACGTGATCATTGGCATGAATATGATGCCCAATGATGGTGCTAAGAGTAGGCTATAGTGTAAGCCTCTCAACTTCAACAAATGATCTACAATATGCTCACTAATGGGAGCACTCAATGGCCGGGAGATTACAATCTCATTTTGTAGTGACTTTTCAAAATTTGAATTTTGAAATTCAAATAGATTCTCCACCTAAAAGTACTCCTCTAAGTTAGAAGTGACTTCAACAAGTGAGATTTGTAGCTTTTAGTTCTCCAAACTCCATGAGATATGTGGACTTACAATATTCCCTCAAAAAGTTTATCTTTTACAAGAAGTGAATGTTCTAGCTTTACAAGCAAGGGTTCATGTGATCCGTCAACCATTTGCACATAACTTCTTCAATGCCTAGCCAAGTGTGAAGGCTTGGCATTTGCACCAACAGTTCTTTCCATAATAGACTTCGTGTGGAGTCAAGTTGTGCACACCACTTGTTGGAACCCTATTTATCAAGTAACAAGCTATATTCATAGCCTCAACCCAATAAGAGAATGATAACATACCTTCATTTATGATACATATAGCTATCTCAAGCAAATGCTTATTCTTCCTCTATACAACACCATTTTGTTGAGAGCACCATTTCGTTGAGAGCACCATTTTGTTGAGGGGTGTACCTGCATGTAAAGTGCCTCTTTATGCTATTGTCCTACAAGTACTTTGTGAATTCCTTAGTGAAATACTCTCCCCCTCCATGTGTCTTCAATTTCTTGATGTGTGCATCACATTCTTTCTCAACAAGGGACCTTCTAGATGTGTTGTTTAGGTTTGGCATGATAGATTGCAAATCAATAGCTCAACCTATGGATTCAAATGTCAAGTTAAAGAAGAAATATGGTAACAAGCTAGAAGATCTTACACCATACAAGAGCATTGTGGGATCATCGATCTAAGCTACACTCAGAAGGCTTGACTTGTGCTACATAGTTGGAGTTCGATCTCAGTTCATGCATGCTGCCATAGATACACATCTCTGACAATCATGCAAAAGAGTGTTAAGATATGTGAAGATTACAATTAATCATGGGTTTCTATATAGGTATAATGAAGAACTTCAAGTAAGAGCATGGAGTGATGCAGATTGGGCAGGGAGTGTTGATGATAAAAGGTCAACTTCTGGCTATGTTTTCATGCTAGGTACAAAAAAAATTTCATGAATGAGCAAAAAGCTACCCATAGTTGCATTGAGCTCAATAGAGGCTGAATATAGAGCTTTAGCCCTCACTACATGTGAAAGACTATGGCGTAAGAATCTCTATAAAGATCTTGGCATACAACTTGGACCAATTCCAGTTTATGGAGATAACATGTCAAGCCTACATCTTTGCTAACAATCCCATGTATCATACAAGGAGCAAGCACATTGAGGTGCATTACCATTATGTAAGGGAAGAGGTTGCAAGTGGGGATATTCATTTTTTAGGTACAAAGGACCAAGTTGTAGACATCTCACCAAAAGCTTGGATGTGACCAAGTTAACAAAGTTTTCAAAAGCTATGAGCTTACTTGATATAGACGATATCACCTTAAGATTGAGGGGGAGTGTTGAAAGTGTGAACTATGCAAGATCTAGGTTGACAAAGGGATCAAAAGACCTTAATATGGACAAAAGTCACGACTTAGATGACTTAGGGTAGTCTCAAGGTCAGGCAAGGCAGTCCTAAGGCAATGGAAAAGTCGGGAGAGTCATCCAAAAGCTATAAAAGGAGGTGAAGAGTCATCAAATGCATGGAAGTCTTGTAGATCATTGAAGAACAAGAGACATATGCTCAAGGAGGCTCAAGGAGGCTCAAGGAGGCTCAAGGAGAGAGTCATCCAAGGCTCAAGGAGCTGAAACATAGTAGTCCAAGCTAGGAAAAATGCAAAGGAGGGTGTTACATGCACAGAGGATGAGCAAGGAGGAGCTATCAAGCCCGCACTCCATCTAGTCTCTTGTAGGATAGCATAAAAGGTGTATGAAGGGACCTAGGTATTGCATTTATTTCACTTCTAGTGTGAAAATCTGAGGGATTAAATTCCATCAGTCATGACACCTTAAGTATCGTTGGATTTTGAAGCCTGTAGAAGCACAAGAAAAACACAAGGAAGAAGAAGAAGAAGCTTGGAGCACAACACACAATACTGAATGTATTACCACTAGAATGTACAAAGATAAGTAGCACATTAGGGTAATCGGCATATATACAAGCCGAGGGGAAGAAACCTCCTAAAGAGGGAAAAAAGTGCCCCGATCGTCCTAGTGTGTTCACACACATCACTACCTAAATATATCAACAAATCCCCCTTGGGAGTTATGCAGTGAACAAGGAGCTTGCACTCATGTATAAGGAAGTGCCAAGCTAGGTGGAATCAATCTACAAAAGGAAGTAAGCCCAATGCTTTGCGAAAAGCTTCAAACTTCTCCCTAGGCAGAGCCTTTGTGAAAAGGTCTCCAATGTTCTCCTATGTGGGCACATATGCCAAACTGATCTCTCCACTAGAGAACCTCTCCCTAACATAATGATAGTGCACCTCAATGTGCTTAGTGCAAGCATGAAACACAGGGTTCCTCGCAACTGCAAATGCGCTCTGACTTTTAGTGAAGATGGTGGTGGCAGAAGACTGACCAACACCCAATTCAGCCATAAGGAGTCTGAGCCACACACACTCAACAGTTGTTGTGAAAGTTGTCCTATACTTAGCCTCACAATTGGAAGTTGCCACAGTAGGTTGCTTCTTGCTTAATCGAGATATACATGAGCTAGCAAGCATGAAGAAAAATCCACTAGTGGACACACACGAGTGTCATAGCAACTAGTCCAGTCATAGTAAAAAACAAATCATGTAAATATGGCGGTAGTGATCCCCCCTTGGGATAAAACAATCCACGTAGCTAGGTGCCACTCAAGTAGCGAAAGATGTACTTAAATGCCTACCAATGCTTGACACCTCAGCAATGCATAAACCTGCTCATCTGTGAGATAGCAAACTAAGTAATGCATAAGTAGATCAAGTATCCAATAGCCTGAGTGGCAATAGGTTTGTTGTCTTCAAGAACAAAATGCTGCAATAAAGTGTCAATATATTTTTTTTGACACAAAGCTATTTGGCCATCAACTTGCATGAACTGAATGCCCAAATAATGATGCAATGAGGCATGCAAATCAGCCTTTAAATCAGAAATATGCTTCTCATGAGGACAAGTGAGCAGCATCTCATCAACATACACAACAATGATCAGAAGCACATTGTTAGCACGCTTAACATATAAGGTGCTCTCTGTTGGATTGTTCTCAAAACCATGTGCAATGAGGTAGGCATGTATCACAAAGCCATGGGGCTGAAAAACATACACTTCTTCATGCAAATCACCATTCAAAAATGTAGTTTTAATGTCCAACTAATGTACATTCCAACCATGATGAGCTTCAAGTGCACTTATGCTATGAATAGTAGTCATTCAACATGTAGGAGCAAAAGTTTCATCAAAATCAATGCCTGTTTCGTGAGCATAACCCTTTGCAACAAGCCTAGCCTTATACATGTCAACTGTTCCATCAAGCTTATGCTTTAGCTTGTATACCCACTTAGTGCCAATGGCCTTCTTGCTAGGAGGTAAGTCACATAAAGACCAGGTACAATTCTTCATTATAGTATTATATTTAGATTGCATAGTAGCCATCCAATTTTTTGAATTTTGTGCTTCATCAATCAAAACATGCTCATTCTCATCACAGAGACTAGAGGCAGCCATAGCATAACAATCTGATGCAAAAGAAGCACTATGAGAGCCAAAACAAGTATGATGTGACAAAGGTGCATCTAATTTGCTCTCACACAAAGTCTACACTAGCCATTTTGGCATAGTTTTTTCCTCCTCAATGTCAAGTCTCTCATCAATAAGTGCATCATGTAAATCTACATCAGAAATGGAATGATCTACATCATCACATGAAACCTATAAAGGCTAAGAAGTTGCCTCATTAGGATAAGCACTAGATTGTTCACCTGTAAAAAGAGGCAGCAAAGTGTCATACATGTCTTTGGAGCTAACTAATGTCTCCTTAGTACATGAAAGTAATGGCTGAATAGCATCTTCCAAAAAAAAAACATCATGGCTAACCAAAATGTGTTTGGTTTGTGGACGATATAGACGATAGCCTTTGCTTTCATAATTGTACCCAACAAAAATACATTTCACTGATTTATCATCCAGTTTCTTGCGTTGTTGTTCAGGCACTAATGCATATGCCAGACAGCCAAAAACTCACAGATGAGCAACAAATTGTTTGTGACCATGCCAAGCCTCATATGGAGTGATAGAGTGCAATGATCTAGTGGGATACTTGTTAAGTACATATGCTGCACACATAACAGCCTGAAGCTAGAAACTATGTGGTAAATCATGACTCTTAACCATACACCTCACCATCTCCATGAGTGATTTGTTCTTTTGTTCAACAGCTCCATTCTGTTGAGGTGTATACGACACTGTACACTGATGTTTTATCCCACGTTGAATGAGAAATGCATTAAAATCTAAAGACATATATTCCCCCCTCGAACAAAATGGAGGATGCCCATTTTACAAGTTGATAGAATTGCAACCAAAACCAGAAACTATTTGAAGCACACTTCAGACTTTGCTTTCAATGGATATACCCATGTGTTGGTAGCAACTAAGGAAGCCAGGGCCTTACAGGATATGGGAGTTGCCGCAAAGGGTCATAGAAAAGGGAGAGTCAAGGAGGACCAAGTAGGCATAGAAGTGAAAAAAGATCCGGCAATTAGGCCTACCCAAATTTTTTAAAAGATAAATCTTTTTCAAAAGTAATTTTCATCATGAAACCAACATTGTAAATATTTTTTATAGATTAGACTCCATTTTGTTCAAGCCAAGAAGTCATGGATCTTGAAGAGTATTAGAAGTACCTAGGTATCAATTTTTATCATTTTTAGACTCCGTTTGAGCCCTCAAATAAGACGTGGAACCCACTTTTTAACTAGTGTTAAAAGGGGACTTCCATCACGTCCACTTTTAATCTCTTCGGGTTCTTGGGGATGGTAGGGGTCTAACAATGCAGAGGCCCTTTATCTAATTTTCCCAACTAACTAATTACCCAAACAATAATTATATGCTCAGGCACTACTTCTGTTACACAGTTATAATCTTTCGTTTACGGTATCATCACACATTAACTTATCGCACAGTCGTTCAATCACATAATCAAACATATCTAGTCAGGCTACGACAGTAATACTGTGTAGTATTAGTTTACGGCAATTCAATAAGAATAGACTTAACCATACTCAGATATATGCAAACTCTGAACTACGACGTCTCCGCAAGGCTGCAAATCGCCCAGACAGACAGTTTGGCAATCCCGTCTCTTCTCGCATCGGAGAACGCCGTAATGTCTCTTCATTTATGAATAAAAAGGGTTACATCACTTCGCCATGACCTTTCGGTACGTGCAGTATATGAAAATATATTATTACATTATGCCAATCCGGCGGCCTAACACTGGCACGCACGGTGGACTTGAACCCGTAGTGAAAAGAAACTAAGGCTCATCTACAATGCCTTGGATATACATAGTTCTTGCTAATTTGAAGGTTCTAGAGATTTTCTGTTTCAATGAATCTAGCATCAGCTTTAATGTCTCCGGCTCCACCAACTGTGTGTCAGTTTGGACCGAACTGGCCGCAATGACCTGACTCATCAAAACTTCAGTCTCGGTTTGCAAAAATTCTTCTTGTAAGTAAAATTCATTGGCAAGGGCTGCATCGCGACTCAATCACATATCTTCAATTTGTCCATCTATTTTGGATAGCCGCTCTGCCTGAAAGCCTACCTACTTTTCTCTTGGTTCCAGCTCCTGAGCTTGATATTGAATTGTTTGATAATAAGCATCTCTTTCTTTCTTAATCCCTGCTACCTCCTTCTGAAGTTGAATTATCAGACTCGTCTGTGCTTTTAGAGTAAAATTCGCCTAGAAAATATCGACAGTTGCGGTCTGTAGTTCGGCAGTAGTCTGCTTAGCCAAGTTAGCCATTTCTTGTCCTCTCTGCACGACCTCATCAAGCTCAACGTGAGTTTCGTATAAAAGATTGCCGAGAGCAATCCGAGCATCCTCCTTATCCTATACTAACTGATTTAATTGCTTGATTTCTTCATCAGGAGCAATTAAAAGAACATCCTTGGCTTTTAACTCAGCTAGAGCAGCATCACGTTGAGCAATAAGATTATTCTGCTCTGTAAGGCGAGCTTGAAGTTTCTGAACTTGAACCTACAAAGCATGATTTTCTGCCTTAACTGCATTTGCTTCTTCTTGTAATGGGGCAATATCTGCTTCTAATATATCCACTTTGTGCTATAATTCATGTCGAATATGATCGGTTGCCTGCTTCATTTGCATAGGTAACTACTGAGAGAACAATCGACCCATCGATTCTAATTCATTAAACATTGGAGCCGAAAGAGGAAGAGGAGGAAGTGGCTGAGATGAAGAGGCTGATAATAGATGAGGGGAAGGTGGTGGAGAGTAATTGGGAGAAGAAGATGAAGTAGCGGGTGCTTCAAGAACAATAGGTTGAACAGAGACAAGGGACTCAACCGGGTTTATTGGTGGAGGAGTAGGTATCAAAATTATCTGCCTACTCGCCTCAGCCTTATCGATTACAACTTCAATCATGGTTATCGCCTCGTTAAGAATTTCAGCAACAGTTTCATCCACAACTTCTTGATTTTGCTGATGAGAATCCTCCCAAGAAGAAACTTCGTCAGAGTCTTCGGTGTGGGCATCTTGATCCTGCTGCTTATTTGGAGAAGAATGATCAGAAGATTCGACATGAATAGATGTAGCGGTGTCATGGAAGACTTCTTCTTCATTGCAAGCCTTTGATCCTTGCACCTAGCTCTCAGAGGGGCTTATATGTCTGTGTTTCTGGCAAATAAGTTGGAAGAGATCTTCATCATCATCCTCTGCGTCCTCGAGCACTTGAGTAGATTCTTCATGGAACAAGATGGGAGCGGTTGGAGGCGGTTGCGTGGCTTGGATTACTGGAAAAAGAAAAGTGAGGATATGGGGAAGACGAGAACGCGAAAGGTCACCCTTATTGACCTGTTTGATAACCGCGACACATTCACGATGAATGCGCTGGAAATAAAAAGAAGCCATGTCGATCATCGAATAGAAGGGGCGCGAGATACCGTAAGAGCGTTTTTGCAAATTCAAAATGGTGACTAAAAACTACAGAGCAGTGCGCTCTGGTTTGGGTCTACACAGAATGGCATACTCATTAGATGAGTGCCGAGGAAACAACTCCTTCATGGTGGCTACAGGAAGGAGTGGACCATTCTCCAATCCTTCTGTAGGGAGACGGAAAGCTTCAGCAAACGAAGCTAAAGTGATAACAACACGGGATAGGAAACAAGTGATGGGCCAGCACTGCTCTATGGCAGACGTAGAGGCGATGGCAGCAATAATTTGCGCATAAAATGGCGGACATTCCACTGAATGCCAGGGCAATTCAATGAAATTTCATCAAACCGCGAGTGCGCAAGTACTCACTCACTTCTCGAGTGAGTCCTGCACGGAAAGTAGCGACATTCGCTAAGGCTTCCATGGCGCGCACAGTAAGTACAAAGATACAGATGACAAGGAACACACAATCACACAAACACAATAGAGATTAACAAGAAAAGAAACAAGATTAAGTAGTCACACAGCCAACGTTAGGCGGGCAAAAACCCTAATCATCACGCGATATTGGGAAGATATCCGTCATAATTATGGCATGCATGCAGTAGAAGAAACAGTAACACAAGGCAGCGATTACTCATAGTCAGATACCATAACGAGGAGATTACGGTTAGTGGTCAACCGAAATGCAAAGATAAACAGAATATAAGTAACACGCGAAAAAAACAAAGAACACGTCAGCGGTGATTAGGCTGTTGGTGATATGGGCGTAACTTGGAACCATTAACCACTTTTGGGAGGCGAACTCCAGTTAAGGTGGCCAACCTAAAAGTAGTGGATCCCACTTGCTCAATAATTTAGTATGGATCGAACAATCGTAATTTAAATTTTCCAGCAGACCGATTTGCTTTAGCATTGTAAAATAACACCAGTTGCCCGACCGTAAGCACAGGGGTCTTGAGGAAACAATCATGGGTACGAGCTTGACGAAGCTTAACTTCTTGAAGTACCAGAAAACTTTCCCAGCGCTCTTCATCCAATGATGGGAGTGTATCCAACCGAAATGGCAATGATTCTTTCGGTAGCAATTTCTTAGCTAAGGCAACACGTAGACTCGGCACTACTACTTCCATTGGTGCAATGGCTTCCAATCCATAAGCGAGTTTGAATGGGGTCATGCCAATAGCTACTTTGTACGTAGTTCGGTAAGCCCATAGAACTGCAGGTAGTAACTGGTCCCAATGTTTTGGAAAGCAATTTGTGGAGCATAGTCAACAAAGTCTTATTGGTACTCTCCGCCAAACCATTGGCACGGGGATAATAAGGCAAACTAAATTTGTGGACAGTCTGAAATGTCTCGGTCAATACTTGCATTAAGTGGTTAACAAAGTGTGTACCTTGGTCCGTAACGATTTCTAGAGGCAACCAATAATGAGAAAAAACATCCTTCATTAGGCATTTTTCTACCGAAACTCCTATGGCCGACCGTAATGCCCAAGCCTCCGCCCATCGAGTGGCATAATCGTTACAAGTCAAGATATAGCGGCTGTTGGTGAAAGTAGCTGGGGGTGTTATTGGGCCAATAAAATCTAGACCTCACTTCTGAAAGGGTTCCAGAGGTAAGAAAGGTTGAAGGGGAAAGAAGTGCCGCTGTAATGGCTGTCCGGACCATTGACAGGTATCACACTACTGCACAAACTGAGTCACATCTTTGTACATGGTAGGCCACCAAAGCCCACTTTGAAGAATTTTATGGTGAGTAAGATCAGCTGCAAAATGTCCGCCCGAGGGTAATGAATGAGCCATAGCAATAACCGATTCTACTTCATGTGGTGGGATACATCGAAGTAAAACACCAGTATGATCCATGTAGTACAGTTGACCTACAATCAACCAGAATCTGCGACTGTAAACTGCAAATTTCCACCGCAGAGCAGAGGGAGTTTGAGGAGGAAGACACTCGTCAATGAGAAAAGTTAGTAACGTATCGTAGTATGTAGGGGGAACAAGAGGTGCAGTAGATTCTTCAATAGTTGGCTCAATAGCGTAAATTGCTGGTGTAGTGTCATCAACCCCCACCAGAGCTTCATCAGAATCCAACCGAGATAGAAAATCTGCCAAGGCATGTGCTGTGTCGGGTCGATGAATAACTTCATAGTCGAATTCCTGTAATAATAGAACCCATCAAGCCAAGCGACCACCTAAATGTTGCTGCCAGACCAAATACACAAGTGCGGCATGATCCACGTGGAAGGTGAACTTTTGGCCCAACAAATAATGGCGGAACTTCTTCAGAGAGTACACCAACCCGAGACATTCTCTTTCGATCACTGAATAGTTTCTTTCAACAGGGGCTAATCGACAACTTGCATAATATACAGGCCGAAACCATTTATCCATTTGCTGCATGAGCACACTTCCAATAGTGACGTCCGATGCATCCACAAAAACATGGAACAGACGATCCCAATCAGGTGGTTGCAAAATTGGAGCCTGCATCAATAACACCTTTAAATGATCAAATGCATGTTGGCACTCCGGTGTCCAATCATACTACCGTGAAACACTAGTCATAAGCTGATTGAGCGGTGTTGCTAAATGAGCTAACCACCATAAATGTCTGCCATGCCACCGTATTTGGCCTAGAAAACACATAACGTCTTTCGGTGTCGTAGGGACTGGTGCCTCCAACACAGCTGCAACTTTATCTGGATCAACTTGTATCCCTTGTGGAGAGATAATATGTCTGAGTAGTTTGCCACATGAGACCGCAAAAACAGACTTTGTCGGATTCAAGCATAATCGGTATTCGCGATATTTTTCAAAGTAGCAGCGTAAATGATACAGGTGCGCCCCAATCTTCCCAAATAAGGAAAAGTCATCCAAATATACTTGCATAAAAGTAGTCAAGTAGGGTGAAAAAACTTCTTGCATACATCGTTGAAACGTACTTGGAGCATTCCTTAACCCAAACCATATTACTTTACAAGCATAAACACCCCAATTCGTGATAAAAGCTGTTTTAGGTATGTCCTGTTCTGCCATCCGCACCTAATTATAGCCACTGTATCCATCCAGGAATGAATACATCTCGTGTCTGGCCACCCTGTCGAGCATTGTGTCCAAAAAGGGGAGAGGAAATGGATCCGGTACAGTGGCCGCATTCAGTTTCCGGTAATCAACACAGATACGCAACTGTTTATTTTTCTTCGGGACAATCACGATTGGTGATATCCAGCATGCTCGATTGGTACAATGAATCCCACCTTCAATAACCGATCGAGTTCTGCTTTGACCTGTGCTGCATAATTGGGATTCATTCGATAACTAGACTATTTAATTGTCTTCGCCTCTGGTTTGAGCACTACCCGATGTTGATAGATCCGCGGGTCCAGACCTTTCATATCTCGATAGTCCCAAGCAAAAACATCGGAGAAATCACACAGGAGTCGTATCAAATCATCTTGAAATGTCTCTGACAATCCTGCCTTAATCTTAACTGGTCGCGGGTTAACCGCATCACCCAAATTATATGTTACTATCTGATCTTCCGGTACATAAAATTGTCGAGGTTTTACAAGATCATCAGCAGACTGAAAAAGTTGGCATAAGGTGGCTCCATCCATAGCGACACTATCATCTGCATCTGCATCTCCGGTCACTGGTACCACCGTACAAGCGGCCGGACTCCACTTGTCTGCGACTGGCTGGTCTTCAGAAACTATCGTACCTAATGAGATCAGATCCTTATTGGTCTTCAGAAACGCCTCTTCCTCGTCGTCAGATAAGCCATCCAACATGTGGACCAGCTCCGCTACATATGGTCTTGCATGAAGCTCGCAGGGCTGCATGGCATCCAATTTAACTACATATTTAAGGTGATTATCTTTGAAAGTTAACTCCTGCGCAGACCAATCCTGTACAACTTTGGCTTGTTTCAACCATGGCTGACCGAAAAGTAGATTGTAGTAGAGGTTGGATTCTGGTAGTTCGAGAACTACAAAAGTCATTTTGAACATGGTACCCTGCAAAGTAATCAGAATATTCCGTACTAGTCCCACCCGATGGACTCGAGATTGGTCTGCCATGCGTACAAAAAATTGTACGGGCTTGATTTGGGTCCAAGCCAATTGCTTGCAGAGGGCTGCCGTTGTTATATTCACACCTGAACCACCATCAATTAGCACTTGAGTAATCTTTTGGTTTTTATGCCAGACAGTGATTAATGGGACTGAATGATCCACCATAGAATCAGCTTCCGGTTGTATTGTTGTAGTCGCCGGAGTGCAGGAGATCCGAGACTAACCTGCTGTTGAAACTGCTGCCTGAGGCCTGGCACTAAGGCGAATAACTGCCCCAAAGGGAGTGTAATTGAAGCCCTAGATAGGATATCCCATACCTGATCTGTTTGGATCGTACTTCTCACCAATTTTGATGATGATTCTACTGTTGCTAGGGTAGAATTTTGTTCATTCGATCTTGCCTTAGGCAAGAGAACCTGTGTTACCGGAATTGGATCGGGAAACACAATTGGCTCTTTAGCTGTCCATTGACTAGCCTTTGTATAGATTCGCTGCTGCTCACAGATACTTGGCTCGAACACCTCAGTGGTGGGTTGCAACTGCTTACCCGATCTGGTCTGAACCACTGTTGCTTGTGATTCCACTGGTGAAATATAGACCATGTTGGTCATTGGATTTTGTCGCTCCTTCTTCCTTTTGTCGTACTCTGCTGCATCCTTGCAAAACCTACGGATGTGGCCAATCTCCCCACAAAAATGACATCAAGGTGGTGGGAGAGAAGTACCTTCCGCTGATGTACCCGCCTGCCATCGATTTGAATTGAAATTGGTATTCCTCTGACCCCGGTAATTCTGATATCCTTGCGACTGATTGTTTCGCATTTGTGGTGGCACATAATGGGCTACTGGTTGACCTGGTTCTTGTATGATGGCATTTACAACTGCTCGACCCTGCACCTTGGCATTATACGCACAATTTTCCGTTGAGTGTCCCGTTGTATTGCAGATGGCACAATACATCTAGTTAAGGGCACATGTAGTACTGGTGTGCCCTGGATTTTTGCACTTGGTGCAATACATCTGTTTAGCCAGATCATCTGTTACGTTCTTACTGACTTTCAGCCACTCCAAGTGTTCGGTGAATCCCCCAACTTTATGCTCTAGTTGCAGGGCCATCACAATAACATCATCCAGTATCATAGCTCCACACAACGGATGATCATAATTTGTCTTAACTATGGGGTCAAACCGTTAATGAACCACTCGGTTATAACATCATCCGGTAGATTAGCATGTGCCGAAGGCAGTTGTCTTAAGTGAGTTCTAAACAATGTTGCGTATTCCTGAACAGTCTGGTGTGGCTTCTACCGATTGTTCTGCAAATAGTCAAAGATTTCGGCAAGATTCTTCTTCAGTCAGAACCTCTGTAAAAATGCATCCCTCACAGCATCATAGTTAACAAAATGATTAATATCATACTCAGTCAACCATCTAGCCGCTTCATTAACTAGGGTGGCCTGAAATACGATAGCCTTGTACGCCGGATTGGGTGGATGGTTCAGCACTGCATAGCTGATCTCAAAGGTGTGCACATGTGCATCAGGGTCGTCACTCAGAAATTCACCGAACTTTGTGTAAGTCACCCCTGTTGGAACCGATCGAGGTGGGATGATTGGATGTGGCTGTTGCTGTTGCTGTTGCTGCTGTTGTTGTTGTTGCTGTTGTTGTTGTTGCTATTGTCCACTCATGGTGCTATTATTGGTACTATTATTGTTCCTTGAGTTATGAGGGGGTGTCTCTTGTCCTTCGGAATCTGTATTATCAGACTGCTCACCTTCCGGCTCCAAAATGGCGTTGAATCTCTTACTTATCTCCAAATCAAATAGTCTGTCCTCTGCTTTAGTATCAAGAGTAGGCAAGCTTGCCCCAAACAATGGTGAACGTAACAAGGATCCACCAGGTAGTACTGCGGAATCACCGAAAAACTTAAGACTCCCACTAAATTGTACCGAACTTTCACCGGAAGTTATCGGACTTTCACCGCACATGGTGGTCTTTTCACCGAAAACGGTCTCACTTGGCAACACAACTTTGTCACTGGAAATAGTTGAATCCTGACTAGATAACGTCGGATGAATTGTGCACTGTGTCTCTGTACACCCAAAAATCACTGCACCTTCTTTAGAACGAACC
Organism: Ceratopteris richardii; assembly: GCA_020310875.1. Lineage (NCBI taxonomy): Eukaryota > Viridiplantae > Streptophyta > Polypodiopsida > Polypodiales > Pteridaceae > Ceratopteris > Ceratopteris richardii. The sequence continues at coordinate 171,057,216 of CM035413.1, forward strand.
GGAATCACACCGGAATCTACCACAATCTCATCATGTGTCACTGAATTGGCACCGGAATCACTACTAACTGGCTCCGATCATTCGACAACTGGGCTTAAATGTCCTGCACTTCTACCACCTGGGGGTGTCCCTAATAGATTTGGAACTGCCCAGGGATGCTCGTCTCTTCTATACTTCCGATAAGACTCGCTAGACCAAGTAACCGGCATATATCACCTCTACACTGTTGGCCTTACGTAATGCTCTAACTTTACTGATTATTCTGAATCCATTGCCATCTTCCCACAGACGGCGCGAGTGTTAAAAGGGGACTTTCGTCACGTCCACTTTTAATCTCTTCGGGTTCTTGGGGATGGTAGGGGTCTGACAATGCAGAGGCCCTTTATCTGATTTTCCCAACTAACTAATTACCCAAACAATAATTATATGCTCAGACACTACTTCTATTACACAGTTATAATCTTCCCTTTACGTTATCATCACACATTAACTTATCGCACATTCATTCAATCACATAATCGAACAGATCTATTCAGGTTACGACAGTAATACTGTGTAGTATTAGTTTATGGCAATTCAATAAGAATAGACTTAACCATACTCAGATATATGCAAACTCTGAACTACGACGTCTCCACAAGGCCCCAAATCGCCCAGACAGAGAGTTTGGCGATCCCATCTCTTCTTGCACCGCAGAACCCCGTAATGTCTCTTCATTAATGAATAAAAAGGGTTACATCACTTCGCTACGACCTTTCGGTACGTGCGGTATATGAAAATATATTATTACATTATGCCAATCCGGCAGCCTAACACTAGGCTGGACACTAGGTCTAACATGGCCAAAGCTAGTAAAAAACTATAAAAAGGTCTAGAGAGCTCATTTTTTAGGTTGGCTTGTAAGAAAATAGAACTTATGTAAAAGAGATCTTGAGTAATAGAAAGCACTCCATTGTTCTTCTCTTTGTTCTTGCCTTATATGTGTGTGTGTGTGCATGCTTGTGTGCTTCACTCATGCACTTGTGCCTTCACTTGCTCATAGTCATCATACTAGTCCTCACGTCTCCATGGATTGACATTTATGAGGTGGATCTCGTCACCTTGGTACTTGCCATTGTACTAGAGTGACACCAAATTTGGTGTCGCTGTCGAGGAGAGAGCTTCGAGAACGAGCGTGTGATGGTAAGACGTAGAGTTGTGACATTGGAGTCATAGGTATTTTCCTTAGTTTTCACTATTTTCTTTCACTTTCTTCATCATCATCATCACCATCATCATCCTCACCATCTCCCACCTCCATCTCCATCCTCAATGAATTTTTAGTTTTTCGGTCATATCACCTTACCCACCTCATTCCCCTCATTTCACTTGTGAGAGAGAGCAACAGAGTGATTTTTTGTGCCTTGTTTTTGCATGTTTCTTGAGTGTTCTTGCAGGTACGAGCATCCCCGCTATAGCAACTCCAACAGGTACAAAAAATGTCTGCAAAGGTCTGGGGTGTTGAGCTCTATCAATTGTGATTGACAAAAAACTTGACTATTTGGTAAAATTGAATGCACATTCATATTCTAGAGGCGTGCACATCATAAATTCATACGAAATTTACAAAAAATTGCATTTTCTCTGTCCATCGTGATTGATACCATCAATCATGATCAACAGACCCCGATGGACACCTCTATCCATCGACGGACACCTCTGTCCATCGGGATTGATAGAAAAATCATGACTGACACATGCACATGGCCAAAAACCTATCCATCCCAAGGCATAGACCCTCAATTCACACATAGCTATGCAAAAATATGAAAACTTCTATCCATCACGATTGACAACCCATGATGGACTGCTTGTCCATTGCGATTGAGAGGTGTCCATCTCAACTGAGAGGTATCCATCTCGACGGACACCCCTGTCCATCACGATTGACTGAGAAATTGTGATTGATTTTGGTGAAAATCCTATCCATCGCAACACACATGCCACGATTGATACAAAATAACGCAAAAACCCCGAAAAATTATATCTATCACGATTGACACCATCAATCAATCATGATGGACTCATCCATCGGGATTGACAACATCAATCACGATTGACACTATCCATCACGATTAATAGGCCACAACAGATAGCTCTATCCATCGTGATTGACAGTCATGTTGATCATTGTGTTGACCTAAGCACCAACTTAGGGACTTGCGGAGAAAGAGACTATACCTCAATCCCCTCACAAGTGCATATAGTGGGGAAACACGCTTTTAATTATCAATCCAAAGAGTATACAAACCTAGCCGAGTGTATGAGGACATGCAATCATGTAATGATCAATGCAAATGAACTACTCAAAGAATGTAAATGAGGCAAAGACTTATCCAAACAAGCTCCAACTGTTGGTCAAGGCGAAACGATACTTGGTGCAGCAGCCGTCAGTATTTTGGACTTTTCTCCCAGCTCCAAACTCCAAATATAGTGAATAGCATATGCGTTTCGAAGCTCTCGAGAAGACGCATCCAATGGCAGTGGTTTGACTCAATTCCGACGCTCCTACTTCAAGTTATGAGCGAAATACTGAGTCGCGGGAATACTTTCCTACACTTCAGCACTTCCTACACTTCGCACACACCTTTCCTACAGCAAAGAAACACTTTCATGGATAGACAACACTCACAAGCACTCTTTCCAAGCAATACACCTGCATACAAGCTCACGAAGAAGAAGATAAGGAGGGAAGAAGACACAAATTCGAATTTCTGTGCTCTCTATTCTCACAATGGCAAAAAGTTCTTTACAAAGAGTCACTTTTGACTTATATACTAGTGCCCTAAGTTTGGTCCTTTCACACAAGAGATCGGCACTTTATTCACTAAAAGACTAATTTCTTACTATTGTACATGGGTAAATCACTAATCTTCTGTGGGGATGCATCTAGAGGACTCCTCTAGTGCATTTACAACGGAAAATATATACAAGAGTGGTTATGATACAAAAGTTGTGTGTCCAAATCGGAAAAATTTTGGGGCCCGTCTTTTTCTCTGCTTTGTGCGCTCTTTGGCTCTGCAACAATCATGATTCCTAGAAGCCTCAATAGACATGTTTGTAGTCTTTCATAAAGACAAGTGACAATTTGTTCCTTGAATTACATGAATAAAAATGGTCTGCTAATTCAATTAAATTTAACTCTTGATCTAATTGTGGGACTTTTACACGTCGAGTGAAAGCATCGAAGGGCATCCAAAGCAAGTGTGTGCAAGCTTGGGAACATGCTTAGATACTATGCAATGTGTTGACAAATTTGGTGAACAATAAATGTTCAGATTGGAATAGATAGCTACATCATGTTGTTTGGGCATACATGGTGGCCTATAAAATGGTGCTCCAAGCCACACCCTTTCAGATGGTATTTGGCCAAAATGCAGTGCTACCATTAGACTTCTTGATACCTACATTGAAAGTAGCACAGGAGCATCAATGGACTGCCCATGAACTCTCGTCCAGAATCTTTGATCTAGAACGCTTAAGTGAAACAAGATTGAGAGCATTATCAAGGATTTATGCGGCTGTTAGCAGTGGACAAGGGAGAGAAGGCACAAGCAGACAAGGGAGTCAACAAAGATCTGGCAAGTAGGCCAACAATTTTCTTCAGAAAGAAGCACTTATGAACATTCACGCAGATTTAGCACTAAGGCAACCTTAATCTTTCAAAACCTCTACACCCATTAAAAGTGATTCTCATCACTAAGCACCATTGTAAATATCATTTCATCTTTTTGTAGCTCCATTTTGTGCAAGCCAAGGAGTCCTTGAGCTTGAGGAGCATTAGAAGTATCTACCTGCCAATTTTCGTAATTTTTGGATATCGTTTGAGCCCCCAAATAAGCCCTGGAACCTAATTTTTAACTAGGCCGGACACTAGGTCTGAACAGGGCCAAAGCTAGTCAAAAACTATAAAAGGAGCTAGAGAGCTCATTTTTGAGGTTAGATTGTAATTGAAACAAACTTGTAAGAGCTTTTGAAAGTAATCTAAAGAACTCCATTGATTCTCTCTCTTTGTCTTGCCGTGTGTGCGCGTGTGTGTGTATGTGTGTGCATGCTTGTGTGCTTCTCACTCACGCACTTGTGCCGCCACTTGCTCGAGGTCTTCATACCATCCTCACGTCTTCCCGGATTGACATTAAAGGAGGTGCTACTCATCACTGAGCTACACCAAATTTTGGCGCCGTTGCCGGGGATCGAGCTTTGAGGACGAGCGTGTGATGGTAAGACGTAGAGTTGACGCGTTGGAGTTGTAGGTATTTTCTTCCCTCTCATCGAATTTCTTTTACTTTCTTCACCATCTTCATCACCATCATCATCATCACCATCTCCCACCTCCATCTCCATCATCGCAAAAATTTTCAGTTTTGATCATATCACCATCTCCACCTCATTTCCTCCATTCCACTTGTGAGAGAGAGCGAGAGAGCGATATTGCTTGCACTGTTTTTGCATGTTGTTGTGATTCTTGCAGGTACTGCCATCATCATCATCCCTAGCACGCTGCGCGCAGGTACGAAATTCGAAGAAACTGTCTCGCGGTCGCAGGCTTTTGTCGATCGCGACTGACAGAAATTTTTGGCTTTTCACAAAAGTGAGTGCACCATTAGCACAAGCACAAGAAGCACATCCTAAAACATTAAAAACAGTAGAAAAATCCCGAGGTTTTCTATCAATCGCGACCGACAGCCTCTGTCAATCACGACCGACAGACCCTCGCGACCGACTGACTGCCACGTAGGACCCTGTCAATCGCGATTGATACGGTCGATCGCGACTGACAGCCACGACCGACACCCCTGTCGATCGCGATTGACACCGTCGATCGCGATTGACTGAAATTCCACGATTGATTGACTTTTACGCGTAGCCACGTGTCCATCGCGACTGATAGGCCCCCGATTGACTGAAATTTCGGCGAAAAACCCGGAAAACGTGTCGATCGCGATTGATACTGTCGATCGCGATTGACACCGTCGATCGCAATTGACAGCCCCGACGGACACCTCTGTCGATCGTGATTGACACCGTCGATCGCGATTGACAGCCCCGACGGACACCTCTGTCAATCGCGATTGACAGACCTGTCGATCGCGATTGACAGGCTTTTCGGCCAAAAATTAGGATTTGATTTTTGGGATAATTTTGGGGCAAAATAGTCAATCAATTAGCATTTTTGTGAGGTTCCTACACTTGTGATTTGGAGAAAATCATAGGATCTGTCGGCCAGATTGGATCTTGTTTTAACCCCCTAAACCCTGAACAGTCATAACTTCTTCATACGAAGTCAATTTTTTGTGTTCTAGGGCTTGTTGGAAAGCTCGTGGCATATACTACAAGCCCTCAACTGTTTTTTATAAAGATAATACGTTGATTTTTAGATCAAGTATTTTGAAGTTGACCATACCCAGGGGGATCAAAGCCAGGGATCTCTAGAATTATTTTTCAAAAAAAAAAAATCATAGTGAAAATTGGTGTTGTGCTACCTGAATGAAAATCATTGGTTCTGTCTTTGGAGTTTAAGTCTTGAGCTAACTGTGGAACTCTTACAGATCTATTGAGAGCATCGCAGGGCGTTTTGAGCAAGTGTAAGTGCAAGAACACACTTCCTGGGCACTCAAGGGCAACCGAGCAGGAAACCAAAGGTTGGAAACTTTTAACCCCCTCGGTCAATTCATAGCCTAGGCTAAGAACGACTAGAGGTAGGAGTAAGTCAGGGCGACGATAGGCAGCTATCAAGTTGAAGACTACCTAAAAACTCAAGTTCAAGATAAAAACATAATCTCTGTACTGTCGATAACCTTAAGGTAAAGAACCTAACCTGGAACGATCAACCTGAAAGCACGAAGAACATTCAAGTATTCCTGACGACGTAATATCAGACAAGACCTTAAACACGAGAAATAACTAAAAAGAATCAAGTGACTGATACCAATTGATCAGCAACAAGGTTGTACTCTGGGCAAAATTGGGCTACTAAAATAGGCATATGAACCTTAGATCGGGACGACATCTAGTAAGGGAGAGACAAAGCCTTAGATCTTCAGAGGCCAGTGTTAACCACACTGCTAGGTCCTGGGCCCAGCAGTTGAGCCACCACTCGTACTACCCTAGCTCTGAGACCAGCGAGTCAGAGATGTCTCAAGGCATGGACAGACCTACGGGAAGTTCAGGAGTGCCTTATTTGTACAGGGTAGAAGGCCCTTACAAAACACAGTTGGAATACCTGAGGACCAACCGATTAGGTGCTAGCATCTATGAGCACGGCCTAGGAAGGTCCATGGTCCAGATTAAAAATCCTGACCAATCCATTGGACTAGAGAACCCGGCAGTCAAGTTTGAAAACGGGGCATACCTGGACGAAGAAGGAACCATATACGTAGTCACCAGTCAACCAGATAGGACAGACGAATTTGGGAATGTAATCTCAGAAGCGGACTTAGGTGACTTGGAACAAGGAAACATGGGTGTAGAACCTAGAACCCCTAGAGGTAAATCAGTTCTCACTAGGATTATCACGCCTGAGTGGGTACCCCAAGACAACAAGAGCATAGAGTTGCTCCTCAATCGAGAAACCGACGAAGCCTTCTGGAGGTATAAATCTAATCAGCCAACTGATATAGGAAACATCATGATCTATGAGTTTAAGGATCCGGATAGCCCAGGTAGAGTGACCTACTTAGATCACACTTCAGAACGGATCTTTGCGGTTACGGAAAATGATAGGCATGCTTACACTTGGAAGGGTGAATTCATTTTCCCCCAACCAAGAGCAAATGTATCCTATGGTCACCCTGGGGCTGGAACATCCCAAGCTCATGGTATGCAAAGAGACAGAAGTAGAGATAGACCAGAAGTAAGTTTTGCCAACCCAGTGGGCAGAGAAAGAACGAGGACAGAGACGAATAGGGTAGAACCTGAGATGCTTAGAGCCCACAGGAACCAAAGAAATGTAGATGGATTCCCTCTGCCGAGGCCTAGAGAGCACGCAAGAACTTTGAGACCGACCCAGCTAGTTAAGTCCATGAAGAATTACTTTGATGGCACCGGAGATCCCTATGATCATGTGGCGGAGTTCAAGCAAGTCTTGAGAGCTGAACAAGTGGAGGATCTGTTCACGCAGTACAATGCCTTCGGTCTAACCTTGAGGAACACGACACTTACATGGTTTCAGCCATTGGATGAGCGGCAGTTCAGGAGCATAGACCAACTCCTAGAGGCTTTCATTGTAGAGTTCTCTAAGAGTGGCATAAGACACAATACCTCATCATTGATTCATAGCTTCAAACAGACCCCCCAAGAGACTGTCAGATTGGCAGGAAGAAGATTTAGACAATATCTTGAAAGGTGCCCTGTTTCGGAGCTACCCACACCTGCCAAACAAGTAGCCTTATTCCTTGATGGATTGCTGAGTACGAAATTGAGATCCTATGTGTATCTGAAAGATCCTAGGACTATAGAAGAGTGTGTACGCATGTGCATTGACATTGAAGATAACCTAGGGGAAGAACTAGAGCTTTCCAAAATCTACAAAGATTCAGATAGTGCATCTAGTCACTCTTCCACGCAATCCACATCAATTGAGGAACTTGCAGAGAAAGTAGCTCAGAAATTAGGAGTAACTAGCAAACAAATCCCAAGGTTTGCTCCTGTGAAAAGGTGCTATACATGCGGTGGTGACCATATGGCGAATGTCTGCCCCATTATGGCTCAACCCCAAGTTAATCCTAGTAGCCAGTACTGCACCATAGAACGGCGATACACCAATCACACCGCACAAGATTGCCCATACAACAAGCAGGCAGTTAGGCAACCCTACCCTCAGCCCTACCAACAAGGCAGATACCAGAACCAGTACCCTCCACAGCCATATGGAAGGCCACAGCAACCCTATCAGCAACCATATCAGGCCCAACAGAGACCCCAACCGGTGCTAGCCCAACAGCCTCCAAACTGTGAAGAGAGATGGTGGATGCAATCCAAAGATGAGTAGGTGCCGCTACAACCAGCTTTGCACCAGCCAACTGAGACTTCAGAGTTGATTAGTAGACCCTTTGAGCTTCCTAAATCCACCAAAATATCAGCCAAGTACTTTGGAACATGTATCCCAAAAGTTTAAGTCAAGACAGACAAGTTGCGAAATGACTAGCTCCCAAAACTTGCTATTTTTGGACATACACCTGCTGGAAAAAATGAACAGTGCTCTCAACCTGGAAGGAATTAGAAAAATTCCTTTTGGGCATAGCAAATAGACTTAGCAAGCTTCCTATTCCAAGTTAAAACACTTCAAATGATGGACTGAGCACTGAGAACAAGTTTCATCAAGTTCTGGAACATTCCCACAATTCTCGGGGCTCTGCAGAGATAGACCAGTAAGCAGTAAAATGCAGATATCTCCAAAAGTATAAATCCAATGACCTTGAAAATTTATAGGTAGAAACTAGACAGTGAGAGCTATCCAACGCACTTTAAAACACTGAAAAAGGTTCAGTAAAACTCGAGATATGACCTTCTGACGTTACTGCTCTGAGTGAGTATAGCAGAGAACAAAACAGAGAGGTAGATGATAATAAATGTATAGATTCACATATGATTACAACCACATTGGCAATGAATCTTTGCACAATGGGAGTAGAATGATAGAGCTATGGAGTAAGCTCTTCAATCTCTACAAAATGACATGAAGTGGTCACGTACAAGGCTTGCTAATCGCCTCTTCCTTCTTGCTCCTTTTATAGCTATTCTTGGAGGGAGTTTTGAATTCGAATTCGAATGGCTCCACCTAAAAGTGATCCCCAAAGTTAGGAGAGATTCCCTCAGCTCAAAAATTCGTGATTTTGGTAGTTGGAGCCACGAATTTGCTTTTACATCATGGATGAGGTAAGCCATCCTTTTCCTTTTTTCTTTTTCCATTTACAAGAGATAAAATGTACTCTTTTACAAGAGGTGTTCACATGACTACTCATGTGACTTACAAATGAGGATAATATCAAGCATATCAAGCATGTGGCTTGGGCAAAATGCACCAACAGCTCCCCCTCAAGCCTAACATGCTTGGCCTCCAAATAAGTCTTCAATTGTCCTTGATTTCCTGCAAGCCAATCATCAACTTGAATCTACTTAACTTCGTACCATCAAGAGCTTTCGTCAACATGTCTGCACATTGCATATCTGTAGAGACATAGGATAGTTGAATATCCTTGCTCAATAGCTTCTCCCTTACATAATGGTAGTGGACTTCAATATGCTTGGTTCTAGCATGGTATACCGGATTAGCTGCTAGATGTAGTGAGCTTGTGTTGTCACCAAAAATGTGAGGTGTTGAAGAATGAAGTCCAAGATCTGTGTACAAAGATTTTAACCACATGATTTCTTGAGTTGCATTAGCCAAACCTCTATATTCAGCTTCAGTAGAAGATAATGCCACGGTTGGTTGCTTCTTCGATGACCAAGAAATGATTTTTGAACCTGCAAATGATATATACCCTGATGTGCTTCTTCTATCATCTTTAGATCCGGCCCAATCTGCATCTGAGTAGACCTTTAGCTCAATATCTGAAGTATATGAATAAAACAAACCTTCATTCATGGTCCCCTTTAGGTACTTGAGGACTCGCTTGGCCGCTTCCATATGTGGTCTTCTCGGCTTATGCATAAACTGACTCAATATGCTAACACTATAGCATATATCCACCCTTGTGAGTGTTGCATAGTTCAAACTTCCAACCAAGCTTTGATAGCTTGTGATGTCTTCAATTGGCTCTCCTTCATAAGCACTAAGCTTATGATTTTGCTCCATAGGTGTACCTGCACACTTTGTATTTTCCATCTTGAACTTGACGAGCATGTCATGGACATACTTCCTTTGTGTGATGTATATACCTGAATCTGTGTAGATCAACTCCAATCCAAGAAAATAAGTGAGTGGTCCGAGGTCACTTATCTTGAACTCCTCCTTCATTTGACTCTTTACCTGTTTGATTCCTTCAAGATCATTGCCTGTGATAATAATATCATCAACATACACACATAAATAGATCACTTCAGATCCATTCCTCTTTATGAACAAAGAGGTATCCGCCTTGCTAGCTTTGAATCCTTGGTCCTGCAAATAAGTAACCAATCTGAAATTCCAAGCTCTTGGAGCTTGCTTCAATCCATACAAAGCTTTCTTTAGTTTGCATACATAGTTAGGATGATGTGCATCCTCATATCCAGGAGGTTGTGCCATATACACTTCCTCAGAAATCCATCCATTCAAGAAAGCATTCTTTACATCAAGTTGATAAAGATTCCAATTTCTAGATGCAGCAAGACTTATGAGAACCCTAATTGTAGGCATTTTTGCAACAGGAGAGAAAGTCTCCTCATAATCAATACCATGGGTTTGAGCAAACCCTTTAGCAACTAACCTTGCTTTGTGTCTATTTATACTTCCATCTGGATTCCTCTTGATTTTGTATATCCATCGAGATCCGATTATCTTCATAGATGGCTTGTTAGGTACAAGCTCCCAAGTGTCATTCTCCTTCAAGGCTTCCATTTCTTCATCCATTGCATCTCTCCAAGCTTTCTTGCTTTGTGCTTCTTCGAATGTGGTAGGTTCTTCATTGGTTGAATCCTTTGCAATGTAGATTGAGTGCTTGGTGACCAAAGAAGTATCATAACCAAACCTCTCTGGTTTCTTCTTCTCCCTCGAAGACCTTCTAAGTGGTTGATGTGAGCTCTCGGGTCCATATGTAGCATCCTGCATCTTTGCTTTACCTTTGTTCTTCCATAGCTTTAGTCTTTCCAAGTCTTCTAGGTCAATCTCCGAATCACTTTCTTCAATCTGCTTTGGCTCCTTTGGTTGAAGTGATGGAAAATCTTCATCCAAGTCATATGGCAGCTTCACTTTCCTGTCATCATCAAACCATGATTTGTTTTCATCAAAAATTACATCTCTACTCACAGAAAATCCTTTATTGGTTGGATTGTACAATCTATATCCTTTTTGGTTTTGATCATAACCAATGAATACACACTTCTCTGCCTTGGGATCCAATTTCCCTCTTACTTGAGAAGGAATGTGAGCATAGGCTAAGCATCCAAAGATTTTACAATGCTCTAGACTAGGTCTTCTTCCATTCCACACTTCATATGGAGTGGTTCCATCTAGTGACTTAGATGGAAGTCTATTTATGAGATATGTGGCTGTCAACACAGCCTCTGCCCATAGGTAGTTCGGCAATCCCTTTTCATTGAGCATGGACCTTGCAGCTTCGACAATAGCTCTGTTCCTCCTCTCTGCTACACCATTGAGTTCGGGTGTATACCTTGTAGTGACTTCCCTTTTAATGCCTCTTTCATGCAAGAAGGCATCAAATTCAAAAGAGAAGTATTCTCCTCCACCATCTGATTTGAGTCGTTTCAAAGTCCTACCTGTTTGGTTTTCAACAAGAGCAATATACTTCTTAAAGCAATTAAACACTTCATCCTTGTGCTTCATGAAAAACAGAATGGTCCACCTGCTACAATCATCTATGAAAGACACATAATATCTTGAGCCTGATATAGATGGCTCCTTACTTGGACCCCACACATCCGTGTGCACTAGATCCAAAGGATTTTGATACATATATCCTTTCTTATTGAAAGGTTGTCTATGAGCCTTGCCGAGTTGACAAGCTTCACACTTATAAATCATGTGTTGCCTTGTGATATTAGGCAAACCAAGTACACTTTGGTCCCTGCAAATCTGTTTGAGTGTCCTCTCACCAATGTGAGCAAGCCTTTTGTGCCATATCTCCAACTCTGTTAGAGTTTGAGATCCATAGCTAAACAAAGCTATGTTCTTTGTATCTTCCACTTCAAAAGTGAAAAGCCTTCCTGTCTTTTCTCCTTTGGCAATCCTTCGAAAGCCTTGCCTTGGGTCTTCAACATATGCTCCAAATCGATTGAATCTAACCTGCAATCCTTTTTCAACAATCTGTCCAACACTTATTAAATTTTTTGTAATTGTAGGGACATACAAGACTTTGCTTAAGAGGTTCATATTCCCATCTGATGTCTTCACATTACCTATCTTCTCCACTGAGTGCTTTGTGTCATCTCCTGTCTGCACTTCATGCTTGTTATGAGGATCTTCCAAATCAGAAAGTAAAGCCACATTTCCTGCTACATGGTTCGAGCATCCCGAATCAATGTAAAATATGTGATCATCATCCTTACCCTTCTTTGTTGATAGATTCATAATCAATAATGAATCTTCTTGACTTTGGTCCTCTGCATAGTTATTGTAATCTCTTCTTCCTCTATGGCCACTTTGATAGTTGTTGTTGTTGTTGTAATTGTTGTTGTAGTAGTTGTTGTTGTTGTAGCCTCCATTGTACCTACCTCTATTTGATCCATAGCCACCTCTATTGAATCCTCTTCCTCTTGAGTTCCTCGGGTTCCTGAAACATTCTTCAGTAGTATGGTTAGATAAGCCACATATGTCGCAAGGTTGAGATGATTGGAATCTCCCCCTGCCTTGCTTTCCACTTCTGCCTCTTCCTCTAGCTCATTCTCTACCTGCAAAGTTTGCTTGGAAAGAGCTTCCTTCATCTTCATTCTTTCTATTCTTTGACTTGTCCTTGACCTTAGCTTTATCAGAATATAAGGCAGAAGTTTGATTACCTCTTGAGGACTCACCACCTTTGCTAATCTTTGCTTCATGAGTGAAGAGTTGGCCCATGAGTGTGTTGAGGTCGGGTACATGCATATCCATGTATAAATCCATGGCTGTTGTGAATGACTCCCACTTGTCGTCTGCTTTGATTCCATTCATGATTTGTCTTATGATTTGCTCCTCTTCAATTACCTCTCCAATGCTTCCAAGTTGGTCGGAAATCTCCTTCATCTTTGTGACATAATCAGTCACATTTTGCTTCGGGCTTTTCTTCATTGTTGTGAACTCCATCCACAATTGGTTCTTCCTTGCTCGAGTGTTGGAAGAGAAGAAAGAAGCAAGTGCATTCCAGGTTTCTCTTGATGTCTTGCATCCCTTGACATGAGGTAAAAGAAAATCAGAGATTGAGTTTAGAATATAGGACCTTGCAAGTGCATCCTTCGAACACCAATTCGAAAGTCCTTCCACTTCTTCATGTGATGGTTGCCCTTTGTTCCTCATGGTTGGCATTGCTTCATCTCCGGATATGAATCCATATAGATTCCTCCCTTGAAGGTAAGCCTCCATCCTTAGAGACCATGCCGGATAGTTGTTTCGATCCAATTTGTCAATTGTTGATGGAAATCCATCTCCCATGTTGCTTGACTATGCTCTGATACCACTGTGAAGAGAGATGGTGGATGCAATCCAAAGATGAGTAGGTGCCGCTACAACCAGCTTTGCACCAGCCAGCTGAGACTTCAGAGTTGATTAGTAGACCCTTTGAGCTTCCTAAATCCACCAAAATATCAGCCAAGTACTTTGGAACATGTATCCCAAAAGTTTAAGTCAAGACAGACAAGTTGCGAAATGACTAGCTCCCAAAACTTGCTATTTTTGGACATACACCTGCTGGAAAAAATGAACAGTGCTCTCAACCTGGAAGGAATTAGAAAAATTCCTTTTGGGCATAGCAAATAGACTTAGCAAGCTTCCTATTCCAAGTTAAAACACTTCAAATGATGGACTGAGCACTGAGAACAAGTTTCATCAAGTTCTGGAACATTCCAACAATTCTCGGGGCTCTGCAGAGATAGACCAGTAAGCAGTAAAATGCAGATATCTCCAAAAGTATAAATCCAATGACCTTGAAAATTTATAGGTAGAAACTAGACAGTGAGAGCTATCCAACGCACTTTAAAACACTGAAAAAGGTTCAGTAAAACTCGAGATATGACCTTCTGAAGTTACTGCTCTGAGTGAGTATAGCAGAGAACAAAACAGAGAGGTAGATGATAATAAATGTATAGATTCACATATGATTACAACCACATTGGCAATGAATCTTTGCACAATGGGAGTAGAATGATAGAGCTATGGAGTAAGCTCTTCAATCTCTACAAAATGACATGAAGTGGTCACGTACAAGGCTTGCTAATCGCCTCTTCCTTCTTGCTCCTTTTATAGCTATTCTTGGAGGGAGTTTTGAATTCGAATTCGAATGGCTCCACCTAAAAGTGATCCCCAAAGTTAGGAGAGATTCCCTCAGCTCAAAAATTCGTGATTTTGGTAGTTGGAGCCACGAATTTGCTTTTACATCATGGATGAGGTAAGCCATCCTTTTCCTTTTTTCTTTTTCCATTTACAAGAGATAAAATGTACTCTTTTACAAGAGGTGTTCACATGACTACTCATGTGACTTACAAATGAGGATAATATCAAGCATATTAAGCATGTAGGCTTGGGCAAAATGCACCAACACAAACCCCGCTAACGTGATCCCGGTAAAGTATACTGCTGCAGAAGAGAACCTGAATAGAGCCTTAGTCCCAATAACATCCTTGCTTTCTGAAAGTGATCCAAGTGACCATAGCTTTGATTCTACACATGTCGATAGTCCCCAGGCTTACTACATGCAGTCTCCAGAACATGGTGAGTCCTACTACAGTGAAGAACCGAGTGAACCTAGTTGGGAGTCAGATTACACGAACGTCATGTATGCAAACCCCAACCCTAGGCCTCAACCTAGGCAGGTACGACCACCATTTCCTAGAGGACCGTGCTACAGGTGCCAAGGAGATCACCTCATTCGTGATTGTCCCTTGCCTCCACCTACACAACCCCAGTCAGTGACCATCCAAGGCTTTTGCCAAGACTGTGGAAAAGAGCATCTCTTACGAGATTGCCCAAAGAACCCCAATAACATGCCAAAAATCACCCCTATCAACGTTGTTGGGTTAGTGGTAGACTCCTCAGGAAGTGTCACTTCCACTGCACCAGTACAGGTAGTCACTAGAGCTCAGGCATTGCAGCAAAACCAAAAGGCAAGCCAGGAAAAGGGCCCAGAGGCTAGTGAAACCGAGAGCGTGACAAAGAAAAGGACTAGAGCATGGAAAGATAGTCGAGAAAGAATGAAAAGACAATGGGCTAAAAAGATGAGTGAACTCGAGGAAAGCGTAAGGGAAACAAGAGCCAGAATAACCGAACTCACAACTCAAACTCCCTCTCACACTACTCCACCACCACCACTCCCATCTCCATCCGACCCACCACCTCCCCCACCGCCTCATCAAATCCCACCACCCCCTAGAGTAGGATCAGTCCTAGCTGATCCCACTCCCGAAGACCTAAACATGATGCTTAAAGCATATCAGGCCAGAATCCAAGAAGGGCCAACCATAACCGATCATGAAAAATGCTACCCTAGAGCCGAGCTAGAGCTTGAACGAACAAAAATTTGTGCAAAGATGGTGGAATTGGCCCAAGCCATGTTCGAAGCTAGCCGCCTCTTTAATATCTCTAGCTCAGCTAAGACGCAGTTACACTTTGATGGACTGCTGGAAAGAATAGAGAGGCTAATTGCACAATCAGAAAAGGAACCTGTCCCACAAAGAAAGGAAAAGGTAAGAGAACGGATAAGCCAGCCTCTTCAGGAAGCCCATGTGCCTCCTCAAGAAGCTTATCTTCCCCCCCAAAAGGCAGATGAGCCTCCCTCGAAAGTTTACATACCTCCACAGGTCGCCTACATTCCTTCTCAGGGAGCGTATGAGCCTGCTCGGAAGAGTAATAGAATAAGTAATTCTCCCCAGGAAGCTTGTGCTCCAGCCATCTATGAGAACAAGGAGAGAGTCAACAATAGAATAAGCCCTCCTTCCCAAGTTGCTTATGTGCCTAATTCTACGGAGCCAGACACTTCTTCTTCTATGAATCGGTTTGCACCAGACTTCCTACGAGAGATTCAAGAAGACAAATGGGATAACGAAAGTGAAGTCGCCCCTCCTTTTGAACTTGTGGACGATGCACACGACCAATTCCCACAAGACATCCCATCTATCTACGGGGAACATGAGAGTACTCAGTCTCACGAGAGATTGGACTTTGAGTCTAATTCCATACAAGAGCTACCCCACTTCACAGGCCCATGGGAAGCAAAGTCCACGTGTATGAGAGCACCCACAGTCATGGTAAGGAATGACGGCTCAGTCATACCTAGGAACTCGGAAGTGTGCGATCTCACTTTGGAAGAACTGCCTGAGGATAGACCAAACGCTCGGAAACATGTAGCCAGTCAAGTAACTGAAGTTGCAAAACCTCGTTCCCGGGTAGGATCCCATAGGACAGTGCCAGAAATTCCCTTGGACAAGATAGGAGATATGTGTGAAGGTGAAGAGGGGAACACCTATCTTCCCATCACCTACCAGGAGTACACAACCAAGGCAATTTTGGACTCAGGCGCAGGAGTTGCAATTGCCACCACTTCCCTATGGAAGCGTTGGGGCAAGCCAGCACTCAGGCCAACGAGAATGAAATTGCAAATGGCCGATGGTCACATAGAGAGACCCCTAGGATTGCTAGAAGGAATAACTCTCACCACTTGTGGTGTTGAGTTTGAGAATAGCTTTGCTATATGTGACTTTAGCAAAAATCATGCCTATGAGATGATTTTGGGAAGACCATTTATGCGACAGTTGCAAGTGGTACAGGATTGGGGAACCAATTCTTTGTACCTGCAGCACTTCGGTGTTACGACCAAAGTCAATCTCAAGGATTATTCTCATAGAGATGTCCCTCCTATCCAGTGGAATCCCATCCATAGAACCAAAGATGATACGGAATCTGTGCATTCCATAGGGTCAGGATCCTCATGGATGCATGAAGACACCCACTTATGGATGTGCAAAGTAGCAGTAGAGGAAGAGAAGAGAGAAAAGGCCAGAGAAATAGGTGCAAACGAAACTCATAGACCCATTCAAGACCCAGCCTATGCACCTATAGTCTTTCCAGACGAGGAATTTGAACCCCATGGCTGGGCAGAAATTTTAGCAACAATGGACGTAGCCATCAATGAAGAACAATGGACACCTCACTGTGATGAGGATGGCTATGACATTTCAGTCTTCTCCATAGAGCCAATCATGGGAGAGGCAGTTTTAGAAGAATGCGAACCTAGCCCTGATGCATTTGAGGATGCAAGTGACTCCGATCTCGAGTCTATCATTATGGACCCTCCATTTGCATCAGATGAAGAATACTTCCATGAAGTAGAATTTCAACCCCAGAGGCATGGAGAGCTTACAAATGATGTAAGATTAGCAACACATGTGAGCCCAAAGGAAGAAGGAAAGAAACGAAAGAAGAGAGAAGTCTCACCAGAAGAGGAAGAATCTTTGTTTGAGGTCCCAGAAAATTTTAAGAAGTATGAGATAGATGACAGGAGAGTCATGATTAGAATGCCTAAACGAGAGGCACAATCAGGAGAGGCCTATGATAACAAAGAAACCACCAAGAAAATAGTAGTGGCCCTAGAAGAAGGAGAGGAGAGATGCACGTACATAGGCCATGACCTGACAGAAGAAGAAGAGCACGAATTGATTGCCTTGCTAAGAGAATACAGAGATGTATTCGCTTGGAGTTACAAGGATTTGAAAGGTGTCGACCCTGATATATGCTCACACACTATCCCCATGACTTCAGACGCTAAACCCTCTAAGCAAAAGCCTTATACATATAACGATAATTATGCTGCTAAGATCAAGGAAGAGATAGATAGACTGGTCGAAGCTGGATTTATCTATGAAATTGAGCACACTGAATGGGTATCCCCCATCGTAGTGGTGCCCAAGAAGAATGGCAAGCTGCGTGTGTGCATTAACTTGAAAAAGGTTAATGCCGCCACGATTCGAGATAACTATCCGCTTCCCATCACAGAACATCTCTTAGAAAGAGTGGCAGGCAAGGAAGTGTACAGCTTCCTTGATGGATTTTCGGGCTACAATCAAGTAGCCATAGCTCCAGAGGATCAGCATAAGACAGCCTTTGCCACAGAATGGGGCATTTTTGCCTTTAGAGTAATGCCATTTGGGCTTACCAATGCACCAGCTACCTTCCAGAGGCTGATGTGCCATGTGTTTAAGGAGTTCCTGAGGAAGAGTTTAGAAGTCTATGTTGATGATCTTTGTGCTCATTCCAATATTAGACAAACCCATATTCCTGAACTCAGACAAATCTTTGACAAATGCAGAGAATATCAAGTCTGCCTGAACCCAGAAAAGTGCGTTTTTATGGTCAGGCAAGGCAAGATTCTAGGACATATAGTGTCAAAGAATGGCATATCTACTGACGAAGAGAAAGTGCGAGCCATAGCAGAGCTACCTAGGCCCAAGAATGTCAAGGAAGTACAAGCTTTCATGGGGCACTGTGGTTATTACCGACGATTTATACACATGTATGCTGTCATTGCAAAGCCCATGTACGGACTTCTGACAAACTTTGAGTGGACGGACGAATGTGAGAATTCCTTCCAGGAGCTTAAACGAAGATTATGTTCAGCACCAATCTTGACCACACCAGATTGGAATAAGCCATTCCACGTTCACGTGGATGCATCCAATTATGCCATTGGATGTGTGCTGGCACAACCTACTGGTGAAGGTAATATGGATCTTCCAATTGCCTATGCCAGTAGACAATTGAATGCGGCTGAACGGAATTACACCACTACAGAGAGAGAAGGCTTAGGCATGGTTTACGTAGTTAAGAAATTTAGACACTATTTGCTTGCAAATAAGTGTAAATGTTTTACTGATCATCAGGCATTGTTATATCTCGTAAACAAGCCATGCAATACAGGAAGATTAGTAAGATGGTTTCTCTTGCTAATGGAATATGACTTTGAAGTTGTGGTGAGAAAAGGGAGGACTCATTTAAGAGCAGATCATCTCTCTAGGCTCACATCGGGAGAAGCCCCACAAGGAGTATCAGATGACCTTCCTGATGCTTACTTGTTTAATTTGGAAGTGGTGCCGCAGTGGGCTAAGCCATTGGTCCCAGTATTGACGTACGGGCCTAACCATCTAGTGGTAAACACACGGAATAGAGAGGTTGTAAAAGCCCAAAAGTACCACATCATGGCAGGAAGTATGTACAAGCACACAGATCAAGGGATCTTGGCTTGTTGCGTAGAAGAGGATGAGTACTCTAAATGGTTGCAATTAGCACATGTAGGTGCACTAGAGCAACACCATTCAAAACAACGAACTTTACAGACCCTAAAGAGACTCGGAGTACATTGGCCAACTATGGAAGCTGATGTCCAAAAGTTGTGCAAGGAATGCCCAATCTGCTGCACTAAACCACCAGTGGAACACGCCACTCTGTATCAAGTATCCATTGTGCCAGATTGGAGTGAACCACTAGTATCCTTCCTGAGGACAAACACATTCCCCCCAGACATGACGCTGGCTAGGAAAAGGAGTTTAGAACAAGAAGCCCAGGATTACTCACTCATAGGTGATAATCTATATAAGCGCGGTAAAGATGGTTACCTGAGGTTATGTGTCCATGAAAGTGAATATCTGAAGATCTTAGAAACCGCTCACCAAGGTGTAGCAGGAGGACATTTTGGACCAGATCGGGTGATCAAGGCAATACTATTTGCGGGCTTCTGGTGGCCAACCCTTCACATGGATGCACATACCTATGTGAAACGGTGTGATGTTTGTCAGAGGACTCAGTATCCTATACGCAAAGATGAGATGCCACTGAAACCTATGATGGGTGGACGTGCATTCTCTAAGTGGGGAATAGACTTCGTAGGTCCTATTAATCCCCCAGCTAAGGGTTCTCATGCGGAATACATCATTGTTGCGACAGATTATCTCACCAAGTGGGTGGAGGTAAAGGCTACGACAAAGAACGATGCTCAAACAACTGCCAAGTTCTTGTTTGAGAATATATTCACAAGATATGGGCTACCTATAGAGCTTGTAAGTGATAGAGGCACTCATTTCTTGAACGAAGTGATTGAAAATCTACTCCAAGGATTCTTGGTAATACACAAGAAGTCTGCCCCCTATCACCCTCAAGCTAATGGACAAGCTGAGAGCACTAATAAGATCTTATGCAACGTACTGACGAAATTAGTGAACACTAAACGCTTTGATTGGGACAAACAGCTACACCATGCTGTTTGGGCATACCGAGTTGCCTACAAAACGGTACTCCAAGCCACTCCCTTTCAGATGGTATTTGGCCAAAACGCTGTGCTACCCTTGGACTTCTTAATACCTACATTGAAAGTAGCACAAGAACACGAATGGATAGGTCACGAGCTCTCCTCTAGGATCTTTGACCTTGAACGATTAGGAGAAACAAGACTGAGAGCAGCTGCAAGAATATATGCAGCCAAGAAGAGACAGAAGGCATATTTCGATGCCCATGTGAAGGATAAAGGCTTGAAAGCAGGAGATCTAGTCTTAGTCTATACACTGAAACAACACGCGAGGAAGCTAGAAAAGAGAGGCTACGGACCAATGATCATCAATAGGATCTCCACGAGTGGAGCAGTACAATTGGCCACATTAGAGGGTGATGTTCTCCCTAACTATATCAGTGGTTGCAGAGTCAAGTTGTATCAGGAACCCCTCACAGAGGAAATGCTTAGCCGACTCAACACTGCTAAGAAACGCAAAGAGGAAGAAAAGCGAGCTCGAGAAGAAGCTCAAGCTGAAGCTTTAGAACGCATCAGAAGGATGAAATTACGAAGGCAAGGTAGAGATCAGCCTAGAGCGAATGGCTATGCAGATCAAGGATTTCCTATGGCCATGTGTGAAGTTGCAGGAACAAGCTTGCATAGGATAATTGATAGACGTCCTTTCGTAACCTTAGATATAGGACAAGGAAAGAGTGCAAAGACCGTAAGAGCCTTGATTGACTCAGGCGCAGCCACTAGTGCTGTTAGAGTGTCTTACTGCCAAGAATTACAGTTGACTGTCAATCCTGTGGAAGCATATCTTATAGGATTGGGAGGAGTGGAAACCCCTTGCATGGGCGAGGTGGAACTTCCCCTTTACATTCATGATGAGGCAATGACAGTTAAAGTACTGGTGTGCCAAGATGAGGATCTCACTGAACCTCTAGTCTTGGGTCAAGATTGGATCTATGACCAAGCAATTAATTTAAACCTAAGAAGTGGACTTCTTCAGGTATGGGTCAATCATAGTCGAATTACAGTAGAGTTAGATAATGGAGCACTCAAGGAACTAGGAAAGGCACAGACTCCTGGTCCCTCCAGGGGTACACATGAAGATGACCATGCTGTTCTTGTCCAAAACTATGTGTTGCAGAGGAATGATACTCGCAAAAACGGAGTCAGGAATGCAACGGAACTCCCTTCTTTTCCAAAGGCCAGAAGGAGGCAGCAACCCAAAGTGGATCAAAGGCAGAAGAAGCAGAGTACTACCTATGTCCGAGATCAAAAGTACCTGCACAGCAGAATGTCCCAGAAAGTAAACCATGTGTGGGTGCGGAAAGGCGAACAACCAGTTGCACCACCGTCAACTCCACGGGCTGAGTTTCTTATTAATAACCAACAACACGACATTAATAAGAAGTCTGGCAGAAGTTCTCCTGCTAGAGTGACCTCTATTTGGGTGCCCAAGAAGTCGATGAAGGCTAGCCCACAATCAAGACAAATTTGGGTGCCTAAGGCTTGCTTGAGGGCACAAGTAGCTACGCCGAGGCCACAACCTAAACAGCATAACGCAGCTACGCATACTGCCAGTATTCACTCGTTCTCATCACGCAGAAACACACCAAGGCCCATGAGCATGCATGTAATCAAATGTAAATGGGTCCCTAAAAGGCCTCATTTTCAAACCACGACACCGAGAAAGCTCTCTAGAGTCTCTACGAAACCGAAAGCAAAGCCCATCCACTGCATTTGGCAGCCTAAGACCTGTAATAAACCCCCGACCCCAATTTGTAAATTCATCCCCACTTACTAACTTCATTAGTCGCCTAGGACTACCCAAGCATTAACTACACACACGTGCACCGAACACTTACTAACCCATTATTCGCTCCCGACCCTCATGTTAATATTGTGATGGGAACAACAACGGTCCTCCCTGGTCCTCTACAATATTAACACATGTTCGTATATTCTCACAGAGACAGACAGCAAGAAGTAAAATGGCAGATACAGTAGGAACTAGCTCTCAGGCAGGCACCAGCCCACAAGTGGTGGACATCGAAAGCCTTCTAGTCGAGGAAGAATTAAAGGAAAGACCAGCGGCATTACGGGCATTGCACGCCATACCAATTCAGAATCCTCCGCGGGGTCACACAATGCCGGTGGGCAAAACCTCACACTGGTTCAGTGACGTTGCTGGACCTCTGGGTGAAGGCACATATATGTGGGAATCCGAGGTAGAATTCAATGGACGTTGGGGCAGATACCATTTCTTTACTAGGGAGTTTGAAAAGCTACAGAACAACGAAGGACTGAAGCCGATATGGAAGAAGGCTGGGCTTTATGACTACTTCAAGTTCCAACTACCAAAGCCAGATTTCCTAAGATGCTCATATCTAATTAGTACCCTCACCCCCAGCAAAGACAAGAAAGGATACAGCTCCTTTGTGCTCCCATCACTCACAAGGGGCAACGAGCTAAAGCATTTCCGCTTGACTATCAACCTGGTAAGAGAAGCACTCGACATGACTGGTATGCACATTCCAACAGAGAAAGAGACTATGGTTCCAGACAACATGAAGAACCGGAACCTGACGAAGCTGAAGGACATGGTTGCAATGACGCCCACGATCGCCATCCACTTACGTATGGTCATGCAACATTTCGCCTTCCCCGCGCAGGAGAGGTTCACAATGCCTCCCAAAAAGATCTGGTTTAGCCTCTACCTGGCGGATGCTTTTGAGTTGACCATCAATATGCCCCACTGGATTATCGACCAGATTCATATGGCCCATCAGAGATGGTATAAAAAGCATAAATCTGTGTTGTATGGTTGCTGCGCACTCACAAGGATTGTATACAGATGTCTCGCATATGATGTACCGGTGCAGAGGGCTCTGATCTCGTCCAGAGCACAAGAATTTCAACGCAGATTGTCAGCTGTAGGGCCTCCCTCAAAGAAGATGAGAGGCTCTGTCCAGATGCCTTGCGCACAAGCTCGCGGTGCTACCCTGACGCCTGAGACCACCCCAAGACTCCCCCGACGAGTGCAACCATTTACTATCAGGTTACCCAGGCACAGCACAGATGGCCCTAATCTTGTGTTTCCACCAGTACCGACTGATCTGGAATTCCCGCATGGGTTCACTCTGGAGGATCTAACGGACGAAGAAGTTGCAAGAATCATTGAAGCTGTAAATGCAGAAGTTGAAGAAGAGCAAGCCAGTGGACAGCAAACGGCCCCAGACCAAGCACAACCCAGCCAACCGGACGTAGTCAACGTGGACGATGAAGAAGAAGCTCATGGGGAGACACAGGGTGGACAATCAGAAGCAGAAGAACAAGAATATGATCAAGAAGCCCTACAAGTACTGGAAGGTGCCCCCGCCTACACTAGCGCGTTAAAGAAGCTTTACGATACAATGAACCGAGTCCAAGAGCAACACAGGCTCTCATTAGCTGCAGGTAAAGCTCTCATGAACCAGATTCTGGAGGAGGAAGGGGTGGACGAACAATACCGCGCCACCTTGGAAATGATATCAGATGCTTTGGGAGTACCGGAAACAGTGCATACCGCACTAGCGCAATCACGAAGGACAGAGAGAAGATATGGAAGACGCCCCCCACGAACAGGAAAACGAATGAATGTATTAGGTTCAGGACCACAAGGCACCCCCACAACCACTGGCACAGCACACACAGTTCACGACACCGAGGAAGTCCACACATCGAGTGCACCCACATCACCTCCCTTGCCACCTTCCCCCCACATCCACCTCACTCACCTCCCTCTACCCCTGTGACCTCCACTGTCACCACCTCTGAAACTACTACACACACCCACGCACAAACCATCAGCCAACCCACACACTCTACTTCCACTGAAAACATAAGTCTAACTACAGCCACGGTGCACCTCACTACCCCGAGCACACTTCCTAGAAGTTCACAATTACACACACCTCTATACACATTCACAACCCTCACCGCTACCACAATCCCCATGTTCACAGTCACTCCCACCACGAACCCCACTTTCATGGAGGTGTCACCCACCTCTGCACCTCTCCCATCCCCCGTTTACCCACAATCTCCCATTCCCCCACCTCCCCCCTCACCCGTCCCCAGTACTGCATTCACAATCCCCTTTCCCTTTCCCTACCCCTCTGCATTCAACACTATTCCTCTCGATAACTTATTTAATAATATGCATCAATGCATGGCCCAACTTCAGCAACATTACCAACACTTGGACAACCAACATACAAGGCTCTTCCGAAGCCACGAGGATCTCCAAGCAAGATGTAGGGATCTTGAAGAGCAGAAGTAGCGACTAGAACAGCAGCACGCGACATTACAGGAGCAATACGCACAATTAGAAGCCAACCCACCCCAAGCAGATGACGACGAACGACGACACATGGACGAGCTGCTACACTCTCAGATCACGGAAAACCTGAAGCTTCGACGGAACTTGGGCCTCCTCCGCAAGCATATGTCTACAGCGCTAGAGGAGAATAAACGATTACAGAAACAGAACGAAGAAAATCTGGAGGCGGCCATGGAGGGCTCCCCACGGGAGATTGACCCAGAACGATTCAAGGCAATTCCCTCGGAGAATATGCAGGTGGTGTTAGAAACTCATGCCGATCTAATGGAGGCCCATGCCGCTTTAGAAAAAGAGAGAGACGAGTTACGAAGACAGTTGGCCACCCGGCAGACAGAACCCAGCCCGAGCATAACCGCAGAAGAAACAGCTGAAGAGGTCACTAAACTCCGGGCCGAACTTGAGGAATTACGCAGCAAGGTTATGCAATATGAGCGTCAGCCCTCCCCTCTGGTAGACCCCGAGCCTGACGATCTGGTGCCAATTGAAGTAGAAGAAACATTCGAGGATCCCTATGTACCAATGCCAACACCCGGCGGTAAGCACACAGAACAGGGCATGGACACAATTGAGATCGAGGCACCGGAGTGGATGCAAAAGTTAGAGAAAGTAGCCACGACGCATGATGACAGGGTGGCAGTCCAAATCGCATTGATGTCAAAACTGGAAGAGGTGGTAATAAAATCTGATTATTTTCAGAATCTTTCACACCATAGGTGGATCGGCCCATCGGATGATCTGTATGTACCTTTTTGCGTGCTAATGGCGGATTATAATGCGGAGATCAAGCGCCTCACCTCAAGGGAACCCACCTCTGCCACCCAATTTGCACCCGATGACATCCCAGAGAGTGCCAAGCAAGGACATATCCGCCAACCAACGTGGAGAATTCGGCTGCTCGAAACCTACCCGGAAATGGTAAGAACATGGAACAACATGCCATTGTACATCAAATATAATCCATGTTATTGCCCTGTGTTTCGAAGGAGATCCTGGCCGGAGTACACACATACAGTGCTGACGATTAAAGGATGTGAGAAGTGGCTAAATTACGTGTACTTCGCACCCCCTAAAGGCGCACCTACAATTGGCTATATGATTTCAACGATCCGACATTGGGGGGTCCGTTTCAAGAATGTTCCTGATATCATGACTCAGATGTGCCTGAAAATTTTCGAACTTATGCTGGTCACCTTCAGGACCTTCAAAAATGTCAAGGAACCGCATCTCTCAGCACTAGGATTTAATGAAGGGAACCAGGACCTTGTATACGACATGAGCACAACTCCATCGATCAATGTTGTGTATGCATGGCACGCTCGCATCAAATATCTACCGGCCTGCTTCAAACAAACGTTCGAAGAGATGTTTGTCACGGGATTCTGGGAATATCACTCAGAGATATTCATTCCCAGACCATCCCATCTCTTGCAGTTGTTTGTAGTGGAACAAGCTCTCCACTCCGAAAAGCTACGTATGCCACATCCAGAGGTTCCTGGGCCGGTAGACTGGGATGCTCTTCTGACAGATTTGGCTAAAGGGTTGCGAATTGCTGAACATCATTTAGCGCAGGACGTCGTCGAGTTCTACATCCAAAAACCCTCTCAACAAGGGTCTGTCACGGACGACAGACGCGAGAGAGGGGGGGGTGTTAGCAGTGGACAAGGGAGAGAAGGCACAAGCAGACAAGGGAGTCAACGAAGATCTGGCAAGTAGGCCAACAATTTTCTTCAGAAAGAAGCACTTATGAACATTCACGCAGATTTAGCACTAAGGCAACCTTAATCTTTCAAAACCTCTACACCCATTAAAAGTGATTCTCATCACTAAGCACCATTGTAAATATCATTTCATCTTTTTGTAGCTCCATTTTGTGCAAGCCAAGGAGTCCTTGAGCTTGAGGAGCATTAGAAGTATCTACCTGCCAATTTTCGTAATTTTTGGATATCGTTTGAGCCCCCAAATAAGCCCTGGAACCTAATTTTTAACTAGGCCGGACACTAGGTCTGAACAGGGCCAAAGCTAGTCAAAAACTATAAAAGGAGCTAGAGAGCTCATTTTTGAGGTTAGATTGTAATTGAAACAAACTTGTAAGAGCTTTTGAAAGTAATCTAAAGAACTCCATTGATTCTCTCTCTTTGTCTTGCCGTGTGTGCGCGTGTGTGTGTATGTGTGTGCATGCTTGTGTGCTTCTCACTCACGCACTTGTGCCGCCACTTGCTCGAGGTCTTCATACCATCCTCACGTCTTCCCGGATTGACATTAAAGGAGGTGCTACTCATCACTGAGCTACAGCGGCCAAGAAAAGAGAAAAAGCATACTTAGATGCCCATGTGAAGATAAGGGCTTGAAAGTGGGAGACTTAGTCTTGGTATACACATTGAAACAATATGCATGGAAGTTGGAAAAGAGAGTCTATGGACCTCAGATCATCGAGAGGATATCAACGAGTGGAGCAATTCAATTAGCTACTCTAGAAGGTGATATCCTACCTAGTTACATCAGTGGATGCAGAGTGAAATTAAATCAAGAACCCCTCATAGAGGAAATTCTTAGGTGACTCAATACTGCAAAGAAACGTAAGGAAGAGAAAAACGAGTTCACGAAGAAGCAAAGGCAGAGGCATTAGAATGCGTTTGAGGAATGAAATTGAGAAGATAGGGTAGAGAACAACCTAGGTCAGATGCTTATGAAGCTCCAAAATATCACATGGCCATGTGTGAAGCATCAAGTGTACGTTCTCATAGAATAGTTGACCGATGACATTTTGTGACCCTAGAAGTAGGACAAGGAAACACTTCAAGGACTATAAAAGCCTTGATTGACTCAGGTGCAGCCACTAGTGCAATTAGACTTGCTTACTATCAAGAATTGCAATTAAGTGTCCACCTTATAGATGCATATCTCATTGGATTGGGAGGTGTGGAAACCCCTTGCATGGGTGAGGTAGAGCTTTCTATCTACATTCAGGATATTCTTATAACAGTGAAGGTGCTAGTGTGTCAAGATGAGGATTTTACATAACCTCTTATCTTGGGTCAAGAATGGATCTATAATCATGATGTCAACCTAAACCTAAGAAGTGGACTTCTTCAGTTCTTGGTGGATCACAACAGCATAACAATTGAGCAAGAAAATCATGCACTCAAGGAACTGGGAATGACACCCACTCCTGGTCCTTCCAAGAGTACACATGAAGATAAAGGTGCTATTCTTGTCCAAAACTCTGTGATGCAGAAGGAGGTGGATCTCACCAAAAGATTCAAGGATCTAATGGAACTTCCTTCTCTTCCAAAAGCGATCGAAACAAAGCAAACAAAGGAGTACAAGAAGTAGAGGAAGGAGACGGTATATAGTCAAAGGAGAGAGTGCAACAAGATGACTCAAATAATGAAGCAGATTTGGATCCACAAGGGTAAACGGCCCCCTACTCAAGAAGTTGTACCCCAATGATGCACCAAACCAACTACCCATGCATGGACTACAAAGAAAGAGTATTCTAGGAGTTTCCCAACACGAACAATTTCTATTTGGGTCCCAAAGTGATCAATGAAGTTGTTTGGTGGCATTGTTATTAGCTAATACAACACTCAAATATCCAAAGTAATGGGATCAAGAACGAGGATTTATGAATACAACAATACTCATAAACATGTGTTTTTGTTCCTTATTGTTTTGGTACTATAGACATCAATGAAACTACACTTGAATACACCAGTAAACTTTAGATAGAATTGATGACAGAAAGTATATTTTTGATTAATAAGAATATACATTGTTGAGATACATTATATTCTCATAGAGAGAACTCCGAATAGCAATTGGCAGACTTCTCAGACTTGTGCGTTCTATATCTTCTTTATCCAAACTCTCTTCTTTGTGAGATGTATCGTAATGAATGACACCGGACTTCTTCATAACGTTCACTCCATTCCGTATTTCGGAATACACAATAAAAGCACCGAAATCACAGGCTCCAAAAACTCTTATGATCTCCGTAGAATCCCATTTTCCCATTACATAAGAAATACATTTTTACAAATGATGTGGTCCTTCACACTAGCTGCTAACACTCGTATGCATTGTGGACCTGAACCTACTGAATACAAAACGAGATATTACAAATCATCATCATGATTTTTCATTTTTAAGAACATTATTCATTCTACATCATACCACAACTCATTAAACATTTCTCGTATATTCTCTTCTGCAAGTTGAATCTTTGCTTCAAAAAATTCGTTCCGATTTAAAATTTGTTGACAATCACTTTTGTAACGAGCTGCGGCTGCTTCGAGTTCCATACTCTCTTCTGAAATCCTTCTTATAAGTTATCAAAAGCTATAGTTACATTAGATAAATTATTTATATATCCTTCTGTTATCCACGCTTCATCTCATTTAGTTTTATAAGTCAACTCCAAACCTGAGGCATCTTTTCTTAGCTTCTCCACCTCTATTTCTTTATCTACCAAAACTATGTTTGCATTTACACACTGCTGCTTCCATTGATTAATCTGACTTTCTAGCTCTAAGATTCCAAAAATCTGTGCAGATACCGTGTCAAAACTTTCCAGAATAGTGAAGACTTGTTCTTCAAGTGCCATAAACTCAGAGTTCCGCACTGCCTGTCCTTCTTCTACTTCCACAATCGAAATACTTTGTCATTTGATTTCTCCACTCTACTCTTTCACTTTTGTCTTCAACTTTTGAGTTTCTTGCTATGACTTTTGTAGTTTAGTCACTTGTTCTTTATTAGTTTTCTTGATGTGCCTTCTGAGTTTGTCCTACTTCCACTTGAAGTCATGCTATAATCTTCAACTGTTGTTCAATAGTTACTCTCAGTGTATTATTCTTTGCTACAACTTCATTCAAATCATTCATCATTGTTAATATATGATCAATGTCTACTCCTCATGGTTGTATGCACATTTTGTAAGGCCCCCATTATGAGGAGAAGCCAAGTGTACATTACCCAATTGATGGGAATCCCAACTTGCATGTTGGATGAAGGTCATATTGGACCATGTAAGGTATTGTAAGGAAAGGGAGTTACCAGGGTCCCCAATTGTGGGGTCCGGGGTAAAGGGAATATTCCATGGAATATTCCCTATCGGAGTGAAAAATCATTTATATTTGTTAGGTAAGCCGTGTATGGAAATTACGTGGGCGGTGGCAGCCCATGCTCTACCGCCCATGTATAGCCGTCCATGGAAGACAACCTATGATCATATATATACATGACTTCTGCACTACCTGAGACATCAAATTGAGCCAGCATACCTCTACCTTGTATCTCCCTATCTAGAGTTGTCTAGATCACCATTTAAGCTCTACCTTGAGAGCTCATGGGTGGACAACGCCATCATCTTTATACTTGCTGCTAGTAGAAAATTTTTGAGATTCTCCTATATCTGTTATCTTCTCTACTATTGCTCTTGTGTTATATTGTGTAACTATTGTCTTACATGGTATCAAAGCTATAAGGTTCGAATAGCTTGAGAAGTATCACTATTTTAGCCTACTAGAAGACTAGAATATTAGTAGAATATTCGAGTGATTACATGATGGCTTCATCGTCGAACACTTGTCTTGATGCTTCAGCTAATGTTAATGCTACACCTATTCGAATTCGCCCACCTGCATTCACTGAAGGGAAGCTAGATGGAAGCAAATATACACTCTGGAAGTTCAAAATTTCTGCAATTTTGGACTCCTATGAATTACTTGACACTGTCATGGGACCGATGCGATCAGATCCAAAGCCTATACCAGTTGAAGATCCAGCAAATTCAAGATTGATGATTTAGCCAGATCCAGATCTTCTACGAGCTTGGAAGAGGCGGAATGCTGATGCACTATGTGCGATTGTCACTAGTGTAAGTGATTCTATGCTTACTTTAGTTCAACATACTACTAAAGCACATGAGGCTTGGGGCATATTGGCTCGTCAATATGAGACCAAGAACCACACTAGGATACAAAATTTAGAAAATTAGTTGGCAAATGAAAAGCATCCTGATTCTGAATAGGCTGAAGATTTTATCAAATAGATAAAACATCTTCAAGATCAATTGGTTGCAATTGGTGTTGTTATAACACCAGAAGAGCTGGCTCGAAGATGTGTACGTGTTCTTCCAGCAAAGTATGATGGATTAGTGACAGACCTTAACACTCACGTAAGACCAACTCCCCTTACTTTTGAAGAGTTTTGTGCGATGCTTTTAGAAGAAGAGATGCGGCTGAAGAATCGTCAAAGTAGAGGTGATGTTGCATTCTCAGCAAACACAAAAGGTAAAGGCTCTTCTGATGGATCAAGGAGAAGCCAAAGAAGAAAAAGTTCACAAGAAGTTGCTTCTATTGTGAAAAGAAAGGGCATGCCATCAAGGATTGCAGAAAGAAGCAAGTTGATGAACAGAATGGGACTGTAAAATCATCGTGGAAGAACAAAGAGTCTGCAAACAACACAAAGCTGGAACTTTGGGTAGCTATTAAAGAGGTATGCTCATTTGCTCAAGCTCGTGTTGATGAACCATGGATTTTAGATAGTGGAGCTTCTCTCCATATGACTAGTAAAAAGGATTAGTATAGTTCCCTAGTGCCTCTGTATGTAGTGGTGGGAAATGACTCCAAATGTCCAGTCGAAGGAACTGGAACCATCTCTTTTATCACTTCTCCAGGTGTTGAGAAAAAGTTATCCGATGTTCTCTATGTACCTACACTTAAAAGAAATTTGTTGTTAGTTTTTGCAATAACAGATCGTGGACTTGAAGTTCACTTCAATAAGAGTGGTGCAGAAATCATGGATTCATCAAGTAATGTTGTAGTTAAAGGCATACGATGGGATAACTTGTATGATTTAAGTGCTTTAACTGCTACAGAAGATAAAGATGTAAGCAAGTTATGGCACCAATGATTTGGGCATCTCGGATTTGCAGTTTTCAAGGAGATGCAAAGAACAGGGATGGTTGCTCATTTTCTTGCATTTTCAGAGTTGCAGGAACCTTGTGAAGCTTGTATGATGGGCAAACAACAATGAAATGCATTTCCAAGAGAGACAAGCAATCAATCTCAAGCTCCTGTAGAGTTGGTACATGCTGATCTCTGCGGTAAAATGTCTACACCTGCTTTAAGAGGATCTTTCTACTTCTTGTTGTTAGTCGACGATTATAGTAGAAAGATGTGGGTTTATTTCATTCGAGAGAAGGCTGATGCTTTTGAAAAATTTAAAACGTGGCATAAGTATGTGGAAAATGAATCAGGAAGGAAATTGAAGAAACTCAGAACAGATAGAGGAGGTGAATTCTTGTTAACATAATTCAATAATTATTGTAAGGAGCATGGTGTGAAAAGGCAACTTACCACAGCTCATACACCTCAACAAAATGGCATTGTTGAGTAGACAAACAGGACAGTAGTTGAAATGGCTCGTTGTATGTTAAAGGCTCAAGATATGCCTGATTCATTCTGGGCAGAAGCAATCAATACAACAGTCTACATCCTCAATCGAAGCTACACAAAAGCACTGAAGGGGATGACTCCTCAAGAAGCATATTCTTGTAAAAAGCCTTCAATTTTGCATTTCAAATTTTTTGGTTGTTTTTGTTATGCACATATTCCTGATTCAACAAGATCAAAGTTGGATTAAAAAAGCAAAAAATGTGTCTTCCTAGGATATAGTGAAGCTTCTAAAGCATACAGGTTGTGGGATCCCGAGGCAAGGAAGATTTTTGTCAGTCGAGATGTGGTGTTTGATGAAGGACCACACTTAGTAGAAGATAAAGGTAAATCTACTATCTCATCAAACGGAGAAATATCTCACCTTGTGCCTATCAAAAGACATGTTAAAGTTGAGGATGAGGAAACATCTGATGAAGAAATTTCCTCAATAAAAAGCCAACCACTTGTAGCTGCACAACGTAAGCCACTACCGAAGTGGGCACAACAACTCTTTGATGATCATAATCCACATGTAGATGTACCGGAATCATCCTCGGATGGATTATGAAGATCAAAGAGAATAGAGGAGCAAAGAAGAGCCTCAGAACACATTGTTAACATGGCTCTAATGGAGGGCTCGATAAAGGAACCTAGCACCATTGAAGAAGCCCTTGATGATCCAGGTTGGAGAGCGACAATGCAGTCTGAGTATGATAGTATACTCAAAAATGATACATGGGATGTAGTCGACTTGCCGCCAAAGAAGAAGGTAATAGGTACTAAATGGATTTGGAAAGCTAAGTATAAAGCAAATGGAACATTAGAAAAGTATAAGGCAAGATTAGTTGCACAGGGTTTTTCACAGATTGAAGGATTTGATGTTCAAGAAACTTTTGCACAAGCAGCACGCATGACAACTATTCGGACGGTACTTGCAGTAGCTGCACAAAAGGCCTATTTTACAGATGGATGTCAAATCTGCATTTTTGAATGGTCACCTCAAGGAGGAGGTATATGTATCTCAACCACCAGGTTTTGAGGTGCCCAATTCAGAAAATAAAGTTTGCAGGTTGAAGAAAGCTTTGTATGGACTTAAGCAAGCTCCACGGACTTGGTACCAACGGATAGATAATTTTCTCAAAAATATGGGTTTTGAAAGAAGTACTTCTAATGCTAACTTTTATGCAATGAAAAGGCATAGCAAGCTAGTTGTTGTCATTGTATATGTATATGATTTGATCATTATAGGAGATCATAAGGAACTCATCAATCAAACTCAGATCAGCTTGGGAACTGAGTTTGAAATGACAGACTTAGGTCTACTCCATTTTTGTCTGGGAATTGAAGTATGGCAAAGGAAGGATGGCATTTTCATCTCACAACAAAAATATGCCAAAGAAATTCTCAAGGCATTTGGAATGATGGACTGCAACCGGTAACCTTACTTTACCTTTTTCATTTTTCCAACAATCATTTAGCCCAGAGGACCAAAATGTGTGTAACACCGAAATCTTGTGAGACATTTCCCCCAAATGGTCTCCTTGTTCCTGTTGTTGTTGTCTATGTCTTTCTTCCTCTACAGCTTCCTTCTTTCTTCTTCCATTTGTTCCCTTATAGCTTCTTCCTCTCTCACCTTTCTCTCCACTTCTTCTCTGGCCTTTCTCTCAGCTTCTTCCTTGGCCTTCCTCTCAGCTTCCATGCTTTGATTCTCCCCCACATGTTGCCTCGGAGACTCCTCATCTTCATCTCTATCAATCTCCGTTTGATCCTAGGAGGTACCTTCCACTAGTTTTCACTCTGCCGCCCTCTTTTTAGGAATCTGAAGGAAAACCTTGACCAAGCATATTGTGTATTCTCGAGGTAAGAATAAAGGGCTCTCAGTAAACAGGAGGGTAAAGAACATTCCCACTTTAGAATCCAATACTGCATTAACTGCTCGTTTGGACCATCTAAAAATTCTTCTAACTTATTTCTTTAATTTTTTTGAAAATTATTTTGGCCAAATTTACCTGCGTTTTGGCCGATTCCTTCACTAGAGCAAAAATTTGTTGAGATGCTCCATAATGTTTTGCCTGCAGGTTAATGATCACGTTGTCAATAGTAATCCTAACTTAAGCGGGTTATCATCTAGAAGCTGGGCAAAGCAATATTCACCAGAGCAAGGTTTGCCAAGCAGTACACAAATCTCTACTGCATCAACTAGCTCGGTACTTGCTGTTATCCCCATGTTGGCTACATGAAATCTTTCTGCGATTAATGTAGACGAAAGCTGAAAAACATCCTTCCCTATCTGCAGATTAATCTCCATGATGTCATTGCCATTCGTTTGTCATGCTATCTCTATAGCAGTATTCTTTGCTTGTGGGTGGGGACGAATACTCCTCCAATCCAACATGGCGCACTACAGCAATCCTCTGCACTCGAACCAATATTTTTGCTCCTGTGAGAGCTTCTTTGGAATGTTTAACAGATGGCATTCAAAGAAGGTGATCGCCATCGTTGCGCTGCTGCATGGTTGTCTGACTATTGTAGAAGACTATAGCTATGATCACTGTGATACTTGTGATCGCTTTGTGTGTTCTGCTCGCAACCTAGCCAAATGAGCCAAATTTGGTAAAGTGTGCAGCCTTTTATGGCATGCATTCCTTTGTAGAGAGCTGTAAGTTTTTGCCATGATTGTCGATTACGGGATCTCAACTCTCGCTATCTTGCATTATTCATGGCTCTCAAGATAAGAAGCACTATCAGATTCCAAACGTTGTGACCACTGCCGCCCGTTGATTGCATGTACGATTGCATGTAGAGTATTTACACCTCCCATTATTGTTGAATATTTGATGATCATGTATTTATATTTTCAATTTTTTATTATTTTATTTTATATATATATGTGTGTGTGTGTTGGTATAAGGAATACCGAAGCACATGCGGAAGGTGATGGGCTGATTACCCAACGAGATCTAAATGGGAACTTGAATCACTTTTTCAATTCTCTATAGTCCACTTTTGCTTCTTAGTAATTAACCACAACTTCAATACAACACTTCAATTATAGCATAGTATCATCATCATTCCACAAGATTCATACATAAATAAAGTCAATAGAACCTCAAGAGAACATCACGCATATAAACCATACACTATTCAAATCATAGATCACCCACATAAATCTTGTTCACACATTTCATTTGTACTGCTGTTCACATACATGAAAACATCCAATATATATATAGCATATTCTAGAGTTTCCCGCATAGAAAACAATACTTATCTCTGTGACCTTTTGTTCTCATATACAATTGATCCTACATGGGATGTATAGCTTGAATATGCTGTAGCAACACAACATTGCATTTGATATTGTCAATCACATATGATCACAACTCATTTTACTGTACATTCTTGTTTGCCAAGTTTATCACTTGTTTGCCAAGTTTGCTACTACAAACAATCAAACTTTTATAGATATGTCTCTGCACATATGAATCATCTCGAACAGTTCATACTATGTAGTGTGTCACTTTCAAAGAACTTCTTATGTCAATATTCAAGTGATCTGTTCCATGTGAACCCTTTAGCACATAATCATACATCATTTATTAGCACATAATCATACATCATTGTTTGTTATTGACTTTGGAGTTGTCCTCTCCAATCATGAAGTACAAAAGAATCAACAAATCATCTTTATTTTGTCAATCCTGGGAATATCCATAAGACCACAGCCCCTTCTAGATGATAGATTCATAGAAATAAGAGATTGATGGCTGGAATTCTGAGAAAATGAAAATGAAGAGAAAATATCTAGGGTTTACCTTATCTAGAGCAAATCTTCATCATTTTCTATGATCTTTGTGTCTAATTCATCTTATTTTCTCATCAAAATACAAATATGAAATCAGAATTGGAAAATATCACCTGTATCACAGAGATGAGACAATCGCGATTCTGTACCAGTAGACGATTTTCACATTTTTGCAACATTCTTCAATCCTTCTTCACTCAATACATCAGTAATCATCTCTCTTCATACATCTTACTCAGCATTACACAAATGAAACTCACAAATCTCCATGATTAAGCAAGAAACAAGCTCTCACATCAAAGGAAACACACACAATCAGAGAAAACACGATTTCAGCAGAAACTCTCTCTTCTCTATTGATAGCATGTACAAATGACTAACCAACCTCTCCAAAATAGAGAAAATTGACTTATATACATTTTCAAGTGTCCTCTTTCACACTTGAATTTTGGTCCTTTCCTCTATTATTCTAAAAATATGCTATCTAAGAGTTTCCAAAAATTCTAGAAAAAATACATAAGATTCTATCCTACATAAGGAAGACTCTTCCTTATTTTTACAACAATTGCATAAATATTTCTACAAATTTCTATCATTTTACAATATTTTTCCTTCAAAAAAGGTTTCCAAAAATGCATCTTCCAACATCCTTCCCCTCCTAAGCCTTTCGGCTCCTGACGAAAGATTTTCCTGCTCCTCTGCACTGATCACTTTTCTTCATTTCTTCTTTCTTTGATATACTTGTGATAGCAAATCATGACTTTTTCTTTCTGTTACATTTAGATTGTTGACCATCTCGAATAAAGCCTTTCTCCACTGTACTGCAGCTTCAGGTTTATCTATGACATCCTTTTTCAAGTACTCTGTGTAAGCAGCTTCATATGCTGTAAGTCTGGACTTGGTAATGACTGATAGGTTTCCAAAAATCTCTGACTCCCTCTCAAAAAATCCATAATCGAAGGCATCCTCAAAAATCTGTAAATAATGGCTACCCAAAAATATAATTCTGTTGTAGTAGGCCATCAGACAGATCCTATCAGGTGTCTCACTTAGATCAAATAATAAGGCATCCGTAGGAGAATTGAAACCAATGTAATTCAAAACTCTGACATTTGTATCTGTATATGTTTCTATACAAGCTAGAAGTACCCTCATTATTTTGATAAGTAATATGCAAGCAGGGTCATTAACATCTTTATACATAGCTATGACTAATTCGGTAGTGTTCACCATATAACTCTTTGTAGGCCAAGTTCCTGCCTTTGGACCTGCTATCTTAGGGAAGTTTAACCATTTAGCTGGGATCTGACCTTCTTTTCTTCTCTCCCAAAAAACAGTCCATTCTCTTCTTCTGGCAACTGGGCAATAAGCTGGATTGATCTTTAAATGCAGAGGTGCCTCTTTCCAGATTTTCCTACATTCCTTATTGGCATCCAGCCACTTATTTCTCCATTTGGGATTTGCTCTTTCAAATAACTCCTTCGTGACATTAATATCTTCTTCATACTCAAGGTATTTGTTTGGAGATAACCCTACTCTGGCCAATTGATAATTCTTTATACTCTCCAAAATCATACAGAAGGGTATTCCTAATCCATCTGCAGCCCAATGATGCTGATCTGGATTAATGCCTTTATTCAGAGCAAAGGTAACTATTTGATCTTCATACTCATCATGCATTTTTCTGATAAATTCCATTCTTTACTCTCTATTGGTCAATAATTTCTGGACAAAATCTTCAGAATACTTTTCCTCTGGTTCTTTGGCTGTTGGTTCCTTGTTCTCTTGTTCTCTATCAAAATCCCCTGTTTCATATTCCCTTTTATCTGTATCTTCTACCTGTACTTGATCTTGAATTTCTTCTTGAACTTTTGGTTTCTTCAACTGTTTCTGTAATTCTTCTATAGTCATCATTGAACTTTTGTTCTGAGCTGCCCATAACTCCTTTTCCTTCCTCCACTCATCTCTTTCTTTCTCCATCTTTATCTGCCATTCACTTCTTTCCTTTTCTACCTCCATATGTAATTGATGATACCCTCTCATTGATGTGGCAGCATGAGTGTTTGCCTGTTTCTCCATTTCTTTGGCCTCTTTTAATTCTATTTGAAGTCTTTGAATTTCTTTATGCAGCTCTTCCTTTTCTTCCTCTGTCAATTGAGCAAGTTTACCTCCAGCTTGTAGTTGACCTTCTTCTAACAACAATTTATTAATCTCTTCATGTGCTCTGGTCAGAATTTGATATGATGTTTGTAAAGTTCTGTATCTTCCTCCTATGGTTTTTAATTCCATTTCCATTTTGGCATTCTGCTCTGATAACTTTACACTCTTTTCTTCCAAATATTGGATTCTGTTCTGCTTCTGAACCTCAGCTTCTTCCAAAGCAATGATTCTATTGATATATTCTTCATTCTTTTCCTTCATCACCCTTAATTGCTCTGACATCTGCTCTTTTTCCTTCTTGTGCTCTTTGATAATTAAACTTCCTTTTTCAAATTCCGATTCAGCCACCATTCCTGATAGGATCATATTTCTGCTAGATGGTCTGAACTGTTCAATGTTGCTCATGATTATTTGACAAGCTGATCTTATGTTTTTGGGTATTCTTTCCAACCCTACTTCTATTCCTGTCTGTCTAACTTCAATTTGCTTGTCTTCTTTACCCACATCATCTTCTTCTGCTGCTGTTTCATCATCTATATCCTGAATGTCTTGTTCTTCATAACTGTGATCATCATTCTTTGTCTCCTGATTGGTATCATCTTCTTCAGAATCTAATGCTTTGTCATTTGCACTCTTCTGCTCTGAAAAATCTGAAGCCCTCTTCTCTTCTAATGACTTCTTTTCTTCCAATACTTATTGCTTCTCTGTAAAGAGCTGGTCTCCCTTAGTTTGTATCTCCTTCTCTTGTATTAGGGTTTCTTGACTTCTGTTTGAGTCCTTTCCAACAAGAGCTATTTGAACCTTCCTGAGTTGCTCTTCCTGTCCCTGTTTTTCCTGAACTAAAACTGATTCAATTTTTTTCATACAAGCAACCTGGTCATTACTTTTCTCATTTGTGTATTCTCGTTCCTGTTCATCAATGTCCATGATGTCTGCTTCTTCCTCTTGTTCTTGATCATCCTTGGATGTAAATTCCTCACTACTTTTTATATCATGTAATACATCCTTTATACTTTGAATGATCTCATCTTCCACAACTCTCCCTGTGACCTTTGGAGCACTCTTTCCCATTTCTATCTTCTTTATTTCTTTATCCTTATTCAAATCCTTCTGTTCTCTAATTGAACTACTCTTCTGTAACTCCTTTGTCAACTCCTCTAGCTTTTCATCCAATTTGAAGTGAGTCTGTGATGGTTTTGTCCATATGGGTTTTATTCCTGTATGCACCCACCCATAACTCACTTCTTCTCTTATTCGGCCTTCCTCTTTTGACATTACTGCCTTTCCTTTTAACAGCCTTCTTCCTTCTTCTGAGCTCATTTGTTGAACTATTTCCTCCTGTGTCTGCTTTTCTTGAGACTTCTTACTTGAATCCTCAGGTGTCTTCAGCTTCTCTGTGGCCTGTGTAACCACATTAGGAGTATTTGGTATTGAAAGATTTAGACTTTTTAACAAGAAGCTTTCAATATCACTATCTGAATCGGATGAAAATCGTGAAGACCCCCCTATTTCAGGTTCTGTAGGCTTTGATACTTCTTCCACTGTGATAGGCTTCTGTGTTGCTTCCCTGATCACTTCTTCTGTGCCTTTCATTGTTGCAGCTTCAGTTATTACTTTTCCTTTTCCCTTCTTAACCAATTTCTTCTTTTGAACTGGTTTCCTTGGCACCTTCTTTTTCACAACAATAGTGGTTCTGGTCTCTGGAGGTCCTTGTAATTCCTTGAAGTAGGCCATCAACTCCACCTCCTTCTTAACAAACACCTCTTCTGTATCAGCTGCCATCATTTCATCATGTAATGTTTCATAATGCTCCACTTCTTCTTGGATCCAATCTGTAGCTTTGCATGAGTAATCTTCTAACATTTTTTGATACTGTGCCTCATACATAGCTCTTTTGTTGTTTCCTTGGGTAAGATAAGTGTAGAGCTGTTCTTTACTTGTCTGTGGAGGATGAGGTTCACTAGAAGATTGAACCTGTTTCTGTGCCTCCTCATGTTCCTCTTTTGTAGCTTCCTCCATTTCTAGTTCCACTTTCCTTGGGTCCACCCTTCTTTTCTTTACAGGAATTACTTCCTCAGATATCATCTTCCTTTTCATACCTGTTCCCCTCATGCGGGTTTGTCCTTTTGTTTCCCTTTCAGTCATTTTCCTTGGAGGACTCTTGATTCCTGCCATAAGGCTTCTGAAATACTGTGCCTCTAGAGCCAATTTCAGTTGATCTTCCATCCCTAGAACATAATAAATGATTCTTGTTAAGAACTGGGCTCCATTCATGAACTTCTTCTGTTCCCAGTGTTTTGCTGCTTCTCTCAGGTGTTCATGGATGTATGGTGAGACATCCATTACTCCAAAAGGTTTGGTTATATCCTTGTTGTTAAACATCAATAATGTCACTGACTTATGCGGCATGGTATATCTTGGTAATTTTGGAAAACAAAAGTTATGTAAAAACATCCTTACGGCATATTCTTCATTCTCCCTTCCTTTAAAGTCAGTGAATTTTGCATATCCTGTGTAAGTTTTCTTATTCTTTTTGACAAAACTCGGATCAAGTTTGGTTCCCATTGTGTAGAATTGCAGTGCTGCTCTGATATGTTCTCCCTTGATAGTGATACCTACTTCCTGGTTATCCTTGTTTTTGACTTTGCATCTGAAATAGGCATCATTCCCTCTTCCTATTTCTGTCAAACTGTTCATTACTTGTGATACTCTCTCGAAATCAATGAAAAAGATGGGCTCCTCCAATATTCTGTGCAGCCCTACTGCCTTCCATCTTTTCATATTTACAACAACTCTTTGAAACCTGTAGAATTCCTGGCACAACATTGTATATTTATACCCTCCTACTCCCACTGTGAATATGTGTTGACCGATGATGTTTAGAGTCTCCTTAAGTTCCTTTACCACCTTCTCAGCTTCTGGAATTTCCGCTTCTTCATCTGATTCTAAGTCCACCTGTTCCTCAGCTGCATCACTATCCAGGAACCAGTGTCCTCTGGACAAAGTTACCGAATCTGCTCTGAAGTCATGGATTTGTAATTCTTTCGTATTCACCATCCTGTATTTGTAACATACCAAAGAAGAGAAAACACTCCACCCATATAAGTCACAAAAATCCAGAAAAATTAATGTTTTCTTTTGGAATATTCTTGCCATGAAAATAAAGAAAGAAAGTCTTCCAAATAAATTTTGCTTCTTCAAAAGACTCAATTAAAGTGATCATTACAGGTGTAGCAAGATGTCTAATGTGCTTCCTTTAATTGTCACTTCCTTGCTTGTCATTCCTTTTCAAAAAGAGAACAATTCTTGAAGAAAGAAATGATGGAAACAATGATTAATGAAAAAACGACTTCAAAAAAATAGAAATCAAAAGATGATCATAGAAAATTGAAACAAAATAATACAAATTTTCCATAATAATTTACTTTCCTCCTCCCTATATCTTGCTTTGTGCTTCATAAATTTAAAAACAAAAAATACACACTGTGTCCAGTTTTTCTTAACCCATTTGTTCTCTTTTTTTTTTTTTTTCTGCTCTGTCCTCCTTTTCTTCCCCTCCTAATTCTCTTTTAAGGGGAAAAGGTTTAAAAGAAAATACTTTTGTCATCCTTCTTTCTTTCTTTTTTTTTTTTTAATATTTTGTTCCAAAATTCTGAAGATATGTCAAATGTGGATGATCTTTCTGCCATTGACATAGTTCTGATTTTTTTAACCAATAATGTTTAACTGCAATTGTCCTTATGTCATCCAAACATCCATGCTTCCCAGACCAACATTTTGTAGCATTTTTTGGTCTCCATACCCATTTTGCTCTAACTTCCTGTTTTAATGAGTGATATCGATGTATGCCTTCTTTCCATGTCCCTCTTGTTCTGATTTGTTGATGTTTCAAATTAGGCAATAAGTGTCTTCCTCGTTTTGTCTCACCATTCTTCTTTACTCCTGAATTCTCTTGCTGGTTTTGATTGTAAGAAGCTTGATCATTTTGTAGTGGCAATATGTCCCTGTCCTTCATTGAGAAAGTAAATCCTTCCATATCTGGGTCATGAACATCTAGATGAACTTCCTGTTTTTCATTACTCAGAAAAAACATTAAAATTTTTTTGTCATTTATGGTCAAACTGAGCTTCATTTTTTCAAAGTTCAAAATAAATTTACCTAGTTTGAGCCAAGGTTGTCCCAAAATCAATTTTTCAGTCATCAAATGATCTGGCCACTCTTCACAATCTATCTTCATATATTCATTATTAAATTTAACTTTAATAACAAGTGAAGACAAACTCTGAATCATTTTTCCTTCTAATGTTTTAATCAACATTCTGCTTTTATTCCTCTTTATGCTAAATTTATTTACCAAGGCTGAACTGATCAAGTTCACTTGAGCTCCTGAATCTACCAAAACCGTTATGTTTTCATTTTGATGATCCATTTCTATCACAGGCAAATGTTCTCTTTGTTTTAGAGTGCTTTCACATAAACATACATCCTTAAGTTCTTTCATTTTTCTTATTCTCTCCTTTGCTTCTTGTTGAGCCTCCTTTCTGATGTTTTCTTCTTGTTTTTTCCTATTTTGAGCCTTTTGCAGTCTTCTCCATTCATCAGTAGTTAATGGACACTCATACCTCTTAACTCTACATCCACTTATAAAATTTGGCATGATTTCTCCATCAATGTTAGCTAACTGAATGGCTCCACTCTTGCTTATCTTATGTATGATGTATGGCCCATGACCTTTCTTCTGAAATTTTTTTTGATGCTCCTTGACTGTGTATGCCAGAACCAAGTCTCCTTCTTGGAGATCTTTTTCTTTTATATGCACATCATGGTAGGTTTTTTGTCTTCTCTTGTCTGTATATATACTCATTACTGCTTGAAGTCGAGAAGCTCCCAGCTTTTCTAAATCTATGACCCTCTCAGATAGTTCATGTCCTGTCCAATTATATTGACTACCCACTTTTAATGTTGGAATAAGAAATTCCATGGGTAAAACTGCATTTTGTCCATATACCAAATTAAATGGAGTAGTCCCTAAAGCAGTTTTGTATGCCACTCTATAAGCCCAGAGAACATGATTAAGTTGAGAATCCCAATCATTTCTGTTTGTGTTGACTAATTTGGACAATACAGTGCAAAGTACTTTATTAGTACTTTCTGCTAACCCATTAGCTTGTGGGTGATATGGGGCTGACTTACTATGACGACTCATGAAATATTTGGTCATGTTTTCTATGATCTGGTTCAAAAAATGAGTTCCCCTATCACTTACTAATTCAATTGGAAGTCCAAATCTAGTAACAATATTTTCATACAAAAATTTAGCAGTTGTATGAGCATCATTTCTTTTAGTGGCTTTGGCCTCAGCCCATTTTGTCAAATAATCAGTAGCCACTAATATGTATTCTGCATGAGATTGTCTAGCTGGAGGATGTATAGGTCCAATAAAGTCCAATCCCCATTTGCTAAAAGCTCTGGCTGAAATTAATGGGATTAATGGCATGTTATCTCTTTTATTTGGTTGACTCACTCGTTGACAGATGTCACATCTTTTTACATAAGTTCTTGCATCAAGAAATAGAGTTGGCCACCAAAAGCCAGAATACAAAATGAGTTTGGCTGTTCTATCACTAGAAAAGTGTCCTCCTGCCACTCCACAGTGTGCCATTTCCAACATCTCCAAATACTTCTCTTCAGGAACACATATTCTTAAATAACCATCCATTCC
Source organism: Ceratopteris richardii (assembly GCA_020310875.1). Lineage (NCBI taxonomy): Eukaryota > Viridiplantae > Streptophyta > Polypodiopsida > Polypodiales > Pteridaceae > Ceratopteris > Ceratopteris richardii. The sequence continues at coordinate 171,100,864 of CM035413.1, forward strand.
TTTTTTGTATAATTGTTCTCCTATGAGTTGATATTCTTCAGAGATTTCTTGTAAATTTCTTGAATCTGTACCAGCTATAAGTTGCTTCCCTTTATTCTTTTTCTTTAATTCTTCAACAATGTTCTCACTCCATTCAGGGTTTTTTTAAAACCAATATAGAGTTATTAAATCTGAATTCTGCAAAACTTGACATTCTTGACATTTAGCAACATATCTTTCCACATCTTGAATTTTATTTGGCCGGTGTACTCCCATCCTACTAAGATTGCTTAAAGTGACTATTTTGGAAGCATGAGTACATGGGTTCCAGCAATGAGCTCTTCTTACATATTCATGTTGCTCCTCTTCTGGGGTACAGTATTCCAGTATACCTGACTGATTGAGGTGATACAAATGCCCAGCTAGCAACATAAAATTCCTGCTTTGTAACACCAAATGTGTGTTATTTGCTAATGACTTACAAGGTCCCATGGTTAACAAAGGAACTAATGATATGGACCATTCAGGAACACTTTCTACTTTGAATAGGTATGTATCTGGCAGGTCATCGTCTAAGGGTGAACTAGGTTCTTTGGACTGAATTCTAGACAAATGATCTGCTCTTAAGTGTGTTTTGCCTTGTCTAACCACCACCTCAAATTCAAATTCCATTAGTAAAAGAAACCATCTAACTATTCTTCCTGTATGACATGGTTTATTTACTAAATAAAGTAGAGCTTGGTGATCCACAAAGAATTTAAACTTGTTGGCCAATAGGTAATGTCTGTATTTTTTAACAGCAAATATCATTCCCAACCCTTCTCTCTCAGTGGTTGTATAGTTCTTTTCTGCAATGTTCAATTGTCTACTAGCATATGCTACTGGGAAATCTAATTTACTTCCTTCTATAGGTTGTGCCAACACACATCCCAAAGCATAATTTGAAGCATCTACATGCACATGAAATATTTTATCCCACTGAGGTGTTTTTAGAATTGGGGCTGTCACCAAACAAGTTTTCAATGTTTCAAAGGCTTGGTTACATTCTTTATTCCACTCAAACTTTGTGATGAGGGCATATAAGGGTTTAGCTATATCTGCAAATTTGTGAACAAATTTCCTATAGTACCCACAATGTCCCATAAAAGTTTGGAGTTCCTTCACATTTGTAGGTCTTGGAAGCTCTATTATAGCTTTTATCTTCTTCTCATCAGTAGAAATTCCATTTTTTGAAACTATGTGACCCAACATTCTTCCTTGTCTTACAAAGAATACACACTTTTCCGGATTTAAGCATACTCTGTATGTCCTGCATTTCCTGAATATTCTTTCTAAATCTTGTAAATGATCCTGTCTTTTTAAAGAGAAAGTGCACAGATCATCTACATAGATTTCCATCACATTTCTCAGGAATTCTTTGAAGATATGACACATCAATCTTTGAAAAGTTGCTGGGGCATTGGTCAATCCAAAGGGCATAACCCTAAAAGCATAAATCCCCCATTCTGTAGAAAAGGCAGTCTTATGTTGGTCCTCCAAGGCTATAGGTACTTGATTGTATCCTGAGAAACCATCTAGAAAGCTATAAACTTCCTTTCCTGCAACTCTCTCAAGAAGATGATCTGTTATTGGCAATGGATAATTATCCCTTATAGTTGCTGCATTCACTTTTTTCAAGTTAATGCATACCCTAAGTTTTCCATTCTTTTTTGGTACCACAACTATAGGTGATATCCATTCAGTATACTCAATTTCATAAATGAAGTTAGCAGCCAACAACTTGTCAATTTCTTCCTTTATCTTGGCAGAGTATTTATCATTGAATGTATAATGTCTCTGTTTACTAGGTTTTGCATCTGGAGTCATAGGAATTTTGTGCTCGCAGATTTTTGGATCAATTCCTTTTAAATCTTTATAACTGTAAGCAAATACATCCCTATAATTCTTTGCTAGGTTCTTTAGTGCTTCTTCTTCCTCTATGGTCATATCATCAGCTATTACAATATGTCTTTCCTCTCCTTCTTCCTGAGTAATCATGATCTTTTTAGTTTGTTCTTCATTATCATAAGCTTCTCCTTTCTTTTTTTCTCTCTTTGGTTTCATTTTTAGAAGTAGTCTGTCTTCCACTTCATAGGTTTTAAAATTTGCTGGTACATCAAAGTATTGATCCTTGTTTATTTCCTTCTCTTTCTTCTCAATTTCTTGTTCCTTTTCCATTTCTATGTGTTTATGTTCCTTGTATTTGCCTGAAATTTTATCTTTGATTGCATCTTCAGCTTTTACTATCTCCAAATATTTTGTTTTTCCTTTTTTTAATACCATTTTTGAATCTTGATCCTCCTCTGTTTTTGATACACTTATCATGTTTATACTAATGTGAAAAATATCAAACCCTTCTTCATTTTGAAATTCCACTCCTACATACTCCTCACTGGCTATGTCCATGGTAGCCAAAATTTGGTTCCAGCCGTAGGGCTCAAACTCTTCATCCTTAAATTGTTGTGGCACATAACTTTCATCTTGCACTTTTCTTCCTTCCACACAATCTTCCCTTTTCAGTCTCCTTTTTCTATTGGTGAGGTTTCTTATTATGTTACACTTCCATATTGCTGATTCACTCTCTTCCTGATCCTCCAACTCTGATTCCTCACTTTCTTCTTGATTTTGATGTATTTTGTACCATTCTTGAGGAGATATATCACAGTAGTGCCCATTTCTTAAGTTCACTCTTGTTATTCTTCCTTTGCTTTGGACATATAAACAATCATTACCCCAATCCTGCACAATTTGCATTTGTCTCATAAAAGGCCTTCCTAGGATGATTTCATATGAAGTGGATTGTGGAAATTCTACTATGGCAAAAGTATGTTCTATTTCTATTCCACATATGTCCACAATTACTTTTTCCCAAATACCTAGGGGTTTTTCTATATGCCCATCTGCAATTTGCAATCTCATCTTAGTGGGTAGTAATTCATTGCTTCCCCATTTCTCCCAAGTTTGTTTAGTCATTATGGCCACTCCTGATCCACTATCCAAAATGGCTTTAGCAAAGTTTTTTCCATATTGTATTTTTAGGGTTGAATTTCCTTCTTCCCCTTCACAATACCCTCCTATTTTATCAATAGGAATATACCATAATTCCTCTAATTCTTGTAATGGTGAATGAAGGTTTCCAAGTATTGTTTCCCCTTTGTTCATTTTGTTTTGTGAGTGAGGATTTTGTTTCAACAGTTCTTCCCATGTTGTGTGACATGTAATGCTACATTGTTCATCTATAATCATCTGGAATGTTATTTGTGGATTTCCTTTTTTGTTAGCATTTTCCCTTGTTTTCGTTTTCTCAAGTTGTTCAACTGTTCTCTGCGAGCTACCTCCTTCCCCCATTCTGAGTTGTACTTCCTGAATGATTTGTTTGCATTTTTGCATCCTTTCATGCTCTAACTCTGGCATGGGATAGGCCACTGCATGATCTGTAGGACTTGGTCCTTCTTGAATCCTTCCCTTATATGCTTTGATTAGGGTGTCTAAACTATGAGAACTTCCTATTTCAGACTGATTTTGTGTCTTTTGAGGAGAAGTACTTTTTGACTGATCCAGATTGTCTTCTTCCAAATTTTTGCCCATCCTTCTCTTCTTTTCCCATTTCCCTTTTTGTCTATTTCTCTTCACCTTTGAGGCTGAACCTTCATTTTGTTCCTTAATTGTTCCTTGTTGCTTGGCTTGAGCCCTTGTTATAATATTTATTCCAACTTGGTCATTTTCACTCAATTCTTCCTGTTCCATAATGTTAACTATTTTTAAAGGTATGTTATTAGGTGTGTTCTGTTGTTTTTGGGGATTCTTTGGGCAATCTTTTATCAAATGTTCTCTACCACAATCTTTACAGTAGGCTCCCTCTATTCTCAATGTAGGAGGTTGCGGACAGTCTCTAATGAAATGCTCTCCCCCACACCTATAACAACTTATCTTTGGTCCCCCTTTGAATTGAGGTTTTTGGTTGGACATGTAATTGTTGGTAATGTACATGAATGTTGCTGTGTCCATTTCAATTTTCCCATTTCCCAAGTCTAGGGCTTTTAACTCAAGTTCTCTTATTTCATATTCTTCCCAATCTTCTTGATATCCCTCACTCCATTGATATTCTTCCTTATATGGTGATCTTAGTCTTGAATTCCCCTCCTCTATTGGTGTATACTTGATTGGTACCACATTAGTTGGTATAGGAGGTTGTTGTCCAAGCACAGGTTTTGGTTGTTCAGTATAGCCTGATTCCCTTTGAGCCATATAATCTCTTTCCTTGATGAGTTGTTTGTTATAGAAGCATTCCTCCCTGGTATGGTTTGTCCATTTTCTCTCTAGTGTACAGTACTTAAGTGTCTTCCTATCTTGTAAGTGTGGTGGCTTCTGATATGGGCATTGTTGTGCCAGATGATTTTCTCCACAAATGTAACATTTTTTATTTGTGTCTATCCTAGAGTTTATCAGATTAGTTTTAGTGCTTACCTCTAGGGCTTTAGCAATAGCCTGAGCCAACTCTTCTGCTGGAGGATTTTTGTCTTCATATGATCTAGGTTGATCGAATGCTAACAGATCTTGACCTCTGTTGTCCTCCAAATCTATTGCTTCCTTTACACAGGCTGCTAAATCAGGACATCTTCTATAATACACTAGGGTTCTTAGTTGGGCACTTCTCAAACCCTCAATGAATAAGGATACTTGTTTTGCCATGGAAGGTACTTCCTCTCTTGGGCATCTATCAATGTATTGTTTAAATCTTCTGGCTGCTTCTCTAACATTTTCATCCTTTTGTTGTTTGAAACTATGTATCAATGTGGCTGTACTATGTTTTATCCTGGTCTTAGAGAATTCCCCAATGAAGGCTTCTAAGAAAGATTCAATATCCTGGTACATTTCCTTTCTCAAAGGAATGAACCAAGATAAGGCTGGTCTTGTTAGGGTTAGACCAAATGCCTCAAATTGTACTTTGTAATCTTCTACCTCTTCAGCTCTAATCAATTGCCTAAATTCTGCAGCATGAGCATGAGGATCTGAATAACCCTCATATTGGTTCTTCATACATTTGGCAACTTGGTATGGTCTAAGCATTCTACCCTGAGGCTGCCAATGGGATCTTCTTCTGAGTGGGAAGTCATTATATCCTTCTGGTTCCTTGTCAAAGGGATTAGGGGAAATCTGTGTCCTCCTCCAATGTTGTTGTTCATTACCGGTATAGTTTTCATTTGACCTAGGGAAATTTGTCTGCTCCATGTTATGTTCCCAAGGTCCTTTGTCAGTACATTGCCCTAGATCATTTGAATTTTCTGGGTCTTGAGAGAATATGTACACACATCCTTGCCTATCTTCATATCTCCCATCTTTGAATTGAGCTACAGGGGTTATATTCAGGGGAACTTCTAAATTTCTCAATCTAATGAGAAATTTATGCATTCCATCCTGATATACTTAGGTTCCAAACCTATTTGTATACATATACTTGAGGATGTTTCTAAAATCCCCAGTTTCCATAGGCTCATTTGTTTCATTTATGTTTTCCATGTTGTTTTCTTGCCCTAAACTTCTTTCTTGCCCTTTACTTTTTACTGTTTCTGTCTCCTTCCTTGTTAGTTGTTTCCAGATCTAAGTATCATTCAATTAATTTTCTCAATCTCAAACTCAACCGAGTGTTTGTCACAATTTCCTAACTAAGGTATTAATTTTTCCACAATTTTTTTACTATATTTGTGTTTTTTTTTTCACGATTTTCTGATTATTTTTGTATTTTTCACAATTTTGTGATCAGAATTGTGTTTTCCCATAATTTTCTGCCTAAAGTATTGATTTTTCACGATTTTATGATCAGAATCGTGTTTTCTGATTATCTCTATGTTTTTCACGATTTTGTGATTATTTCTGTGTTTTTTCACGATTTTGTAGTCAAAATCGTATTTTTCACGATTTTGAGTGAAAATCATGTTTCTCACGATTTTGTGATGAAAATCGTTGTTTTTCACGATTTTGGGTGAAGATCGTGTTTTTCACGATTTTGTGTGAAAATCGTGTTTTTCACGATTTTGTGTGAAAATCGTGTTTTTCACGATTTTGAGTGAAAATCGTGTTTTTCACGATTTTGAGTGAAAATCGTGTTTTTCACGATTTTGGGTGAAAATCGTGTTTTTCACGATTTTGAGTGAAAATCGTGTTTTTCACGATTTTGTGTGAAAATCGTGTTTTTCACGATTTTGTGTGAAAATCGTGTTTCTCACGATTTTGTGTGAAAATCGTGTTTCTCACGATTTTGAGTGAAAATTGTGTTTTTCACGATTTTGAGTGAAAATCGTGTTTTTCACGATTTTGTGTGAAAATCGTGTTTTTCACGATTTTGATCCCAGACAATCATGATTGCTCACAAATTGTAAAAACACGATTTTCTTTAAGAAAATCACGTTCTGGAATTCGCAATGTTGTCCTAATCGTTCAAAATCGCAATTTTGTGTGTGATTTACAAAATCGCGATTTTGAATGATTTTTTGAATTTTACAAGTTTTGATTTTTCAAAATTTTCTTTCTACACCAGAATCGCCTTACTCAAATTTTGACATGCAATGAAACATTTAGATGCAAAATTAAGGTTTTCCTAATGAAAAAACTCAAAATACAGAAAATCGCGATTCCGTGATTTTTAGTTATTTCTCATTTCTTGGTGCTATGTGATCACTTAATGAAAAAATGTATATTCCAAATTAATACTAAAGTCTTTACCTTGCTTGCTTGGTAGAGAAATCCTCCAAAATCCACTGGTTGCTGGAAGTCGCGATTTTGCTCTCTCTCTCTCTCACTCACTCTTACTGAAATGAATTTTTCTTTGAATTTCAGGTTTTTATAGTGTCCAGAAAATCGCGATTTTGTATGATTTCCACTATTCCTCACTCTTTCACTTGTTCAACTTCCCTTACTCAATCTTAATGACCTCCTCTACACTTTCTTATCTCAAAGTACCCAAGTGTACTAGAAATTCCAAAAATTTTCTTTTACAGAAAAATCGCGATTTTGTGTAGAGAATCGTGTTTTTTTTCTTGTAGATCTTATCTTGTGCAATTTTGAGTATTCTTTGTCCTTGCTTTCTTTCAATATCTTCTCTTCTTTGTAATCCTCCAAAAATCCTGAACTATTGCACAAAAACCTCAACCTTACTCAGAAAATCGTGATTTTGTACAGAAAGTCGTGTTTTTGCTTACTGTTGATTTTATGCCAATTTGAGTAGTCTTTTCTTCTTAATTCCCTTCCATAGCCTTCAACAACTTTAATTCATCAATCACTTGAAATATTACTCCAAAATGAACACTTTTTTTTCAGAAAGTCACGATTCTGTGTTAGAGAATCGTGTTTTCTAATTTTTTGGTTTTTTGACCATTTTTTTGTTCTTCTTCCACTTTTCCACAATCACTCTTGTCCACTACACCTCACTTCAGCTTCCTAACAAGAAAAGAAATTTGTTTGATTGTTTTTGATGAGTTTTATGAATTTGTTTGGTATTTTTGCCCTAAAAATAAAGGTGAACACTTTACTTAGGGTTTCTGGTTTTGGTGATCCACTGATTCCATGTTTCTTGATTGGTTATGAGTTTCTATGTCCTTAGCTATCACTAAAGTGCAAAAGAAAATCTCTCAAATGAAAATGTGTTATAGAAGGCAAACAATTTCTGCAAAGATAAACTCAATCACATCTTTCTTTTCAAAATGCAGGACAACTCAAGATTGATGCTTAGATTTGGTCAACAACTGAATCCTTTATACTTAGCTCTAGCTACTTTAACTGTCCTTTCCTTAGTGTCACCATGTTATCTTCCCAAGATCACCCATGGTGCCTAGTACTTGGGCAAAAAGAAATCTAGAAATGCAAGAATAGACTCAAGTTACCTCATCTTCAGCTTTCTTGGCTCAAATCTTCCATACACCTGCACTTTTACTTCAACAATATGATGAGCAACTATCAATTTACAAAGATTTCAACACTTCCAATTCTACAAGATATCAATTGCTTTCTTTTTTCCCCAAAGACAAACAATGACATCTACCTATTCATGTGCACATTTCTTGATTGATGAGTTTTACCTTTTTCTTGTGTTGGTTACCATCATCAACAGAAGATCCAGCAAAGGTCCAACTTCAATGAAGTTCTTGGAATTTCCCCGGCAACGGCGCCAAAAAATGTTTGTTATTGACTTTGGAGTTGTCCTCTCCAATCATGAAGTACAAAAGAATCAACAAATCATCTTTATTTTGTCAATCCTGGGAATATCCATAAGACCACAGCCCCTTCTAGATGATAGATTCATAGAAATAAGAGATTGATGGCTGGAATTCTGAGAAAATGAAAATGAAGAGGAAATATCTAGGGTTTACCTTATCTAGAGCAAATCTTCATCATTTTCTATGATCTTTGTGTCTAATTCATGTTATTTTCTCATCAGAATACAATATGGAATCAGAATTGGAAAATATCACCTGTATCACAGAGACGAAACAATCGTGATTCTGTACCAGTAGACAGTTTTCACATTTCTGCAACATTCTTCAATCCTTCTTCACTCAATACATCAGTAATCATCTCTCTTCATACATCTTACTCAGCATTACACAAATGAAACTCACAAATCTCCATGATTAAGCAAGAAACAAGCTCTCACATCAAAGGAAACACACACAATCAGAGAAAACACGATTTCAGCAGAAACTCTCTCTTCTCTATTGATAGCATGTACAAATGACTAACCAACCTCTCCAAAATAGAGAAAATTGACTTATATACATTTTCAAGTGTCCTCTTTCACACTTGAATTTTGGTCCTTTCCTCTATTATTCTAAAAATATGCTATCTAAGAGTTTCCAAAAATTCCAGAAAAAATACATAAGATTCTATCCTACATAAGGAAGACTCTTCCTTATTTTTACAACAATTGCATAAATATTTCTACAAATTTCTATCATTTTACAATATTTTTCCTTCAAAAAAGGTTTCCAAAAATGCATCTTCCAACAGTCATTTATATGTGATATTCATTCAAACCGTAACCCGAAAAATATTGATATGTATTTCAAGAGAAGCAACCTCAATTTGTAGTGCTTATTTCTTGCAAATAAATATTTGTGTCTCACAACAGAGATATTTGCATATCATTTGATAGTATCTTAATATAGACCCGCAACATCACTTGTATAATGTCTTCATCACATCCTCATTGAACTTTAGTAGCATCATGAATAAATAACCTTTGGGTAGGCAGAATAACCACTATCGTTTATTCCCAGCATGTACATAACAATAAATATGGATATCTCACAAGTGAGATATTTACATCACACCACCTCATTCATTCACTTTGACCAAGCGACCTATAAAATGAGCATTCACTTTCATTCATTCTTGAAAATTGTATTCTCAATGAGCATTGAAATATAAAATGTTGTTTGTCATATCCCATCACTCATTATATGAAGAATATATCCACTTATATCACGCTGTCAAACGACACATTTGCTCAAATACTCAAAGTGAAAAAGACATGAGTGCGGACTCTATGATTCTTGTCTGATCAATAATTAAAAAAATAGAATTTACCAATAGATTTTCATCACCACACTTGTTGCAGGCTTTGGTATTCTCTGACACTTGTTCACGAGCTTCTGCAATCTACGGTCCAGTTCTTCACAGCATCATTCGGGACCGGCAGTTATGTATAGAGAGCAGATAGATAACAAATAGATATTCGACTAAAATAAATAGTAGAGAACAAATAGATATTCGACTAAAATAAAAAACTAAATTGATCATAGCTTGATACATAAGAGCTTCACTGCTAATGCAACAGTAAGCATCATCTTTATGAGAGAGGGTCAAGCATCATCTTTATGAGAGAGGGCCACAGTGCTGCTGTACAAGCTACACAAAGAGATTCGTCACGAGTCTATATATAGATGCATTCCATCAATCGGTGGCCTTCATATATTTAGGCAATGATGTAGGCTACGCCTTCTTTTATGTGTGACTCAAGGAAAATGACTTTCTACACCTTCTCTTATGCATGACTCAAGGAAAAAAGGACTTTCTATTACATGCTTAAGAAATAAGTGACTAACTCTAAAAAGTGCATTCATATGCAAGAAGTACAAATCTAAATGTTAGTGCTTAAGAGAAGGTTCCTATGGATGAGATAGTGAAGAAAATGGGAGATAAGTCAAACGGCTTCATATGAAGAGCTTCCAATGAAGCTTGCTACATCTTCAACAATATATATATATATATATATATATATATATATATATATATATATATATCCTTTTTTTCATAATATTGGACTTCACCTGCCTGAAGCCTGATAGGGGTGTAATTTGGACCCATTGATCACTATTAGTAAGACCTCTCTTGCCAATGTGGCCAACTAGAACCTAGTTCGCATAGCTCGTGAATCCAGAATGGACTGGTCCACCGTAATTTCAATTTCCCATTTTCCTCTTCATTTTAGAGTGAAAGTACAACACCAAATCACCAGGTCGAAACATCTTTGTTCGTAAATTCTGGTCATGCCACTTCTTCTATCTACTCTGTACCTCCTGTAATAACAAAAAACTATGATACCATTGTTCATCTAGTTGCCATAGCTGATCCATTCTATAAACAAAGGACTCTTCCGGAACCAATTGCTTCTCGATCGCAATCCGGAGACTTGGTAGCACAAATTCAAATTGAAGAATTTCCTCTTGTCCCTAAAGCAATTTAAAAGGTGTAATGCCAACTAAAACTTTGTAGGAAGTCGTGTACACCCAGAGTATAGTGAGAAGAATTATTTCCCACTCATCTATCGAATCTAGCAGCATCTTTTGTAGCGTGTGTAGTAAAACCTTGTTGGTACTCTCTGCCAATTCATTTGCTCATGGGTAATAGATAGAACTAAATTTGTGTTTAATATGATACTCTGAAGCGAGTTTTGAAATTAATTGATTCAAAAAATGAACTCCCCTATTGAACACTAATTCCAAAGGAAGGCCAGATCGAGGAAATATTTCATTCTAGAGTTTCTTTGCTACTCTCTGTGTTGTAGCCTGTTTGGTCACCCAAGCTTTTGCCCATCGAGTGCAATAATCTGTACGGGTCAAAATATACAAGGCTCCCATTTAGAGTGATGTTGGTGTGATTGGACCTATAAAGTCCAGGCCCCATTTTTGGAAAGACGAAAGAATTGGTTGCAACGAGAAATGTTGTCATGAGGTTCGCCAGTTCATTGGCACAGATCACAATTTCGCACTGCATGTTGATCATCTGCATACATGGTAGGCCACCACAGTCTGGAATGCTAAATTTTGCAGACTGTAATTAGATGACTAAAACGCCCATCAGCCTCACTTGCATGAGCTTCCATAATGATTGTCGGCACCTCATGTGGAGGTACACATCATAACCAAGTTTCGGTCGGGTCCTTGTGGTACAACTGTCCCATAATAATAGTAAACCTATGACTTTGGAGTCCAAGTTTCTTCCTTTCTATGGACCGCAAATAAGATGGAGCAATACCATTTTCTAGAAAACTTAACATTTCCTCGTACCAAGTAGGGGAAGTCTGAGGAGCATTTTCGATTTCGGCCATCGTAAAAACTTTCACATCTAGGAAAATATCATCAACACCTTTGAGGGTTCTCTACGATTAGTATGAGATAGGAAATTTGCAATGGCATGATGTTGTAGATTAAAGAAGTAGAGAAAAGGGAGCCCCAAAAATGTTTGAATTTTGGGCATAAATTTTTTTCTTTGAATTCCTACGAATATCTCATGAAGCTATGTAAATGCACTAGAGGAGTCCTCTAGATGCATGAACCCCCACTATTGTAACATAATCCTTGTAACATAGCAGGAATTTAGTGTTTTTCAATAAAAATGATGGTCTCTTGTGTGAAAAGACCAATTTCAGTGCACATTTATATAAGTCACTTGGTGACTCTTGTAAAGAACTTTTTGACATTGTGAGAATTGAAGTTAAATATCGAATTTGCCAATTTCTTGCTGATTATCATCTCCTCCAAGAGCTCATGTGTGTGTTTCTTGCTTGAAATGTGTGTGTGGGACTGTTGTCTACCCCTTCCCTTCATGTTTGAACTACTGTAGTACGTGTGTGTGCCTTGAGGAGTTGTGGAGCAAGAGTGAGTGTTTCCTACGATTCACTTTTTTGCTCATAACTTGAAGCATGTTTGTCGAATTTGAATAAGAATAGTTAGATGCATCTCCTTTAGAGCTTCAAAATGAACCCACTGTTGACCATATTCGGAGTACTGAGCTAAGAGAAAAGTTCAAATTTGTTCTTACTATTGCAATAGGTATCGTGATGTGTGCTTTCAGAGGAATAGTGAGACAGAGAGGTAGCTGACACAAGTCTCTTACATTGTAGCATTGATAATTCACTTACCATCACATGTGCACATGTCTTCATACACTTGATATGTCTAATCTCTTGGATTCATAATTAAACGTGAGTTAATCCACCACTATATGCACTTGTGGGGCGATTGAGGTACAGTCTCATCAACACAAGTGTCTAAGGCTTTACGACTTAGGTACACACGTTTTTGGTGCCGTTTCCATGGATTAGCACAATCAAGGTGCTTTTGTGATGGTTATAGCTACCGATTGAATGAAACATATCTGTAGAGGTAATTTCAGTAGTGGAGAGTCACAAAAATTCTACCAATTGTTACTTCACACTTTAGGGGTGTGTAATGAGTTTTTAGGGTTAGGAGTAAGGGAGTGAGAAGAGTTAGGGTTTAGGAAAGAGAGAGAGAGGTAGGATTAGGATAGATAAGTTTCCATAAGAAAATTCAAGAAAAAGAAAGAAAAAATTATTAGTTCCTTTCTGTTCATGCATTTGGCCTTCCAAGGTTAACTGTCTGAAGCAAGTATCATGGAGAGAAGCGACCAGTGTTGCAAAGTCAGTATCGTAGGAAACTTGGAGCATAGAAATTAGTTAAGGGAAACATTTGGGAGATCTATTCTTGAAGGTGAGCATTGTAACTCACTAATCTCAAGAAATAAAAAACACACTCCTAGACGTGACATAGCACAAAACTGGTATCATGGGGAAAAACAGTGGGATTTGAGTGAGGATTTTGTTATCTATATTGGTTAAGAGTGAAGAGGAGTGAGGGAAAACACATTGTATAAAACATTTTTAGAGTTAGACCACATTTGGTTGTAGTATCACGATCAGTTGAGTTTTGGTATCGCGATACCGAAATTCCCTAGTATCGAGATACTCACCAAAGTATCATATCATGGGCGCCACCCTTGAGGTATCGCGATGCCATCGAGGCATCGTGTATTCTCTATCGGAAGGTATTGTGGTCGCGGTTCAAGTGGTATCGTATCGACTAGAAGGTATCGTATCATGTAGAACTTGGTATCATATCATCTTGAAAGTGATATTGTATCACAAAATAGGTCGGTATCGTATTGTGAACCCACAAAGGTATCGTATCGTAACCCCTCCAGTATCATATCACAAAACAGTTCGGTATCGTATCATCTGATATCAGATATCACCTGAGTTGGTATCACCCTTAGTGATATCGTGTATCGGGGAGAGGAGAATGTATCCTATTGTCCTCAATCTAGTATCATATCGCCTAGATTTGGTATCGTCCATACTAGGATTGTGTATCGTGGGAAACTCCAGCAACCTGAAAGTAAAAAGTGAGAAGAATAAGGACCTAAGGGAGAGAACAAAGAAGACATAAGACTCAAGAGGTGAACGAACTTAAGATCCGGACGAGTGTTAGGTAGTCGAAGAAGTGTCATTTCATCTGTAGGAAGTGTTGCCCAAACAAATTCTCATTCAATCTACTCAGACACAACTAGTGACTCAGAGGAGAAATTACCCATGGCCTTTGAGGACATGCATGGTTCAGTCCCAAGGGAGAGCTTTATGTCCACCATAGAGGGAGAATACCGGACCTCTTTACAGTATTGTCCACCAACCTACAAGGAGTACCTATTTACCTTCATGGCATAAATAGGTCAGTAGGAGGAATGGTAAACTCTACTAATTCAGAAATAGTTTGGAGACCCACCATCAAGTATGAAGGAGGAGTTTATATGGACAAGTTGGGTCAGATCTATGTAGTGACTCAAAACCTAGATCAGATCAATGACACAGGGGAACTAGAAGGGCAATGAGCTTCAGAGAGACCTAATAACGGAGACACTGTGACCACCCCAAGGGGCAAGTCCATAGTGACTCAAGTCTTGAGAGGGGATCTAATACCTCCAGATGATTACTTGGTGGATGTATATTTGATCCATGGATCAGACCTACTTTTACAAACTGACTCACCCAAACAGGGAGGAGTAAACCCAGTAACTATATATGAGCTAAAGGATCCTATGGATGACTCTAGAGTCACATACTTAGACTAAAATCAAAGGAGATATTGGCCAGTAGATGAAGTTGATAGGTCTCAGCCAAAATACGTGGGGGTTCTTGTATTCCCTCCTCGAGAGTAGGCAACTATGTCAAAAAACCCTTTTGGATCCCATCAATGAATGGAGAACACCTTTTTTGGTCAAGCAAGTGAACGGAGCATCCCCACCAGAACCCATGTTCAGTTCACCATGCCAGGAATGAATCCCCACAACCAAGCTAACACAAGGATAGGAAATATGAATAGACCACCCATTAGGCCAAGACCGCAACCAAGTGTAGGACCAGGGATGCGACCACTAAGACCAGTGGTCCTTGTAGTGATCAAGTTCCCTAGAGCCAGTAAGAAGGTTAAGAACAATCAAGGTGGCTAAATGCATGAGAAATCATTATGATGGCACGGGAGAGCCCTATGACCATATTGACGTGTTCAAGAAAGTGTTGCGAGTGGAACAAGTTGATGAATTTTTTGTGCAATATGAATCCTTTGGGCTAACCCTCATGAGAATAGCCTTAACTTGGTTCCAACCCTTGGATCCAAACCACTTTGGTAATATTGAACAATTATTCCAAGAGTTTATTGGAGACTTCACCAAGCGACGGATTAAGCACAACTCATCATCATTGATTCATAGTTTCAAACAAGCCCCAAATGGAACCATAAAACGTACGACATAGAGATTTAACCAATATGTTGACAGATGTCCAGTAATGGAGAGACCCTCACAGAAAAAGATGATATCCCTATTTCTAAATGGATTTACTAATGGGACATTGAGAACCTTAGTCTATGTGAAATGATTGCAGACATTGAGCAAGTGTCTCCAAGAATGCACAGACTTGGAAGACAACTTAGCAGATGATCTCATAAATACACAAAGTTCCACTAAATCAAAATACACTAGGAGTAGTGTGACTTCTAGTTCAAGCAATGTGAAGGAATTAGCCGAGTTGGTAGCTAAAAAGTTAGGACTGCATGGACAAAGGAACTATCAAAATCCCTTAATGAGAATGACCATGTTGAGAAGATGCACCCTATGTGGCGGAGACCATCACACACATGCACAAGAGGAGTAGGATTACCACAACCCTACTCATACAATAGGTAGCCACGTAGAGAAGTGAAGTGAAAGTTGTGTAAGAAGTGTGCCTTAGGTGTGTGCAGGGGAGTGCTAAGCAAGGCAATCAAAGGACACAAGGTCTCATTGCATGGAAGAAAATATGTTCAACCAATTATTGAAGCATGTGAACCATGGCTTGTAACCATTTGATCATTTATCACTTTTAAAAGGTTAAATCTGTTGCCCCAGGTACCACAGACGCACGAACGCAGAGAGAAAAATACTCAAAGACAGAAAGAGATAAGAGACGACACCAAATTGGGTACAATCTCCCCCCACATGCTCTCATGGACACTCTATGAGAGCATGCGTATTTATAGGTAATTCATATTATGTCCTTGATGGAAGATACATGAGGGCCACACTAAAAATAGTGTGCTTTTGCTTTATTTACAAAAATAGCTAAAAATAGCTAAAAATAACTATCTTCTAAAAATAACTTATTCTCTAAAAATATCTCCAAAAAGAATGTGAATGAATCCTCTTGCATTCACACTTGTTCACACTTGAAGTTGTTCATACCCTCATGGATCTCCACCTGCTAAATCAAAACACAAAACACATTAAAATCCTCAAGGCATTAAACCTTCATTCCAAATATTCCATAAAGTATAACATGCCCCCCAGTTGTCGAGCAACTGACCTCAGTTGATAAGAATAAAATAGACATGGATGGCCAATCACATGTCGCATCACTGAACAATCGTAAGCATGTGCCATGTAAAAAAAAACATGCATGGAACTGGAAAACTGGAATTTAATGTGAATGTGAATGATTAGCAGGGTTTAAGTCAAAATGCAATCCAAAAGTGATGATAAAAAATGAATATATCGATATGATAAAATAATAGTCAATGTATTAATCATGAATTTATACTTGAATGCATGTGCATGTGAATTTTGTAAAAAATTCGGCAGCATAACGGCATGATTTTGAAAACCGGAAAAATTTCCGACAAATAATTTCCATGATATTGATGCCAAGAGGCATAATCTATGCACAGAGAGACCAAAAGGGGATTACACACCCTGACAAATATATATATATATTTTCTCCTTGCTAACCTGCAAGAAGATACTTTCCTGTCCCTGCAAGACGAATACATGCGCCATACAAGAAAAACCATGTCTAAACTATGCATACTCTAGGTACGATGCAAAAGTTGCATGCTCGAAATGTAATTTAATGCAAAAAAGAACACAATGATGCATGTAAATTGACAAGAAACTTATCTCGAGGTTGAAAGAAATAATGTTCCGATGTGTGCAGGTGCTACGGATGGGTTCACCCTTCATAGGAATAACTTTTCAAATTGTTGCCGATAGGTTGTGCTTCAAAACGTTGCTCGAAAGAAGATTATTGATGCCTTTTCAGTTCTCCAACCGAAACTACCTGAGAGCACTGTCTCTGGCGTCCTCCAGAGCGCTGTTTGTCAGCGTTTAAGAACAAAAAAGAAACACATCGACGCTCTTCATCAGCGTTTAATACAAAACGAATGCAAAACAAACAAATAGAAACCAATCCGATCTTATGTCCATGTCACCTGTCGAAAATTTGGGGAGCGACGTCGGATGTATGCCGGAGTCTTGCTATGATGAGAAGGAGGATCGGGGCACTTTCGGGTGGATTGCGTGGGCCGATTCATCCCGATTGCGGGCAGATAACTCCGAAAAGCGGGGTCTTCTCTGTGAAAAACACGCTTCTTCGTTCTCTGCTTCTTCTCTCCTCAGCGGGCGGGCACTGGGCAGCAAACAACGAGTTGGTGCGAATGAGTGAGAGAGCATCTGTGAAGCTCGTTGAGCGCCATGATGTCCTCTGCGCCGACAGATCTGAGGCTGTTGTTGTCTTCAGTGACTACGGAAATTGTTCCCATGGACGATGAGGATCGGAAAATCTGACATCACATGCTTCTGCGGACACCAAGCTCTGATACCACTGTTGACCCAGGTACCACAGATGCACGAACGCAGAGAGAAAAATACTCAAAGACAGAAAGAGATAAGAGACGACACCAAATTGGGTACAATCTCCCCCCACATGCTCTCATGGACACTCTATGAGAGCATGCGTATCTATAGGTAATTCATATTATGTCCTTGATGGAAGATACATGAGGGCCACACTAAAAATAGTGTGCTTTTGCTTTATTTACAAAAATAGCTAAAAATAGCTAAAAATAACTATCTTCTAAAAATAACTTATTCTCTAAAAATATCTCCGAAAAGAATGTGAATGAATCCTCTTGCGTTCACACTTGTTCACACTTGAAGTTGTTCATACCCTCATGGATCTCCACCTGCTAAATCAAAACACAAAACACATTAAAATCCTCAAGACATTAAACCTTCATTCCAAATATTCCATAAAGTATAACATAGAGAGAGAGAGAAAAATACTCAAAGACAGAAAGAGATAAGAGACGACACCAAATTGGGTACAATCTCCCCCCACATGCTCTCATGGACACTCTATGAGAGGATGCGTATTTATAGGTAATTCATATTATGTCCTTGATGGAAGATACATGAGGGCCACACTAAAAATAGTGTGCTTTTGCTTTATTTACAAAAATAGCTAAAAATAGCTAAAAATAACTATCTTCTAAAAATAAATTATTCTCTAAAAATATCTGCAAAAAGAATGTGAATGAATCCTCTTGCGTTCACACTTGTTCACACTTGAAGTTGTTCATACCCTCATGGATCTCCACCTGCTAAATCAAAACAGAAAACACATTAAAATCCTCAAGGCATTAAACCTTCATTCCAAATATTCCATAAAGTATAACAAAATCATTCAGAATCTTTCAAGAGCCTTGTATCTCGTGAAGCTAGGAAGCATATTACCTATGAGCTTCAAATGAGAGAATAACTTCTAATTTAGAGGAGTAATTTTTTAATGGGAGCCAAACTTTAATTCAAATTCAAACTTGAGAAAAAGTTCTCTTATAAAAGAGCTTGTAAAACTCGCGGCCCGTGAGCCTCATTGATAGTATTCTTCATCATCATTTGGAGTAGCTAAGTGTATTACACCATAGCTCACTTAGACTACTATCATTGTGCATCGTTGAAATGCCAATGATCTTGTATAATCATGTGCTATAATACATATATATCATTGATCATCGTTGTCTACTTCTCTGCTATAACAACTCAGAACAGTGAACTTTGTATGGCCATATCTCAGTGATTTCTCAGCCATTTTGCATGATCTATAGTGTTGCAGAGCCAAAGAGCGCACAAAGCAGAGAAAAAGACGGGCCCCAAAATTTTTCCGATTTGGACACACAACTTTTGTATCATAACCACTCTTGTATATATTTTCCGTTATAAATGCACTAGAGGAGTCCTCTAGATGCATCCCCATAGAAGATTAGTGATTTACCCATGTACAATAGTAGGAAATTAGTCTTTTAGTGAATAAAGTGCCGGTCTCTTGTGTGAAAGGACCAAACTTAGGGCACTAGTATATAAGTCAAAAGTGACTCTTTGTAAAGAACTTTTTGCCATTGTGAGAATAGAGAGCACAGAAATTCGAATTTGTGTCTTCTTCCCTTCTTATCTTCTTCTTCGTGAGCTTGTATGCAGGTGTATTGCTTGGAAAGAGTGCTTGTGAGTGTTGTCTATCCATGAAAGTGTTTCTTTGCTGTAGGAAAGGTGTGTGCGAAGTGTAGGAAGTGCTGAAGTGTAGGAAAGTATTCCCGCGACTCAGTATTTCGCTCATAACTTGAAGTAGGAGCGTCGGAATTGAGTGAAACCACTGCCATTGGATGCGACTTCTCGAGAGCTTCGAAACGCATATGCTATTTGCTATATTTGGAGTTCGGAGCTGGGAGAAAAGTCCAAAATACTGACGGCTGCTGCACCAAGTATCGTTTCGCCTTGACCAACAGTTGGAGCTTATTTGGATAAGTCTTTGCCTCATTTACATTCTTTGAGTAGTTCATTTGCATTGATCATTACATGATTGCATGTCCTCATACACTCGGCTAGGTTTGTATACTCTTTGGATTGATAATTAAAAGCGTGTTTCCCCACTATATGCACTTGTGAGGGGATTGAGGTATAGTCTCTTTCTCCGCAAGTCCCTAAGTTGGTGCTTAGGTCAACACACTTTTTGGCACCGTTGCCGGGGAGTGACGAATCAAACCGAGGCGTTCGTGTGATGGTAAGTAGCTTTTTGCATTGAAGTAAGTGGAGGAGTGGAAATCTTCTCTTCTTTGGTAAGTCATTTTCAGCCGCACTTGCTACTTCTCATTCTTGGAGTGTGTGTAGTGAGTTGTTAGTTTAGGGAAGTGAGTAGAAGGAGTAGAGTAGGAATAGTGAGAGAGTAGACCAAGTCATTAGGGAAGAGTTTAGTTTTGTTCAGAAAAGTTTCCTTTTTGTAAGCAAGGAAATCCCAAGTATAAAAGCCAAAAAGAGTCATTTTGAAAATCACTTGTTTTTGAGCAAGTATCGTGAGAGAGACTGTCGAGTATCGCGTGAGCTGTGGCAGAGATCGTGGGCGAGGAACCAAGCAATTTGGGGTTGCACAGAGCAAGGGAAAGTGACAAAGAGATCATAGGTGCCACCAAGGTGAGCTAGCCCACCATTTTAATCAAAATTTCTCAGCAAATCAAGTTAGGAAAGAAAAACGATCTGCGCCAGGTATCGTCTGAGAGCTACAGGGGGTAAAAAGGTGTGTTTTGTTGATACAGAGAGTGAGGAGAGGAGAGAGGAGCTAGGAGATCAAGGGGTTCAAACCAAAACTTAAAAAATCTTTCTTAAAAATTGTCTAGGGGTCAAGTATCGTCTTACTCCCGCGGTCGAGTATCGCGATACTTATCAAGTATCGTTTTGCTCCTGTGGTCGAGTATCGCGATATTTCCCGTCGATCGTGTATCGTTTCATACCGATCGCGATACTTGATCAGAGATCGTTTGCCAGCGATCGTTTATTGAGTATCGTTGATCGTGTATCGTTTCGTGCCGGTCGCTTGAGAAGTATCGTTTGGTCAAAGATCGCGATACCTGACAAGTATCGTGTATCGTTTTGCCAGCGATCAAGTATCGTTGAGCTGAAGTATCGTGTATCGCTTCTCAGAGATCGCGATACTTGCTACCGATCGTGTATCGTTTGTCTGAAGTATCGTTTGGTTCAAATATCGTGTATCGTCTGATCTTCAGAGATCGCGATATTTACCAGATATCGTGTATCGTCGATCGTTTCAGTTCAGAGATCGTGTATCGGGGATATTAAGTATCGTATATCGTTTCCAGCCAAGTATCGTTTGGCCTAGAGATCGCTTAGATCAATGATCGCGATACTTCCTACATATCGAGTATCGTCTATTCCAAGTATCGTGTATCGCCTGTGACCAAATATCGTGTATTGTTTGCCTTCAAGTATCGGTATCGTCTAGCCGGTATCGCGATATTTGTCAGAGATCGTGTATCGTCTGAACACGGATCGTGTATCGTGGATTTTTGGAAACAAGTATCGTGATTGTAGAAAATTCTTCTTCAGTTATTTCTTTCCAACCCAAGTCTTCTAGACATTTTTTGACCTATAGAGAAGAGTGCCAAAGGCCCAAGGGTATCAAAGTCTGATCAGAGCTCTTAAGTGGATGAACCTGAGATCCGGAAGAACCCTAGGAAGCCGAAGAAGTGTAATTTCTTTTGTAGGTAGTGTGGCAGAGCCAAGTAACCGTTCACATTACTCGGAGACCTCCAGTGAGTCAGAAGGAGAAATTCCCATGGCTTCAGAGGATATGCAAAACACAATACCCATGATTGGCATGATGTCAATCATCGAGGGAGAATACAGAACCTCCTTGGAGTATGTGAACACCAACCACTATGAGATCCCCATTTATTTGGATGGCTTAAATAGATCTGTGGCCAGGTTACAGAAAGCATCAGAAGCTTACATAGTGCCTAGACCAGCAGTCAAGTACGTAGGAGGACTGTACATGGACAAACGAGATATCCAATATGTTGTCACAGAACACCCGGAAAACATTAATGAACATGGTGAAGAAAATAATGCTTCAAGCTTAAATGGAGGTGGAAACAAAGAGCAAGTAACTACTCCTAGAGGGAGATCTACGATTACTAAAATTTGGAGAGGAGACCTGATTCCCCAGGATGATACTCTAATAGATGTATATTTGATCAATGGGATGGAGCATCTGCTTAGAGCCCATTCCTCTATATGGGAAGCTGCTCTTAATCCAGTTACCATCTATGAGTTACAAGATCCTGAGTTCCCCACCATCATCACATATTTGGATAAAAATCAGAGAAGATATTGGCCATTAACAGAATTAGAGAGAGCTAAGTTGAAATATCAGAATATCCCAGTGTTTCCCCCTAGGGACCAAGCCACTACTTCACGGAACCCACTTGGAACATCCCAGAATGATTCATATCAACAGTCGGGACAAACACAACAAACCCAGATCCCAGTCAGACCACATGTGCAGTTTGCAATGCCTGCAAATAACCCTAATTACCGGCCTCAACCAGCTATTGACCCAAGACATGGAGTTCATGCTCTAGTCAGACCACCGGTAGTAAGAGGACCAGACATACCAATAGGAAGACCAATTTTCCCAGTGATGCCTAGACAACCTGAAGCAGGAAGACGACTAAGGCCGATCCAAGTTGCCAAGTGCATGAGAAATCACTATGATGGCTCTAGTGAACCTTACAATCATATAGCAGAATTTAAACAAGTAGTTAGAGCCGAGCAGGTAGAAGACTTTTTGATTCAATATGAGTCTTTTGGCCTTACCTTGTCAGACACAGCTTTGGCTTGGTTTCAGCCATTGGACCCTAATACCTTTCAGAACATGGAGCAGGTATATCAAGAAATGATTGAAGAATTTACCAAATCAGAAATTAAAAACAATTCTTCATCATTAATCCACAGCTTCAAGCAAGTCCCTACCGAGTCAGTGAGATTGGCTGCAAGAAGATTCAAGCAGTATGTGGATAGATGCCCTGTAGAGGAGAGGCCTACCCAAAATAAAATGGTATCATTATTCTTGGAAGGATTGTTGAACGGAACTTTGAGGTCATTAGTGTATGTAAAGAGGGTTCAAACTTTGCAAGAGTGTATGAAGGAATGTATAGACCTAGAAGACAACCTTGCAGAAGACTTGAAAATACCTCAAGGTAGTTTGAAAAGCGAAGAGTCAGCCAGTAGCACATCAAACTCTAAAAACAATGTGGAGGAAATAGCAGATTTAGTAGCAAAAAAACTGAACGTTCAAGGACAGAGGAATTATCCCACTAATCCTATGAGACTGCCTATGCTTAGAAGATGTATGCAGTGCGGAGGTGATCATCCTTCTCATTTGTGTACTAGGGGAGTAGTCCCACCACCTGCCTATGCTCATCATAGACCCTCTGTCCCCGGACCTCTACAATATTGCAGTATAGAGCAAAGGTATACAAACCATAGCACGGAGAATTGCCCTTACAATAGGCAAACCAGACCCACCCAGCCATATGTGAGACCGTATGGATATCCCCAAAGAGATCAAGGAGGTGAAGCTTTTAGATATCCCTCTTATCAGCCGCAGGCACCAGTACCACGACCATACGCATATCAAGGACACACACAACCACAGCCAGTACTAGGACAACAACCGCCCCACCCTCAGAACGTTGTCCCAGTCAAGATTGCACAACCAGAAGAAAACCTAGAGAGGGCTATAGTGCCAGCCACACCTTTGACTAGTAGTGAACCATATGACTCATTTTATGACCCTAGTCAAGGAACATACCCTAGTTATGAAAGCTCGATAATGGAATATGGGCAACTGTATGAACCATATGCTTATGGCATGGAAATACCGGATAGTTCATACGGATGCAAACAGGATTATGTATCCTTAATGTACACAGCTCCTAGAGCAACTGTGCCACCTCGACCAATGAATAGATAGCCTGTACCCAGAGGACCATGTTACAGATGTGGAGGTGACCACTATATCAGAGAATGCACATTGCCAAACCCACCACCACCACAACGAGTCTGGGAAGGCTACTGTAATGATTGTGGTAAGGAACATCTTTTCAGGGATTGTCCTAAGAACCCCAACAAAGTCACATCTAACGTGCAGATTAATGTGATAGAAGTGATTGAATCATCAGGGAGCGATAAAGAGTACACAGTACCTTTAAAAGCAATAACGAGAGCTAAAGCCAGAGAGACCCCTGATAAAACAGATGAGAACAATCAAAGTGACAAAGAGAGGGATACACCCATCCCTCAAAGAGTTGAAGACTCCGAAGAACTAGAGAAAAGTATTGCCAGTAAAAGGTCACAAAAATGGAAGCACCGAAGAGAGAGATTAAAAGAAAAGAAACTATTACAGAGGAAGGAAAAAGAGGAAAACGAACAAAAACCAAAAGAAGAACCGAAGAGGGAAGAAGGGAACAAAAATGAAAAGTATCAGAAAGAGGAGGTAGGATCAGTCTTAGCAGATCCTATGCCTGAAGAATTAGCCATGTGGATTCAGGCTTATAAAGCAAGAATAAGAGTAGGACCTACCATAGAACAACACGAGAGAGAATATCCAAGAGGCGATTTAGAAAAAGAAAGACTGGAAATCTGCAAAAAATTGATAGAAATTGCACAACAAACCTTAGAAAAACCTGCATCGCCTTTACCAAATACCCGAATTTCTGAAGGAGAATTCCAAGAGTGTGTGAACTCTCGTGAAAAAACTGAAGTAAATAGACCACAAAATGAAGAACATGGTGTTGAGAGAAAGGAAGGATCCATAATTCCCGAAGTAGAAGGAGAATGGACTAAGGATCTATGGGCACGAGTTCAAGAGGACAAATGGAAGAAGGTAGAAGGAATGGAACCGCCTTTTGAAGAATTAGAAGCAGAAAATGAAATAGAGGGTTCAATACCTGAACTAAATTCAGAAGAAATTTTTCCAATGGATGCAAGTGACAAAGAAGAGGAAGATGTAAAGGAACTACCCAACTACACTGGGGAGTACGAGCACAATTCAGAATTGTATCGCGTTCCATCAATAAGGAGACGGGAAACGAACCCATCAGTCCAAACATCAGAGATCATACAACGCCTTAGAGAGGTAAAAATCCCATGTACCCTAACGTTTGAAGAACTGTTAAAGGTAAAACCACACTTAAAAGAGAAATTGATCAATCAATGGGAAGTCAAGGAGGAAAAGAAAGAGATAGCTGACGAAGTAAAAACAGTGAGAATTCCAGTGGATAAGGTAGGAGACTTTAGTGAAGGAGATGAAGGAAGTACCTGTCTTCCAATCACCTATAGGGGTTACACTACCAAAGCCATATTAGATTCGGGGGCTGGTGTTGGCATTGCTACCAAAGAAATTTGGGAGAAATGGGGACAACCAGCATTAAGACCAACACGCATGAAAATACAAATGGCAGATGGACATACGGAAAGACCCTTAGGATTGTTGGAACGTGTAGTCTTCACTACGTGTGGAGTGGAATTTGAACATACTTTAGCAATATGTCACTTTGAAAGGCCAAGCAATTATGAAATGATCTTGGGAAGGCCTTTCATGAGACAGCTAAAGGTCGTACAAGATTGGGGAAAAGATGCAGTATACCTACAACACGCAGGAACCGCCACTAGGATAAACCTACATACATACACGTATCAAGATGTTCCACCTCTACAATGGAATCAAATCCATAAAGAGGAAGACGATCAATCGGTTCATAGTGCAGGTTCTAGTGATCAATCCTGGATGAACGAGGACACTCATCTGTGGATATGTCAAGCTGCAAAGAAGGAAGAGGAGAGAAGAAAAGGATGGCAGCAGAAACAAGGAATAGTGAGATCTGTACAAGATCCAGCTTATATGCCACAAGTATTTCCGGATGAAGAATTTGAACCTCACGGTTGGATGGAAATCTTAGCTACCCTCGATGTCTGTGTAAACGAAGAAGTAGTGACCATGAACGAATGTATCGATGAGGAGGGTTATGATGTTAGCCTGTATATGGTAGTCCTTCAGGAGGCAGAAGAAGGAGAAGTGATCGAGAAAGACTGGAAGGAGGACTACGAGAGCATTGAAATGGAACCTGAACCCATGGATCTAGGAAATGGTACCACCAACATAAATATCACCGCCAATGAGAAACACCAGGAACTTACACAGAAAGGGGAATTAGAAGTCGAAAGAGAATCAGAAGATGAAGAAAACAAACCCCAAGACCAGTTTGAGGTACCAGCTCATTTTAAAAAATATGAAGTGGAGGAGAGGAAAATTGCTATTCAAATGCCTAAAAGGGAAGCACAGCCTGGAATAGCATATGATAATAAGGAGCAAACCAAAAAGATAGTTGTAACTATGGAAGGAGGAGAGGAACGATGTACCTTCATAGGACAGGATGTCTCATTAGAAGAAGAGCAAGAGTTAATTCGACTCATAAGAGAATACCGGGATGTCTTTGCTTGGACTTATAAGGACTTGAAAGGAGTAGATCCATCTATATGCGCGCATAGAATCCCCATGACATCCGAAGCCAAACCTTCTAAACAAAGACCATACACTTACAATGATGTGTATTCAGCCAAGATAAAAGAGGAGGTAGACAAGTTACTAGATGCTGGATTCATCTATGAAATTGAGCACACGGAATGGGTATCACCCTTGGTGGTTGTACCAAAAAAGAATGGAAAGTTAAGAGTGTGCATCAATTTGAAAAAAGTGAACGCCGCAACCATAAGGGATAGCTATCCCTTACCAATCACTGATCATCTCTTGGAAAGGGTAGCAGGGAAGGAAGTTTATAGTTTTCTGGATGGCTTTTCAGGGTATAATCAGGTGGCCATTGCTCCTGAGGACCAAGATAAGACAGCATTTGCAACTGAATGGGGAGTATACGCCTTTAGAGTCATGCCTTTTGGTTTAACGAATGCCCCAGCTACTTTCCAAAGATTGATGTGTCATGTGTTCAAAGAATTTCTGAGAAAAAGTATGGAGGTATACGTGGATGATCTTTGTACATATTCAGCTATACGATCAGAGCACATCCCTGAACTAGAAAAGATTTTTGCTAAATGTCGACAATATCGAGTATGCCTCAATCCTGAAAAATGTGTCTTCATGGTGCGACAAGGGAAAATCTTAGGACATATTGTCTCTAAGAATGGAATTTCAATAGATGAAGACAAAATTAAAGTAATTTTGGATTTACCAAGACCAAAGACTGCTAAAGAAGTTCAAGCATTTATGGGACATTGTGGTTACTATCGAAGATTCATACATATGTACGCCATAATTGCTAGACCTCTTTATGCATTATTGACTCTATTTAATTGGACCGAAGAATGCGAAAAAGCTTTTAATGAGTTAAAGAATCGATTGAGTTCAGCACCCATCCTTCAAGTCCCCAACTGGAATAAACCGTTTCACATTCATGTGGATGCTTCCAAGTTTGCCATTGGTTGCATCTTAGCTCAACCAGCTGACACAGGAAAATTAGACCACCCGATAGCCTATGCCAGTAGACAGTTAAATCAAGCGGAACGCAATTATACTACTACGGAGAGAGAAGGCCTAGGGATGGTATACGCAGTCAAGAAATTCAGACATTACTTACTGGCAAACAAATTCAAATTCTTCATCGATCATCAAGCCCTATTGTACTTAGTCAACAAGCCTTGTAATACAGGACGACTAGTACGATGGTTTTTATTGCTAATGGAATTTGATTTTGAGGTAATAGTCAAGAAGGGAAACACCCACATAAGAGCAGACCACTTATCTCGAATGACCCATGGAGAACCACCCATAGGAGTACCTGATGACCTGCCAGACACTTATCTTTTTAACCTGGAAGTATGTCCTCAGTGGGCAGAAAAATTGATCCCTATACTTACACATGGACCTAAAGATGGGATCACACCAAACCAAACGCAAGACCTTTGGAGGACCAAAAACTTTCACATCATTGCGGGAAGTTTGTACCACCAGGATTCAAGCGGATTACTGATGAGATGCGTGGAAGAAGAGGAACAAGAAATGTGGCTTCAGAAAGCACACATAAACCAATGGAACACTCATTTGAATGCAAATGGAACGTGGCAAACATATATTGGCCAACCATGCAAAGAGATGCACATAACTATGTGTCAACCTGTCAAACCTGTCAAGAACAAATCCCAGATGAGAACTCTACCTTATGCTATTCTACGATAGCACCAAGATGGAGCATACCCCTGGTAAAGTTCTTGAAAACTCAAGAATACCCTGACGGAGCTACTTTAGCAAGGAAGCATGCTCTCAAAGAACAGAGTAAAGATTATGCCATCATAGGAAAACAACTCTTTAAACGCGGGAAGGATAACCAATTAAGAATGTGCATTCATGAAAATGAATATCTCTCTGTCTTAGAGATGGCCCATACAGGAGCCGCAGGAGGACACTTCTCTGCAGACAAAACAGCAAAAATGATCCTCTTTGCTGGAATGTGGTGGCCAACTCTACACCAAGATGCCATAACATATGTGCAACGGTGTGATACTTGTCAACGAACGAAATATCCTATTAGAAGAGATGAGATGCCACTTAGACCCATGATGAGTGCTAGAGCTTTCACGAAGTGGGGAATAGACTTTATAGGACCTATTAGCCCACCAGCAAAAGGGTCACATGCCGAATACATAATTGTAGCCACAGATTACCTGACCAAATGGGTTGAAGCAAAGGCAACAACGAAAAATGACGCAAGAACTACAGCCAAGTTTCTCTTCGAGAACGTCTTCACTAGATTTGGACTACCTATAGAGATTGTGAGTGATAGAGGTACGCACTTTGTTAATGAAGTGATAGAAGCCTTATTGAATGAATTCTTAGTAATTCATAAGAAATCTGCCCCTTATCACCCACAAGCAAATGGACAAGCCGAAAGTTCAAATAAAATCTTGTGTACTGTTCTCACCAAAATCGTTAACAACGGTAGATCAAATTGGGATAAGCAGTTACACCATGCTTTATGGGCATTCCGAGTAGCCTATAAAACTGCAATAGGCACTACTCCTTTTAACTTAGTGTACGGACAAAATGCTATTTTGCCAATTGATTTCTTGATTCCCACTCTTAGAGTAGCAACTACTTATGAGTGGACAGGACATGAATTATCAGCCCAATTGGACCAAATAGAAAAGCTTCATGAAACTAGGTTACAAGCGGTAGCAGGTATTTATGCTGCTAAAAGACGACAAAAAGCCTATTTTGATGCGCATATCAAGGACAAAAAATTGAAGGAAGGAGATTTAGTTTTGGTATACACTTTGAAACAACATGCTAAGAAATTGCAAAAGAGAGGATATGATCCATTAATCATTAATCGTATATCTACAAGTGGAGCCATCAGCTTAGCGACCTTAGATGGAGACGTGTTACCAAACTACATCAGTGGGTGTAGAGTGAAAAAATACCTAGAACCATTAACAGAAGAAACTATGTCTCGATTAATCAAAGGTAAGAATAGACGCTTAGAAGAGGAAAGAATACGAGAAGAAGCGAGACAAGAAGCATTGGAAAGGATAAAGAAACGAAAAGAGTGGATGAGAGAGCGAGATGAAAGATATCGTCAAGGAGAAGAACTCATCCCGATGGCTAATTTTAGAGCCACTCAAAACCTAGGATCGCAAAGAACACAACCATATCTAAATTTGGGAGCCGGAAAAACAGAGTATCACTTGGTAAATGCTCTTATTGACATAGGTGCCGCTGTAAGCTGCATTAAGTTTTCTTTGACCCAAAAACTCAAGGAGACAATACGCCCCTCAATGGCCCAGTTGATAGGAATAGGAGGAACAATTACTCAATGCATAGGTGAGATCACCTTACCGTTGCATCTTGGCAACAACACCATGGAACAAAAGCTGTTAGTGTGTCATGACCAAGATTTACTTGAAGAGGTAGTGTTAGGTCAAGACTGGATTTACGAATACGAGGTGACCATTCAATTGGCGTTGGGATACATCTCAGCCAGGATAGGACATCGTGAAGTATTCAGCCTGCTAGATGAACGACCACTCACATCTGTAAGCATGGAGCAAACAGTGCATTCTAACGAACAAAGTCCCGAATGTATGATTACCAGCACTATAGATACACCATCATCGAGTACTATATGTGCGGACACATTGAATTCTGCTTGCACACCTTGTTCTGATCTAGCAAACCATGAGAGTTTTAATCTATCTAAAACACACCTCACAGAAGCACCATGCATTAGAGAGACTAGTTCTCTGAGTGATTCAAAATCTGTACCCATTAAAATATACCCTATTCCATATTCTAACCAAGTGTGGATAAAGAAAGATCAAGTGGAGGAATATCTTCGACGACAGAAGCACAACCGACATCAGAACAAACGAGCAAAGCAAAAACCAACTCAATCTGAACAGCAAAATCATCGACAAGTTGCTACAATATGGATTCCAAAGGAAGTCATAGCCGCTCAACAGGATCGTTCGCAAATATGGATTCCTAAGTCTTGCTTTCCAAGGAAAACAAACCTGAAGGATGATCCCCAAAACAAGAAGAACCAATGTAACGCACAGGCAAAACAGCCACAAAGAGAGGGCTACTGGAGAAAGAAGGAGTCTGTAATGACAACCGGAGCCATTCCGAGATTTACAAATCAGATGAAGCAGACCCACAACAAGAAGAAAAGAGCCACTTTCAGTGGAAGAGGGCAACATACAACAAGGCCCAGCACAATGAAGCAAATTTGGATACCGAAAGAAAAAATGAACGACATGCATACGCCAACTACTTCCAATTGCACACATATGGAGCCTTCGAGATCCAAAGTATGCATGATAGGGCCACATTACAAGGCCAAGCATTCGGCACATCCTTCTTCTATTTCAAGATAGTCAAGCACATTTTCCTAAGGGAGAAATAGGAGAGCACTTGTATATATACTAAGAAATTACTCCAAAAAACTTTAATAACCGCTTCGGCTATAGACTAACTTTTCTGTTTTTCATTTTCAGATGAAAATATAAAAATACATAAAAATGTGAAAAATCCAGGTATTACCTTTCTCACATACACTGGAAAGGGACGACACCATTCACTCGGAGCAACATCGAACTTATAACCAACATATAGAGGAGGATTTCTGAGAACATATGGATACTAATTCATACTCTATATTGAGTGCAGATGGCATCCACTGATTCTGAATCTACACAGCAAGAAGAGGTGCAACTTCTTCCATTAGAATCAGTAACAAAAGCAAGAGGTCACTGGTTCAGAGATGATCAACCAGTGGCAGAGCTAATCTTCATGGCTACAATCAAAATTATGGACACAGATCATTACTTTCCAATCATGTCTCAGGACTTCAAAACGATCATACAAGGACTACCTCATATTGAGGATGTATGGACACAAGCGGGAATAGAGGCATTTCTTAAACTGCCTATATATGTACCAGACTTTCAGAGGTGTGCACAGGTGATGAATACCATGCAGCCTGCCACAACAAAAATATCAGTTCCAGAAGCCCGAGTATTGGATAAAGTAGGGACATGGAAGACCATCCAATTCACACACGAATTAATTAATAAAGCTTTTGGATGGAATCAAGCAGGCATTACTAGTGTGAAAGAAGAATGCCATGATCCCAAGAAGAGATCATTCTTGGAGATAAATAGAATTGACATAGAAGATGCTGTGCGATTGGTACATCAACATTTTTGCTTTCCCAACATGCACAGGTATACAGCTCCACAGAAGATAGTAGTCCAATTACTATCACATGCCATGAGGCAAATTGGAAACAAAATCAATCTAACAGGGTATGTCCAAGAAAGATTGTTTGAAGCACAAAAGAAGTGGGGGCAAAAGAAGTTTTTGAATGGCAGTTCAGCTCTTACATTACTGATTTATGAAGCTTTAGAAATGAAGAATTGTTTGAGAGAGATGCCAACCTCGGAAGGACTAGCAAGATACGTAAAATCAGCGACGGTCCCTAAGAAGAAGAAAGCAGTAGCTATGGTTGAAGAGGCTGGAACCAGCACACAGAAACCCATGAGGGGTACGAAGCGCCTACGAGAAGAGGAAGCCCAAGCTACACCACAATCAAAGAGAACGCATCTCTTACCGAAGATCACGACGGCCCAAGTGCCTATTACCAAGAGAGATCTGTCCGCTGCTCTCGAGGAAACACATCAGTATATGCAAGGGCAGGTCAGTTTAAACGTTCAAGGACATCATTATAGACAAGCTAGTCAAGAGAAGACATAACGGAATCTAGAGCAAACACCGAAACAAGCTGGAAGATACAAAGAGCTGGGCATTGATGATTCTAGTACCAACACGGAATCCAGCCCTGAAAAAGATACATTAGATACTGATATACGGACAGAAACACACGAAGATGAATGGAGCGAGATTGATCAAGTGGAAGTGACGCCACAAAATCAGGAAGAAAAGGAAAAGAAAGTCGAAGAATCTATGGAACCGGAGCACGTCATTCAATTGAATGACACTACAAAAATAAGCATCAAAGAAGACACAACCCGTGTTGCACATGTAAAACCACCTATTAAAGAGGAAGAACAAACTCCAGTGAGAAAGGAAACGAAGGAGCTCCAAACCCAAGAGCAGACTGTGATCGAGGTGCCTGATGATACACCTCAAGAAGATAAAGCAAACATGGGGGCTGAGCCAAGGATCCAGCTTCAGATTAGGCAGCCCCATGACACTACATTACACATTGCTCAGGGCAAAGACGTCAATACCGGAGAAGAGCCGAGAATACCAAAAACATGGCTTAACGTGGATGTTACTCAGTTGAAACCTGTAGTAAAGCAGATGATTCAAACAGCCATGGACACTCAACAACAAATGATGGATATGGATGCCGACTATGATCAAGCAAGAAGAGAAAAGAATCAGTTTCAACTCATAAGCGAACAGCTATCGGCACAATTGATTGCAACACAAAAAGAATTAGCAAACAAACATACGGAAGTGTTGGCAATCCAGACACAACATGAAGCATCCATCGCTCAAAATCAACAGCTGCATACACAACTAACCGAGTTGCAAAGATTACACGAAGCAAGCGAGGCTGAGAAAGAGAAAAGGAAGATGCGAAGCATGCTATTAGAGCAACAACTCAAGCTATATATGGAAGAGAACGACAGCCTACGCAACAGAAATAAAGAATTAATGAAGTCTTTATTATATGATCAACCACTCATACAACAGGAATCCACAAAAACCAAAGATCAAGAATTACGGGATCAGATCTCGAAATATGAAGAGCTGCTAAAGCAAGAACAAGCCCAGATAGAAGAATGGAAGAACATATATGCCAATGAAACCAGTGAACTGAAGCGTCAATTACAAAAGGTGAATGCCAAACTGGTCCAAAGCTACAGTGAAAACATGGATCATGTAGCTGACATAGGTAAAGAACTATTGGCAACTAAAGAAGCACTCGGAGAAGCCATGCAAACAATAAAAGAAAAAGATGAATGCATAGAACAGCTGAAGAATCAGAAGAAAGACAAAGAACCGATCGGGACATCAGTAGTGCCAGAAAAGGAAAATCCTACTGACGAGGTGGAGGTAAGTCCTCTATCTCACCCGATCTATGATTCTCCAATACGTGAGCAGGTGGCGGATATACATGATGACCATCCTATGCCATATACTGCAGAAATAAGTCAGAAGGAACAGGCACTAGTGGTGTCCCGATTAACCGAAAATTTTGAAAATGAAGTGGTCAAAGTCATGAAAGAGGCCAAGATCAAAGGTAAAGACCTGGATAAAATCATGAAGCCCTTCAATATTCCATATGGACTCTTGAAAGAAAAGACCAGACGCTATATAATAAAGATTACAAGGAAGAGTCCAGATGAGCAGCTAAATTTCAAACATGATACATTCGCATACACTCAAGAAGAGTTTGAAGCTGCGCAACCAGTGTGGCGGAGAAAATTTTTGGAGAAACATCCCACACTACGAGTGCATTGGCAAGCAGCGCCATATGCATTCCAGGTAAACCCTTCATTTTGTCCAATACCACGCAGAAGGGATACCAGGGAATTTTTGGATCTACAAAGAAACGGTACTATCAATAAGCAGTGGCTCAATTATCCTCTGCTTCCGAGCCCGCCACATAATTATTTGCCAACGGAAGATTATATGGTCAAAACCATAGAATTTTGGCTACAAAATTACGCGACAGTACCTGATTTAGCTGTAAAAATGACCAACAAAATACTTAGCATGATCCTCACAGTTTTGAAGGTATTCAAGCACGCGGCATACACGTTTTTGAACTTCATAGGCATTAATCAGGGCACGGAGATCCTCATTTTTGACCTGTCAGTTATGCCTAGCCGCCCAACAATAATGGCTTACTATTCTCGAATTATGTTCTTGCGAAGTGTATATATGCAAACCTTCGAAGAAGCTTTCTTTACAGGATTTTTTGAGATAGATTTTGAAATCTTTTTGAAGATGTCATTTAATCTAAATGCCAGATTAGTGGCATATGAGCTTAGCTTCTTCGCAGATCATAGACAGCCACCCAATGACGGTGTGAAGGCAGCACAATGGAAACAACTCATGATACGTGAAGCCAATCAGCTAAATGATAGAGAGCAAAGAGTTTATCAAACATATGCCCGTCGCTTATCAAAGCCTGTCGGGGACGACAGAGTCCAGGAGGGGGGCAGTGTTGAGGGAGAATCGAGTAAGAAGAAGAAAAGAAGAAGACAACGAAACAAGCAGCTTCACTAAAAAGCAAGATCTGAAGATACATCTCTGCAAGAAGCCCCGCAGGGGCGCATTACCCATCTCTGCCACAGAGCCCCGCAGGGGCACGCATCAGGCGAAAAGGCAAAGCATCCAGATCATGCACGGTGGAAAGAAGTAAACAGCCTCAAAGCAATACAACAGGGTCAGATGAGTGCAACCAGGACAAATCAGAGGACCAAAAGTTATAAAGGGGTAGAGGCTGAAAAGTTTAAGAGGGTGACTAAGAACAGCACATTCCTAGTCACTGATGGCGTGCGTGGCAACCCAAGTCAACAGGCAAGACAAGTGCAACAGGCTCTCGAGTAGTAGAGCTTGAATCAAGAAGGCCATCGAATCTGCATGTCTATTTAACTGCAGACAACACTGACCAAGGGGAGCGTGCGGAGAAAAGCAGAGCGCCTCTAAAACGTAATGCAAGATCAAGAATCAGGCAACACGGACCACTGGATGCGTGCGGGAAGCAAAGTCTGTCAAGGGACGACAGAGACGAAGAGGGGGAGAGTGTTGCAGAGCCAAAGAGCGCACAAAGCAGAGAAAAAGACGGGCCCCAAAATTTTTCCGATTTGGACACATAACTTTTGTATCATAACCACTCTTGTATATATTTTCCGTTGTAAATGCACTAGAGGAGTCCTCTAGATGCATCCCCACAGAAGATTAGTGATTTACCCATGTACAATAGTAGGAAATTAGTCTTTTAGTGAATAAAGTGCCGGTCTCTTGTGTGAAAGGACCAAACTTAGGGCACTAGTATATAAGTCAAAAGTGACTCTTTGTAAAGAACTTTTTGCCATTGTGAGAATAGAGAGCACAGAAATTCGAATTTGTGTCTTCTTCCCTACTTATCTTCTTCTTCGTGAGCTTGTATGCAGGTGTATTGCTTGGAAAGAGTGCTTGTGAATGTTGTCTATCCATGAAAGTGTTTCTTTGTTGTAGGAAAGGTGTGTGCGAAGTGTAGGAAGTGCTGAAGTGTAGGAAAGTATTCCCGCGACTCAGTATTTCGCTCATAACTTGAAGTAGGAGTGTCAGAATTGAGTGAGACCACTGCCATTGGATGCGTCTTCTCGAGAGCTTCGAAACGCATATGCTATTCGCTATATTTGGAGTTCGGAGCTGGTAGAAAAGTCCAAAATACTGACGGTTGCTGCACCAAGTATCGTTTCGCCTTGACCAACAGTTGGAGCTTGTTTGGATAAGTCTTTGCCTCATTTACATTCTTTGAGTAGTTCATTTGCATTGATCATTACATGATTTCATGTCCTCATACACTCGGCTAGGTTTGTATACTCTTTGGATTGATAATTAAAAGCGTGTTTCCCCACTATATGCACTTGTGAGGGGATTGAGGTATAGTCTCTTTCTCCGCAAGTCCCTAAGTTGGTGCTTAGGTCAACACATATATGTTCTTGGAACCAGCTTTGAAGTCTGTTTTGTGCTATCAAAACTTCAAGGTATTTGCTTTAGCCATTCGGGAGAAATCACCATCAAGCTGCTCACTAGTCATCTATTGTTCAATCCCTAAAATATTGGGGGTAAGCTTTGGATTGCTAAATTGATTTCTCAGAGTATAGTTAATCATTTTAGATTATTCCACTTGTAATCATTAGCTATTTAAGTTAAATAATTTCCCTCAAAAGTAATTTACTCAATTGTTACTATACTGTGAGCACTGAGCAAAAGAACCAGCAGGTGTGTGTACCAAATTAGCAAGTTTTGTGACACTAGCTATTTGTGAAGTAGTCTGTTTTGGTTCAATTGTTTGAGGGATCTACTCCAAAGTACATAGGTACTTTCTTAAAGTCATTTGCAAGCTAAAACAGCCTACTATCAAACTCTGAAGTGATTTAGGATAGGTACAAAGCAGGTTTTAGCAATACCACCAGCAAGTTGATAAAATGGGAGATGGTTTCCCTTCTTTCATTGATAAATTGAACAATGGTTTTAGCGATCCAAAAATGGTATCAGAGCAAGTTGAGGTAAAATGGGAGATGGTTTCCCTTCTTTCATTGATAAATTGGACATGAATAACTATCCAGCATGGTCCTTGAGGATGAAGACCTATCTACAAGGAAGGAGTCTCTATGGATACTGTCACTCTAGCACAATGGCAAGTACCAACATGAGGAGATCCACCTCATAATTGTCAATCCGTGGAGACGTGAGGACTAGTACGAAGACTATGAGCAAGTGATGGCACAAGTGCATGAGTGAGAAGCACACAAACATGCACACACATACACACACGTGCACACAAGGCAAGAACAAAGAGAGGAACAATGGAGTTCTTTGCATTAGTCAAAAAGTCTCTTACACAAGATCAAATCACTAACAATCTCACCCCCAAAAATGAGCTCTCTAGCTCTTTTTATAGTTTTTTTACTAGCTTTGGCCTTGTCAAGACCTAGTGTTTGACCTAGTTAAAAATTAGGTTCTAGAGCTTATTTGAGGGCTCAAACGGAATATAAAAATTACAAAAATTGGTATGTAGCTAATTCTAATACTTCTCAAGCTCAAGGACTCCTCGGCTTGAACAAAATGGAGTCTATTCTACCAAAAATGAAATTGACAATGTTTTTGTAGTGATGAAAATCACTTGAATTGGAAATAGTTCTTGGAAAAAATGATTAAGCCTTGTTACCGGATTGTGCATGACTACTCCTTTGTGCTGGTATGCTCTTCTTATAGCTTGTATGCCAACACTCCCCCTCCCTAGTGTCTGTCGCCCCTGACATACCTCTGTACTATAGGGTGGTCAATATAGTATTGGAGAACGTTGGTGACCAGCTCATGTTCTCCTATCCGTAATCCTCTTGCCAAATTAGCTTGCAATGCATCTCAATTTATTGCACCTAGGATATTGGGTTGCGGTGTTGTGTAGTACTCAGAGTATATGGCTTGTTCGCATGCAAAGAGATGAAGCACGTGTGTGGGATTAGGTGCGAACACCTCCGAGTGATATTCCTAGAAACCTGATCTGAACATGTCTTGGAATGTCTGTTTATAACATGCAGGGAGGTACTTGATGCATGCATGCCAAGCGTAAGCCACACAAATGCTGGGGGTGGTGCTCATGTGTTGGCATACAAGCAAAAAGAAGAGCATACCAGCACAAAGGAGCAGTCATGCACAATCCGGTAACAAGGCCTAATCATTTTTTTTCCATGAACTATTCCAACTCAAATGATTTTCATCACTACGCAAACATTGTAAATCCCGTTTTTTGGTAGAAAAGACTCCATTTTGTTCAAGCCGAGGAGTTGTCAAGCTTGAAGAGTACTAGAATTAGCTACATACCAATTTTCATATTTTTTAGACTCCGTTTGAGCCTTCAAATAGGCTCTAGAACCTAATTTTTAACTAGGCTGGACACTAGGTCTAGACAAGGCCAAAACTAGTCAAAAAACTATAAAAAGAGCTAGAGAGATCATTTTTGGGGTTAGATTGTTAGTGATTTGGGCTTATGTAAGAGACTTTTTGACTAATGCAAAGAACTCCATTGTTCCTCTCTTTGATCTTGCCTTGTGTGCGCGTGTGTGTGTATGTGTGTGCATGTTTGTGTGCTTCTCACTCACACACTTGTGCCTTCACTCGATCATAGTCTTCATACTAGTCCTCATGTCTACACGGATTGACAATTATGAGGTCGATCTCCTTACGTTGGTACTTGCCATTGTGCTAGAGTGACACCAAATTTGGCGCCGTTGTCGGGGAGAGAGCTTCTAGGACGAGCATGTGATGGTAAGACATAGAATTGAGACATTGGAGTCATAGGTAATATCCTTTCTTTTCCAGATTTTTCTTCAATTTTTTCTTGTTTTTGCATCACCATCATCATCCCCACCATCTCCCACCTCCATCTCCATCTTCAAAAAAATTTCAGTTTTTGTTCATATTCCCCTCCCCACCTCATTTCCCTCATTTCACTTGTGAGAGAGAGCTTGCATGCTCTCTGTTTTTGTGTGTTTTTGGAGATTTTGTTGTAGGTTCTAGCTGTACCACCATCTCTAGTAGCTTGCACAGGTACGATAGAACTCTGCACAGGTTCCGGGAGGACGACCTCTCTCTATCGCGACAGACATAAAAACCTAGTATTTTTTGAATGCATGCTTGACACTATAACCTAGACCATTAGAGCACTCCAAATCACTAGAAGTTTCAAAAAAATTTGCATTTTTTCAGTCTATCGCGACAGACACCGTCTATGGCGACAGACAGGGTCTATTGCAATAGACAACACCCCACGATAGAGACCGTCTATCGCGATAGATAGAGCCCCGAGATAAATAGCTTGATCATGAAAGACACCATCTATCGCGACATACCAAAACCACGACAGACAATAAACCTCATCTATTGCGATAGATAGGAACCATGACAGATGACAGACTCAGTCTATTGCGATAGACACCCGTCTATTGCGATAGACAGGACCCCACGATAGACCCATCTATCATGATAAAACCATCTATCAGGACAGACCAAATGACAACGGACGATAGACCCCGTCTATTGTGACAGACAGGCCCACGATAGATGACAGATAGCGTCTATCGCAACAGACACCTGTCTATCATGACAGACAGGACCCCACGATAGAGATCATCTATCGTGACAGACACCTGTCTATCGCGACAGATAGCCCCACGCGACAGCCAGTGTCTATCGTGACAGACACCGTCTATCACGATAGACAGGCATTTTCGGCAAAAAATAAAAAGGGGTAATTTTTTGAAAATTTAGCCTAAATTTTAGGCATATTTGCATATTCTATTAAACAAACGCTTACAAAGGCCTTAGAAAAATGCACCAAACTCCTGAAAGGTCCTGATTATCTGTTTTAACCCCCTGAACCTTGAATTGTCATAAATTTTTCATATGAAATCCATTTTTCTAGCTCTAGGGCTTGTTGATTTTCAGATAGGATATTTTAAATTTGACCCTCTGAGGGGTAGGCACTCCAAGGGAGCTCTAGAGAGTATTTTTTGGCAATAAAAAAGGGGGAACAAGGGTCATTAAAAGTGTCTGAAATAAATTCTCTATCAATTGAAGGTAAAAGCCTGAGCTAAACTTGGGTTTTTTACACAATCATAGAGATCTTTTGGAGAAATCAAAGCAAGTGCCATTGTGTGCAGGCTTGGGAACGCGCTTCCTGGGTAGACAAGCATAGCAAGGAGAAGTGACTTGAGGTTGGAACATCTCTCAACCCCCTCAGTCCATTCTTAGCTTAGGCTAAGTGCGAGTAGTTGACCTGATTGACTAGGGGTACGATAGGAATACTCAAGTTCTAAGAGCCTCTAATTTTTCAAGTCTAAGAATAGGTTAAATTGCAGTCAAGGGACAACCTAAGGGAAAAGAACTTAAACTAAGTGGATGAAGAACATCAAGGACACATTCAAGTACTCCTGAAGAGGCTAAATTAAAGACAAGAAGACACATACAAAGGAACTCAAAAGGAACAAGTGATTGGTATCAAAGAATCAGCAACGTGGTTGTACAAGGATCATTGGATTAATTGGATGGGCATATGAACCTTAGATTAGGAAGACACCTAGGGAGAGACCGTCAAAGTATTAGATCATCCAAGGCTAGTGTCAACCATACCGCCAGATCTTGGGCCCAGTAGTTGAGTGATTACTGTGGAGATATCAAGCTCAACATGTGGTGATCCAGGATGACA
Source organism: Ceratopteris richardii (assembly GCA_020310875.1). Classification (NCBI taxonomy): domain Eukaryota; kingdom Viridiplantae; phylum Streptophyta; class Polypodiopsida; order Polypodiales; family Pteridaceae; genus Ceratopteris; species Ceratopteris richardii. Next base: position 171,140,913 of record CM035413.1, read on the forward strand.
CGTACCAATTTTTTCATTTCTCTCACATGTATAGTGGTCACGCCGGTATATGTCAGGGATACTTCATTGAGCTTTGTTAGGTTTATCTACCGAGAGTGATGGCACATTTGTTTCTTGCTAGCTCACTCATTCGTGGACATTAGGTTTTTCCTTATGTACTGAACTTTATACATTGCACTTGTTGTATTCTTGTTTTCAGGTCATTCTTGTACATTCCTTTTATGTAATAGAAGAAGAAGAAGAAGATCATTCTTCCTTGCCTCAATCTGTGTATGCGCTTCTCCTTGAGAGTCAGAGTGTGTGTGTGAGCTCTCTTCCTTATCTCCTTCCTCGTGACATGGTATCAGAGCCAGCGTGGCTGTAGAGAGCTCGTGGAGAAGATGACGGTGAAGACTACGCAACAAGGCATGGAGAAAATGCGATTTCACAAATGGCTTCTGTTTGCTACAAAAATCCGTGTGAAGGTAGAAGTTTGAGAGCCATCACTAACACGTCATAGTGCGATAGTGTTCAAGGAGAAGTGCTGCTTGTAGTGTGTTGCAGTGTTGAGAATTGTTGCAGAAATGGAAAACGTAGATGGAATGAGTCAGCTTATGAGCGATAAGCTGGACAAGAACAACTTCCATGCTTGGAGATTTAGAATGACAAATTTCTTGATGGGAAAAGGCTACTGGAAGTACATCGAAGGAGAGAATGAAAATGCTCTGTAGTTACCAGAAAGGAATCGGACTACAGACAGTTAAGAGCATATGAGGAATGGAATCCAGGAGCACGAAAGGTAATGTATTGGCTATCTGTTAGCATACAGGATAGCATGATTGGACACATATAGGATGCCAAGACTCCAAAAGAGGCTTGGAACAGTTTGGTCACTTTGTATGAGACTAATACAAAGGCACAGAAATTACAACTCAAGAACGAGCTGCATACATTGGAAAAGAAGAGCATGTCGGTAAGTGACTACACTCTAAAACTCAAAAGCATATGTGAGTCACTTGCATCTATTGGCGTGAATGTAGATGATGATGATAAGGTGGAAGTGTGCCTTCGTGGTTTAGGAGGTGCATATAAGCAGTTTAGAACTTCCATACAGACCAAGGAAAATATTCCGAATTTTGCTGATCTGGTATCTATGCTGATTATTGAAGAAAAGAATCTTGGTGAGTAATCAAACTCCCAAGGAAAGCCCAGTTCTGACCAGGTATTCTACTCTGGCCCATGAAGAGGCAGAGGTAGAGGTTTTGGAAGTGGAAGAGGAAACAGTAACCAAGACCAAGGTCAACAACAGAATCATGTAGGAGGAAGAGGACAATTTTGAGGTAGGGGGAGCCAAAGAGGTCGTAGAAATTTTGAAAGAAATGATTCAAGTAATGATAGTAAAGGATGTTGGAATTGTGGTAAACCTGGACACTTTGAACGTGATTGCAAGTTGATGAATCAAAATAATAGAAGGCAGCAAAACAACTATGCATCCACAAGTGCATATGATTTTGAGAAGGTGTTTATGGTTCAACATCACATGATGAATACAATGTCTGTTGGTGTTTCAAAATCGAATGATAATGTCTGGTATGTTGATTCAGGTGCTTCAAATCACATGAGCAGTCATGCAGAATGGTTTAGTAGTTTGCAGAAAATGCCAGTTCCTGGATATGTTGAAACACGTGATGATACATCACATCCTATTGAGCATACAGGAAACATAGCATTGTCTATGGAGGACGGGAAGGTAAAACATCTTGCTAATGTGTTGCATGTTCCAAATATAACAAAGAATCTCCTTTCTGTTGGACAAATGGTTGACCAAGGATTACAAGTCAGGTTCAATGCTGATGGATTATATGTAGAAGAGTACAAGCAGGATGGACGATTGGTTGCCAAAGGAAACAAAGTGGGTAGGATGTTCACCTTAAATGTGAAGATTCCTGAAATGAATGCAGCCATGTTTGCAAAAGGTGCAAGAGTTATTGCAGATATAGAGATATGGCACAAACGGATTGGACATGCAAACTTGCAAAGGCTGAAACTGATGCAGTCAAAGGAGATTGCCCATGGATTACCAAATTTCAAAGTTGCAGAAATGCAAAAGGTATGTGTAGCATGTCAATTTGGTAAACAATCAAGAGCATCCTTTCCACATGAAAAGCATGTTAGTGAGAATGTACTAGAAGTAGTACATACAGATGTTTGGGGTCCAGCAAAGCCCACATCAATGGGTGGTTGCATGTTTTATGTTCCTTTCATTGATGACCATACACGCAAAGTATGGGTATATTTCATGAAAGAGAAGAGCAAGGTGTTCACTCACTTCCAGAATTTTAAAGTTATGGTGGAAAAGCAGGCAGGGAAGTACATTCAGACATTAAGATTGGATGGAGGAGGTGAATACAATTCAAATGAGTTAAGCAGTTTTCTAAAAAATCATGGAATTCGACATCCGTTTTCATGCACGTACACACCACAATAGAATGGCGTTGCTGAACGCAAAAATAGACATATTGCAGAAATAACAAGAGCCTTAATGGCTGAGAAGAATATGCCTCATTGTTATTGGGCAGAAGCTGTGCATATTGATGTATACATCATGAACAGAACTCCAACTGCTGCTGTACATCAAGTTACACTTAAAGAGAAGTTTACAGGTAAAAAGCCAAACTTATCACATCTGAAAGTTTTTGGCTATATTGCATATGTACATGTCCAAGATGAATTGAGGATGAAGCTTGATCCAAAAGCAGAAAAGTGTGCCTTCATTGGATACTCCCTTGAGCAAAAGGGATATAAATGTTATAACCCATTCACACGACAGGTAAAGGTGAGCAAAGATGTGGTATTTGATGAAATCTCAAGCTTCTTAGATGCCAAAGGACTGAGTCTTGAACCAAATGACAAAAAAAATGCTGAAAAATCAAGTGCAGAATCTCAGGTTTTCAATGGACTGGATGCATCACCAAGCAATAGTTCCAACTCAAATCCATGGAGTGGAAGATTACATGGAAATTTCAGTCTAGCAAATTCATCAAATACATCCAAGAACGGTAAAGAAAAGTTTTCTGCTGGTCATAAAACATGTGCAGGTTTTGAAGATGTTGATGGAAATTCAAGCGGTTCAGAAAAGAGTCTTGATGAGGATCTTGGATTGCCCTCTGTGAAGACTCCAAGAGTAAGAAGGGCACATGCAGATGATACATGGAGAAGTGACCCAAGACCAACAAGATCTGGGAGGATGAGGAACTGAGTGCAATGATTGACATATGATAGTTACATGGCTCGTCATTATGCCTACATGACAAAGGTAATACAAGATGTTGAACCTTCTTGCTTTGAAGATGCAATTGGAATTGCAGATTGGGAAAAAGTTATGGATGAGGATATGGAAATGATGCATGGAAGCTGGTTCCATTGCCACAAGGAAAGAAACCCATAGGTTGTAAATGGGTTTACAAGGTAAAGCATATGCTGATGGTAGCATAAACAGGTATAAAGCACGATTGGTAACTAAAGGATATGCACAGACATATGGCATTGATTATGAGGAAACATTCAGCCTTATAGCTAAAATGTCTACTGTTAGGACACTTGTTGCATTAGCTACAGCAAAAGGATGGACTTTGCATCAGATGGATGTGAAGAATGCTTTCCTACATGGTGAGTTACACGAAGAAGTATATATGGACCAGCAAGAAGGATATGAAGATTCAAAGCATCCAGAATATGTTTGCAGGTTGCAAAAGGCTTTATATGGGCTGAAGCAGGCTCCGCATGCATGGCATGCAAGGATTGCTGATTACTTAACCAGCATTGGGTTTTCTATGTGTGATGCAGATCACTCACTATATGCAGGAATTTGACATGAAAGATCTTGGTGTGCTACACTATTTCTTGGGCATTGAGTTTATACATACAGAAGTAGGTATATGGATGTCGCAAAGACAATATGCCTTGAATATGCTACAAAAGTATGGTATGGCTGGTTGTAAGCCAATTTCTATGCCATTAGATCAGAATTTGAAGTTGGATACTACATCAGGTGAAGCATTGGAAAATGCTACTATGTACAGGAAAATTGTGGGAAGTCTTAGGCCACATTTGGATGCTCTAAGGCGCACTCTATGTTATGTGAGTGCTACTTTGGATTATGTATTGTTTTATGAAGCTGGTGTAGATTGTAGGTTCATGGATACACTGATGGAGATTGGGCTGGTAGTACTCCAGATAGAAGGTCTACTAGTGGCTTTCTTTTCTCACTTGGAGGTGCAGCTATTACATGGAGTAGTAAGAAGCAACCCACTGTTGCTTTGTCGAGTATAGAGGTTGAGTATAGAGGTGCTGCAATGGCAGCATGTGAGGCATCATGGTTGGAGATGTTAGTTGCAGATTTAAGTGTGGAAGTGCAAAAGCCTATCACTATCTATTTTGATAATCTTAGCAGCATACGGTTAGCACGGAACCTTGTTTTCCATGCTAGAACAAAGCATATCGAGGTACATTATCACTTCATCAGAGAAAAGGTATTAGCAGGTGATATTGATCTTGTTTATGTGAGAACAGATGAGCAGGTTGCGGATATTTTCACCAAAGCACTTGGAGCTGAGAAGTTGAAGAAGTTTCGGGAGATGCTTGGATTACAGGATATGGCATTGAGCTTGAGGGGGAGTGTTGAGATATCAAGCTCAACATGTGATGATCCAAGATGACACGTACCCATTTTTTCGTTTCTCTGACATGTACAGTGATCACGCCGGTATATGTCAGGGATACTTCATTGAGCTTTGTTAGATTTATCTACCAAGAGTGATGGCACATTTGTTTCTTGCCAGCTCACTCATTCACGGACATTAGGTTTTTCCTTATGTACTGATCTTTATATGTTGCACTTGTATTCTTGTTTTCAGGTCATTCTTGTACATTCCTTTTATGTAATCGAAGAAGAAGAAGAAGATCATTCTTCTTTGCCTCAATCTCTGTGTGCACTTCTCCTTGAGAGTGAGAGTGTGTGTGTGAGCTCTCTTCCTTATCTCCTTCCTCGTGAAAATTACCCCCACGCTTTGGACTGAGAAACTAGTGACTCTGAGATTTCTTATAACTTGGAAAGACCTGTAGGTAGCTCAGAGGTGGCATACCTAGAAAAACCCAAGGGTCCCTACAAGACTCAATTGGAATATATCAGGACCAACCGCTTAGGTGCACGCACCTATGAGGATGGTATGACAAGATCTGTTGTCCAAATTAAAAACGAGGATCAGCCCATTGGACTAGACCACCCTGTAGTCAGGTTCAAAAATGGTTCCTACATTGATAAAGAAGGAACAATGTATGTGGTCACTAGCCAACCAGAAAGAACAGATGAATTTGGCAACATAATCTCTGAACATGAAATAGGTGACATAGAGCACGGGAACTTAGGGAAAGAGCCAAAAACCCCTCGAGGCAAGTCAGTTCTAATGAGAATAATCACGCGAGAGTGGGTTCCCCAGGGCAATAGGAGCATAGATTTGCTCGTAAATCGAGAGACGGATGAGGCTTTTTGGAGGTATAAGCCTGAGAAGCCTAGCGAAGTGGGAGCACTTACCATCTATGAATTCAAAGATCCTGACAGTCCAGGCAAAGTGACCTACTTAGATGATGCTTCCGAGAGGATCTTTGTGGTCTCAAAGCATGGAAGACACGCATACACTTTTAAGGGTGAATTTTTTTTTTCCCCAACCTCGATTTACTGTGTCTTATGGTCACCAAGGAGCTGGAACATCTCAAGCTCATGGGACTCAAAGAGAAAGGAGTAGAGATAGACGTGAGATGAGCTTTGCTAACCCAATGGGAAGAGAAAGAACGAGGACAGAGACGGATAGGGAGAGACAGAGGGACCTAAGGAATCTAAGGAATGCAGATGAATTCCCTCTGCCAAGGCCTAGACAACACACTAGAACCTTAAGGCCCACACAATCGGTTAAGTCCATGAAGAGTTGCTTCGATGGCACAGGAGACCCGTACGAACATGTAGCAGAGTTTAGGCAAGTTTTGAGAGCTGAGAAAGTTGAAGACCTATTCACTCAATACAATGCTTTTGGCCTAACTCTCAAAAACACTGCCTTGACTTGGTTTCAACCGCTTCACCAAGGTCAATTCAGAAATATAGATCAACTTCTTGAAGCATTCATCACTGCGTTTTCCAAGAGTGGTATTTGGCATAACACATCCTCCCTAATATACAGTTTCAAGCAAACACCTCAAGAGACAGTGAGACTCACAGGAAGAAGGTTTAGGTAGTACCTAGAGAGATGCCCTATTCCGGAGTTACCCACTCCAACCAAACAAGTGGCCTTATTTCTAGATCGATTGTTAAGTAACCAACTGAGATCATTTGTGTACTTGAAGGACCCTAGATCCATAGAAGAATGTGTACACATGTGCATAGACATTGAGGATAATCTAGGGGAGGAATTAGAGCTCTCAAAGATCTATAAAGATTCAGATAGTTCTACTAGCCTCACTTCCTCACAATCCACATCAATTGAGGATCTAGCAAAAAAGGTAGCTCAAAAATTAGGTGTTTCCAGCAAGCAGATTCCTAGATTTGCCCCAAGGAAATGATGCTACGCCTGTGGAGGAGACCATATGGCTAATGTGTGCCCCATCATGGCTCAACCCCAAGTTAGTCCTAACAGCCAATACTGCACCATAGAAAGGAGATACACCAATCACATTGCACAAGACTGCCCATATAACAAACAAGCTGTTAGACAAAATTATCCTCAGCCATATCCACAGCCAGGAAAATACCAGAGTCAGTACCCGCAACAGTAGTATGGTAGGCCCTAGCAACCCTATCAACCACCCTATCAAGGTCAGCAAAGAGCTCACCCAGTTCTAGCATAGCAACCCCCTCCCCCATCCAATGTGATCCCAGTGAAGTATGCCGCGACAGAAGAAGATTTGAATAGAGCCTTAGTGCCAGTAACACCATTGCTTTCAAAAAGTGACCCAAGTGATCATAGTTTTGAATCCACCCATATTGAGAGCCCACAGGCTTACTACATGCAGTCACTGGAGCATAGTGAGTCATACTATTATGAAGAACCGAGTGAATCTAGTTGGGAGCCAGAATATGCAAATGTCATGTACGCAAACCCCAACTCAAGACCTCAGCCTAGGCAGATAAGACCTCCATTTCCTAGAGGGCCATGCTTTCGATGTTAAGGAGATCACCTCATTCGTGATTGCCCTCTACCACCACTTACACAAACTCCATCTGTGAAAATTCAAGGCTTTTGTCCCGATTGCGGGAGGGAGAACTTGTTACGAGAGTGTCCCAAGAACCCCAACAATATGCCAAAAATTGCCCCTATCAATGTTATTGGGTTAATGGTAGACTCCACGGGAAGTGTGATATCCATGGCCCATGTGCAAGTCATCATGAGAGCTCAAGCAATGAAGCAAAATCAAGATTTAGGCTGGGAAAGAATTCAGAGGTTAGAGAGACCGAGAGTCAGAATAAGAAGAGGACAAGAGCTTGGAGACAAAGTCGTGAACGTATGAAAAGGCAATGGGCAAAGAAGATGAGCAAACTCGAGGAAAGTTTGAGAGAAACAAAAGCCAAGATAATAGAAATCACATCTCAAATGCCCTCTCACACATCACCCCCACTACCATCCCCATCTCCTACCATTCCCCAACCTTCTCATCCACCATACGTAACCCACCCACCACCCAGAGTAGGATTAGTCCTAGCCGATCTTGTTGAAATGAAAAAGGACTACTCCTACTCTACTCACATTCACAAATATAACAAGCTAAGGAGGAAGGAACAAAAGATAACAAAACATGATGAATGAATTAAAATGGAAATGAACTTACAAAGATTGTTCTATGAGCATGGTGACTCCATGAGGAGAGGATGCACACTCTTGGCAATGAGCTAGAGTGGAATGACTTGTGGGGAGTGAAGGAGAGGCCTTACTTATATGGAGTTTGGGAGAATTCCCTTGCATGTGGGATATATGTGCTTGCATGAGAATGAAAGTGGACTTGGACAAAAGGGTGGAGCATGAAACTCTCAACACCCCCCCTCCATGTGATGACCCTTTTGTTTTTAATATGGGGGACTAGTGACATATGGGATCACTTAGTCCATTGATTTTTAGGATCTAAGGACATATGGGATCCTTAGACATAACTTGGACATATGGGATCCAAGTTTGGGACATATAGCATCCCTTGGTTTTTAGCTCCATGGACATATGGGATCCATGGTGTGTGGGGATCTAGGGACATATGGGATCCCTAGACATATACAAGAGTTTACATCATGGGGTAGGTGGTGCTTTTGATCCAATTACATATTCTTCTTGTGGACTCCTTTTGCCTTTTTTATGTTGAATGTTGCTTTGGATCCATTGATGGGATCTTTGGTAGCATCCTGTTGATGAAGCTTTTGAGTTTTGAGCTTTGTAGCCTTTTGATGTGTAGAGCTTGATCCTCTTGCCATATGCTTGGAAAAACTATGTATGTGCAAGCCATAGGGAAGGTCTTACCATTATACTTAAATGGCAGTGTCTACTCCCTTTAGAAGTGGCTATAGATATATATGCACGGAGAAGCTTTTGAAGTTAAGGGCATTGGGAAGGTCCTAGCTTGAGTTCTACGTCTAATCCCTGGACAATAGAACTTTGAAAGCACTTTTATAGCTTATGTGCCTAAAAATACAAAGGGAAGGCATTTTTCATGGTTTCAAAGCCATCTGAGATATAGAATGACTTTAGATTCCTCTCCATTTCTAGTAGATATTTAGTGGCTATTTCTCTGGTACAGGCCATGAGCAGAATAGATACATCATACAATTCATGCTTTTGAAATTAGATAAGTATTTTGAAATCAAGCACATGTTCACTTGAAATTTGAATCGGGCTTTCAACGTTTTGTCCTCCGGAAGGTGCTCAACGGTTAGTCCGAAGACAAAGTATGCAGACTCTTGATGTAGCCTCCAATGAAGAAGTAGGTCTTCCAATGCTCAAAAATGATGTCTCTAAAGAACACACTAATCAAGAACAAAATGCCTACATGCTAGAATATGCTCATATGGATCTCTAAAAAAAACATCAAATGAAAAAGATCATGAATGATTGCAATACATAAAAACATGTAACAATTAGCATGCTTAATGAAGAATAAAAATAGTGCTTATAAGCATTGCAGTTAGGAAAGATATGGAATGGGAGGGAGGGAGGGATTAAGCATACATGCACGCTAATGATGAAGCTAATGAAAGAAAAATACAACAAGAAACACTAGAAAAAAATCTATACTCTGATGCCATGTTGAAATGAAAAAGGACTACTCCTACTCTACCCACATCACAAATATAACAAGCTAAGGAGGAAGGAACAAAAGATAACAAAACATGATGAATGAATTAAAATGGAAATGAACTTACAAAGATTGCTCTATGAGCATGGTGACTCCATGAGGAGAGGATGCACACTCTTGGCAATGAGCTAGAGTGGAATGACTTGTGGGGAGTGAAGGAGAGGCCTTGCTTATATGGAGTTTGGGAGAATCACCTTGCATGTGGGATTAATGTTCTTGCATGAGAATGAAAGTGGACTTGGACAAAAGGGTGGAGCATGGAACTCTCAATAGATCCCTCTCCAGAGGACATAGACATGATGCTTAGAGCATATCAGGTGAGAATCCACAAAGGGCCAAATATAACAGATAATGAAAAGTGTTACCCTAGAGTAGACCTAGAGCTTGAACGAACAAAACTTTGTGCCAAGATCTTGGGATTGGCTCAAACCATGTTTGAAACCAACCGTCTCTTCAATTGCTCTAGCTCCACTAGAACACCAATGCATTTTGATGGTCTCTTAGATAGATTGGAGACAATAATTGCAAAGTCTGGAAAAGGAGCCAACTCCCAGGCTAAGGAGAGGGCAAGTGATAGAATAACCATTCCTCTCCATGAAGTTTATGTGCCTAACTCCACTGAACCAGACACCTCTTCTTCTATGAATCGGTATTCACCAGAATTCCTACGAGAGATTCAAGAAGAGAAATGGGCTAAAGGAAGTGAAGATCCTCCTCCAATTGAACTTGTGGATGACGCGCACGATCAATTCCCACAAGACATTCCTTCCCTTTATGGAGAGCAAGAGAGTGCCCACTCTCATGAGAGATTAGACTTCGAGTCTAATTCTTTACAGGAACTACCGCATTTCACAGGCCCATGGGAAGCTAAGTCTACTTGCATGAAAGCACCCATGGTCATGGTAAGTAACGAAGACTCAGTCATACCTAGGAACACAGAGGTAGTGAAAAACACTAAAGTGCAGTGCAATCTCACCTTGGAAGGGCTACTCAAGGTTAGGCCAGAACGATGGAAACATGTAGCCAATCAAGTGCCAGATGTAGCAAAACCTCGTTCCTAGGTAGGATATCATAGAACAGTGCCATAAATACCCTTGGAGAAGATAGGAGACATGAGCGAAGGAGAAGAAGGAAACACCTATCTTCCCATTACCCATCAAGGATACACAACCAAGGCAATTTTGGATTCGGGTGCAGGAGTTGCAATTGCGACCACTTCCCTATCGAAACGTTGGGGCAAGCCAACACTTAGGCCAACAAGAATGAAGTTGCACATGGCCGATGGATACATTGAGAGACCCTTAGGATTGCTAGAAGGAATAACTCTCACTACATGTGCTGTTGAGTTTCAACATACTTTTGCTATATGTGATTTTAGCAAAAATCAAGCCTACGAGATGATTCTGGGAAGACCATTCTTGAGACAATTGCAAGTAGTACAGGATTGGGGAACAAATTCTTTGTATTTGCAACACTTCGGTGTCACAACCAAAGTGAATCTCAAAGATTTCTCTCATAGAGACATGCCCCCCATTCAATGGAAACCCATCCATAGAGCCATAGATCAGGATCAGGATCCTCATGGATGCATGAAGACACTCACTTATGGATGTGTAAAGTGGCCGAAGAGGAAGAGAAAAGGGAAAAGGCTAGAGAGTTAGTGCTGGTGCATTTTACCCAAGCCTACATGCTTGATATAATTGATATCATCCTCATTTGTAAGTCACATGAGTAGTCATGTGAACACCTCTTGTAAAAGAGTTCTTATTTATCTCTTGTATTTGAAAAAAGAAAAAAGGAAAAGGATGGCTTACCTCATGCATGATGTAAAAGCAAATTTGTGGAGATAACTACCAACTCACGAATTTTTGAGCTGAGGGAATATCTCCTAACTTTGGGGATCACTTTTAGGTGGAGCCATTCGAATTCGAATTCAAAACTCCCTCCAAGAATAGCTATAAAAACAGCAAGAAGGAAGAGGTGATTAGCAAGCCTTGTACGTGACCACTTCATGTCATTTTGTAGAGATTGAAGAGCTTACTCCATAGCTCTATCATTCTACTCCCATTGTGCAAAGATTCATTGCCAATGTGGTTGTAATCATATGTGAATCTATACATTTATCATCATCTACTTCTCTGTTTTGTTCTCTGCTATACTCACTCAGAGCAGTAACTTCAGAAGGTCATATCTCGAGTTCTACAGATCCTTTTTTAGTGATTTAACATGCGTTGGATAGCTCCTACTATCTAATTTTTACCTATAAATTTTCAAGGTCATTGGATTAATAATTTTGAAGATATCTGCATTTTACTACTCACTGGTCTATCTCTGCAGAGCCCTGAGAATGGTGGACATGTTCTAGAAATTGAGGAAACTTGTTCTCAGTGCTCATTCCATCATTTGAATTGTTTTAACTTGGATTGGGAAGCTTGCTAAGTGAATTTGCTATGCCCAAAAGGAATTTTTCTAATTCCTACCAGGTTGAGAGCACTGTTTGTTTTTTCCAGCAGGTGTACCTGTGCTTCTTCTCGAATTCGTTTTTCTTCTTCCTTGTGTTTCTTGGCAGTGTTGAGTCTATTTAGCATCTCTTCAGTCAGGGGTTCTTGATATAACTTGACTCTGCATCCGCTTATGTAGCTAGGGAGAATATCGCCTTCTAAAGTGGCTAGCTGTACTGCTCCACTAGTCGAGATCCTGTTTATGATCATAGGTCCATAGCCTCTCTTCTCTAATTTTCTTGCATGTTGCTTCAAAGTGTAGACTAACACTAGGTCCCCTGCTTTCAAGCCTTTATCCTTCACATGGGCATCAAAATATGCCTTCTGTCTTTTCTTAGCTGCATATATTCCTGCTGCAGCTCTTAGTCTTGTTTCACCTAATTGTTCAAGGTAAAAAATTCTCGAAGAGAGTTCATGACCCGTCCACTCATGCTCCTGTGCTACTCTCAATGTAGGAATCAAGAAGTCCAAAGGTAGCACTGCATTTTGGCCAAATACCATCTGAAAGTGTGTGGCTTGGAGCACCGTTTTATAGGCAACTCGGTATGCCCAAACAACATGGTGTAGCTGTTTGTCCCAATCAGAGCGTTTATTATTCACTAATTTTGTCAATACATTGCATAGAATCTTATTTGTGCTTTCGGCTTGCCCATTAGTTTGTGGATGATAGGGGGAAAACTTCTTGTGTATCACCAAGAACTCTTGTAGGAGGTTTTCAATAACTTCATTCAAGAAATGAGTGCCTCTATCACTAACTAGCTCTATAGGTAGCCCGTATCTAGTGAACACATTCTCAAATAAGAACTTAGCTGTTGTTTGAGCATTGTTCTTCGTGGTGGCTTTTACCTCTACCCACTTGGTTAAATAGTCTATGGCCACAATGATATATTCAGCATGTGAACCCTTAGCTGGGGGATTAATAGGACCTACAAAGTCTATTCCCCACTTAGAGAATGCACGTCCGCCCATCATAGGTTTCAATGACATCTCATCTTTGCGTATTGGATACTGAGTTCGCTGACAAACATCACATCTCTTCACATAGGTATGTGCATCCATGTGAAGGGTAGGCCACCACAAGCCTGCAAATAGGATTGCTTTAATCACACAATCTGGTCCAAAATGTCCTCCTACTACACCTTAGTGAGCAGTTTCCAAGATCTTAAGATACTCGCTCTCATGGACACATAGTCTCAGGTAACCATCTTTACCACGCTTGTATAAATTATCACCAATGAGTGAGTAATCTAGGGCTTCTTGTTCTAGACTTCTTTGTCTCGTCAGGCTCATATCTTGAGGGAATGTTTTCGTCCTCAAGAAGGCTACTAGTGGTTCACTCCAATTTGGCACTAGAGACACTTGATAAAGAGTAGCATGCTCCACAGGTGGTCTAACACTACAGAATGGGCATTACTTACACATCTTATGGACATCTGCTTCCATAGTCGGCCAATGCACTCCGAGTCTCCTTAGTGTCTGTAGGGTTTGTTGCCTTGAGTAATGTTGCTCTAATGCACCTACATGTGCTAATTGCAACCATTTTACGTACTCCTCCTCTTCCACACAACAAGCTAGGATCCCTTGATCTGTATGCTTGTACATACTTCCTGCCATGATTTGGTATTTTTGGGCTTTTACTATCTCTCTATCTTGAGTGTTTATTACTAGATGTTTAGGACCGTATGTCAATACTAGCACTAATGTCTTAGCCCACTGAGGTGCAACTTCCAAATTAAACAAGTAAGCATCAGGAAGGTCATCTGATACTCCTTGTGGTGCTTCTCTAGATGTGAGCCTTGAGAGGTGGTCTGCTCTCAAATGATTCTTCCCTTTCCTCACCACAACCTCAAAGTCATATTCCATCAGTAAGAGGAACCATCTTACTAATCTGCCTGTATTGCATGGCTTCTTTACCAAGTATAACAGTGCTTGATGATCAGTAAAAAATTAAAACTTGTTTGCAAGCAAATAGTGTCTAAACTTTTTAACTGTATATACCATGCCTAATCCTTCTCATTCAGTGGTGGTATAGTTTCGTTCAGCTGCATTCAAATGTCTACTAGCATAGGCAATTGGAAGATCCATATTACCTTCACCAGTAGGTTGTGCGAGTACACATCCAATAGCATAATTGGATGCATCTACATGAACATGAAAGGGCTTATTCCAATCTGGTGTGGTCAAGATTGGTGCAGAACACAATCTTCTTTTGAGCTCGTTGAAAGAGTTTTCACATTCATGCGTCCACTCAAAGCTAGTCAAAAGTCCATACAAAGGTTTGGCAATGATGGCATACATGTGTATAAAGCGTCGATAATAACCACAATGCCCCATGAAAGCTTGTAATTCCTTGACATTCTTTGGCCTAGGTGGCTCTGCGATGGCTCTTACTTTCTCTTCATCAGTGGATATGCCGTTCTTTGACACTATGTGTCCTAGAATCTTGCCTTGCCTGACCATAAAAACACACTTTTTTGGGTTCAGGCAGACTTGATATTCCCTACATTTGTCAAAGATTTGTCTGAGTTCAGGTATATGTGTCTATCTAATGTTGGAGTGGGCACAAAGGTCATCAACGTAGACTTCCAAATTCTTCCTCAAGAACTCTTTAAACACGTGGCACATCAATCTTTGGAAGGTTGCAGGAGCATTGGAAAGCATAATGTTATTACTCGAAAAGAAAATATGCCCCACTATGTGGCAAAAGCCATCTTATGCTCATCTTCTGGGGCAATGGCTACCTGATTGTAGCCAGAAAATCCATCAAGGAAGCTGTATACTTCCTTGCCTGCTACTCTTTCTAATAGATGTTTGGTAATTGGAAGTGGATAGTTATCTCGAATAGTGGCTGCATTAACCTTCTTCAAGTTAAAGCACACACGTAGCTTTCCATTCTTTTTGGGCACCACTACAATGGGGGATACCCACTCAATGTGCTCAATTTCATAAATGAATCCAGCTTCAACCAAGCGATCTATCTCCTCCTTGATCTTAGCAGCATAGTTATCGTTATAAGTGTATGGCTTTTGCTTAGAGGGTTTGGCATCTGAGGTCATGGGGATAGTGTGTGAGCATATGTCAGGGTCTACTCCTTTCAAATCCTTATAGCTCCACGTGAATACATCTCTGTACTCCCTTAACAAGGTTATCAACTCCTCCTCTTCTTCTTCCGTCAGGTCATGTCCTATGTAGGTGCACCTTTCTTCTCCTTCCTCTATGGCTACAACTATCTTCCTGGTGGTTTCTTTGTTATCATAGGCCTCTCCTGCTTGTGCATCGCGTTTAGACATTCTTACCATGACTGTCCTATCGTCTATCTCATACTTTTTGAAATTCTCGGGGACCTCAAACAAGGATTCTTCCTCTTCTCGTGTGACTTCTCTCTTCTTCCTCTTCTTGCCTTCACTCTTGGTAGTCACTTGTGTGGTTAATCTCACATCATTTGTAAGCTCTCCATGTCTCTGAGGATGAGCTTCTACTTCATAGAAGTACTCTTCATTTGATACAAATGGTGGGTCCATAATTATTGACTCTAAATCGGAGTCACTTGCATCCTCAAATGCATCAGCGCTAGGTTCGCATTCTTCTAAAATTGCATCTCCCATGATTGGTTCTATGGAGAAGACTGAAATGTCATAGCCATCCTCATCACAGTGGGGTGTCCATTGTTCCTCATTGATGGCTACATCCATTGTTGCTAAAATTTTTGCCCAGCCATGAGGTTCAAATTCTTCATCGAGAAATACTACAGGTGCATAGGTTGGGTCTTGAATTGATCTATGGGTTTCTTTTGCACCTATCTCTCTGGCCTTTTCTCTCTTCTCTTCTTCTACTCCTACTTTACACATCCATAGGTGTGCGTCTTCATGCATCCATGAGGATCCTGATCCTATGGAATGCACTGACTCGGTATCATCTTTAGCTCTATGGATGGGATTCCATTGGATAGGAGGGACATCTCTATGAGAGTAATCTTTGAGATTCACTTTGGTCGTAACACCTAAGTGTTGCAAATACAAGGAATTGGTTCCCCAATCCTGTACCACTTACAATTGTCGCATAAATGGTCTTCCCAAAATCATCTCATAGGCATGATTTTTGCTAAAGTCACATATAGCAAACATATGCTCGAACTCTACACCACAAGTGGTGAGAGTTATTCCTTCAAGCAGTCTTAAGGGTCTCTCAATGTGACCATCGGCCATCTGCAATTTCATCCTCATGGACTTGAGTGCTGGCTTGCCCCATCGCTTCCATAGGGAAGTGGTAGCAATTGCAACTCCTGCACCTGAGTCCAAAATTGCCTTGGTTGAGTATCCTTGATGGGTGATGGGAAGATAGGTTTTTCCTTCTTCTCCTTCACTCATATCTCCTATCTTGTCTAGAGGAATTTCTGGCACTGATCTATGAGAACCTACTTGGGAACGCGGTTTAGCTACCTATGGCATTTGCTCGGCTACATGTTTACACCGTTCTGGCTTAGCCTAGAGTAGCTCTTCTAAAGTGAGATTGCACTACACTTTAGTATTCTTTACTACCTCCGTATTCCTAGGTATGACCGAGTCTTCGTTTCTTACCATGACAATGGGTGCTCTCATACACGTAGACTTAGCCTCCCATGGGCCTGTGAAATGGGGCAATTCATGTAAAGAGTTAGATTCAAAGTCTAATCTCTCATGAGATTGTGCACTCTCCTGCTCTCCATAAATGGATGGAATATCTTGTGGGAATTGATCATGTGCATCATCCACAAGTTCAAAGGGAGGAGGGACTTCACTCTCTTTTGCCCATTTTTCTTCTTGAATCTCTCGCAAGAATTTTGGTGAATACTTGTTCATAGAAGAAGATGTGTCTGGCTCTGTGGAGTTGGGCACATAAGCTTCCTGGGCGGGAAGGTTTAGCCTTTCACTTGGCTTGTCCTTATTTTGAGAGGCAGGTTCCTTTTCTGATTGTGCAATTAATTCTAGCAGTCCATCAAAGTGCAACTGCGTCTTAGCTGAACTAGAGAAGTTAAAGAGGCGACTGGCTTCAAACATGGTCTGAGCCAATTCCACCATCTTAGCACAAATTTTAGTTCGTTCAAGCTCTAGTTCCGCTCTAGGGTAGCACTTTTCATGATCGGTTACGTTTGGCGCTTCTTGGATTCTGGCCTGATATGCTTTAAGCATCATATTTAGGTCCTAGGGAGTGGGATCTGCTAATACTGATCCTACTCTAGGGGGTGGTGGGGTTGCATGAGGCGGATTGGAAGGTGGTGGGTCGGATGGAGATGGGAATGGTGGTGGTGGAGTAGTGTGAGAGGGAGGTTGAGATGTAAGTTCAATTATCTTGGCTCTCGTTTCTCTTAGGCTTTCCTCGAGTTCACTCATCTTCTTTGCCCATTTCCTTTTCATTCTTTCACGGCTCTCTCTCCACGCTCTTGTCCGTTTCTTGGTTATGCTCTCAGATTCACTAGCTTCAGAACTCTTTTCATGGCCTACGCTTTGGTTTTGTTGTGCAGCTTGAGCTCTAGTGACCACTTGCACTGGTGCAGTGGTAGTCACACTCCCTGTGGAGTCTACAACTAACCCAATAACATTAATAGGAGTGATTTTTGGCATATTATTGGGATTCTTTGGGCAATCTCGTAAGAGATGCTCTTTTCCACAATCCGAACAAAAACCCTGAATGGTCACAGATTGGGGCTGTGAAGGTGCAGGCATTGGGCAATCACGAATGAAGTGATCTCCTTGACATCTATAGCATGGTCCTCTAGGAAATGGGGGTCTAACTTGCCTAGGTTGAGGGCTAGAATTGGGATTTGTGTACATGACATTTTCATACTCTGGGTCCCAACTAGGTTCAATCGGTTCTTCACTATAGTAGGACTCACCATGTTCCGAAGTCTGCATGTAATAAGCCTGGGGGCTATCAATATGTGTACAATCAAAGCTATGATCACTAGGGTCACTTTCTGAAAGCAATGGTGTTACTGGCACTATGGCTCTATTCAAGTTCTCTTCTGCAGCTGCATACTTTACTGGGATCACATTGGCTGGAGCTGGAGGTTGTTGGGCTAGCACTGGTTGAGGTCTCTGCAGGGCCTGATATTGTGGTTGGTAGGTTTGTTGAGGCGTAGCATACTGTTGTGGTGGGTACTAGTTCTGTTATCTGCCCTGTTGTGGATATGGTTGAGGGTAGGTTTGCCTAACCGCTTGTTTATTGTATGGGCAATCTTGTGCTGTGTGATTAGTGTATCTCCGTTCTATGGTGCAGTATTGGCTAATGGGATTCACTTGGGGTTGAGCCATGATGGGACATACGTTCGCCATATGGTCACCTCCACAAGTATAGCACCGTTTAACTGGGGGAAATCTTGGAATTTGTTTGCTAGAGACACCTAGTTTTTGAGCTACTTTCTCAGCGAGTTCCTCAATAGATGTGGATTGCGAAGAAGAGAGGCTAGTAGAACTATGTGAATCTTTGTAGATTTTGGAAAGTTCTAATTCCTCCCCTAGGTTATCCTCGATGTCGATGCACATGTGTACACACTCTTCTATGGTCCTCAGGTCCTTTAAGTACACATATGATCTCAACTTTGTACTTAGCAATCCATCTAGGAATAAAGCTACTTGTTTGGCTGGAGTGGGTAGCTCAGGAATCAAACATCTCTCTAGATATTGCCTAAACCTTCTTCCTACAAGTCTGACCGTCTCTTGAGGGGTTTTCTTGAAGCTATGAATCAGTGAGGAAGTGTTATGCCTTATGCCACTCTTAGAGAATTCAGTAATGAATGCCTCTAGAAGTTGGTCTATGTTCCTAAAGTGTCTCTCATTTAGTGGTTGAAACTGTAAGGGCGGTGTTCCTAAGGGTTAGACCAAAGACATTGTATTGCGTGAATAAGTCCTCGACTTGTTCAGCTCTCAAAACTTGTCTAAACTCGGCCACATGATTGTATGGATCTCCAGTGCCAGTGAAGTAATTCTTCATGGACTTAACCAGCTGTGTAGGTCTCAAGGTTCTAGTGTGTTCCCTCAGCCTTGGCAAAGGAAAATCATCAGAATTTCTTAGGTTCCTTGGGGCTGTAGGTCTCTCTATTTCTTCCTATATGTCTCTCCTCGTGTCCGTTCTCTTCCTATTGGGTTGGCAAAGCTTACCTCAGGTTTATCTCTACTTCTGTCCCTTTGAGCTCCATGAGCTTGGGATGTTCCCGCTCCTTGGTGGCCAAAAGAGACATTAGATCTTGGTTGGGGAAAAATAAATTCTCCCTTCCAAGTGTAGGCATGAAGTGTTGTCTAAATAGGTCACTTTGCCTGGGCTATTAGGATCTTTGAATTCGTAGATCGTGATCGTTCCTATCTCATTAAGTTGAACAGGCTTATACCTCCAAAAGGCTTCATCGGTCTCTCGGTTCAAGAGCAGGTCTATGCTCTTGTTGTCCTGGGGGATCTATTCTGGTGTGAGGATTCTAGTGAGAACTGATTTTCCTCGAGGAGTTTTAGGTTCTACACCCATGTTCCCTTGCTCTAGGTCACCTAAATCCGTTTCTGGGATCACATTTCCTAATTCATCTGTCCTGTCCGGGTGACTAGTGACTACATATATGGTTCCTTCTTTGTCCAAGTATGCTCCATTTTCAAATTTGACTATTGGATGTTCGAGTCCAATGGGTTGGTCAGGATTTTTTAATTGGACCACGGACCTTCCTAGGCCGTCCTTATAGATGCTAGCACCTAATTGGTTGGTCCTAAGGTATTCGAGCTGCGTCTTGTAGGGGCCTTCTACCCTATGTTAGTATGGCACACCTGAACTTCCTGTGGGTCTCTCCATACCTTGAGACATCTCTGACTCACTAGTTTCTGAGCTATGGTAGTACGAATGATGGCTCAACTGCTGGGCCCAAGACCTAGCAGTATGATTGACACTAGCCTCTGAAGACCTAAGACTCTGTCTATCTCTCCCTAGGTGTCGTCCTGATCTAAGGTTCATATGCTTAGCTGAGCAATCCCAATTTTTACCCAAGGTACAGCCTCGTTGCCGATCAATTTGTATAAGTCACTTGGTTATTTTTAGTTGATTATCGTGTTTATGATCTTGTCTGATATCACATCGTCAGGAGTACTTAAGTTAATTTCCACTGTTTCAATTGATCGTTCCACGTTAAGTTCCTTTCCTTTAAAGTTATCGATCACACAGAGATTATGTTTTAGCTTGAACTTGAGTATTTAGGTAGTCTTGAACTTCATAGATGCCTATCGTCACCTGACTTACTTCTAGCACTACTCGTACTTAGCCTAAGCTAGGATTGAAAAGTCCGAAAGTGAGCTCAAGACTTAGATTCAAATGACACAAAAAATCACTTTCATTCATGTAATTCACATGTCAATTTGCACCATGTCTCTATAGAAACAATTCTAGAGATCCCTTAGTTGTCTTCCCCCTGGATATGATACACTTAAAAATACTATGTCTAATAATCCTGGTACGAGCTTTCCAACAAAACAAGAATCACAACAAACGGGTTTCGTATGAGAAAGTTATGGCAGTTCAAGGTTTTGGAGTTAAAACAGGGTTCAAACAGGCTAACAGTTCAGAGGATTTCTCTCAAAACACACATGTAGGGACCTCACAAATCACTAATGGCTTGACAAGTATGCCCAAAATTACCCCAAAAACTTGGAATAAAAACCCTAGAAATTTTGGTCAAAAAAGCCTGTCAATCGCGATCGACAGGTCTGTCAATCGCGATTGACAGAGGTGTCCGTCGTGGCTGTTGGTCACGATCGACACGTCAGTCGCGATTAACAGTGTCAATTGCAATCGACAGAGTCGATCGTGAGTCCTGTCAATCGCGATCAATGGTGTCAATCATGATCGACACTTTTTGCAAGAATTCCGGCAAAATTTCAGTCAATCATGGGCCTATCCATTGCGATGGACACGTGTACACTTGAATTCTAGTGTCAATCGTCAAATTTCAGTCGGTCGTGATGGATGGTGTCGATCGCGATTGATTGAATCCTATGTGGTAGTCGGTCAGTCGTGGGGTCTGTCGGTCGCGATTTACAGAGGCTATCGGTCACGATTGACAGAGGCTGTCAGTCGCGATTGACAGGGAAACTCAGAATTTTTTTACTGTGTTTGGTGATTTAGAATGTGCTCATCTTGTGTGTCATTGTGGTGTACTTTGTTTTACCAAATAAGTGATTTTTCTGTCGATCACGATCGACAGGGGTCTGCGACACAGAGACAGGACCGAGCTTTTCTGTACCTGCCCAGCGTGCTGGAGATGATGGGACAGCCAGATCCTGCAAAAAAACTCAAGAAACATGCAAATAGTGCACACAAATTGCTCTCTCTCACGAGTGAAATGAGTGAAATGGAAGGGGAATGGAGATATGATCCAAAAACTGATATTTTTGTGATGATGGGGATGGAGATCGGATATAGTGAGGATGATGATGGTGATGATGATGATATAGTAAGAAAGAGAAAAGTAATGAAAAAGTAAAGAAATTACCTACATAGCCAACATCATAACTCTACGTCTTACCATCACACGCTCGTCCTCAAAGCTCGATCTCCGGCAACAGTGCCAAAATTTGGTGTAGTTCAGTGATGAGTAGCACCTCCTTTAATGTCAATCCGGGAAGACGTGAGGATGGTATGGAGACCTCGAACAAGTGATGGCACAAGTGCGTGAGTGAGAAGCACACTAACATGCACACACATACACACACACGCGCACACACGGCAAGACAAAGAGAAAGACAATGGAGTTCTTTTAAATTACTTCAAAAGTGCTCCTACAAGCTTAAATCTATTACAAGCTAACCTCAAAAATGAGCTCTCTAGCTCTATTTATAGTTTTTTTACTAGCTTTGGCCCTTTCCAGACCTAGTGTCTGGCCTAGTTAAAAATTAGGTTCTAGGGCCTATTTGAGGGCTCAAACGGAGTCTAAAAAATATGAAAATTAATAGGTAGATACTTCTAATGCTCCTCAAGCTCAAGGACTCCTTGGCTTGCACAAAATGGAGCTACAAAAAGGTGAAATGGTATTTACAATGATGTAGAGTGACTAAATTCACTATTTAGGAAGTATTACTTCATGGTAAAATTTGGACGGCCTACTTGCCAGATCTTCGTTGACTACTTTGTCTGCTTGTGCTTTCTTTTCTCTCTGAATCCCTTCTTTGAATTCCTTGTCTTGTGAGTCCTTGGGTACCTTGACTACTGCCAACACCTGTCTGTTCAGAAGCATTTGAACAAATTCATATGAATATTCTTCAACATTTTTGTCTTCTTGATCACTAAAATTTTGAAATATATTATCTTCTCCTCCTTCCTGTTCCTCTGCTTGTGTGGTCACTACTTGCTCTTCAACTTTCCCTTGTTGAAATTCCAAATTTTTCTGTAACTCTTTAACCACCCTCATTAATTCCTGATTTTGAGATACCAGCAATTCTCTCTCTGATCTCCATCCACTCCTTTTTTTTCTATATCCAAATGTAATTTGTTATATCCTCTCATTGCATTAGCAACATGCACATTAGCTTGTTTTTCCAATTCCTTAACTTCTTTTAATTCTTCCTGTAACCCCTGAATTTCCTTATTCAGTTTTTCTCTCTCTTCCTGAGTCATTTGTACAGTCTAACTTTCTTCTTTCATTTGACCTTCCTCCATCAATAGCCTGTTTATGTCCTCATTGGCTTTAACCATTATCTGATATGAGCTTTGGAGTGGTCTACACCTTCCTTCCAATTTCTTCAATTCCATTTCTATCTTATTGCTATGCTCCAATTGTTTAGTACATTTGTTCTCAAGAAATTGGATTTTGTTCTGACTTTGAACTTCCTGTGCTTCCAATGAAAACAATCTTTTGGACAAAATTTCATTCTTTTCCTGGATTACCTTGATTTGATCTTCCAACTGCTCCTTTTCTTTCTTCTGCTCTGTAATAATTCTCCTACCTTTTACAAATTTTGATTCAACAACCATCCCTGATATGATCATACTCCTGCTAGAAGGCCTGAATTGCTCTATGTTGCTCATGATGATTTTACAAGCCGACCTGATGTTCTTAGGTATTCTTTCAAGACCAGTTTCCAATTCTAATTGCTTTACTTATATTGTTTTTTCCTCCTTAAATTCAGTTTTTTCTGCAACCTCTTCCTCATAATCTGTTACCTGATTCTCTTCCTTCTCATTGTCTATTTCTTCTTCCATATTTTTGCCTCCTTTACATCAATTTCCTTTTGTTTCTGTTGAATAACTTGTTATTCCTCTTTCTGTACTTCATTTTCCTGTACCAATATTGATTCACTCTCCACTTGATTCCCTATTTGATCATTCAGTTGCTGCTCTTTTACTTCCATCTTCAGTTCATCTATATCCATAAAATCTGTTTCTACTTCCCTTTCTTGATTACCTGTATGTGTGGGCTCTTCATTATGACCTAGATCAAAGAGTACCTCCTCTGTTCTCTAATTTACTTCTGTTTCTCTATTACCCTCATTGTACTCCTTGAAGTCTGTCTTCTCTAGCACTTCAACCTTTTCTTCAGTTTTGCCTTTATCCCCTTGACCATGCAGCTGGCTATATAATTTTGCGCTTCTTTCCAATTCTTGCTTTTCCTCATATGGTCCACTAGTCCACCACTGAGTTCTTTTCTTGCTTCATCCACTTCTTCCAACATTGCTCCTTTACCTTTCAATCTCCTTTTTTCTTCCCTAGGATTAATTCGTTTTGTTGACTCTTCACAGATTTGTATCCCTTTTGACCTTTGGCTCAATTCTTTGTTAGTATATGATCAATGTCTACCCCTCATGATTGTATGCACATTTTGTAAGGCCCCCGTTATGAGGAGAAGCCAATCGTGCATTACCCAATTGATGGGAATCCCAACTTGCATGTTGGATGAAGGTCATATTGGACCATGTAAGGTATTGTAAGGAAAGGGAGTTACCAGGGTCCCCAATTGGGGGGTCCAGGGCAGTGGGGAGCATCCCCGGCTGGGGGGTCCAAGGGGGCCAGCGGGCCCTCTGGCTGGGGGGTCCCAGGGGGCCAGCGGGCCCCTTGGTGGGGGTCCGGGGGCAGCGCCCCTGACACGACGGTAAAGGGAATGTTCCATAGAATATTCCCTGTCGGAGTCAGAAATCATTTATATTTGTTAGGTCGGTTCAACCGGTCTAAACCGTGTATGACAATTACGCAGGCAGTGCCCGCCCACGCTCTACCGCCCATGTATAGCTGTCCACGGAAGGCCACCCATGATCCTATATATACATGAGTTCTGCACTACCTGAGACATCACGTTGAGCCAACATACCTCTACCTTGTATCTCCCTATCTAGAGTTGTCTAGATCACCATTTAAGCTCTACCTTGAGAGCGCACGGGTGGACAACACCATCATCTTTGTACTTGCTGTTAGTAGAAAATTGTTGAGATTCTCCTAGATCTATTATCTTCTCTGCTACTGCTCCTCTGTTATATTGCGTAACTATTGTCTTACTTGGTATCAGAGCTGTAAGGTTTGAATAGCTTGAGAAGTATCACTATTTTAGCCTACTAGCAGACTAGAATATCAGTAGATTATTCGAGTGATTACATGATGGCTTCATCGTCGAACACTAGTCTTGGTGCTTCAGCTAATGTTAATGTTGCACCTATTCGAATTTGCACCTGCATTCACTCAAGGGAAGCTGGATGGCACCAACTATATACTCTAGAAGTTCAAAATTTCTTCAATTTTGGACTCCTATGAATTACTTGACACTGTCATGGGACCGATGGGATTGGATCCAGAGCCTATACCAGTTGAAGATCCAGCAAATTCAAGATTGATGATTTAGCAAGATCCAGATCTTCTACGAGCTTGGAAGAGGCGGAATGCTGATGCATTATGTGCGATGGTCACTAGTGTAAGTGATTCTGTGCTTACTTTAGTTCAACATAGTACTAAAGCACATGAGGCTTGGGGCATATTGGCTCGATAATATGAGACCAAGAACCACACTAGGATACAAAATTTAGAAAATCAGTTGGCAAATGAAAAGCATTCTGATTCTGAAAAGGCTGAAGATTTTATCAAACGGATAAAGCATCTTCAAGATCAATTGGCTGCAGCTGGTGTTGTTATAACACCAGAAGAGCTGGCTCAAAGATCTGTACGTGTTCTTCTAGCAAAGTATGATGGATTAGTAACAGCCCTTAACACTCAGGTAAGGCCAACTCCTCTTACATTTGAAGAGTTTTGTGCGATGCTTTTAGAAGAAGAGATGCGGCTGAAGAATCGGCAAAGTACAACTGATGCTGCATTCTCAGCAAATGCAAAAGGTAAAGGCTCTTCTGAGGGATCAAAGAAGAAGCCAAAGAAGAAAAAGTTCACAGGAAGTTGCTTCTATTGTGAAAAGAAAGGCCATGCCATCAAGGATTGCAGAAAGAAGCAAGCTGATGAAAGGAATGGGACTGTAAAATCATCATGGAAGAACAAAGAGTTTGCAAACAACACAGAGCTGGAACTTTGGGTAGCTATTGAAGAGGTATGTTCATCTACTCAAGCTCGTGTTGATGAACCATGGATTTTAGATAGTGGAGCTTCTCGCCATATGACTATTAAAAAGGATTGGTATAGTTCCCTAGTGCCTTTGCGGGAATCCATCGTTGTAGTGGTGGGAAATGACTCCAAGTATCTAGCCGAAGGAACTGGAACCATCTCTTTTATCACTTCTCCAGGTGTTGAGAAAAATTTATCCGATGTTCTCTATGTACCTACACTCAAAAGAAATTTGTTGTCAGTTTCTGCAATAACAGATCGTGGACTCGAAGTTCACTTCAATAAGAGTGGTGCGGAAATCATGGATTCATCAAGTAATGTTGTAGGTAAAGGCATACGACGGAATAACTTGTATGAGTTAAGTGTTTTAACTGCTACAAAAGATAAAGATGTAAGCAGGTTATGGCACCAGCGATTTGGGCATCTCGGATTTGCAGTTTTCAAGGAGATGCAAAGAACAGGGATGGTTGCTCATTTGCCTACATTTTCAGAGTTGCAAGAACCTTGTGAAGCTTGTATGATCGGCAAGCAACAACGAAAGGTGTTTCCAAGAGAGACCAAGAATCGATCTCAAGCTCCTCTAAAGTTGGTACATGCTGATCTCTACGGTAAAATATCTACACGTGCTTTAGGAGGATCTTTCTACTTCTTGTTGTTAGTCGACGATTATAGTAGAAAGATGTGGGTTTATTTCATTCGAGAGAAGGGTGATGCTTTTGAAAAATTTAAAGCATGGCATAAGTATGTAGAAAATGAATCAGGAAGGAGACTGAAGAAATTTAGAACAGATAGAGGAGGTGAATTCTTGTCAATAGAGTTCAACAATTACTGTAAGGAGCATGGTGTGAAAAGGCAACTTACCACAGCTCATAGACTTCAACAAAATGGCGTTGTTGAGCGCAGCAACAGGACAGTAGTTGAAATGGCTCGTTGTATGTTAAAGGCTCAAGACATGCCTGATTCATTTTGGGTAGAAGCAGTCAATTCAGCAGTCTACATCCTCAATCGAAGCTACACAAAAGCTCTGAAGGGGATGACTCCTCAAGAAGCATATTCTGGTAAAAAACCTTTAGTTTTGCATTTCAGAATTTTTGGTTGTTTCTGTTATGCACATATTCCTGATTCAACAAGATCAAAGTTGGATTCAAAAAGCAAAAAGTGCGTCTTCCTAGGATATAGTGAAGAGTCTAAAGCATATAGGTTGTGGGATCCTGAGGCAAGGAAGATTTTTGTCAGTCGAGATGTGGTGTTTGACGAACGACCACACTTAGTAGAAGATAAAGGTGAATCTACTATCTCATCAAACGGAGAAATATCTCACCTTGTGCCTATCAAAAGAAAGGTTAAAGTTGAGGAGGAGGAAACATCTGGTGGAGAAATTTCTTCAATAAAAAGCCAACCAGTTGTAGCTGCACAGCGTAAGCCACTACCGAAGTGGGCACAACTTCTCTTTGATGATCACAATCCACATGTAGATGTACCAGAATCATCATCGGATGGATTACGAAGATCAGAGAGAATAGAGGAGCAAAGAAGAGCCTTAGAACACATTATTAACATGGCTCTAATGGCAGATATCATGGGCTCGATAAAGGAACCTACCACCATTGAAGAAGCCCTTGATGATCAAGGTTGGAGAGCGGCAATGCAGTTAGAGTATGATAGTATACTAAAAAATGATACATGGGATCTAGTTGACTTGCCGCCAAAGAAGAAGGTAATAGGTACTAAATGGATTTGGAAAGCTAAGTATAAAGTAGATGGAACATTAGAAAAGTATAAGGCAAGATTAGTTGCACATGGTTTTTCACAGATCAAAGGATTTGATGTTCAAGAAACTTTTGCACCAACAGCACGCATGACAACTATTCGGACGGTACTTGCAGTAGCTGCACAAAATGCCTAGCCTATTTTCCAGATGGATGTCAAATCTGCATTTTTGAATGGTCACCTCAAGGAGAAGGTATATGTATCTCAACCACCAGGTTTTGAGGTGCCCAATTTAGAAAATAAAGTTTGTAGGTTGAAGAAAGCTTTGTATGGACTTAAGCAAGCTCCACGGGCTTGGTACCAACGAATAGATCATTTTTTCAAAAATATGGGTTTTGAAAGAAGTACTTCTGATGCTAACTTGTATGTAATGAAAAGGGATAGCAAGCTAGTTGTTGTCATTGTATATGTAGATGATTTGATCATTACAGTAGATCATCAAGAACTCATCAATCAAACTGGGATCAGCTTGGGAACTGAGTTTGAAATGACAGAGTTAAGTCTACTCCATTTTTGTCTGGGAATTGAACTATGGCAAAGGAAGGATGGCATTTTCATCTCACAACAAAAATATGCCAAAGAGATTCTCAAGGAATTTGGAATGATGGACTGCAAGCCAACTAGCACACCTATGGAGGTAAATCATAAGCTATCTATGGATGATAACATGCCTAATGTAGATGCTAAGAAGTATAGGAAGCTCGTTGGAAATCTTATTTTTCTGTGCAACACTAGACCAAACATTTGCTATGCTGTTGGAGTATTAAGCAGGTTTTCCAACAAACCTAAGGAGAGTCACTGGAATGTTGGAATGCAAATTCTAAGGTACATTGTAGGAACCTTGGATTTCGGTATTTTTTATACCACAGGTGATACACTCCAAGGATATTGTGATTCAGATTGGGCTGGAGATTGTGATTCTAGAAAATCAGTTCTGGATATTGTTTCTCACGTGGTTCTGGAATATTTTCTTGGGTAAGTAGAAAGCAACCAACTCTCGCACTCTCCTCCACTGAAGCAGAGTACAAAGCAGCTTGTTTTGCTTCTTGTGAGGCAGTTTGGTTAAGGAGAATTCTTGCAGATCTAGGCTTTCCATCAAATATGGCGACTGTACTCAAGTGTGATAATCAAAGTTGTGATCTTGGAAACTGCTCACCAAGGTGTAGCAGGAGGACACTTTGGACCAGATAGAGTGATCAAGGCAATACTTTTTGCAGGTCTTTGGTGTCCCACGCTTCACATGGATGCACACACCTATATGAAGAGGTGTGATGTTTTTTAGTGAACTCAGTATCCTATACGTAAAGATGAGATGCCATTGAAACCTATATTCTCTAAGTGGGGAATAGACTTTGCCGATCCTATTAACCCCCCGGCTAAGGGTTCCCATGTTGAATACATTATTGTGGCCACTCATTATCTAACCAAATGGGAGAGATAAAAGCTACGACAAAGAACGATGCTCAGACGGCTGCTAAGTTCTTATTTGAGAATGTGTTCACTAGATTTGGGCTACCAATAGAACTAGTACATGATAGAGGCACGCACATCTTGAATGAATTCATCGGAAGCTTTCTCCAAGAATTCTTGGTGATACATAAGAAGTCTGCCCCTTATCATCCACAAGCTAACGAACAAGCCGAGAGCACCAATAAGATTCTATGCAATGTACTAACAAAATTGGTGAATAATAAATGATCTGATTGGGACAAACAGCTACACCATAATGTTTGGGCATATCTAGTTGCCTATAAAATGGTACTCCAAGCCACACCCTTTCAGATGGTATTTGGCCAAAATGCATTGCTACCATTGGACTTCTCGATACCTACATTGAGAGTGGCACCAGAGCATGATTGGACACGTGATGAGCTCTCCTCTAGAATCTTTGATCTTGAACGATTAGGTGAAACACGATTGAGAGCTACAACAGGAATTTATGCAGCCAAGAAAAGACAAAAGGCATATTTTGATGAACATGTGAAGGATAAGGGCTTGAAAGTAGGAGACGTAGTCTTAGTCTACACTTTGAAGCAACATGCTCGGAAATTAGAGAAGAGAGGCTATGGACCAATGATTATCAATAGGATCTCCACAAGTGGAGCAGTTCAACTAGCCACTCTAGAAGGTGATATTCTACCAAGTTACATAAGTGGATGCAGAGTCAAGTTATATCAAGAACCTCTGACAGAGGAGATGCTAAATCGACTCAACACTGCTAAGAAACACAAGGAAGAAGAAAAACAAATTCGAGAAGAAGCACAGGTAGAAGATTTAGAACGCATACGACAAATGAAATTGTGAAGACAAGGTAGAGATCAACCTATGTCTGACACTCAAGAAGCTCTGATTTATTACATAGCCATGTGCAAAGCATCTGGTGAACATTCCCATATGATAGTTGATCGACGACCCATTGTGACCCTAGAGGTAGGACAAGGAGAGAGTGCAAGGACTGTAAGGGCATTGATTAACTCAAGAGTAGCTACTAGTGCAATCCGACTTTCTTACTAGAATTGGAATTGAAGGTGAATCCTATAGAGGCATATCTCATAGGATTGGGAGGTGTGGAAACCCCTTGCATGGGTGAGGTGGAACTTCCCCTCTACATTCAAGAGGTTCTAATGGCAGTCAAAGTGCTAGTGTGTGAAGACAAGAATCTTACCGGGCCAAGATTGGATCTATGATCACACAGTCAACCTCAACCTAAGAAGTGGACTTCTTCAAGCTTGGGTAGGCCAAAATCGCATCACAATTGAATTAGAGAATCAAGCACTCAGTCCACTAGAAAAGGCATCAAATCCTAGTCCCTCCAGGAACCCACATGAAAATAACGATGCTATTCTTGTCCAAAGTTCTATGCTGCAAAAGATTGCCATTCTTGAAGAGGGTGCAAGAGTCAATGAGGAGCTCCCTTCTTTTCCAAAGAGGACCCTAGGAAGGCAAGCATGACAACACACGACACAGAGGAAGCAGATAATCAGGAAGCATGATCAACGACTGGTGCAAAATAAAGTACCTCAGGGCATGAAGCATATCTGGATATGTAAGGGTGAACAACCATCTTCTCTGGAGATAGGATACCAAAGATGCTCAAAACAAACTATAGAGTTGACGACTACAATAAAGGAGTATCCTAGGCATCAATCTAAATGAAACATTTTTATTTGGGTCCCAAAATAGTCAGTGAAGGCTCACCCACATACTAGAAAAATTTGGGTACCTAAGACTTGCTTACATGCTCAAATACCTTCACATAAGCTCACAGGTTAGAGTCCTCATTCACAACAACTCACATCATACATTTCACGACACACATCTACAATCAACACCTCCACACCTGAAGTCACCCCTAAAACTATCTCGAAATGGGTACCCAAAAAGCCCCAAAGCCAAGATAGCCTAAATCAGAAACCTTTACATGACGTCTCCACCAAAAGCCATAATCCCACAATAAGAGTTTGGAGAATTAAACCTTGTCTCAAACCCCCTAACCCAATTTTGTAAATCAATCTACATCAGGGTAGATACATGTTGAGTGCAGTGCACACCCAAAGTATGCATCCAAAGGAATCACTAACCTACTAACCAACATTCATACACATCACAGACACCTCACCTGCTAACCCCTAACCACCTTGGATATCATGTTGGTATTGTGGAAGGAACACCATAACATCATGTTTCCTATGCAATACTAATATGCCTCTCTTCTTCTAGCAGATAAGCATCAGCATCTACAAGCAGTATCATGGCTGAAATAGCAGGACCAAGCTCACAGGTAGGAGTAAGTACTGTGGGTATTAATGTGGAGAGTCTACCTATTAATGCTCCACCAGCTGAATGACCGGTAGAGCTGCAACATCTCCAACAAATACCCATACCGGACCCTCCCACAGGAATAACCGAGAGAGTCCATGCAAACTCCCATTGGTTCAATGGCATGCTAGGGCCCTTAGGAGAGGCGAAATATATCTAGGAGTCCAAGTGTGAGTATGACAAGTCATAGGTTCGATTTCAATTCTTTTCCAAGGAATTCAAGACTCTCTAGAACACACAAGAACTTCAGAGAATATGGCAATGCACAGGGCTAGCTGAGTACTTTGAGGCACCCTTACCCAAACCAGATCTTCTACGATGTTACTATTTGGTCGCAACATTATAGGCTAATGAGGAAAAGGAAAAACCAAGAACATTCGTTCTCCCTTCTTTATTGGGCAACAATGAGTTGAAAAGGTTCAAAATTACGTTGGAATTGGTGAGCTTGGCCTTGAACATGCACGGCACCCATGTGCCCTCCGAGAAGGATGCAATCATACCCACTAACATGAAGAACCGGAAACTACAGAAGCTGAAAGATATGGTGGCACTCACACCAAATGTGTCCATCCCTCTCCGTATGTGCATGCAACATTTTGCATTTCCTGGTCAAGATCGATTCACTCAACCCCACAAACGAATATGGTTCGATCTTTACTTGGTGAAGATAGGTGCACTACCGATTAAGCTCCCTGTATGGATTCTGGAGCAGCTATATGAAGCAAATAAAAGATCATCTAGGAAGATAATGGTAAATGGTTGTTGTGCAATCACGCGCATCGTCTACAAGTGCTTAGCATACGATGTACCCCTTGAACGCGCTTTAACATGATCATAGTTACAAATGTTTAAAAGATACAAAACTGCCTCACATCAATCCAAGCGCATGTGAGGCTCGATTCCTTGTGTCTAGACACGAAGTTCTGATGAATCTGGAAGTCTCACCACGAGGGGATGCCACTATGTCTCCCTTTACAATTAGAATACCCAGGTCTGGATCTGAAGGCACATCACAAGCTGCCCCATCCACTCCTCCCGTTCCACCTGAATTTGAATTTGCTACCATCAGAAACGTTGAAGGGATGAGCACCTTCGACTTTGAATCATTCTACCAGAATACACAACTCTCTAATGTAGAATTCTTTTCAACCACAGAAGAACAAGGCACCTCTTCCCAAAGACAGAGGAAATCCACTAAAGGATGCCATGTACATTGGGATGATGCTCAACAAAGAAGTGTATCTCAACAACTAGAACACCCAGAGGGAGAAGAAGTGGGCAAAGATGAAGCAGAAGAAGAAGAAACCATAGGAGCCCCAACATATACAACAGTACTCCAGAGGCTATATCAAATCATGGAGCAAGTGCGGGCACAACAATTGCTCAATGAACAAAACAGTAGAATGCTCATGGCTCACCTCTTGGAAGAAGCTGGAGTCGACTCTAAATATAGTGAGGATCTCTTATTGATGGCAAAAACTTATGGTGTAGTGGAAGTAGTTTGATCAGTGATATAGAGACCTCCCGTTCAATATGATCCGTGAAGATTCCAAACACGACCACGGTTCGCTAAAAACATCTAGATTCCCATTACTACTCTGGAAGAACCTATTATTACATCTGAACCAATTGAGACAACCTCCCAAGAAGCAAGAACTCCTGACTGAGAACACACAGTCACCACTAAAGAGTACACCAAGCCACTACCACCAACCCCCCACCATCACCTCCTTGAATAGAAGTTGAAGACACCACCTCCACTACCCAACCCACAGGGCAAACCTTCATCTTCCATACTCCCACCTCCAGTACAACTTTGTTCTCCTCCTTTGACAACCTTGTCTATCAGGCCACCACCATCACAACCGAATCTCTCATGGAGACAGCCATAGGACAACCAGCCTCCACGACCTCGATCATCGGCCATCCTAACACTAGATCCACATTTCTCGGATTCCTTGTCACCCTGCCTCCCTTCACGACCTTTCCACCCCTAGACTTGCATTTCCCACCCCCCATCCCACCTGTCCTTCAACCCGTCCATGATTTCCTTTCTAGAATATTTCAAACCACTGCTCAACCCTTCTCGTCGATTCCATTCCCGACATCCACACCACACCAATTCACCACAATCTCACACACACCACCTCCCATTCCGATATATATGGTAGCCACCACTCTCACATCACCAATTGAGAGCATGGACATTTCACCATTGATGGCACCTCCCCCTCCCCCCACACTTCCACCTTCCCCCATCCCTCCTCCACCAGTTTCACTTGCACATACATCTCCAATAGACACAGCATTCCCTCTTCCCATTTCCCAATCCCCTCCCCTTTCATTTTCCACTGTACAAAATACACCTTCATCTATAGGTAATGCATTTGACACCATGCTCGCATGTGTATCACAATTGAGGACAGAATACAATCAGCTCCAACAACATAACCAACGCTTGCAAGAGCACTCTGAAGTGCTACAACATCATCTTGCTACACTAGAAGAGGAGAATGCCAGCCTCCAAACACAATTTCAGACTTTACAGGAGGCTCATAGCATATTGGAAGTAAAGTTACAGAATGTGGACTAGGAAGTGATACAAGTAGTGGAAGGCCATCTACAAATACAACTGGAACGCAACTCAAAACTTCAGCAAAATATGGCACTTCTTAGACGACACCTTGTAGCGGCTCAAGAGGAAAATCGACATCTACAACTACAAAACCAGGAGAACTTAGAGGCAGCCATCAAAAGCACACCCGAGGCACCGATCAGTCCCTCAAAATTCCAAGCAATGACCCCGGAAAACATAAAGATAATCCTTGAAGACTATGCTACACTACTTGAGGCACATGACCAGTTATCAGAGGAACTGGATCAACTAAAGCAGACACAACAAAAAGCCACAACAATTGCCACCCAAGCCACCTCCTCAATCGCTTCACTTATCACTAACTCAGAGGCCCTCCAAGATCTCCAAAAACAATTCACAGAATTGCAAGCACACCTACTACAATACGAAAGACCACCATCCCCAACCAAGGCTCCCACCGATGAAGAGATAGTCTCCATTCTTGTGGAACAAACATTTGAAGAGGACTATGATCCGCAACCCATCCCAGGGGAATGCCAAACAGAAGAAGGCTAGGATACTTTCCAAGCACCACGACCCCCGTGGCTAAGGAAAGTGGAAGAAATTGGGAGCTCTAATGAAGAGCACATGGTGGTGAAAAATCAAGCCATGAGAGTCATAGAAGTAATAGTATTACACTCAAGTTATTTCAAGAACTTGTCATCCAAACATCTCATCATATCATCAGAACTCCAATACCGGCCTTACTATGTCATTCTGGTTGATTACAATGCGGAAATACAGAGAGTCACAGGAAAGATTCCTTCCTTCGCTACCCAGTTTCAACCCGAAGACCTTCCTTTAGAGGTGTAGAAAGGCAAGATCTATCAACCGACATGGCGGCAAAAACTTCTAGAGACATACCTTGAAATGCTACGCACATGGAACCATGCACCTCTACATCTAATTTACAATCCATGCTACGGTCCAATTCCACGATGCAGATCATGGAAGGCATTCAACATTAAAGTGCAAAACAATGCAGAGTGCAAGGAATGGCTCAACTATCCATGCATAGTGCCACCAAAGGGACCACCATCAGTAGCTTACATGATGGCAAAAAATCGACATTGGATGCCTCGATGAAGCCCATGCCAGATGTTGCGGCCCAAATGATGCTTAAAATTTTGGATATGATGCAAATCGTGCTCAAAACTTTTAGAAACACAGAAGCACCACAGGTATGTCTATCGAGGTTTACCAATGGAAATTATGATTTGGTGTATGACATGAGCACCACCCCTAGCATTCGTGTGGCTTACGCTTGGCATGCACACATCAAATACCTCCCTGCATGTTATAGACAGACATTTGAAGACATGTTCAGATTAGGTTTCTGGGAATATCACTCGGAGGTGTTTGCACCTAAGCCCACACACATGCTTCATCTCTTTGCATGTGCCTACAAGCCATGAAATCCGAGTACTACATGGCACTGCAACTAGATGTCCCAGGTGCAATAAATTGGGATGCATTGTGTTAAAGGTATAATCGTCCTTTACTAACTTAACTGTTAACTGCCTACCGCAGCCGCTAATTGCTAGTTTAAAACAACAATCCTTCAGAGACTTCAGAATCTGGTTCCACACCTGCGTACCAGATATTTCCAAGTCTCTCTTTCTCTGTACTCAATCTTACCGCAAAATAAACTGACTCTACCCATGTGGGTCCTTGGGAGTGGTAGGGGTCTGTTAACAGAGGCCCTGTACTATTTTCCCAACTTCTCACTCAACCGTAGTTATGGTTTTCACGTCTTAGCTCAGTTTTGCTCCTGAACAACTTCACTAGACCAATGTGCTCGACTCAGAGCTCCCAGACTGTTCCTGCCATAGTGGTTGAGCAGTAGGCCGAGATGTCCGTCCAGTACTTTTAGTGACTTAACAGGTCATCACACACAATTCTTCTTGTCATTTCACAGACTTACCGTGTATCTACCTTCAATCCGTAATATCTACTGTCCGCAAGACGTGTCGCAACATTATTACCATTCTACGCGTACTTAGACGTTACCGGCACTACCTTTGAACACAGACTATAATACCGACTCAGTCACTTACAGAGCATCATAGCAACTCATGTCCATTCGTCACTCTTACCTATTTCACCGAAGAAATAGCAAATAGACAACACACTAACACCTTACGCATAATCAAAGACACCTTAACTCGTTACCGAACAGAATCTCACAATCGCAGTACCGACTCGTAACACCACAGTGTATCACGCATACGCAGTCAAATGATTACACAGATAAGGCGCGCAGAACAGAACAGAACCAAGATACTCTACTCGTTTACACACAGTAGGAGAGTTAATCCCAACTCAGGGCTCTCACAATGCACTCGCAGCTTCCCAAAACGGGGACTCCTTCTCTCGTCCCTCTGCTGTTCTTTTCATTGCTTTAAATAGAATTTTGTTACAAGGCTTGCGCGAATCTTTCTTTACCACGTACTTCCAGAAGGGTTCTTTCTACATTAAAAACCTCTGTCTAAGTACAATTGTCCTTATTCGGCGGCCGTCTAACACTGGCACGCACGGTGGACTCGAACCCGCAAGTGCAATACTGTAGGTGATATCCTTTTGCCTGGGGCTATGCATTAGAAAGACTCTGGCTAATCGTTCATAAAGTCCATATCCTGCTGGTGATTCAGCAAATATCTTTCAATCCCGGATGTGTCACTGTACGTGATAGGTCGTCGCTTTCTCCAGAACTTCCTCAAACTCGTATAGCTGATCGAGTTGCCTCTTTATGAAGTCCCGCTTTCTTATATGCTGTTGCCTCAAAAACTCATACTTGACATACTCGTATTCTTCAGCTGCAGCTCTTCCTTTTTTTTTGAGTTAAATAGCTTTTTGAACATCTAAGCCATTCCGAAAAACATGTCTATTTATACATACAATAAGAATCTACTCTTGATTTTGTTGTTACCTGGACCCACCTTCTTTATCATGTGCTTTAAGCGCTTCGTCTATGGAATCAAAGTACCCTCTGTGCTGTTGAATCGTCTTCTTCTTGAAAGTTTGTGCGTGTTTTACCATCATGGATATATTTGTGTCATACTTGTTGAAAATATCCATGTCTTCTGCAGAAGCCATGGAACCATACAGTATCCTATCACCACCTGGCTGAAATATCCTTTTACAGTGTCTGTCGGTCCATGCCAGGATTCAATCTTTTCTGATCGCACTTGTTCTAGTGGCGGAACAAGTCCACTGTTCCCAGGGTAACTTAGCAAACTGTAGGAGTCCGATCCTCTGGTGATGTTGTCGAAGTTCTTGAGTCATCTTCATCATCCGGGTATACGCATTTATAAGTGCTAGACCTTGAGCTGCCATACGCTAGAATGATGATATTTCATTCGGACATGACACTTCATGCTGCTTACCGAGATTCTAGAATCAAAAATCATCATTCTGGAGATCGATGTTGGACTTGGAACGTCTTTTACACGTGCGAAAAGTATATCATGCAAGTACCTATGGTTCGGATACTATGCCTTCTAAGTACATACTTCGGGCGAGCCTAAATGTTCGGGTAATTTTCTTTTTGAGGGTTTCTAACATTTGCACTAAGGTGGTAGGTTCTAATAATTGGGCGTCGGTTCTGACTGCACTGAGGGCTATGGCTTGATTTAACAAAATTTCGGCTTGGGTTTGAAGAAAAGCCTCCTGGAGATAAAAGTTGTTGGCTAATGCCGCATCTCGGGCTGTCGTTATTTCCGTCAGTTTGGTCTGCATTTCTCTGATGCACTCCTTCTGGTTGCGTATTTGGTTGTCGTTGCGTTCAAACTGCTGGGTTTGGAAATCCAGAGTTTTCTTCAGTGAATCTCGTTCTCGGTGCGTCCTGTCAATATCTTTTTGGTATTGGCCTTCCTTTAGTAATTGTTTTCTGAGAATACTGTTGACCGCGTCGGCACATTCTTCGGCTCGCCGTAATTGTTCTTGAACTTGGTCAGCTTCTTTCTGTTGCTCCTGCATCTTCTGGGTGGTTTCTTGTAATTGAAGCTTCGTGTCTGCGATCAATTCTTCGAGAGATACGTTGATATTTTCTTGTTCTTGAAGGGCGGCCTTCAGTGTTCGAATTTCCTCATGTGCGTCGTGTATGAGTTTGTCTTTGGCAGCGAGCTGGTCCAGGGCTGCATCTCGTTGTTGTACTAGTGTCTGCTCTGTCGAAACTCGTGCTTCGAGTTCTGCTAGCTGTGTCCGGAGTTGATGATTCTCGGTCTTTACGGCATCAACTTCTTCCTGGAGGGGGGCGATGTCGGCTTCCAGGGTGTCTACCTTGTGCTGGTATTCGAGTTTCAGTTGGTCCGTGGCTGCCGTAATTTGGGCGAGCAGCTGGTGTGATAACTGGATGAGGAACTGCCCCATGGCGGCAAGTTCCGAGAATGCGTTATGTGGCGGTGGTGGTGGAGGACGACGAGGTTGAGAGGATGTGTCGGTGAGTAGTTGCTGGGAGTTTGGCGGAGAGTAGTTAGGGGAGGAAGAGGAAGATGCTGCGGGTTCATTGGTGGGTGGGAGGGGTGGTTCCGGTGGGGGTAGGGGTTTGGCAGGAGGTGGTGTAGGGAGGACGGTATCTGAGGGGTTTACCTTGGCGAGTGTTTGTTGTATGGTTTCTGTCTGGTTGATGGCGTAGATGAGTTGATCCAGGGCTTTGGTGGCTGATTCCTGTTCATCCTGGTGCTGCTCAGATTCTTTTTCTGTGGATACTATTTCTGTCTCTGCTTGATCCTGCTGGTCTGGTTGCTCCGTCGATGTTTCGATGTGTGTGGCGGTGTCGTGGTATGTTTCCTCTTGGTCGTCTGGCTTGGTCTCCTGATCTTTTCCGGCGGATCCTTGGACTTCACTCTCCGAGGAGCTGATCCGAATTCGCTTGGTACGGAAGAGCTGATTAATTTCTTCGTCTTCTTCTTCACTGTCCTCGATTGGTTGTGCGGATTCTTCGTGTCGAAGTGCGGGGCCAGCGGGTGGGGGTTGTGCGGCGAGGATGGTTGGGAAGAGGAAGGAGATGATGTGGGGAAGGCGAGAGCGGGGGGTAGAACCCTTTTGGAGCTGTTTTACGATAGCTACACATTCTTTATGGATTCTAAGGAAAAAATAGGAGGCAAAATTTACAGGTTCGTGGGCAGCTAGATCTAAGGCGGAGTAGAAGGGGCGAGAGATGCCATATGTTCGTTTTTGCAAGTTAAGGATGGCTACAAGGAACTGGAGGGCGGATCGCTCGGGTTCTGGGCGGCATAGGATGGCGTATTCGTTTGATGAGGAGCGGGGAAAGAGTTCGGACATACGGGCGGAAGGGATGCTAGGACCGGTTTCGCGACCTTGCGGGGGGAGGCGGTAGGCGTCGGCGAAGGCTTGGAAGGTGATGACGGTTCGATTTGGGAGGGAAAGGAAGACCCACTGTCGCTCGGTGGCGGAGCTTTGGGCAATGGCTTGGATGATCTGTGCGGAGAAGGGATGGGCTTCCACTGAGTGCCAAGGCAACTCAGCGAAGTTGGCCAACCCTCTGCATCGCAGGTATTCGCCTACGTCTGTAGGGATACCGTCGCGGAAAGAAACGTAGTTGGCTAGTGCTTCCATGGCGTTCACAGTGCACACTTACAGAAAACACAGAATACACAATCACGAAAACACAATAGCGGTTTTTGGCACAACTCAGGGGTTTAAATATGGAGAACACGGTTTGGAGGTGAGTATCGTTGTGTGGTGCGGGAATGATACGGTTTGCATGCTAGCGTGCGTACTGAGTGACCGGTAGGGAGAGGCGGCTGGTATCATAAAGATTTGTACAAAAGACGGCTAAAAGCAAAAACATAAAAATTTATACAAAACGTGGCTCGTCGCCGAATAATTAAGGCGTACTGGTAGTGGGATAATACGGCCGCAACTTCGATCCATTAATTACTTTTGGAAGTGGAATTTCGGTCAACGTAGTCAACCGAAAAGCTGCCGGACCTACTTGTGCTGAGATCTTGAAAGGGCCGAACCATCGTAGTTTGAATTTTCCTGCTGCTCTGTCCGATTTTGCGTTATAGAAGAGTACAAGCTGTCCTACCGAAAAGATTGGCGTCTTCAAATATCGATCGTGTGTCTTAGCTTGCCTTAGTTGAACTTCGCGCATAGTTAAAAAACTGAGCCATCGGTGCTCATCAAGTTCTCTGAGTGCATCCATTCGTGCTGTCAGTGAAGATTCCGGTAGCATCTTCTGAGTGATTGCTACTCGCAAACTTGGGATGACTACTTCCATGGGAGCGATTGCTTCTAAGCCATAAGCTAACTTGAAAGGTGTCAAGCCTGTTGTTACTTTATATGTAGTTCGGTATGCCCATAATACTGCAGGTAGTAGTTGATCCCATCTTTCCGGTGTTTCCATGATCAATTTCCGGAGGATGTTTAAGAGTGCTTTGTTTGTACTTTCAGCCAATCCATTGGCACGTGGATAATAAGGAGAGCTAAATTTATGTGTGACTTGGAAGGACTGTGTGAGAGCCTTCATTAAATTGTTTACAAAATGAGTGCCTTGATCTGAGACAATTTCCAGTGGTAAACCAAATCGTGGAAAGACATCCGTGAGTAGACATTTTGCTACTGTAACTGCTGTAGCAGACCGCAAAGCCCAAGCTTCTGCCCATCTAGTTGCGTAATCTGTGCAAGTTAGTATGTATCGATTGTTACTGGATACTGCTGGAGGTGTAATTGGCCCGATAAAATCTAAACCCCATTTCTGAAAAGGTTCTAATGGTAAGATGGGTTGCAGGGGAAAAAGATGCCGTTGTAAAGGCTGACCAGCTCTTTGGCAAGCATCGCATTGTTTAACAAACTGTGCGATATCTCTGTACATAGTTGGCCACCAGAGTCCTCCTTGCAAAATTTTGCGGTGAGTTAAGTCTGCTGCAAAATGGCCACCGGAAGGAATTGAGTGAGCCAAAGTAATAACTGAGTTAACTTCATGTGGTGGAATACAGCGAAGTAGGATTCCGGTATGATCTGTATAATACAGTTCTCCAGCAACTAACCGAAATCGGCGGCTAAAAACTGCGATTTTTCTTCGAACCGCCTTGGCAGTCTCAGCTGGAAAGCGTCCTTCGGTGAGAAAAGTTAGAATCTGATCATAATATGTAGGTGGTGTTTGTAAGTTGGGCGTCTCATCAGGTAGTGGTTCAGCATTATAAATCGCAGGAGTCGTGTCATCTATTCCTACCGGAGCTTCACCGGAATCTAGGCGTGATAAGAAATCTGCTAAGGCATGTGCATTTCCGGGTCGGTGAATAACATCATAATCGAATTCTTGTAAAAGTAGCACCCATCGTGCCAATCGTCCTCCTAAGTGCTGCTGTCTTACTAGATAAACAAGGGCAGCATGATCCACATGAAAGGTAAATTTTCGGCCTAGTAGATAATGTCTGAACTTTTTGATTGAGTAGATCAATCCTAGACATTCTCTTTCCGTGGTGGAGTAGTTCTTTTCTGCAGGTGCAAGCCTTCTACTGGCGTAATAAACAGGGCGAAACCACTTATCTGTTTGCTGCATCAGAATACTGCCGATTGCAATATCTGAAGCGTCGACAAAAACATGGAACGGATTGTCCCAGTCCGGTGGTTGTAAAATTGGAGCGTGCGTCAGGAGATACTTGAGTCGATCAAATGTAGTTCGACATTCTTCAGTCCATTCGAACTGTCTGGGAGTTTTTGTGATTAGCTTGTTCAGTGGCACTGCTAGGTGAGCAAGCCACCGTAAGTGTCTGCCATGCCACCGTATTTGTCCCATAAAGCGCATTACTTCTTTCGGAGTCGTGGGTATTGGGGCTTCTAAAATCGCGGAAATCTTATCTGGGTCCACTCGAATACCTTGAGCAGATACAATATGCCCAAGTAGTTTGCCACATGAAACGGCAAACACGGATTTGCTGGGATTAAGGCAGAGTCTATATTCTCTACATTTCTGAAAACAGCATCGTAAGTGAAACAAATGGGCTATCATCTTCCCAAAGATTGAGAAGTCGTCGAGGTAGACTTGCATGAATGAAGTGAGATAAGGAGAAAATATCTCCTGCATACATCTTTGAAATGTGCTTGGTGCATTTCTCAATCCGAACCACATTACTGTGCAGGCAAAAACACCCCAATTGGTAATGAAGGCAGTTTTTGGTATATCCTCTTCAGCCATTCTAACCTGGTTGTACCCGCTGTATCCATCTGAAAATGAATACATTTCATGACCTGCGACTCTATCAAGCATGGTATCCAAAAAGGGGATCGGGAAAGGATCTGGTACTGTTGCTGCATTTAATTTCCGGTAATCCACACTGATTCGTAACTGCTTGTTTTTCTTTGGCACGATCACGATGGGCGAGATCCATTCAGCGTGTTCTACTGGTACAATGAATCCGACTTTTAATAGTCTATCAAGTTCGGCTTTTACCTATGATGCATAATGGGGGTTCATTCTGTAGCTGGGTTGTCTTTTTGGTTTCACTTCCGGTTTCAACATGACCCTGTGTTGATAGATGCGCGGATCTAATCCTTTCATGTCTTTGTAATCCCATGCAAAGACGTCTGCGAATTTGCGAAGAAGTTTAATCAAATCCTCCTTAAATGTTTCTGGTAAGTTCTGCCTCATTTTCACAGGTCGTGGGTGATCTCTATCTCCTAGATTGTACGTGATCAGCTGGTCTTCCGGAACATAAAATTGTTGAGGTTTCTCTGTATCATCTGTTGGCTTGAACAGTGGTTGTAATTCGTCGTCATTGGTTGAGGAAGTATCTTCCTGGACCGAATTTCCGGTGATAGCTATTACTGTACATATTGACGTGTTCCAGTTATCTATGACGGATTGTAGGTCAACAGTTCCTAAAGACATTAAATCGGCATTACTCTTCAGAAATTGCTCTTCTTCATCATCTGACAGTCCATCTAACATATGAACTGGTTCAGCAAAGTACGGTCTGGCGTGAGGTTCGCAAGATTGCATAGCATCTAGTTTCACCACATATTTACGATGGGCATCCTTGAATGTAAGCTCTTGTGCAGACCAGTCCTGTATTACCTTAGCATGCTTCAGCCAAGGTCGGCCGAAAAGAAGATTGTAATCCAAAGTGGATTCGGGTAGATCTAGTATGACAAAAGTCATCTTGAAAGTTGTACCTTGT
Source organism: Ceratopteris richardii (assembly GCA_020310875.1). Lineage (NCBI taxonomy): Eukaryota > Viridiplantae > Streptophyta > Polypodiopsida > Polypodiales > Pteridaceae > Ceratopteris > Ceratopteris richardii. The sequence goes on from CM035413.1 coordinate 171,183,686, forward strand.
AGAGTGATAGGTACATTCCGCACAAGTCCTACAGGGTGGACTCTCGATTGATCCGCCATTCGAACAAAGAATTGCACTGGTTCAATTTCGGTCCAGCCTAGCTTTTTGCATAATGCTGCGGTTGCAATGTTTACGCCTGAGCCTCCATCAATCAATACTTGCGTGATCTTCTGGTTCTTATACCATACTGTGATCAAGGGCACTGCGTGATCAATCGCAGCATCAGGTTCCGGTTGAACTGCGGCTGTCGTAGGAATGCAAGAAGGTACTGGACTGAATTCTTGCTGAAACTGTTGTCGGATCCCGGGCACTAAGGCCAGAAGTTGGCCTAGAGGCAGAGTGATGGATGCCTTGGACAAAATTTCCCAGGCCTGTTGAGCTTGACTGTCTTGTTCTTTTGGACTTGAAGGTTCTACTGATGCAGAAGTGTCTGTTGTTGTCTCTACTGATGATGATGGCCCTACTGATGCATCCTTTTGTGTTGTTTCGTCCTTTGAGGAAGAAGCCTGAGTCACCGGAATAGGTTCTGGGAATACTGGTGGTTTTGTTGTGGTCCAGTGACTAGCTTTGTTATACATCCTTCGTTGTTCTTGTATCCCTGGTTCAAAAATTTCTGCTGCCGACTGAAGTTGTTTACCGGAACGGGTCTGGACTGTAGCAGTCTGTGTCTCGATCGGTGTAATTTTTACCATGTTGGCCATTGGATTCTGGCGTTCCTTCTTTCTTTGATCATACTCCATTGCATCTTTACAAAACCTTCTAATGTGGCCGAATTCGCCACAAAAGTGACATCGTGGAGGTGGTAACTCAGGGTTTTCCGGTGGTGGTCCATTCTGCCATCGGTTGGCATTATAAGTGTTGTTTCTCTGTCCTCGGTAGTTCCGATATCCTTGTTGTTGATTGTTTCTCTGTTGCGGAGGCACATAGTGATTTACTGGTTGGCCATGTTCTTGGATGACTGCATTGACGGTTGCTGTCCCTTGTATTCTAGCGTTGTAGACACAGTTTCCGGTGGTGTGTCCGGTAGCGTTGCAGATAGCGCAAAACACTTGGTTTAGTGCACAGTTGGCACTTGTATGCCCCGAATTTTTGCATGTGGTGCAGTATACTTGCCTGGTGATATCTTCAGCCATATTTTTGTTTGTTTTTAACCATTCCAAGTCTTCTGAAAATCCACCAACCTTTGATTCTAGCTGTAGAGCCATTGCAATGACGGCATCCAAGGTCATAGCTCCGACACATCTTATGATCATGATCTGCTTCAGCTGTGGGGTTAATCCATTGATAAACCATTGAGAGATGACATCATCAGGTAGATTAGCGTGAGCCTGTGGTATCTGCCGTAAATGTGTTCTAAAGAGGGTAGCGTACTCCTGGACGGTCTGATTTACCTTCTGTCTGTTGTTCTGTAGATACTCAAAGATTTCAGCGGGATTCTTCTTTAGTCTGAATCGCTGTAAAAAGGCGTCTCGTACTGCATCGTAAGTACCGAAATGATTGATATCGTATTCCGTGAGCCATCTCGCCGCTTCATTGATCAGTGTAGATTGAAAAACAATGGCTTTATACGCCTGATCTGGTGGATGGTTAAGAACTGCATAACTTATCTCGAAAGTTCGTACGTGGGCGTCTGGGTCGTCTCCTGGGAATCCACCGAATTTCGTGTAGGTTACTCCTGTTGGAGGTGGCCTTGGCGGTCCTAGCTGTTGTTGTTGTTGGTGTTGCCCGCTCATTGTGAAGGGTTCAGGGTTTCCTTCCGTATCTCGGGCTTGATTGGGTGAACTATCGGGACTTGTATCACCGGATGGTGCGTTTTCCGGTGTGCTGTTTCGACTTAGGATACTTCGAATCTCTGTTTCGAACAGCTTTCCTTCCTTCTGGATGTCTAATATTCGAAATCTTTCTTCCAAACACGAAGGTGGAGCTGATGATTCCGCAAAAAAGGCTAAACCTTTGCCAGCGATCGGTGATTCTATCACCGGAATATCACCGGAATGAACCAAAATTGGGCCAGAATGCCCTGTTTTACTACTTTTGCCGAATTTTCCTAACGTATTTCTGACCGTGGATAACTCTAAATCTTTCTCTGATATTGTTAAACTAGGTTCCAACGGTGTTTTGATAGAGTCTGGACTTGCTATATCTTCGATAGGCCGGGTCAAAGTAGCATCCGAATGTATCGAAGGCATTGTCCGTTCTACCGGAATATGACCGGAATCAGTTGTAACGTTTCCACTTTTCTTGACCACTTGGTCAGATCTAGTTATGCCTACTTCTCCCGAGGCTATCTTTTGTGATTTTCGTGCTTCAATCTGACGATTCTTAGGATATGTTTCGCCCGATCGAGTGACCGGCATGTATCATTGCCCAGTGATACTATCTGAGCAGCTCGCAACAATCTAGATCTGTTGCTACTGTCAGTGAAGCAAATGTTGCTGGATGTTTGCTTCTTACAAACCGTTAGCACTCTAATGCTACTGTCTCACAAGTGACTCGTAATCAAATGCTATTTTACCGCAGAGACTGGTAATCAGTTGCCACTTTCCACAAACAACGGGTCAGAGAACTGGCAAACGGATGCCACTTTCCCACAGACGGCGCCAAATGTTAAAGGTATAATCGTCGTTTACTAACTTAACTGTTAACTGCCTACCGCAGCCGCTAATTGCTAGTTTAAAACAACAATCCTTCAGAGACTTCAGAATCTGGTTCCACACCTGCGTACCAGATATTTCCAAGTCTCTCTTTCTCTGTACTCAATCTTACCGCAAAATAAACTGACTCTACCCATGTGGGTCCTTGGGAGTGGTAGGGGTCTGTTAACAGAGGCCCTGTACTATTTTCCCAACTTCTCACTCAACCGTAGTTATGGTTTTCACGTCTTAGCTCAGTTTTGCTCCTGAACAACTTCACTAGACCAATGTGCTGGACTCAGAGCTCCCAGACTGTTCCTGCCATAGTGGTTGAGCAGTAGGCCGAGATGTCCGTCCAGTACTTTTAGTGACTTAACAGGTCATCACACACAATTCTTCTTGTCATTTCACAGACTTACCGTGTATCTACCTTCAATCCGTAATATCTACTGTCCGCAAGACGTGTCGCAACATTATTACCATTCTACGCGTACTTAGACGTTACCGGCACTACCTTTGAACACAGACTATAATACCGACTCAGTCACTTACAGAGCATCATAGCAACTCATGTCCATTCGTCACTCTTACCTATTTCACCGAAGAAATAGCAAATAGACAACACACTAACACCTTACGCATAATCAAAGACACCTTAACTCGTTACCGAACAGAATCTCACAATCGCAGTACCGACTCGTAACACCACAGTGTATCACGCATACGCAGTCAAATGATTACACAGATAAGGCGCGCAGAACAGAACAGAACCAAGATACTCTACTCGTTTACACACAGTAGGAGAGTTAATCCCAACTCAGGGCTCTCACAATGCACTCGCAGCTTCCCAAAACGGGGACTCCTTCTCTCGTCCCTCTGCTGTTCTTTTCATTGCTTTAAATAGAATTTTGTTACAAGGCTTGCGCGAATCTTTCTTTACCGCGTACTTCCAGAAGGGTTCTTTCTACATTAAAAACCTCTGTCTAAGTACAATTGTCCTTATTCGGCGGCCGTCTAACAATTGCAAGCTGATCTAGCAAGAGGATTATGGATAGGAGAACACGAGCTGGCCACCAACGTTCTCCAATACTATATTGATCACCCTACGGAACAAAGGTCTATCAGGGGTGACATATGCTAGGAAGGGGGGAGTGTTGGCATACAAGCTAAACAAAGAGCATACCTGCAAAAAGGAGCCGTCATGCACAATCCGGTAGCAAGGCCTAATCAATTTTTCCATGAACTATTTCAACTCAAGTGATTTTCATCACTACATAAACATTTTAAATTCCATTTTTGGTAGAATAGACTCCATTATGTTCAAGCCGAGGAGTCCTAGAGCTTGAGGAGTATTAGAATTAGCTACATACCAATTTTCGTAATTTTTAGATTCCGTTTGAGCCCTCAAATAAGCTCTAGACCCTAATTTTTAACTAAGCCGGACACTAGGTCTGGACAGGGCCAAAGCTAGTCAAAAAACTATAAAAAGAGCTAGAGAGCTCATTTTTGAGGTTAGATTGTTAGTGATTTGAGCTTATGTAAGAGACTTTTTGACTAATGCAAAGAACTTCGTTGTTCCTCTCCTTGTTCTTGCCTCGTGTGCACGTGTGTGTATGTGTGTGCATGTTTGTGTGCTTCTCACTCATGCACTTGTGCCATCACTTGCTCATAGTCTTCATACTAGTCCTCACATCTCCACGGATTGACAATTATGAGGTGGATCTCCTCACATTGGTACTTGCCATTGTACTAGAGTGACACTTGGTCTCCGTAAATATATGGAATGTCTTGGGAAAATTGATCATGAAGATCATTGATTTCAGGAATAGGAGGGTGATTACCCTTCTCCTTGGCCCATTTCTCTTATTGTATTTCTTGCAAGAACTCTTGAGAGTACTGTTTGATTGAAACGTGTTTTAGCATCCATGGAATCAGGAACATAAACTTCCATTGGTGGTGAGCTTTCTCTTTCAACAACTGATTGAGCCTCTGGAGGTAAAGAAACCTACGACTTGTTTACCAACTGCTCTAGTCTTTCTAGTAAGCCCTGGAAATGCAAACCGAGTTTGATTAGAATTTGTTTGATTGAGCAATTGATTGGCCTCGAGCATAGCCTGACCTAGTTCTACCATTTTCATGCAAAATTTTGTTTGTTCAATCTCTAAATCTGCTCTAGGGTAACCGTTGTCTAGGTTTGCAATTGTTGGTGCTTCTTAAAGTCGAGCCTAGTAGGCCTTGAAAATCATGTCCAAGCCTTCTAGGGTTGGATCTATGAGAACAGACCCTGGTTGTGGTCTATTTACAATGAGTGGTGGGGTGGAATGAAGTGGAGTGGATGGAGTTATGGCATGTGAGGGGTTTTGAGATGCAATGTCTGCTATTTTTATTTTTGTGTCTCTTAGGATTTCTTCTAGTTGAGATAAATTTCTAATCCACTTATGATTAGCCTTATCCCTCGTATCCTTCCATGTTCTTGTTTTCCTCTTACTCGGCTCTCTTGATTCACTTGACTCTGATTGTTCAGTTGGTTTAACCTATTTTAAGGCTTGTGCCCTAGTGACTCCCTGTATAGGAGCCACATTAATGCTACTTGAACTTGAATCCACCATTAAGCCTACCACATTAATTGTTGTAACCTTGGGCTCACTAGAGGGATTCCTTAGATAATCTCTCAGGAGATGTTCTTTGCCACACTCATGATAAAAGGCTTGTATTGTAATCATTTTTCCTTGTCCTAGAGCTAATGGCTAGGGACATTCACGAATGAAATGGTTTCCCTGACATCTAAAGCATGGTCCTCTAAGGGCTTGTGGTCTCATTTGTCTCACTTGGGGCCTCGAGTTTGGATTTTAATACATGAAATTGGAGTATTCTGGCTCCCAATTCGGTTCCATAGGTAGTGCATCATATTGATACAAATAAGTCTCACTATGGTCTGGTGACTCTGTATAATAAGCTTGTGGACTATCTTCATATATGTAGTCAGAACTCTGAGCATGAGGGTCATTTTTTGAGACCAAAGGATCATCGACACCAATGCTCTAGTAGGGTTCTCCTCTACCACTGCCCCTTAACTAGAATCACATTGGCAAGAGATGGCAATTGGTTTCCTAGAATCCATTGTGGCCTATATGGTGCCTAATATTGCTATTGGTATTGAGGTTGATATTGTTGTTGTGGCCTTTAATATGGCTTTTGGTATTGGTTATGATACCTACCTTGTTGGTAAGGTTGTTGATAAGTTTGTCTGACAGCCTGCCTATTGTAAAGACAATCTCAAGTTGTATGGTTCGTGTATTTTCTCTCAATAGTGCAATATGGAGCATTCAATTCTCTCTTGTTCTGGTTTTGGGATGGGCATACATTAGCCATGTGGTGTCACAAGGAAGGAGATAAGTAAGAGAGCTCACACACACTCTCACAATCAAAGGGAAGCACACACACAGATTGAGGCAAGGAAGAATGATCTTCTTCTTCTTCTTCTTCTATTACATAAAAGGAATGTACAAGAATGACCTACAAACAAGAACACAGCAAGTGCAATATATAAAGAACAGTACATAAGGAAAAACCTAATGTCCATGCATGAGTGAGCTTGCGAGAAACAAATGTGCCATCACTCTCCGTAGATAAATCTAGTACAACTCAATGAAGTATCCCTGACATATATGGGCAGGACTACTATACATGTCAGAGAAATGAAAAAGCAATATGTGTCATCCTGGATAATCACATGTTGAGCATGATATCTCAACACTACCCCTCAAGCTCAATGCCATGTCTGTTAATCCAAGCATCTTCCAAAACTTTTTCAGCTTCTCTACTCCAAGCGCTTTAGTGAAAATATCAGCACCTGTTCATCTGTTCTCATTTAAACAAGATCAATATCACCTGCTAATACCTTCTCTCTGATGAAGTGATAATGTACCTCAATATGTTTTGTTCTAGCATGAAAGATGGGGTTCTGTGCTAGCTATATGCTGCTAAGAATATCACAATAGATGGTGATAGGTTTTTGCACTTCCACACCTAAATATGCAAGTAGTATCTCCATCCATGATGCCTCATTTGCTGCCATTGCAGCATCTCTATGCTCAACCTCTGCACTTGACAAAACAACAGTGGTTTGCTTCTTGCTGCCCCGTATAATAGCTGCACTCCCAAGTGAGAATAGAAAACCACTAGTAGATCTTCTATTTTCCAACTACCATCCCAATCTGCATTGATGTATCTGTGAACCTGCAAATCTAAACCAGCTTCATAAAACAATGCATAATCCAAAGTAGCACTCATATAACGTAGAGTGCGCCTCAAAGCATCCAAATGTGGCTTCTTGGGAACCTACATAAATGTACTTCCAAGTCCAACATTGTAGCTTAGATTAGGCCTTGTAATTGTGAGATACATCAAGCTTCCCACAATTTTCTTGTACATAGTAGCAGTTTCCAATTCTTCACCTGATGTAGTATCCAACTTCAAATTCTGATCTAATGGCATAGAAATCGGCTTGCAATCAGCTGTACTATACGTTTGCAGCATATTCAAGGCATATTGCCTTTGTGACATCCATATACATGTTTCTGTATGTATAAACTCAATGCCCAAGAAATAGCGCAGCACACCAAGATCTTTCATGTCAAATTCCTGCATAAGAAGTTGCTTTACCTTTTTAATGCTTTCTTCATTATCACCACCTACAATCAAGTCGTCAATATAAATAGCCACAATTGTGATGTCATCATCACCCTTCCTTGCATATAGTGAATGGTCTGCATCACACATAGAAAACCCAATAGTGATTAAGTAATCAGAAATCCTTGCATGCATGCATGAGGAGCTTGTTTCAGCCCATACAAAGCCTTTTGCAACCTGCAAACATATTTTGGATGCTTGGAATCTTCATATCCTTGTGGCTAGTCCATGTACTTCTTCCTATAACTCACCATGTAGGAAAGCATTCTTCACATCCATCTGATGCAAAGTCCATGCTTTTCCTGTAGCTAATGCAACAAGTGCTTTGACAATAGACATTTTAGCTACAGGGCTTAATGTTTCCTCATAATCAATTCCATATGTTTATGCATATCCTTTTGCTACCAATAGTGCTTTGTACCTGCTTATGCTACCATCAGCATTGTGCTTTACCTTGTAAACCCACTTGCAGCCTATGGGTTTCTTTCCTTATGGCAATGGAACTAGCTTCCATGTTTCATTTCCATAAACTGTAGCCATCTCCTCATCCATACCTTTTTTCCAATCTGCATTTCCAATTTCATCTTCAAAACAAGAAGGTTCAACATCTTGTATTACTTTGGTCATGTAGGCACAATGACGAGCCATATAACTATCATATGTCAATTGTTGCACTGAATTCTGCATCCTCCCAGATCTTCTTAGTGGTCACTTCTCCTTGTGTCATTTGCATGTGCCTTTCCTACTCATGGAGTCTTCATAGAGGGCAATCCAAGTTCCTCATCAAGACTCTTTTCTGAACAGCTTGAATCTCCATCAACTTCTTCAAAACTTGCACATGTTTTACTACTAGCAAAAAGCTTTTCTTTACCATTCTTGGATGTATTTGATGAATTTGTTGGACTAAAATTTCCACGCAATATTCCACTCCATGGATTTGAGTTGGAACTATTCCTCGGTGTTCATCCAGTCCACTCAAAACTTGAGATTTTGCACTTGATGTTTCAACATTTTCTTTGTCATTTGATTCAAGATTAAGTCCATCTTTGGCATCTGCATAGAAGCTTGACATTTCATCACATACCATATATCTGCTCACCTTCATCTATCATGTGAGTGGCTTATAACATTTATATCCCTTTTGCTCAAGGGAATATCCAATGAAGACACATTTTTGTGCTTTTGGATCAAGCTTCGTCCTCAACTCATTTAGAACATGTACATATGCAATACAACCACAAACTTTCATATGTGATAAGTTTGGCTTTTTACCTGTGAACTTCTCTTCAGGTGTAACTTGATGTACAGTAGTAGTTGGAGTTATGTTCATGGTGTATACAGTCGTATGAACAACTTCTACCCAATAACAATGAGGCATATTCTTCTCAACCATCAAGGCTCTTCTATTTCTGCAATATGTATATTTTTTTGTTCAGCAATGCCATTCTGTTGTAGTGTATACGTACATGAAAATTGATGCCAAAGTCCATGATTTTTTAGAAAATTGTTGAACTTGTTTGACATGTATTCACCTCCTCTGTCAGATCTTAATGTCAGAATATACTTCCCTATCTTCTTTTCCATCATAGCTTTAAAATTTTGGAAGTGATTGGACACCTCACTCTTCTCATTCATGAAATATACCCACAAGTTTCGTGTATGGTCATCAATGAAAGTAACATAAAACCTACAACCGCCCATAGATATGGTTTTGCAGGACCCCAAACATTTTTATGTACTATTTCTACCACATTCTCACTAACATGCTTGTCATGCGAAAATGATGATCTTAACTATTTACCAAATCAACATGCTGCACATACCTTTTGCATCTCTGCAACCTTGAAAATTAGTAGTCCATGGACAATCTCCTTTGACTGCATCGATTTCAACCTCTGCAAGTTTGCATGTCCAATCCGTTTGTGCCAGATCTCTATATCAACAATAACTCCATGCACTCTGACTGTCAGTGAAGATGGTGGTGGTAGAAGACTGGCCAACACCCAAATCATCCATAAGGCGTCTGAGCCACACACACTCAACAGTAGCTGTGAAAGCTGCCCTATACTCAGCCTCACAATTGGAAGTGGTGTTAGACGGCCGCCGGAGTAGGAAAAATGTATGCCGGATGTAACGGAGTTCCTTGAATTACGCACAAAAAATTGGTACGCGCATTCTGTAAACGTCTTTTTAAAGTAATGGAAAAAGAGTGATCGAGACCCGTTTTTTCTCTCAGAAGTTGTTTGAGTACTGTCTGAGTTGTGTGGTGTCATCAAGAGATTGAGTCATATTTCTATATTGTTCTGTTCAATCTGTTCATCTATTTCTACTGCAGTGCAGAATAATGAATTCGTAGTATCGAGTGTGAATCTGTTTGTTAATAGTTGTGTTCTGTATTCACTGCTGATCCTGCTCACAGGGAAGGACTAATATTGGTAGTAGTATGAACTGCGAGTTGGAGCACTAATAAGCTTGGTGGTTAGTTAAACTGTGATTAGTATGTCTGTTGATGGAGTTCTGCATACGATAAACCTGTACACCCTCTGGTATGGCCGTCTGTCTGACTACTATCTGGTATACCTCTCTATCCTGAAGAAGTGTGTAGTGATTCGCATAAGTTTAGTAAGTTGAGTAACTCTATTAGTTTGCAAGTCAAAACCAGACTACTGCTCCATTACCATAGCAGATTAGTCTGTAAGTTCGGCGTCCTAATACGCAGAAACAGTTATTGGTCAGTTAAAACTAAGTATCTGAGCTAAGACGCGATAGAGTATCTATGGTTATGTAAGGATTTGGGAAAATAGTACAGGGCCTCTATCCAACAGACCCCTACCACTCCCAAGAACCCACTTGATCTGACAACGCCCTTTGGTAATTGAAAGTTTAATATAGTTTATGATGAACCTCTATTTTATGATAAATATTTGCTCGGTACGATTTCGACTAGTTATTAACATAGCGTAACTGTGTAGCATTTAACACTTGGCGCCGTTTGTGGGAAGGTGGCATCAAAATTGCTAGTCATCTGTCAGAATTAGATTATCGTTCGATTGGCAGTAGCAACAGACCAGATTGTTGCAGACTGTCCCGTTAGTAATACTACGCAATTAGTACCAAAGATGATACATGCCGGTTACTCGATCTGGTGAAACGTATCCCAAGAACCATCAGTCTGGAGTACTAAAGCCAACTTTAGGAGGTAGAAGTACAACTAGGACTGACCCAGTTGTCAAGAAAGTTAAGAACGTTAAAACTGATTCCGGTCATATTCCGATAGAACTTGTTACACGTCTGGTAGATTCCGGTACTATTTCGATGGATTTACAGAAGATTTAGAATGGTTAAAAGCAAACAAGAATGTTGCAGAAGATATGACTAGACAGGTATATTGCAACATATGCAAAAATTTGGGTCATACTAGTGCCAATTGTGCACTCAATCAAACGTTTTGCGCTATCTGCAACACTGCCGAACACACCACCTGAAACTGTGTTTACAATGCCAGAATATAGGGAACAACAACGGTCAATGCAGTTATTCAAGAACATGGACAACCAGCGAATCACTATGTGCCTCCGCAATTAAGAAACAATCAACCGTAGGGATATCGGAACTACCGAGGACAGAGGAATAACAATTTTAATACAAACCGATGGCAGAATGGACCACCATCGGAAAATCCCAATCTACCACCACCACGCTGTCATTTTTGCGGCGAATTCGGACACATTAGAAGATTTTGCAAAGATGCAGCTGAGTATGATCAAAGGAAGAAGGAACGTCAAAATCCAATGGCCAACATGGTCAAAATCACACCGGTGGAGATACAGGCTGCTGGAATCCAGACCCGTTCCGGTAAACAACTGCAACCGGCAGCAGAGATATTTGAACCAGGGATACATGAACAACACAGAATGTATAACAAAGCTAGTCGATGGACCACAGCAGAACCACCAATCTTTCCAGAACCTATTCCGGTAACCCAGCCCTCGTTAACGAAGGAAGAAACGCAACAAAGGGAGTCAGCAGTAGGAACATCATCAGCAGCAGATACATTACCAACCGTAGACACCTCCGCATCATCCGAGGCATCAACTTCAACGTCAGTAGAATCTATCAATCAATCTCAACAGGCCTGGGAAATCTTATCTAAGGCATCTATCACTCTGCCTCTAGGCCAACTACTGGCATTAGTACCGGGAATTCGACAACATTTCCAACAACAACTCAGTCCGGTAACTTCTTGTATTCCGGCGACAGCAGCAGTTCAAAGTATTTGGCATGCGCTTTGTCTGTCGCGATAGACGGGTGTCTGTCATGATAGATGAGGTCTATCGTCTATCGTGTTTTGGTCTGTCGCAATAGATAGTATCTATCGTGGGGCTCTGTCTATCACGATAGATGGGTGTCTGTCGTGATAGACGCTATTTGTCGTGGGGCTTTGTGAGCCCTGATAGACAGGTGTCTATCACGATAGACTAAAAAATGCAAATTTTTTTTGATACTTTTAGTGATTTGGAGTGCTCTAATGGTGTAGGTTATCGTGCCAAGCATGCAAACAAAAGATATTGAGTTTCTCAGTTTGTCGCGACAGATAGAGGTCATTGTCCCGAGACCTATGCAGAGTTCTATCTTACCTATGCAAGCTGCTAGAGATGGTGGTATAGCTAGAGCCTACAGCAAAGGCTAAAAAGCACACAAAAACAGATTGCACAGAAGCTCTCTCTCGCTCTCTCTCACAAGTGAAATGAGGTGGCTAGGGGAATATGACCAAAAACTGAAATTTTGGGGAAGGTGGAGATGGAGGTGCGAGGTGGTGTGGATGATGATGGTGATGATGGTGATGCAAAAAACAAGAAAAATTGATGAAAAATAAGGAAAAGTATAGATTTTACCTATAACTCCAATGTCTCAACTCTACGTCTTACCATCACATGCTCGTCCTCGAAGCTCTTTCCCCGGAAATGGCGCCAAATTTGGTGTCACTCTAGCACAATGGCAAGTACCAATGTGAGGAGATCCACCTGATAATTGTCAATCCATGGAGACATGAGGAATAGTATGAAGACTATGAGCAAGTGATGGCACAACTGCGTGAGTGAGAAGCACACAAACATGCACACACATACACACACGCACACACAAGGCAAGAACAAAGAGAGGAACACTGGAGTTCTTTGCATTAGTAAAAAAGTCTCTTACACAAGCTCAAATCACTAACAATCTCACCCCCAAAAATGATTTCTCTAGCTCTTTTTATAGTTTTTTGACTAGCTTTGGCCTTGTCCAAACCTAGTGGCTGGCCTAGTTAAAAATTAGGTTCTAGAGCTTATTTGAGGGCTCAAACGGAATCTAAAAATTACAAAAATTGGTATGTAGCTAATTCTAATACTCCTCAAGTTTGAGAACTCCTCGGCTTGAAGAAAATGGAGTCTATTCTACCAAAAATGGAATTTAAAATGTTTGTGTAGTGATGAAAATCACTTGAGTTGGAAATAGTTCATGGGAAAATGATTAGGCCTTGTTACCGGATTGTGCATGACTGCTCCTTTATGCTAGTATGCTCTTCTTATAGCTTGTATGCCAACATATACATATCAGGAGATGAGGAGATGCCCATATTCAGAAGCAAAGGCCAACCTACAAGAGAGGAGCTAGAAATACTCAACTTATGGTGTGCCAAAGATGCTTTAGCAAGGTCATATCTACTCAACTATATTTCTGACTTCCTTGGTCCTCACATTAGGAATTGTAAAACTTCCCAAGAGACTTGGGATACATTATCTTCATATTTTTCTTCCAATACAAGAGCTAAAAAAAAACAATTGTGGATTGGGTTTACCACACAAAGAAAGCAACCTAAGCAGAATGTTTCAGAGTATGTGACCAAAGTAAAGGATGTGGTTGATCAATTGGCAAGCATAGGAGAGGAGATTGAAGAGGAGCAAATAGTGAGACGGATAATCAATGGCATCAAGGCAAATGATAAGTGGGAAGCTTTCACAACTGCTATGGACCTTTACATGGACATGCAAATCTCAAATCTTACCACACTCATGGGACAACGTTTTACCCATGAAGCCAATCTCAACAAAAATGGTGAACCATCAAGAGGTAACGATTCTTCTGCCCTCTATACAAATAAAGGAAAGTCTAAGGATAAAGGAAAGAGCAAAAAGGTTGAAGATTAAGGTATTAGTTCTCAAGCTAACTATGCAGGGAGAGGTAGGAATTCAAGAGGAAGGAGTAGAGGAGGTAAGCAAGGTAGGGGGAGACATTTCAACTCTTCCCCATGCAATATATGTGGCCTATCTAGTCACACAACAGATGAGTGCTATAGGAACTTCAAGAACCAGAGAGGAAGAGGATTTCAAAGAGGTGGCTACTCACAATCAAGAGGAAGATTAAACCATAATCAAGGCTACAACCATGGCTACAACAACAACTACAACAACAATTATCAAGGAGGATACAAATCAAGAAAAGACTTCAACAATTATATAGAGGATCAAGAAGATTCTCTTCTCATTATGAATATGGCTTCAAAACAAGGTATGAATGATGAGCACCTCTTCTATATTGACTCAGGTTGTTCAAACCATGTAGCAGGCAATATATCTCCTTTCTAATCTTGAGGAGCCCAAGGGTAAGCACCAAGTGCAGATAGGTGATGACACCAAGCATTCAGTGGTCAAGGTAGGAAATGTTAAAACTTCTTATGGGAATAGAAATTTGTTGAGCAGAGTTTTGTATGCACAAAGAATTTGATGAGTGTTGGACATATAGTGGAAAGGGGCTTGCATGTTAAGTTCAATAAATTTTATTGTTATTGCATGTTAGTTGAATAACACCGTAAGCTCATCGTTTTGATACATAATCATAATTAATCGCTGCCTTGTGTTATTGATTCTACTCATGCATGCCCGCCGTAATTATGAAGGTTATCATCTCAATACCACACGATGATTAGGGTTTTCGATTGCCTCTTGGTGTCGAGTATCTACTTAATCTTCTTCTTTTTGCTGTTAATCGCTATTGTGTCTGTGTGCTTTGAGTGCTCTGTGTTTTCTCTGTTTACCGTGTTTTCTTGTTCTTGTGATTTCGAGTGCGCATCATGGAAGCTTTAGCTAATTTTGCTACCTTCCATGATGGACTCCCTCATGACGTGAGTGAGTTCTTGCATATTCGCGGCCTGCTAAACTTCGCTGAATTGCCTTGGCATTTAGTGGAGTGTCACCCGTATTATGCACAGATTATTGCAGCCATTGCTGCCACTCCTGCTACCGAGCAGAGTTAGCCGATTACATGTCTACCATCTCGCGTCGTAATCACCTTAGCATCATTCGCTGCAGCATTCCGTTTGCCCATAGAAGGTGTGGAGAATGGTCCTCTCCTTCCTATTGCTACTATGGTAGAATTATTCCCACAGCACTCATCAAATGAGTATGCCATCTTGTGTCGCCCTGATCCAGATCGAACTGCATTATAATTCTTAGTTGCCATATTGAATTTACAGAAGCATACTTATGGGATTTCTCGTCTGTTTTATTAGATGGTTGACATGGATTCTTGTGAGCCTGTTAATTTTGCCTCCTTCTATTTCCGGCACATTCACCGTGAATGCGTTACGGTTATTAAGCATGTTAACAAAGGAGAGCTTCCGCGTTCGCGTTTACCGCATATCATTACCTTTCTATTCCTAGCCATTCAAGCCGCTCAACCTCCGCCAAGAGCTCCAATTTTGTATCATGAAGAATCTACCCAAGTGCTCGAAGATACAAAAGAAGATGATGAAGATCTCTTCCAACTCCTTCGCCAGAAACGGAGACGGATAAGCCCTTTTGAGAGTCAAGTTCAAGGCTCCACCACCGGACATGAAGAAGAGGTTTTCCACGACACTACCACTCCAATCCATGTGGAATCTTCTGGTCCATCTTCTCCAAATAAGCAGTAGGAACAAAGTACGTCCACCACGGCATCTGACACAATTTCTTCTAAGGAGGGATCTCAGCAGCAGACTCAGGTGGATGTGCCAGCCATTGTTGCAGAGATAATAAATGAAATCATTACCTTGGTCGATGCTGTAATTGACCGGACTGAAGTGACTACACAGCAACCTACTCGAATAGTGCTGGTACCCAGTACTCTTATGCCCACTCCTCCACCAATGCCTCCAGTTAAGCCCATTATCCCTGTTCAACCGATTGTTCCTGATGAAACTACTACTTCATCCTCTTCACCTAACTATTCTCCACCATCTTCCCATCACCTCTTGTCAGCTTCTTCATCCCAACCACTTCCTCCTCCTCTTCTTCCTCTACTCCCCATGTTTTCTGAGTTAGCATCCATGGGTCGTATGTTGATCCAATTGTCGCAGCAACTACCAATGCAGATGAAGGAGGTTACTAACAATATCAGACAAGAACTACAACACAAAGTTGATGTATTAGAAGTGGATATTACTCCATTGCAAGAGGAAGTAGATGTAGTGAAGGTTGAAAACCATGCTTTGCATGTATAGATTCAATAGCTCCAGGCTAGACTTGCCGAACAGGATTCGGTGATCACTCAAAGAGATGTTGTGTTGGCTGAATCAAAAGCCAAAGATGATTTAGTAAGTGCTTGTGATGCAAAAATTGTCTAGTTGAAACAGTTAGTCCAGGATAAAGAGGATGCTCGCATGGCACTTGGAAATTTACTAGAAGAAACGCGAGATAGCTTAATGAAGTTGTGCAGAAAGCACAGGAGATGGCGGATTTAGCCAAGCAGACTAATGAAGAACTCCAGAGAGCAAATGCCAATTTGTTTGAAGCAAATTCTGCTCTTAAAACCCAGATGACTTTAACAGCTCAACTCCAGAAGGAGGCCGCAAGAATTCGAAAGGAAAGAGATGCTTATTACAGGACCATTCAATATCAGTCTCAGGAGTTAGAGAGAAGAGAGAAAGAGTTGGATGCTCAAGCAGATCGTTTATTCCGAATCGACAAACAGGTTGAAGACATTAAATTGAGTCGAGACGCTGCCCTTGCAAATGAGTTCTACCTGCAAGAGGCCTTTTTGCAAACACAGGCTGAAATTCTGATGAGCCAAGTAATTGTGGCAAGCTCAGTTAGAACTGATGCTCAGCTCGTCGAATCGGAGACCTTAAAAGAGATGTTGGACTCGCTGAAACAAAAGATTTCCAAAACCTTTAAGTTAGCCAGAGCCATGTATATACAGGGTATAGTAGATGAGCCCTAACTTTTGTTCCATTGTGGGTTCAAGTCCACCGTGCGTGCTAGTGTAAGCCACCAGATTGACATCTTGTATTTTCATTGTTCCTGTATTTTTCTATCCCGCACGAACTGAAAGGTTTCCTATTCTGCACGAATCAAAAGGTCATGTGAAGAGATGTATCGACTTATCAACTAATAAAAAGACATTGTGGTGACGCTTCGGTAACGACAAGCGGAATCGCCAGACTATCTATTTGGGCGATTGCGGTCTGTGGAGAAGCCGTAGTGCAGTGTTCGTGAAGTAATCGGAGACCTTAAAAGAGATGTTGGACTCGCTGAAACAAAAGATTTCCAAAACCTTTAAGTTAGCCAGAGCCATGTATATACAGGGTATAATAGATGAGCCCTAACTTTTGTTCCATTGTGGGTTCAAGTCCACCGTCCATGCCAGTGTAAGCCGCCAGATTGACATCTTGTATTTTCATTGTTCCTGTATTTTTCTATCCCGCACGAACTGAAAGGTTTCCTATTCCGCACGAATCGAAAGGTCATGTGAAGAGATGTATCGACTTATCAACTAATAAAAAGACATTGTGGTGACGCTTCGGTAATGACAAGCGGAATCGCCAGACTATCTATTTGGGCGATTGCGGTCTGTGGAGAAGCGTAGTGCAGTGTTCATGAAGTCTGAGTATTGTCGTCCTTACCTTTGTTAATTTCATTAATTTGTGATTAACACATAAGGTTCTGTTGTCGATATTCGTATGTGCGACGGTAGTGTGTAATTGCTATGTGATGCACTGTGAGCAGTATTAACTTGAGTATGGACAGTAAGTCGATGAAAGGACTAACCAGAGTCTTGTCAATAATTTGGATTAAACAGAGTTTTGAATGTTAATGTACTGCGGTTAGATAAGTTAATTGGGAAAATCAAGTTACAGGGCCTCTAATTTATCAAACCCCTACCACTCCCAAGAACCCAAAAGAACTTAAAATGTCTGTAATGTAAAAGAGCATTTTAACAAGTCCATTGTGATGGATAGTTCCTTTAACTCAGAGAAGCACTATCTAGAAGATATAGGAGTATTTATCCAGAAAGAAGAAGAACCTCTCACAAGTATTAAAATGGTAAATTCAAAGGATGGAAGTGAGAGCAGTCAAAAGAAAAAGAAAAGAAAAGCTGTGAAACAAGACGAGGAGGAATCATTGTTTGAAGTACCAGAGAATTTCAAGAAATATGAAGTTGACAACCGCAAAATTTTGGTACGAATGCCTAAGAGAGAGGCCATCATAGGATAATCATATGATAATAAAGAAAAGACCAAAAAGATTGTTGTGACCATTGAAGAGAACGAAGAGAGATGCACGTATATAGGAGATGACCTAAGTGCAAGAGAAGAAATGGAACCCGTAGCTCTATTAAGGGAATATAGGGATGTGTTTGCATGGCACTATAGAGACTTGAAGGGGGTAGATCCAAGAATATGCTCTCATACAATCCCCATGACTCCTGATGCCAAGCCCACCAAACAGAAGCCTTACACATATAATGACACTCATGCGGCTAAGATAAAAGAAGAAATTGATAGGTTGATTGAAGCTGGATTTATCTATGAGATTGAGCATACTGAATGGGTGTCCCCCATTGTAGTAGTACCCACAAAGAATGGGAAGTTGCGAGTGTGCATTAACCTTAAAAAAGTTAATGCTGCTACGATTCGAGATAGTTACCCGTTGCCAATCACTGAACATCTATTGGAGCATGTTGCAGGCAAGGAAGTTTATAGCTTCCTTGATGGATTTTCTGGTTACAACCAGGTAGTCACTGCCCTAGAAGATCAACACAAAACAACATTTACTACAGAATGGGGAATATTTGCATTTCGTGTGATGCCATTTGGGCTCACTAATGCACCTGCAACATTCCAAAGGCTCATGTGTCATGTCTTCAAAGAGTTCTTGCGAAAGAGCTTAGAATTATATGTAGACGATTTATGTGCTCATTCCCAAGAAAGAAGATACCACATCCCTGAGCTCAGACAAATCTTCAACAAGTGTAGAGAATATCGAGTGTGTCTGAACCCAGAAAAGTGTGTATTCATGGTACGACAAGGTAAAATATTAGGTCACATTGTTTCTAAGAATGAAATATCAACAGGTGAGGATAAAGTACGAGCCATAGCCGAGTTACCGAGGCCAAGGAATGTTAAAGAGGTACAAGCCTTTATGGGCCATTGTGGATATTACCGCAGGTTTATCCACATGTATGCGATCATAGCTAAACCTCTTTACGTTTTGTTGACAAATTTCGAGTGGACCGATGAATGCGAGAATTCCTTCAATGAGCTGAAGAGACGTTTGTGCACAACTCCAATACTGACCACTCCTGATTGGAATAAGCCATTCCATGTCCATGTGGATGCATCCAATCACGCCATAGGATGTGTGCTAGCACAACCCACAGGTGAAGGAAATCTAGACTTGCCTATAGCATACGCTAGCAAACAGCTCACTATAGTGGAGCAAAATTAAACAACAACAGAGAGAGAAGGTTTAGGCATGGTGTATGCCGTGAAGAAGTTTAGGCACTATCTATTGGCCAATAAGTTCAAGTTTTTCACTGATCATCAAGCTTTGTTATATTTGGTCAATAAACCTTGCAATACAGGATGTTTAGTAAGATGGTTCCTCTTACTAATGGAATATGACTTTGAAGTTGTTGTTAGAAAAGGTAGAACCCACCTCCGAGCAGATCACCTTTCTCACATTACTTCAGGAGAGTCACCTCAAGGATTGCCTGATGACCTACCCGACGCTTATCTGTTCAATTTGGAGGTTGTTCCTAAATGGGCAAATAATTTGGTACCTATTCTAACCTTTGGACCCGCTAATAAGAATGTGAAAATATCACAAGAAGAAATTGTAAAATCACAAAAATATCACATATTGGCAAGAAGCATGTACAAACAAGATACGGAGGGTGTACTAGCTTTTTGAGTTGAGGACGATGAACATAGTAGTTGGTTGCAACTAGCTCATGAAGGATTTCTAGGAAATCACTATTCTAAACAACGAACATTGCAGAATTTGAAATGTTTAGGAGTATCTTGGCCTAGCATGGACGAAGAAATTCATGAGTGGATTAAGAATTTTTCAATGTGCTAGGAAAAACCCCCTATGGAGCATGCAAACCTTTATCAAGTATCGTTAACTCTAGATTGGAGTGCTCCATTGGTAGAATTCATGAGATCAGGGACATTACCCAAAGAGGCTAGTCTAGCAAGAAGAAGAAGCATGGAGCAAGAGGCTCAGGACTATGCCTTAGTTGGAGACAACTTATATCAAAGAGGCAAAGATGGTTACCTAAGATTGTGTGTTCGTGAATCAGACTATCTGAAAGTCTTAGAGACTGCACACAATGGTGTTGCAGGTGGACACTTTGGTCCCGATCGAGTAATCAAGACCATTCTATTCTCAGGACATTGGTGGCCCACTCTTCATATGGATGCACATACCTATGTGAAGAAATGTGACACATGCCAACATGCACAATATCCGGTTAGAAAAGATTAGATTCCTTTGAGGCCAATGATGGGAGGACGTGCATTCTCGAAGTGATGCATAGACTTTGTAGGTCCTATTAACCCCCCAGCTTGAAACTCCCATGCAGAATACATTATTGTAGCCACAGACTACCTTACAAAGTGGGTAGAAGTAAAAGCCACAACAAAGAATGATGCTCAAACAACAACAAATTCTTATTTGAGAATGTGTTCACAAGATATGGAATACTAATAGAGTTCGTGAGCGATATAGGCACACACTTCTTGAACGAAGTCATTGAAAATCTTCTCCAAGAATTCTTGGTGATACATAAGAAGTCTGCCCCCTATCATCCACAAGCTAACGGACAAGCTGAGAGCACAAACAAGGTCCTATGTAATGTCTTGACCAAGCTTGTAAATAAAAAACGCTCTGATTGGGATAAACAACTCCATCATGCTATTTGGGCTTACCGAGTTGCCTACAAAACGGTACTCAATGCCACCCCATTTCAGATGGTCTTTGGACAGAATGCTGTGCTACCATTAGATTTCTTAATCCCAGCTTTAAAAGTAGCACAAGAGCATGAGTGGAATGGACATGAGTTGTCCTCTAGGATCTTTGATCTAGAACGCTTAGGTGAGACGAGGCTACGATCGGCAACAGGCATCTATGCTGCAAAGAAAAGACAAAAGGCATACTTTGATGCGCACATCAAGGATAAGGGACTGAAAGAGGGAGATCTCGTGTTGGTTTATACACTAAAGCATGCCCGGAAGTTGGAAAAACGAGGATATGGACCCATGATCATTAACAGAATTTCCACTAGTGGTGCGGTTCAATTGGCCACTTTAGAAGGTGATATCTTGCCAAAATATATAAGTGGTTGTCGAGTCAAGTTATATCAAGAACCTCTTACAGAGGATATGCTAATGAGACTCAACACTGCTAAGAAACGAAAAGAACAAGAGTTGAGAGTCAGAGAAGAAGCACAGGCAGAGGCTAGAGAGCGCATAAGGCGAAATAAGTTAAGAAGACTAGGCCTAGATGTCAACTCAAAAGCCCCAAAATATCACATGGATATGTGTCAAAAATTAGGCATAATTACTTCTCAAAGCATTGACCGACGTCCCTTTGTGACCATAGAGATAGGACAAGGAAAGGGTGCAAGAACTGTGAAAGCATTGATTGACTCAGGGGCAGCAACTAGTGTAGTTAGACTTTCCTACTGCCAAGACTTGCAATTGAACATCAATCCCATAGAAGCTTATCTCATAGGGTTGGGAGGTGTGGAAACCCCTTGTTTGGGCGAGGTGGAATTTCCCATCTACCTTCAAGATGTTCCAATGAAAGTCAAAATGCTAGTGTGTCAAGATGAGGACCTTACGAAACCACTTGTCTTGGGTCAAGATTGGATTTTTGACCATGCAGTCAACCTGAACCTCAGAAATCAACTTCTTCAAGTTTGGGTACATGAACAATGCATTACATTAGAATTAGAGAACTGGATGTTCATAGATCATGTCACCACACACTCTTTTAGTTCCTCTGAGACTAATCTTCACGAGCAAGATGTTGTAGGTTTCAAAAAATCTATGATCCCAAAGGACTCAATCATGGAAGGACAGTCGCAAAGGCAAGCAGACCCTCCTTCTTTTTTGAAGGTTAAAGCATCCACAGTAGTTCAACCTCAGAAGCAAGCACAACAATTCAAGACAACTGCTATAGCAAATAGAAAGACACCATTCAACGAGAAAGCCGTTCCGAGCATGAAGTAGATTTGGGTACGCAAAGGAGAGCAACCACCAGCCTTTCCCCCACAAATCCCATCCAGGCAAGCCAATCAGGCCAAAAGACGAAAGAAGAAGCTCGAGCAAGATCAACCACAAGGTACCCAACAAGTTTGGGTGCCTAAGAAATTAGCTGTAGCTCAACACGAACAATTACAAATATGGGTACCCAAGAAGCTACTACATACACAACAACCTATTCTCTCCCACATGAGAAAAGTCTCAACAAAGAAGCCAAGGGGAGCCAAGGGTCCAAACCCAACACCAAGACCAACAGTAAACCAACTCACCTCTTCAACAAGAGTTAGAAGACAATCATCAAGGATATGGGTTTGGAAGCGGAAAGCAGTAGTGGCCCCTACAAAACCAAAGCGCCAACCACAAGGGACACAACAGTCAAGAAACCAGCCAAGGATGAATAGGCCAAAGGTGCTCACTACATAGTTGCAGATTGTTCTCAAGTGGATCCCCATAAGGAGAAAGGATCAGTTGTCATCTCGAGATTCAATGGATACCTCCAAGAAAGATGGTGTCAACATCCACAAATAACATCAAAAGCCTCGATGAGCGACAACCATGTGCTCCTTGCACAATCTTGTCTTTTGCACCATTTAGGTCATGCATTTCCAAAGTATGCATTAATATAGGGCCACATTACATGGTTGTGCATGGACGCACTTGAGAATCCCAAGCACAAGAGCACATTGACATATAAATATTTTTACTGATACTAACTTTTGTCTTCTTGTTTTGTGACATTTTGTTTTTCCAAAAAAAAAAGAAAAAAAGAAGAAGAAGAAAAGCGAGAGAGCTTGTTCCCAGGTTTGGCTCATGAACATGAATGAGTCATGCTTAGTTGAAGGTGGAACCATTGATTACAGGACATTTATCAGTTTGGATAGAAGTGTGTCTCGATTAGCAGATGATATTATTGTTG
The DNA here is from genome assembly GCA_020310875.1 of Ceratopteris richardii. Classification (NCBI taxonomy): domain Eukaryota; kingdom Viridiplantae; phylum Streptophyta; class Polypodiopsida; order Polypodiales; family Pteridaceae; genus Ceratopteris; species Ceratopteris richardii. Next base: position 171,206,496 of record CM035413.1, read on the forward strand.
ATTTATTTGGTAGATGTCAAGAACTTGACAGGAACACGACATCCACAACTTTGTTTCCCCTTACCTTGGTAGGAGGGAAGATCTCAAAGGCCCGCAACTTGAGAGATGCTTAACTACTGTATGTCTCAGAGCATCCAAGGTGGTAACTGCAAGGGGTAGTTTTGGTACCCTGCAAATCCTTGTGTGTATATTGGATGAGAAGACTCGTGCTTAGGGTGAGCTAAAGAGAATATGTGAAACTAAGCTTGGTGTAGTTACCCAATGTTGTTTGTCAAGGAATATAAAGAAATTCAATTCTCAGTATTTGGCAAATGTTGCTTTGAAGAAAGGGGACAGGACTAGGCACTCGAAGCATCTCATCAGTGAATCATCCACAAGGACATTCATCCACCGAGGAAGAGGCACCATTGATCAGTCAAAATGCTGAGAGTGCAGCACAAAGAGCGGACTATCGATTGACCTTTCATGGTAAGAATCCTCTACTTGGGTATCACGACAATACTGATAGATTAGGAAACCTCTTCATCAGCATACCGTTGAGCAATTTGCTCAAGACTCACTTTTCTGCACCATGTTCTTTTTGCATTCCCCAAGTAAGCATGCATAGGGCTACATTACAAGGCCGTGCACAAAGCACATATTTTCCTCAACCCATGCACGAACATACTTACCCATAATTCATTATGGGTTATGAGTACTTGGCATGACTACTATGAACACCATTTTCGGAAGATCTAGAGGTCATCAATGGAGACTCACAACGACACAGTCATGCTGGAATCCAAGGAAGATGCACATACCAAGCGACTACAACTTGCAAAGGCTCACACGAACAAATGAAGAACAGACAACCAACCTTGCCACATTTGGAAGATAGACGGCTCCAGCTCCTACTGAATGGACACTACCTCTCAAAGCACTGCCTAGAACAACCATTACAACAAGGGTCTATCAGGGATGATAGACTCGAGAGGGGGGAGTGTTGAAGCTCAAGGTTAAGGACAAGCATAATAATTACATCAGAGAAGTGGAAACACAAGAAGAAGGAGCACATAGGGAGCTCCAAGAAGTGTATGTCAAAATTTCAAAAGAAATCCCTACAAAAATAGTGATTTTCATCACTAAAAACAATTGTAAATACCATTTCATATTTTTGCAACTCCATTTTGTTCAAGCCGAGGAGTCCTCGAGCTTGAGGAGTATTAGAAGTATAATTTTTAGACTTCGTTTGGGCCCTCAAATAAGCCCTAGAACCTAATTTTTAACTAGGCCAGACACTAGGCCTGAACAGGGCCAGAACTACTCAAAAAACTATAAAAAGAGCTAGAGAGCTCATTTTTGAGGTTAGCTTGTTAGAGAATAGAGCTTTTGTAAGAGAACTCTTTTGCAATCGAAGCTTTCCATTGTTCCTCTATTTGATCTTACCTTGTGCGCGTGTGTATGTGTGTGCATGTTTATGTGCTTTCACTCACACACTTGTGTCTTCACTTGCTCGAGGTCTTCATACCCGTCCTCACATCTCTGTGGATTCACAAGTAAAGGAGGTGGTGCTTACGCTTGAGCTACATGTTGCATGCATATATAAGACATCCCATAACTTGTTGATAAAGATAAGTGCCAAATGCATCACTAGAGTCCTCAAGAGAGAACATAAATCTTGTCCCCACTAGTGCAGAAGCTAGCTTGAAATCCTCAAAATCAAAACACTTAAGTAGTTTTTTAGCATACTTTTCTTGATGCATAACAATTCCCCCCTCAATTTCAATGGATAAAAATTGGATGCCAAGATAGTAGATCAAAAGACCAAGATAAGTGACATCAAGAGTATGCTACAAATTAGCCATAAGGATGCCAAGTTTTGCATCACATGATCCATTCAAGAGTATGTTATCAACTCAAAGAACAAGCAGTGTATGACCAGCCCCACATACATAGAGTGTGCTTTCAATTGGACTACATGTAAATCCAAGAGCAATCAAGTGCATATGGATTTTGTCATACCATGCACATGGAGCTTGATTGAGACCATACAAGGCTTCATGCAAGCAACAAACCATATGATCTTGCCCTTTCATGGAAAATCCATGAAGTTTCTTCACATAAAACTCTTCTTGCAAATCACCATTCAAGAAAGCTATTTTTATGCCCAATGTATGTACTTTCCAATCTCGTTGGGTGGCCAATGGAAGTACAATACGAATGGTAGTCATGCTTGAAGTAGGTGTAAAAGTTTTCTCATAGTCAATGCCATATTGTTGTGCATATCCTTGGGCAACTAATCTAGTTTTGTAGCAATCAATGCTACTAAGTGACTTTCTCTTAATCTTGTAAACCCACTTTGTACCAATGAAATCTTTTCCTTTTGGCAATTCACATGGCTCCTGAGTACCATTCCTATGTATGATATCCATTTCTAATTGCATAGCACTCATCCAATGTGGATCATCACATGAAACTTCAAAAGTAAGTGGATCTTCATTACATGCTATTGCAATAACAAAAAAATTCACACAACTACTTGATGCATGGTGAGAGCTTAATCTTGTTCTATGAAGTAAAGGTGCACTCAATTTCCTATCCTATAAAGTTGTTTTTAGCCATTTTGGCATACTTTTTGCACTTTTGATAGACATGCTTTCATTATGTAATACATCATCAACATGTATATCAATCCTGGGCTGAATTCCATTCTCATTTTCAATTATATTTTGATGCAAATATTCAGCCCTACGTGGTTGGAAATTTTTAGCACTTCCAACCATGTTTGTTTAGAAAATTTATGCATTTTTAAGCTCTATTTTTCTAGAAATTTTCAGCTCTTTAAGCGTTAATTGGCTAGTCTACATGGCCATAGTCAATAGTGTGTGTATGACTATCTTTTGGAAAAGAAGCATGATGCATTTTTCCAAGAATGCAGCCTTCACATGCATGATTTTCAATGGACTCAAGTGTTGGCCAACCAATAAACATCTCCTTCTTTTGAAATTAAAGAAAATGATCAAAGTTCAAGTGACCAAAACAAGCAGACCAAAGCTCGATTTCAATAATGGAAGAAGTATGAGCAACCAAGGGATTTGAGATAGCCCTCTTTTATGTATCCAAGTGATACAAACCATTACATAATGTACTAGACATCACAATAATATCATCATTGCTAAAATCATGAACCATACACTTATCATCAACAAAGTGTACATGAAGTCCAACTTTGGCAATCAAAGGAACTAAAATTAAGTTCTTCTTGACATCGGGTACATGCAATGCATTTTTCAAGAGAATCACACCTCCATTTGCAGCCATAAGCTCAATTTCTCCTACTCCAATGATAAGATAAGAGGCATTATTTGCACACGCCACATGTACTCCTTTGGGTGCATCTTTCAAAGATGCAAAAAAACTTTTGCATGAAGTTATATGCTTTGGAGCACCATTATCAAAGAACCAATGTGAATCAGCCTCACTTACAACCATACATTTAGAATGCAATGATGCATCATAATGACACATAACAACACATGCCTAAAAATGCTATGCCATGTTGGCTTCATCATTCTTTGCATGTGAAGAATTTTTTAGCAATAGACATGCCTGATTCCTTCTTCTTTTCATTGTACTTAGCAAGCTTTCTACACTCATCAATAGTATGACCAACCTTTTGGCAATATTCACATCTCTTTTTCTTTTGCAAATCAACATCATTAGAAGAATCAACAGAAGAGGAAGGTTGTGGCTTTGGTTTTGATGAACCTAAAGCTGAACCAGACTTACTTTTCCCTTTTTTTGAGATAGCAAGTGCTTGGATTCCTCAATCAAACCACTCCTATTCACTTTAGATTGATCTTCTTGCAAAAGAAGAGACACAATCTCATCAAATGGATACATATTTGGATTCCCTTTTGAAAAAAAATGGAATGTAGTGGAAAAGCTTTGAAAAGGTTCTGGTAATACTTTCAACAATGTAGATATGAGTGATGCATCCAAAATAATCTCATCTATGTTTTCCAATTGCTCATTCAAGTCCTTGATGCATATCACATACATATCCACAAACTCATTTTTCAACCATACATACATCCTCAAGTTGCTTCCTCAAGTATGCAACACGTGCTTCATTATGCATGACATGCAAAGAAGTAAGAGTTTCCCATGCTTGTCTTGATGTAGAACATGACCGAATGTGTGAAACTGTATGACACTTCACAGAAAGTGCAACCAATGTATGATTTTGGGCATATTTTCCATCCCATCTAAGTTTCTCCTATGTAGGCAGAGAAGGAGTAACCACTATACTTGAAGAAGAAGCTCCATTTGTGACTATCGACTGTGAAGTAGAAGAACTTGTGGGTCTTCGATCTACATCTGGCACTATGTTCCATAGTTTTTTTTGCAACAACATGCTTCATCATGTAAGACCACATTGGATAGTTGGTCTCATCAAGCTTACCTTCAGCTTGAAGCATGCCAAAAAAGTCATTTTTGCCCACCATTTCACCAAAGAACAAGAATGTGACAAGATGTTTACTTCAATGAAAGCTGAAAGGAATTTTGAAATTTCAGCTCACAATCAGCCACTCTAATGGAAATTTGACTACATGAATGACTTTGAAATGGGGGTAAAACTGTAGTGAAACTATCATAAATACTTCTTGGCTATTGAAAATCACTCTTTTATGCTCTGAAGGTAACTTGCATTGTTAAAAGTGTGTGCATTTGTGACACAAAAATCCAAAACTTGAGAAGGAACTAAACCTAGTCTGATAACACTATTGGATGTGTGTAGAAGTGTGAGAGACACATAAGAAGCACTCACAAGGAGTAGAAACACAACAAGACACACAAAGAAGATGGATGGCTGGAATATCTCTCTCTATTGATGATGGATAGAACTAAAGTAAGAGTTGAATAATATCCCTAAGTACAAAGTTCCACCACATATGAGTGTGTCAAGTATGTGGTAACATGGGGAAAATACCCCTAGCCAATGCTAGAGTAAAAAGTGCCCATGTATAGGGAAAAGGTTCACATGAAAGCTACTCAAGGAACATATAAGTGTAACATGTGTATGCCAATGGTTTTTGCTTCATGCTTTGCAGCTCATGCATATCTTGGTTGAGCAAGAAGAAGCCTAATCTACACACTTCTAGTTATGAGGCTGAGTATAGGACAACTTTCACAATGACTATTGAGTGTGTGTGGCTCAGATGCCTTTCACTTGATTTGGGTCTTGGTTAGTTTTCTACTACCACCATCTTCACTGATAGTCAACCACATTAGTAGTTGTGAGGAACCTTGTGCTCCATGCTCGCACAAAACACATTGAGGTGCACTATCATTATTTCAAGGAGAGGTTGTTTTCTAGAGAGATTAGTTTGGCATATGTGCCCACATAGGAGAACATTGTAGAGCTTTTCACAAAGGCTCTGCCTAGGGAGAAGTTTGAAGTTTTCCACAAAGGTTTGGGCTTACTTCCTTTTTTGTATTAATCTCTTTCCCCACGAGTACCAACTCCTTATTGAGCACATCACTAACAAGGGTGGTTTGTTGATATATTTTGGTACTAATGTGTGTGAACACCCTTATTGTAGATTTACTTGGTTCATTCAATATTCTGTTGTGCTCCAAGCTTCTTCTTTTTCCTTGTGCTATTTGAGTGCTTCCATGGACATCAAAATCCTACAGAATTTACCCACTAAAATCAAAGTCTAAAGTATTTCTATGCATCATAATGTTCATCTTCATGGTTGAACAGTTCTTAACATGTAAAATGGGCACCATTTGATTCTGATGAAGGTGTGTGAATATATGTGTTTTGAAACTCAATGCATTTTTGGACAAGCATGCAATAAAAAACCAATGTAAAATGTCACACATATATCAAAATCATATTCTTAAGAAAAAAAAGTCTCTCATGGAAACGAAAAGATGTTGATCAGGAGTCAAACATTGTCTTATAGTTTCTAGGTTCAAGCTATAATCTTTGCTGCATATGTACTTGAAAAGTGTCCTACTAAGGCATTAGAATCTATCAATCCTTATGAGACTTGGCATGGTCACAAGCCATATGTTGCTCATCTATGGATTTTTGGTTGTTTGGCATATGCATTAGTACTTGGGAAACTACAAATGAGATTGGATGATATGGTTGTGAAATTTACTTTTATTGGGTACAATTATGAGAGCAAAGGCTATCACCTATACCATCCACAAAGTAAAAGTATATTGATTAACTGAGATGTTTTTTTGTGGAGGATGTAGTGCAACCTTCCTTTCATGTATCAAGGGAGGCTTCTATGAGCTCAAAGGATGCGTACAAAAACTTTTGCTTCTTTCCATTGGTGAAGCAAACATATATTCTAGTGAGGAATCTGCTTAATTTATGAATGTTTTGAATGAAGATATAAATCATTCCATCCTCAATGCAGATATTCAAGATGCATTAATTGATGAGAGAGCATAGATTGATGAGGCAAAGTCTATGAAATAATGGTTGCTGTAAACTTTCTAGACTTTGAGAGATAGTACGTTAGATGCACTGTTTGAGGGTTGCCAGTAGGCACATATTTAATGCACAATGTAAACAACCCTTTATTGTTGTGGAACTTTGATTAGGTACAATTATAGTGTCAACTGTATATTCCCCCTTTATGGAATCTTTGAGATCCATCTCATTGCAACAATGAGAATTTATACGGGAATGATAATATGTGAAGAAGGCAATGATGATTTGGTCTATGATGAAGACACCAATTGATTGAAGATACCATTTTGGCATAATGTGGTTTCTATGATTCTCTTTTACCTTTGTTCTTAATGTAGTAGTCTTCTTAAGTTTTGTGATAATATGTGGAAAATTCTTTGAAGAAGGAGAACATGTTGTGATGTAGTTAAGTGCTAAGTCAAGTAGAATTATGATTGTAGAGACATCATGTGTTGAGTGATAGTTTGGTCATGGATACACAAGCCTACCAAACTATGGTGTATACATATATTAATATTTTTTGGAATTTGGATTAATTCAACACATAAAAAGCATAAAAGGATAATGGTTATTGAACCACCTAACATCAATATACCATTAAGATTCTATGTTTTTTGACTTCATGTCAAGAAGTCATTTCCTATCTTAACTTTAAACTTAATAAATTAAATCTCTCTCTCTCTCTCTCATTCCATCAACCCATGAATACATAATATAATTCATTGGTATGCAGTTAACATATGGCAGAAATGTATACATCTTTACTTAAAAATTCTTAGCATGCATAAGGTCCAAATGTAGAACCCCTTTTTAAAACATGCATGGAATTCAGACATTGAATCCCATTTAACACATTAATTTAAGTTCACTAACATGCTCATGGTTTCCATCCATGTTTGTGCCATGCTATAATGAACATCTATGTTCAAATCTAATCATGCTTATGAGGTGAGTCCATTCCATGCTAACAACAATCTTTTACTATTCATTTTTGCCTTATGTGCATCAATTAAATAAGTAAATTCACGCATTATGATATGTGTATATGTACTTCAACCACTCCATTTCAAATGCATCCTTACATGCATTTCTTTAGCATGGTAGACAAAAAAAGTGAGAAAATTAGAAATAATGCTTACCTATATCATAGCTGTTGGTGCAATTAAACCCAAGCCCACATACTTGGTTAAAATTAACTTATGCTTAACTTATTGGCATAACATATGAAAGGCTTCATATGATCAACCTCTTGTAAAAGTACTTCACATTTATCCTTGTAAAAGTGGATTACACCCACGCGGAGTTAGGAAGCTCTAAATCACGTATCACTTGGTTTGTTGAACAATGCGAGAATCTATCCTATATGTTAGCATTCACCTTTTAGGTAGAAGTTTGAATTTGAATTCAAGGTTTGGCTCCAAGCACAACTATAAGAAGAGGATCAAGAAGACCCACGTGTATCTTGAGGTTGAGAGATCATTTTGTAGTACATCCATTGTGAAGTGAGAGCTCACCTCATAGCTCTTTCAACTCTCACAGATTGAACAATGCTTGATTGCCAATGACATTGTATTTGTACATGTTTAATACATATATGATCATTACATTCTCATCTTACTTCTCTATCATAACTCCATCAGAAGAGTGATCTTCTCAGAGCTTGTTCTTAGTGTGTAGTTGATCATTTGCCACGATTTAAAGCATGATAGAATCAAAATAATGTCTATTATTATCCTACAAAGTTTCATTAGCATTGCTTCTTGGGATCATCAGATATTAGCATATCTTTGCTCACTAGTCTGATGACTGTTGCAGCCCGAGAATGTCGGGATGGAGATATGATTTGCTAAATATCTTTCTCGGTATGTAGGCCATCATTTTTTATGAAATCACTCATGATTGTTAGCTTACTAAGTTAGTTTGATTTCCCCAAAAGGAATTAAGCCAATTGATGTTGTGCTCAGAGAATTACTCAAAAAACTGAACAGGTGTAGGAACAAAAATAGCAAGTTTTTTTACTCTTGGATCAACTCCTACCTATATGTTTTGATTCAACTTTTTGAGAGTGATCTTTGAAGGTACATAAGGTGTCTAATACATCCTTTGGCAAGCTAAAAGGGCCCAACACATATCTCTAGAATTCATTTGGCTGGTGTAGTGCAAAGTTTTTGCAGCACCACTTCATCTTCATCAAATACAAATCCATCTCACAGTGGTATCAGAGCAAGGTTGGACAACATGGTAGATGGATTTCCTTCATCAATTGATAAATTGGATAGAAGTAACTACTTAGGTTGGTCTTTAAGGATGGAAGCTTATCTTCAAGGCAAGAATCTATATGGTTATATAGGTAGAGATGAAGCTATGCCAAGTTTTAAGAATAAAGGTCAACCTACACAAGAAGAGCAAGAAAGATTGAGCACATGGTGCCCAAAGGATGCACTTGCGAGGTCTTATCTCCTCAACTCTATCTCAGATTTTTTGTCACCTCACATTAGAAGTTGTAAAACATCACAGGAAGTGATGTTTTACAACTTCTAATCCTTGTTCTATTTGTGGATTAACTAATCACACAACTGAGAATTTCTTTGGGAATTCCAAGAATGAAAGAGGTAGAGGCTACAACAAAGGAGGTTATGGCTACTCAAGAGGAAGGTTCAACAATTTCCATGGCAACCACAACAATTACAACAATTCAACCAACCGAGGAGGATACAAAGGGAGAAGAGATTACAACAATTACATAGAAGACTCAAATCAAGAAGACTCTCTACTTCTCATGAATATGACAATGTCACAAGGTAAATCTGATGAGCATGTTTTCTACATAGATTCAGGTTGCTCAAATCATGTGACAGGAAATTTGGCACTCCTATCAGATTTAGAAGAACCAAGGAACAAGCATGAAGTGCAAACAGGTGATGATACAAGGCATCTCATGGAGAAGATAGGAAATGTAAAAGCACCTGATGGAAACATCAACCTACTTAGCAAGGTACTCTATGTCCCTACCATCACAAAGAACTTGATAAGTGTAGGATAGATTGTGGAGAAAGGTCTACAAGTAAGGTTCACAAAAGGAGGAGCATTTGTTGAAGATCCAAGTCAAGGATTCAGGAGAATTGAAAAGGGTGAAAAGATAGGTAGATTATTCACATTTGAATTGCAAGACACTAGGAACATTGCTCTCTTTAATTATGGTAGTCAGAAACTCATAGAATTGGAAGTATGGCACAAAAGGTTAGCACATATTGGTGAAAGATCATTAAAGCAAATTTGAAGGGACCAAAGTGTACTTGGACTCCCTAATCTGCCAAAGCAACACATGATTTATAAGTGTAATGCATGTCAATTTGGAAATTCTCACAGGTTAACATTCATGAAGAAAGGATATATGCATGGAGAACTCTTGGATTTGGTTCATATAGATGTATGGGGACCTAGCAAGGATGCTTCAATATTTGGATCAAGGTATTATGGCTCCTTCATTGATGATTGTAGTAGATGGACTATACTATACTTTATGTAACACAAAGATGAAGTCTTTTCATGCTTCAAAAGATATTTAGCTCTTGTGAAGAACCAAACAGGTTAAACACTAAAAAGGCTAAGGTCAGGTGGAGGGGGAGAGTACTTCTCCCATAAATTTGACTCCTTTCTTCAAGAGGGGAATCAAAAGAGGGATTACTACAAGGTACACTCTTGAGCAAAATGGAGTGGCAGAGAGAAGGAATAGAACAATTGTTCAAGCTGCAAGGTCTATGTTAAATGAAAAACATTTACCTAATTATTTATGGGCTGAGGTTGTATCCACAACCACTTATTTGATTAACAGGTTACCTTCAAAATCACTTGATGGCATGAAACCATATGAGGCTTGGAATGGAAGAAGACCAAGCTTGGATCATTGTAAGATTTTTGGATGTATTGCTTATGCTCATGTTCCTTCACAGGTTAGAGGAAAGATGGATCCAAAAGCTGAAAGATGTGTTTTCATTGGATATGACAACAACCAAAAAGTATACAGGCTATACAACCCAACAACCAAATGATTCTTGGTAAGTAGAGATGTAGTATTTGATGAGAATAGTTCTAAATATGAAGACTCATGCAGTAAGATCAAATTACCTTATGATCTTGAAGAAGATTTTCCAAAGCTGTCAAGGATAACCCTTCTAAAATTGAAGAACATGATACCTCAGAAGATGATGAAGCAACTCAGATTGAAGAACTCAAAATGTGGAAGTCTAAAGGTAAAACTAAAATGTAGGAACTTGGACAAGAGGCAGAACCATCACATCATGGCCTAAGAAGGTCCATGAGGGAGAAAGGAAAACCAAAGAGGTATGGGTTTGATACTTCTCTAGTTACTAAACATTCAATCTATCCAGCACAGGACATAAATCAAGAGGAACCCTCAACATTTGAGGAAGCAAAGAAGAAATCAGAGTGGAGACATGCAATGGAAGAAGAAATTGAAGCTCTTGAGGAAAATAACAGTTGGGAATTAGTTCCCAAGTCTTCATCAATGAAAGTGATAGGCTCAAGATGGATCTACAAATTGAAGAAGAATTCAGATGGCTCCATTAATAGGTATAAGGCAAGGCTTGTGACAAAATGCTTTGCACAAACTTAGGGAATTGATTATGAGGAGACCTTCTCTCATGTGGCAAAGATGCCTACAATTAGAGTCCTCCTTAGTATTGCTTCTTCCAAGAATTGGAAGATACTTTGATTGGATGTAAAAAATGCATTTCTGAATGAATGGATAATAGAAGAGGTACATATGGCACAACCACCTGGTTTTGAGAATCAAGTACATCCTGATTGTGTGTGTGAGCTTAATAAAGCTCTATATGGACTCAAACAAGCCCTAAGGGCTTGGAATCACTCGCTTGTTTCATTCTTGCAGGATACATGATTTCAACCTAGCAAGACACATCCATGACTCTTCATCAAAAAGAGTAATTATGAAGTCATCGATTTATGTGTGTATCTGGATGATATTATACTTACAAGAAATGATGCAGATGGGATAAAGAAGATCAAGGAGCAGATGCAAGAAGAATTCAAGATAAGTGACTTGGGTTCACTCACATACTTCCTAGGATTGGAAGTAGTATATAGAGACCATGGTCTATTCCTTAGTCAAAGGAAATACATTGAAGACTTGTTGACAAAGTTCAAGATGCAAGATTGCAAGATTGCAAGTAATCCAATGGAGGTTAATCATAAATTGAGCTCACATGAAGGTGAACTCATAGAAGATATCACAGGTTATCAAAGTCATGTGGGTAGTTTGAACTATGCCACATTGACAAGGGTAGATATATGTTATAGTGTGAGTGTGCTAATTCAATATATGCTCACACCCAGGAAACCTCACATGGAAGCTACCAAGAGGATACTAAGATATCTTAAAGGGACCATGAATGAAGGATTATACTACCCTTATGTATCTGATTTAAGTCTAAAATTGTTCTCTGATGTAGGCTGGTCTGCATAGAAGTTCTCAATTGCTTATATGTAGCTCCTAAACCATGAAGGAATACTTCCACATTATCATAATCATCTACATTCACACCAATAGATGCAAGTGACTCACATATGATTTTGATTTTCAGGGTGTAGTTACTTATCGACATGCTCTTTTTCTCCAATGTATGTAGATCGTTCTTGAGTTGCAATTTTTATGCCTTTGTATTGGTCTCATACAATGTGACCAAACTGTTCTAAGCCTCTTTCAGAGTCTTGACATCTTGTATGTGCTCAATCATGCTATCCTGTATGCTAACAAATAGCCAATACATTACCTTTGGTGCTCCTTGATTCCATTCTTCATACACCCTTAACTAGTGTGTGGTCTGATTCCTCTCTAGCAACTATGGAGCATTTTCATTCTCCCCTTCAATGTACTTCCAGTAGCTTTTTCCCATCAGGAAATTTGTCATCCTGAATCTCCAAGCATGGAAGTTGTTCTAGTCCAGCTTATCACTCATAAGCTGACTCATTCCATCTGCATTTTCCATTTTTGCAGCTATTCACAACACTGCAAAACTCTACAAGTAGCACTTTTGCTTGAACATTGTTGCATTATGATGTGACAGTTCGATCTAAAAAAAACACAGTTTTCGTGTATCAACAGTACATGGGATCGCTTGAAATTCTCGATTTGGAATATATGAGTTTTGCCAAGCACGATGCAAGTGACAGTTTTGCAACTGACCTGGTTCTTCTATGGGCCCCACCTTGCAGGCTCGAAATGGAGGTCGAGATGGCTCCAAAACTTTGATCTGACAAAATTAAGTGATCCTAAAGGGATCACTCTCAAAAATATTTTGAGGTCTTCTACCTTCATATCAATTTTTGTAGCAATCTGAGGCCATGGGAAACATTAGATCTTTGTGGAGGGAAAATCAATTCACTTTGCCAAGTGTATGCATGCCTGCCATGCTTTGTTACCAAGAACATTCTCTCCAACGTGTTGTCCAGATAGACAAATTTACCTAGTATCTCAGGATCTTTGAACTCATAGATGGTGATCTGCCTATTTTGCTAAGTTGATCTAACTTGAATCTCCAAAAAGCTTCCCCCGTTTCTCTACTCAAGAATAGTTATATGCTTTTGTTGTCTTGGGGAACCCACTCAGGGGTAATCACTATGGTCAAGATGGATTTGCCTCGAGGAGTCTTGGGTTCTTGTCCTAGGTGTCCTTGTTCTAGGTGTCTTATCTCATTCTTGGGAATGATATTTCCGAACTCATATGTCCATGTACATGGTTCCTTCCTTATCAATGTATGAACCCTCTTCGAATTTAACCACTGGGTGTTCAAGTCCGAAGGGCTGATTAGGATTTTTGAGTTAAACAATTGATTGCCTCATACCATCCTCATAGATGTGTGCATGTAATCGATTTGTGGTAATCTATTCCAATTGCATTTTATAGGGACCTTATGGTGTCTATAAATAGGTAGTGCATGAGCTACTTGCTAGTCTCTCCATTCTAAAAGTCATTTCTAAATCACTTGTTTCTGAACTTAGCATGTAGGGATAATCACTAAGTTGTGCCCACGACCTAGCTATGTGATTGACACTAGCTTCAGAAGATTTGATGCTTTATCTATCCTGGCCGAGGTGTCTCCCTGATCTAAGGTCCATAATATTTGTCTACAAGTCCCAATTTTCCAAGTACAATTGCATTGCAATGTTCTTTTGAATCAGTTACTTGTCCTTTTATAGATTTCTTTGGTGTAATATTGTCTGATAAATATCATCCTTAGGAATACTCTAGTTTTATCGCACTTTGAGATATGATCGATCCACTTAAGTCCTTTTTCTTTAGGTTTTGTCGCAACAATATCCTAAGTTATGCTTGAAATTGAGTAATTAGGGTTTATTGTACTTATGTCATGCTTGTCATCACCCTAATTAGTTACTAACACTAGTCATGCTTAGCCTAGGCTAAGAATTGACTGAGGAGGTTAAGAATGCTTACAACCTCAAGTCACTTCTACCTTGATCA